>JAFJYJ010000059.1:0-1200000 GCA_019022615.1 Acacia melanoxylon
GCCTGGGCCTGGGCCTGGGCCTGGGCCTGGGCCTGGGCCTGGGCCTGGGCCTGGGCCTGGGCCTGGGCCTGGGCCTGGGCCTGGGCCTGGGCCTGGGCCTGGGCCTGGGCCTGGGCCTGGGCCTGGGCCTGGGCCTGGGCCTGGGCCTGGGCCTGGGCCTGGGCCTGGGCCTGGGCCTGGGCCTGGGCCTGGGCCTGGGCCTGGGCCTGGGCCTGGGCCTGGGCCTGGGCCTGGGCCTGGGCCTGGGCCTGGGCCTGGGCCTGGGCCTGGGCCTGGGCCTGGGCCTGGGCCTGGGCCTGGGCCTGGGCCTGGGCCTGGGCCTGGGCCTGGGCCTGGGCCTGGGCCTGGGCCTGGGCCTGGGCCTGGGCCTGGGCCTGGGCCTGGGCCTGGGCCTGGGCCTGGGCCTGGGCCTGGGCCTGGGCCTGGGCCTGGGCCTGGGCCTGGGCCTGGGCCTGGGCCTGGGCCCTGGGCCTGGGCCTGGGCCTGGGCCTGGGCCTGGGCCTGGGCCTGGGCCTGGGCCTGGGCCTGGGCCTGGGCCTGGGCCTGGGCCTGGGCCTGGGCCTGGGCCTGGGCCTGGGCCTGGGCCTGGGCCTGGGCCTGGGCCTGGGCCTGGGCCTGGGCCTGGGCCTGGGCCTGGGCCTGGGCCTGGGCCTGGGCCTGGGCCTGGGCCTGGGCCTGGGCCTGGGCCTGGGCCTGGGCCTGGGCCTGGGCCTGGGCCTGGGCCTGGGCCTGGGCCTGGGCCTGGGCCTGGGCCTGGGCCTGGGCCTGGGCCTGGGCCTGGGCCTGGGCCTGGGCCTGGGCCTGGGCCTGGGCCTGGGCCTGGGCCTGGGCCTGGGCCTGGGCCTGGGCCTGGGCCTGGGCCTGGGCCTGGGCCTGGGCCTGGGCCTGGGCCTGGGCCTGGGCCTGGGCCTGGGCCTGGGCCTGGGCCTGGGCCTGGGCCCTGGGCCTGGGCCTGGGCCTGGGCCTGGGCCTGGGCCTGGGCCTGGGCCTGGGCCTGGGCCTGGGCCTGGGCCTGGGCCTGGGCCTGGGCCTGGGCCTGGGCCTGGGCCTGGGCCTGGGCCTGGGCCTGGGCCTGGGCCTGGGCCTGGGCCTGGGCCTGGGCCTGGGCCTGGGCCTGGGCCTGGGCCTGGGCCTGGGCCTGGGCCTGGGCCTGGGCCTGGGCCTGGGCCTGGGCCTGGGCCTGGGCCTGGGCCTGGGCCTGGGCCTGGGCCTGGGCCTGGGCCTGGGCCTGGGCCTGGGCCCTGGGCCTGGGCCTGGGCCTGGGCCTGGGCCTGGGCCTGGGCCTGGGCCTGGGCCTGGGCCTGGGCCTGGGCCTGGGCCTGGGCCTGGGCCTGGGCCTGGGCCTGGGCCTGGGCCTGGGCCTGGGCCTGGGCCTGGGCCTGGGCCTGGGCCTGGGCCTGGGCCTGGGCCTGGGCCTGGGCCTGGGCCTGGGCCTGGGCCTGGGCCTGGGCCTGGGCCTGGGCCTGGGCCTGGGCCTGGGCCTGGGCCTGGGCCTGGGCCTGGGCCTGGGCCTGGGCCTGGGCCTGGGCCTGGGCCTGGGCCTGGGCCTGGGCCTGGGCCTGGGCCTGGGCCTGGGCCTGGGCCTGGGCCTGGGCCTGGGCCTGGGCCTGGGCCTGGGCCTGGGCCTGGGCCTGGGCCTGGGCCTGGGCCTGGGCCTGGGCCTGGGCCTGGGCCTGGGCCTGGGCCTGGGCCTGGGCCTGGGCCTGGGCCTGGGCCTGGGCCTGGGCCTGGGCCTGGGCCTGGGCCTGGGCCTGGGCCTGGGCCTGGGCCTGGGCCTGGGCCTGGGCCTGGGCCTGGGCCTGGGCCTGGGCCTGGGCCTGGGCCTGGGCCTGGGCCTGGGCCTGGGCCTGGGCCTGGGCCTGGGCCTGGGCCTGGGCCTGGGCCTGGGCCTGGGCCTGGGCCTGGGCCTGGGCCTGGGCCTGGGCCTGGGCCTGGGCCTGGGCCTGGGCCTGGGCCTGGGCCTGGGCCTGGGCCTGGGCCTGGGCCTGGGCCTGGGCCTGGGCCTGGGCCTGGGCCTGGGCCTGGGCCTGGGCCTGGGCCTGGGCCTGGGCCTGGGCCTGGGCCTGGGCCTGGGCCTGGGCCTGGGCCTGGGCCTGGGCCTGGGCCTGGGCCTGGGCCTGGGCCTGGGCCTGGGCCTGGGCCTGGGCCTGGGCCTGGGCCTGGGCCTGGGCCTGGGCCTGGGCCTGGGCCTGGGCCTGGGCCTGGGCCTGGGCCTGGGCCTGGGCCTGGGCCTGGGCCTGGGCCTGGGCCTGGGCCTGGGCCTGGGCCTGGGCCTGGGCCTGGGCCTGGGCCTGGGCCTGGGCCTGGGCCTGGGCCTGGGCCTGGGCCTGGGCCTGGGCCTGGGCCTGGGCCTGGGCCTGGGCCTGGGCCTGGGCCTGGGCCTGGGCCTGGGCCTGGGCCTGGGCCTGGGCCTGGGCCTGGGCCTGGGCCTGGGCCTGGGCCTGGGCCTGGGCCTGGGCCTGGGCCTGGGCCTGGGCCTGGGCCTGGGCCTGGGCCTGGGGGCCTGGGCCTGGGCCTGGGCCTGGGCCTGGGCCTGGGCCTGGGCCTGGGCCTGGGCCTGGGCCTGGGCCTGGGCCTGGGCCTGGGCCTGGGCCTGGGCCTGGGCCTGGGCCTGGGCCTGGGCCTGGGCCTGGGCCTGGGCCTGGGCCTGGGCCTGGGCCTGGGCCTGGGGGCCTGGGCCTGGGCCTGGGCCTGGGCCTGGGCCTGGGCCTGGGCCTGGGCCTGGGCCTGGGCCTGGGCCTGGGCCTGGGCCTGGGCCTGGGCCTGGGCCTGGGCCTGGGCCTGGGCCTGGGCCTGGGCCTGGGCCTGGGCCTGGGCCTGGGCCTGGGCCTGGGCCTGGGCCTGGGGGCCTGGGCCTGGGCCTGGGCCTGGGCCTGGGCCTGGGCCTGGGCCTGGGCCTGGGCCTGGGCCTGGGCCTGGGCCTGGGCCTGGGCCTGGGCCTGGGCCTGGGCCTGGGCCTGGGCCTGGGCCTGGGCCTGGGCCTGCCTGGGCCTGGGCCTGGGCCTGGGCCTGGGCCTGGGCCTGGGCCTGGGCCTGGGCCTGGGCCTGGGCCTGGGCCTGGGCCTGGGCCTGGGCCTGGGCCTGGGCCTGGGCCTGGGCCTGGGCCTGGGCCTGGGCCTGGGCCTGGGCCTGGGCCTGGGCCCTGGGCCTGGGCCTGGGCCTGGGCCTGGGCCTGGGCCTGGGCCTGGGCCTGGGCCTGGGCCTGGGCCTGGGCCTGGGCCTGGGCCTGGGCCTGGGCCTGGGCCTGGGCCTGGGCCTGGGCCTGGGCCTGGGCCTGGGCCTGGGCCTGGGCCTGGGCCTGGGCCTGGGCCTGGGCCTGGGCCTGGGCCTGGGCCTGGGCCTGGGCCTGGGCCTGGGCCTGGGCCTGGGCCTGGGCCTGGGCCTGGGCCTGGGCCTGGGCCTGGGCCTGGGCCTGGGCCTGGGCCTGGGCCTGGGCCTGGGCCTGGGCCTGGGCCTGGGCCTGGGCCTGGGCCTGGGCCTGGGCCTGGGCCTGGGCCTGGGCCTGGGCCTGGGCCTGGGCCTGGGCCTGGGCCTGGGCCTGGGCCTGGGCCTGGGCCTGGGCCTGGGCCTGGGCCTGGGCCTGGGCCTGGGCCTGGGCCTGGGCCTGGGCCTGGGCCTGGGCCTGGGCCTGGGCCTGAGCCTGGGCCTGGGGCCTGGGCCTGGGCCTGGGCCTGGGCCTGGGCCTGGGCCTGGGCCTGGGCCTGGGCCTGGGCCTGGGCCTGGGCCTGGGCCTGGGCCTGGGCCTGGGCCTGGGCCTGGGCCTGGGCCTGGGCCTGGGCCTGGGCCTGGGCCTGGGCCTGGGCCTGGGCCTGGGCCTGGGCCTGGGCCTGGGCCTGGGCCTGGGCCTGGGCCTGGGCCTGGGCCTGGGCCTGGGCCTGGGCCTGGGCCTGGGCCTGGGCCTGGGCCTGGGCCTGGGCCTGGGCCTGGGCCTGGGCCTGGGCCTGGGCCTGGGCCTGGGCCTGGGCCTGGGCCTGGGCCTGGGCCTGGGCCTGGGCCTGGGCCTGGGCCTGGGCCTGGGCCTGGGCCTGGGCCTGGGCCTGGGCCTGGGCCTGGGCCTGGGCCTGGGCCTGGGCCTGGGCCTGGGCCTGGGCCTGGGCCTGGGCCTGGGCCTGGGCCTGGGCCTGGGCCTGGGCCTGGGCCTGGGCCTGGGCCTGGGCCTGGGCCTGGGCCTGGGCCTGGGCCTGGGCCTGGGCCTGGGCCTGGGCCTGGGCCTGGGCCTGGGCCTGGGCCTGGGCCTGGGCCTGGGCCTGGGCCTGGGCCTGGGCCTGGGCCTGGGCCTGGGCCTGGGCCTGGGCCTGGGCCTGGGCCTGGGCCTGGGCCTGGGCCTGGGCCTGGGCCTGGGCCTGGGCCTGGGCCTGGGCCTGGGCCTGGGCCTGGGCCTGGGCCTGGGCCTGGGCCTGGGCCTGGGCCTGGGCCTGGGCCTGGGCCTGGGCCTGGGCCTGGGCCTGGGCCTGGGCCTGGGCCTGGGCCTGGGCCTGGGCCTGGGCCTGGGCCTGGGCCTGGGCCTGGGCCTGGGCCTGGGCCTGGGCCTGGGCCTGGGCCTGGGCCTGGGCCTGGGCCTGGGCCTGGGCCTGGGCCTGGGCCTGGGCCTGGGCCTGGGCCTGGGCCTGGGCCTGGGCCTGGGCCTGGGCCTGGGCCTGGGCCTGGGCCTGGGCCTGGGCCTGGGCCTGGGCCTGGGCCTGGGCCTGGGCCTGGGCCTGGGCCTGGGCCTGGGCCTGGGCCTGGGCCTGGGCCTGGGCCTGGGCCTGGGCCTGGGCCTGGGCCTGGGCCTGGGCCTGGGCCTGGGCCTGGGCCTGGGCCTGGGCCTGGGCCTGGGCCTGGGCCTGGGCCTGGGCCTGGGCCTGGGCCTGGGCCTGGGCCTGGGCCTGGGCCTGGGCCTGGGCCTGGGCCTGGGCCTGGGCCTGGGCCTGGGCCTGGGCCTGGGCCTGGGCCTGGGCCTGGGCCTGGGCCTGGGCCTGGGCCTGGGCCTGGGCCTGGGCCTGGGCCTGGGCCTGGGCCTGGGCCTGGGCCTGGGCCTGGGCCTGGGCCTGGGCCTGGGCCTGGGCCTGGGCCTGGGCCTGGGCCTGGGCCTGGGCCTGGGCCTGGGCCTGGGCCTGGGCCTGGGCCTGGGCCTGGGCCTGGGCCTGGGCCTGGGCCTGGGCCTGGGCCTGGGCCTGGCCCTGGGCCTGGGCCTGGGCCTGGGCCTGGGCCTGGGCCTGGGCCTGGGCCTGGGCCTGGGCCTGGGCCTGGGCCTGGGCCTGGGCCTGGGCCTGGGCCTGGGCCTGGGCCTGGGCCTGGGCCTGGGCCTGGGCCTGGGCCTGGGCCTGGGCCTGGGCCTGGGCCTGGGCCTGGGCCTGGGCCTGGGCCTGGGCCTGGGCCTGGGCCTGGGCCTGGGCCTGGGCCTGGGCCTGGGCCTGGGCCTGGGCCTGGGCCTGGGCCTGGGCCTGGGCCTGGGCCTGGGCCTGGGCCTGGGCCTGGGCCTGGGCCTGGGCCTGGGCCTGGGCCTGGGCCTGGGCCTGGGCCTGGGCCTGGGCCTGGGCCTGGGCCTGGGCCTGGGCCTGGGCCTGGGCCTGGGCCTGGGCCTGGGCCTGGGCCTGGGCCTGGGCCTGGGCCTGGGCCTGGGCCTGGGCCTGGGCCTGGGCCTGGGCCTGGGCCTGGGCCTGGGCCTGGGCCTGGCCTGGGCCTGGGCCTGGGCCTGGGCCTGGGCCTGGGCCTGGGCCTGGGCCTGGGCCTGGGCCTGGGCCTGGGCCTGGGCCTGGGCCTGGGCCTGGGCCTGGGCCTGGGCCTGGGCCTGGGCCTGGGCCTGGGCCTGGGCCTGGGCCTGGGCCTGGGCCTGGGCCTGGGCCTGGGCCTGGGCCTGGGCCTGGGCCTGGGCCTGGGCCTGGGCCTGGGCCTGGGCCTGGGCCTGGGCCTGGGCCTGGGCCTGGGCCTGGGCCTGGGCCTGGGCCTGGGCCTGGCCTGGGCCTGGGCCTGGGCCTGGGCCTGGGCCTGGGCCTGGGCCTGGGCCTGGGCCTGGGCCTGGGCCTGGGCCTGGGCCTGGGCCTGGGCCTGGGCCTGGGCCTGGGCCTGGGCCTGGGCCTGGGCCTGGGCCTGGGCCTGGGCCTGGGCCTGGGCCTGGGCCTGGGCCTGGGCCTGGGCCTGGGCCTGGGCCTGGGCCTGGGCCTGGGCCTGGGCCTGGGCCTGGGCCTGGGCCTGGGCCTGGGCCTGGGCCTGGGCCTGGGCCTGGGCCTGGGCCTGGGCCTGGGCCTGGGCCTGGGCCTGGGCCTGGGCCTGGGCCTGGGCCTGGGCCTGGGCCTGGGCCTGGGCCTGGGCCTGGGCCTGGGCCTGGGCCTGGGCCTGGGCCTGGGCCTGGGCCTGGGCCTGGGCCTGGGCCTGGGCCTGGGCCTGGGCCTGGGCCTGGGCCTGGGCCTGGGCCTGGGCCTGGGCCTGGGCCTGGGCCTGGGCCTGGGCCTGGGCCTGGGCCTGGGCCTGGGCCTGGGCCTGGGCCTGGGCCTGGGCCTGGGCCTGGGCCTGGGCCTGGGCCTGGGCCTGGGCCTGGGCCTGGGCCTGGGCCTGGGCCTGGGCCTGGGCCTGGGCCTGGGCCTGGGCCTGGGCCTGGGCCTGGGCCTGGGCCTGGGCCTGGGCCTGGGCCTGGGCCTGGGCCTGGGCCTGGGCCTGGGCCTGGGCCTGGGCCTGGGCCTGGGCCTGGGCCTGGGCCTGGGCCTGGGCCTGGGCCTGGGCCTGGGCCTGGGCCTGGGCCTGGGCCTGGGCCTGGGCCTGGGCCTGGGCCTGGGCCTGGGCCTGGGCCTGGGCCTGGGCCTGGGCCTGGGCCTGGGCCTGGGCCTGGGCCTGGGCCTGGGCCTGGGCCTGGGCCTGGGCCTGGGCCTGGGCCTGGGCCTGGGCCTGGGCCTGGGCCTGGGCCTGGGCCTGGGCCTGGGCCTGGGCCTGGGCCTGGGCCTGGGCCTGGGCCTGGGCCTGGGCCTGGGCCTGGGCCTGGGCCTGGGCCTGGGCCTGGGCCTGGGCCTGGGCCTGGGCCTGGGCCTGGGCCTGGGCCTGGGCCTGGGCCTGGGCCTGGGCCTGGGCCTGGGCCTGGGCCTGGGCCTGGGCCTGGGCCTGGGCCTGGGCCTGGGCCTGGGCCTGGGCCTGGGCCTGGGCCTGGGCCTGGGCCTGGGCCTGGGCCTGGGCCTGGGCCTGGGCCTGGGCCTGGGCCTGGGCCTGGGCCTGGGCCTGGGCCTGGGCCTGGGCCTGGGCCTGGGCCTGGGCCTGGGCCTGGGCCTGGGCCTGGGCCTGGGCCTGGGCCTGGGCCTGGGCCTGGGCCTGGGCCTGGGCCTGGGCCTGGGCCTGGGCCTGGGCCTGGGCCTGGGCCTGGGCCTGGGCCTGGGCCTGGGCCTGGGCCTGGGCCTGGGCCTGGGCCTGGGCCTGGGCCTGGGCCTGGGCCTGGGCCTGGGCCTGGGCCTGGGCCTGGGCCTGGGCCTGGGCCTGGGCCTGGGCCTGGGCCTGGGCCTGGGCCTGGGCCTGGGCCTGGGCCTGGGCCTGGGCCTGGGCCTGGGCCTGGGCCTGGGCCTGGGCCTGGGCCTGGGCCTGGGCCTGGGCCTGGGCCTGGGCCTGGGCCTGGGCCTGGGCCTGGGCCTGGGCCTGGGCCTGGGCCTGGGCCTGGGCCTGGGCCTGGGCCTGGGCCTGGGCCTGGGCCTGGGCCTGGGCCTGGGCCTGGGCCTGGGCCTGGGCCTGGGCCTGGGCCTGGGCCTGGGCCTGGGCCTGGGCCTGGGCCTGGGCCTGGGCCTGGGCCTGGGCCTGGGCCTGGGCCTGGGCCTGGGCCTGGGCCTGGGCCTGGGCCTGGGCCTGGGCCTGGGCCTGGGCCTGGGCCTGGGCCTGGGCCTGGGCCTGGGCCTGGGCCTGGGCCTGGGCCTGGGCCTGGGCCTGGGCCTGGGCCTGGGCCTGGGCCTGGGCCTGGGCCTGGGCCTGGGCCTGGGCCTGGGCCTGGGCCTGGGCCTGGGCCTGGGCCTGGGCCTGGGCCTGGGCCTGGGCCTGGGCCTGGGCCTGGGCCTGGGCCTGGGCCTGGGCCTGGGCCTGGGCCTGGGCCTGGGCCCTGGGCCTGGGCCTGGGCCTGGGCCTGGGCCTGGGCCTGGGCCTGGGCCTGGGCCTGGGCCTGGGCCTGGGCCTGGGCCTGGGCCTGGGCCTGGGCCTGGGCCTGGGCCTGGGCCTGGGCCTGGGCCTGGGCCTGGGCCTGGGCCTGGGCCTGGGCCTGGGCCTGGGCCTGGGCCTGGGCCTGGGCCTGGGCCTGGGCCTGGGCCTGGGCCTGGGCCTGGGCCTGGGCCTGGGCCTGGGCCTGGGCCTGGGCCTGGGCCTGGGCCTGGGCCTGGGCCTGGGCCTGGGCCTGGGCCTGGGCCTGGGCCTGGGCCTGGGCCTGGGCCTGGGCCTGGGCCTGGGCCTGGGCCTGGGCCTGGGCCTGGGCCTGGGCCTGGGCCTGGGCCTGGGCCTGGGCCTGGGCCCTGGGCCTGGGCCTGGGCCTGGGCCTGGGCCTGGGCCTGGGCCTGGGCCTGGGCCTGGGCCTGGGCCTGGGCCTGGGCCTGGGCCTGGGCCTGGGCCTGGGCCTGGGCCTGGGCCTGGGCCTGGGCCTGGGCCTGGGCCTGGGCCTGGGCCTGGGCCTGGGCCTGGGCCTGGGCCTGGGCCTGGGCCTGGGCCTGGGCCTGGGCCTGGGCCTGGGCCTGGGCCTGGGCCTGGGCCTGGGCCTGGGCCTGGGCCTGGGCCTGGGCCTGGGCCTGGGCCTGGGCCTGGGCCTGGGCCTGGGCCTGGGCCTGGGCCTGGGCCTGGGCCTGGGCCTGGGCCTGGGCCTGGGCCTGGGCCTGGGCCTGGGCCTGGGCCTGGGCCTGGGCCTGGGCCTGGGCCTGGGCCTGGGCCTGGGCCTGGGCCTGGGCCTGGGCCTGGGCCTGGGCCTGGGCCTGGGCCTGGGCCTGGGCCTGGGCCTGGGCCTGGGCCTGGGCCTGGGCCTGGGCCTGGGCCTGGGCCTGGGCCTGGGCCTGGGCCTGGGCCTGGGCCTGGGCCTGGGCCTGGGCCTGGGCCTGGGCCTGGGCCTGGGCCTGGGCCTGGGCCTGGGCCTGGGCCTGGGCCTGGGCCTGGGCCTGGGCCTGGGCCTGGGCCTGGGCCTGGGCCTGGGCCTGGGCCTGGGCCTGGGCCTGGGCCTGGGCCTGGGCCTGGGCCTGGGCCTGGGCCTGGGCCTGGGCCTGGGCCTGGGCCTGGGCCTGGGCCTGGGCCCTGGGCCTGGGCCTGGGCCTGGGCCTGGGCCTGGGCCTGGGCCTGGGCCTGGGCCTGGGCCTGGGCCTGGGCCTGGGCCTGGGCCTGGGCCTGGGCCTGGGCCTGGGCCTGGGCCTGGGCCTGGGCCTGGGCCTGGGCCTGGGCCTGGGCCTGGGCCTGGGCCTGGGCCTGGGCCTGGGCCTGGGCCTGGGCCTGGGCCTGGGCCTGGGCCTGGGCCTGGGCCTGGGCCTGGGCCTGGGCCTGGGCCTGGGCCTGGGCCTGGGCCTGGGCCTGGGCCTGGGCCTGGGCCTGGGCCTGGGCCTGGGCCTGGGCCTGGGCCTGGGCCTGGGCCTGGGCCTGGGCCTGGGCCTGGGCCTGGGCCTGGGCCTGGGCCTGGGCCTGGGCCTGGGCCTGGGCCTGGGCCTGGGCCTGGGCCTGGGCCTGGGCCTGGGCCTGGGCCTGGGCCTGGGCCTGGGCCTGGGCCTGGGCCCTGGGCCTGGGCCTGGGCCTGGGCCTGGGCCTGGGCCTGGGCCTGGGCCTGGGCCTGGGCCTGGGCCTGGGCCTGGGCCTGGGCCTGGGCCTGGGCCTGGGCCTGGGCCTGGGCCTGGGCCTGGGCCTGGGCCTGGGCCTGGGCCTGGGCCTGGGCCTGGGCCTGGGCCTGGGCCTGGGCCTGGGCCTGGGCCTGGGCCTGGGCCTGGGCCTGGGCCTGGGCCTGGGCCTGGGCCTGGGCCTGGGCCTGGGCCTGGGCCTGGGCCTGGGCCTGGGCCTGGGCCTGGGCCTGGGCCTGGGCCTGGGCCTGGGCCTGGGCCTGGGCCTGGGCCTGGGCCTGGGCCTGGGCCTGGGCCTGGGCCTGGGCCTGGGCCTGGGCCTGGGCCTGGGCCTGGGCCTGGGCCTGGGCCTGGGCCTGGGCCTGGGCCTGGGCCTGGGCCTGGGCCTGGGCCTGGGCCTGGGCCTGGGCCTGGGCCTGGGCCTGGGCCTGGGCCTGGGCCTGGGCCTGGCCTGGGCCTGGGCCTGGGCCTGGGCCTGGGCCTGGGCCTGGGCCTGGGCCTGGGCCTGGGCCTGGGCCTGGGCCTGGGCCTGGGCCTGGGCCTGGGCCTGGGCCTGGGCCTGGGCCTGGGCCTGGGCCTGGGCCTGGGCCTGGGCCTGGGCCTGGGCCTGGGCCTGGGCCTGGGCCTGGGCCTGGGCCTGGGCCTGGGCCTGGGCCTGGGCCTGGGCCTGGGCCTGGGCCTGGGCCTGGGCCTGGGCCTGGGCCTGGGCCTGGGCCTGGGCCTGGGCCTGGGCCTGGGCCTGGGCCTGGGCCTGGGCCTGGGCCTGGGCCTGGGCCTGGGCCTGGGCCTGGGCCTGGGCCTGGGCCTGGGCCTGGGCCTGGGCCTGGGCCTGGGCCTGGGCCTGGGCCTGGGCCTGGGCCTGGGCCTGGGCCTGGGCCTGGGCCTGGGCCTGGGCCTGGGCCTGGGCCTGGGCCTGGGCCTGGGCCTGGGCCTGGGCCCTGGGCCTGGGCCTGGGCCTGGGCCTGGGCCTGGGCCTGGGCCTGGGCCTGGGCCTGGGCCTGGGCCTGGGCCTGGGCCTGGGCCTGGGCCTGGGCCTGGGCCTGGGCCTGGGCCTGGGCCTGGGCCTGGGCCTGGGCCTGGGCCTGGGCCTGGGCCTGGGCCTGGGCCTGGGCCTGGGCCTGGGCCTGGGCCTGGGCCTGGGCCTGGGCCTGGGCCTGGGCCTGGGCCTGGGCCTGGGCCTGGGCCTGGGCCTGGGCCTGGGCCTGGGCCTGGGCCTGGGCCTGGGCCTGGGCCTGGGCCTGGGCCTGGGCCTGGGCCTGGGCCTGGGCCTGGGCCTGGGCCTGGGCCTGGGCCTGGGCCTGGGCCTGGGCCTGGGCCTGGGCCTGGGCCTGGGCCTGGGCCTGGGCCTGGGCCTGGGCCTGGGCCTGGGCCTGGGCCTGGGCCTGGGCCTGGGCCTGGGCCTGGGCCTGGGCCTGGGCCTGGGCCTGGGCCTGGGCCTGGGCCTGGGCCTGGGCCTGGGCCTGGGCCTGGGCCTGGGCCTGGGCCTGGGCCTGGGCCTGGGCCTGGGCCTGGGCCTGGGCCTGGGCCTGGGCCTGGGCCTGGGCCTGGGCCTGGGCCTGGGCCTGGGCCTGGGCCTGGGCCTGGGCCTGGGCCTGGGCCTGGGCCTGGGCCTGGGCCTGGGCCTGGGCCTGGGCCTGGGCCTGGGCCTGGGCCTGGGCCTGGGCCTGGGCCTGGGCCTGGGCCTGGGCCTGGGCCTGGGCCTGGGCCTGGGCCTGGGCCTGGGCCTGGGCCTGGGCCTGGGCCTGGGCCTGGGCCTGGGCCTGGGCCTGGGCCTGGGCCTGGGCCTGGGCCTGGGCCTGGGCCTGGGCCTGGGCCTGGGCCTGGGCCTGGGCCTGGGCCTGGGCCTGGGCCTGGGCCTGGGCCTGGGCCTGGGCCTGGGCCTGGGCCTGGGCCTGGGCCTGGGCCTGGGCCTGGGCCTGGGCCTGGGCCTGGGCCTGGGCCTGGGCCTGGGCCTGGGCCCTGGGCCTGGGCCTGGGCCTGGGCCTGGGCCTGGGCCTGGGCCTGGGCCTGGGCCTGGGCCTGGGCCTGGGCCTGGGCCTGGGCCTGGGCCTGGGCCTGGGCCTGGGCCTGGGCCTGGGCCTGGGCCTGGGCCTGGGCCTGGGCCTGGGCCTGGGCCTGGGCCTGGGCCTGGGCCTGGGCCTGGGCCTGGGCCTGGGCCTGGGCCTGGGCCTGGGCCTGGGCCTGGGCCTGGGCCTGGGCCTGGGCCTGGGCCTGGGCCTGGGCCTGGGCCTGGGCCTGGGCCTGGGCCTGGGCCTGGGCCTGGGCCTGGGCCTGGGCCTGGGCCTGGGCCTGGGCCTGGGCCTGGGCCTGGGCCTGGGCCTGGGCCTGGGCCTGGGCCTGGGCCTGGGCCTGGGCCTGGGCCTGGGCCTGGGCCTGGGGGCCTGGGCCTGGGCCTGGGCCTGGGCCTGGGCCTGGGCCTGGGCCTGGGCCTGGGCCTGGGCCTGGGCCTGGGCCTGGGCCTGGGCCTGGGCCTGGGCCTGGGCCTGGGCCTGGGCCTGGGCCTGGGCCTGGGCCTGGGCCTGGGCCTGGGCCTGGGCCTGGGCCTGGGCCTGGGCCTGGGCCTGGGCCTGGGCCTGGGCCTGGGCCTGGGCCTGGGCCTGGGCCTGGGCCTGGGCCTGGGCCTGGGCCTGGGCCTGGGCCTGGGCCTGGGCCTGGGCCTGGGCCTGGGCCTGGGCCTGGGCCTGGGCCTGGGCCTGGGCCTGGGCCTGGGCCTGGGCCTGGGCCTGGGCCTGGGCCTGGGCCTGGGCCTGGGCCTGGGCCTGGGCCTGGGCCTGGGCCTGGGCCTGGGCCTGGGCCTGGGCCTGGGCCTGGGCCTGGGCCTGGGCCTGGGCCTGGGCCTGGGCCTGGGCCTGGGCCTGGGCCTGGGCCTGGGCCTGGGCCTGGGCCTGGGCCTGGGCCTGGGCCTGGGCCTGGGCCTGGGCCTGGGCCTGGGCCTGGGCCTGGGCCTGGGCCTGGGCCTGGGCCTGGGCCTGGGCCTGGGCCTGGGCCTGGGCCTGGGCCTGGGCCTGGGCCTGGGCCTGGGCCTGGGCCTGGGCCTGGGCCTGGGCCTGGGCCTGGGCCTGGGCCTGGGCCTGGGCCTGGGCCTGGGCCTGGGCCTGGGCCTGGGCCTGGGCCTGGGCCTGGGCCTGGGCCTGGGCCTGGGCCTGGGCCTGGGCCTGGGCCTGGGCCTGGGCCTGGGCCTGGGCCTGGGCCTGGGCCTGGGCCTGGGCCTGGGCCTGGGCCTGGGCCTGGGCCTGGGCCTGGGCCTGGGCCTGGGCCTGGGCCTGGGCCTGGGCCTGGGCCTGGGCCTGGGCCTGGGCCTGGGCCTGGGCCTGGGCCTGGGCCTGGGCCTGGGCCTGGGCCTGGGCCTGGGCCTGGGCCTGGGCCTGGG
This sequence comes from Acacia melanoxylon, assembly GCA_019022615.1. Taxonomy (NCBI): domain Eukaryota; kingdom Viridiplantae; phylum Streptophyta; class Magnoliopsida; order Fabales; family Fabaceae; genus Acacia; species Acacia melanoxylon. The sequence continues at coordinate 13,108 of JAFJYJ010000059.1, forward strand.
CCTGGGCCTGGGCCTGGGCCTGGGCCTGGGCCTGGGCCTGGGCCTGGGCCTGGGCCTGGGCCTGGGCCTGGGCCTGGGCCTGGGCCTGGGCCTGGGCCTGGGCCTGGGCCTGGGCCTGGGCCTGGGCCTGGGCCTGGGCCTGGGCCTGGGCCTGGGCCTGGGCCTGGGCCTGGGCCTGGGCCTGGGCCTGGGCCTGGGCCTGGGCCTGGGCCTGGGCCTGGGCCTGGGCCTGGGCCTGGGCCTGGGCCTGGGCCTGGGCCTGGGCCTGGGCCTGGGCCTGGGCCTGGGCCTGGGCCTGGGCCTGGGCCTGGGCCTGGGCCTGGGCCTGGGCCTGGGCCTGGGCCTGGGCCTGGGCCTGGGCCTGGGCCTGGGCCTGGGCCTGGGCCTGGGCCTGGGCCTGGGCCTGGGCCTGGGCCTGGGCCTGGGCCTGGGCCTGGGCCTGGGCCTGGGCCTGGGCCTGGGCCTGGGCCTGGGCCTGGGCCTGGGCCTGGGCCTGGGCCTGGGCCTGGGCCTGGGCCTGGGCCTGGGCCTGGGCCTGGGCCTGGGCCTGGGCCTGGGCCTGGGCCTGGGCCTGGGCCTGGGCCTGGGCCTGGGCCTGGGCCTGGGCCTGGGCCTGGGCCTGGGCCTGGGCCTGGGCCTGGGCCTGGGCCTGGGGGCCTGGGCCTGGGCCTGGGCCTGGGCCTGGGCCTGGGCCTGGGCCTGGGCCTGGGCCTGGGCCTGGGCCTGGGCCTGGGCCTGGGCCTGGGCCTGGGCCTGGGCCTGGGCCTGGGCCTGGGCCTGGGCCTGGGCCTGGGCCCTGGGCCTGGGCCTGGGCCTGGGCCTGGGCCTGGGCCTGGGCCTGGGCCTGGGCCTGGGCCTGGGCCTGGGCCTGGGCCTGGGCCTGGGCCTGGGCCTGGGCCTGGGCCTGGGCCTGGGCCTGGGCCTGGGCCTGGGCCTGGGCCTGGGCCTGGGCCTGGGCCTGGGCCTGGGCCTGGGGGCCTGGGCCTGGGCCTGGGCCTGGGCCTGGGCCTGGGCCCTGGGCCTGGGCCTGGGCCCTAAAGGCCTGGGCCTAAACCCTAAACCCTAAACCCTAAACCCCAAACCCTAAACCACAAAACCCAAACCCCAAACCCCAAACCCCAAACCCCAAACCCCCAAACCCCAAACCCCAAACCCCTATAACGTCCCCGTTTTAATTAACTGAATAACTATGTAATAGTTTGATTAATAACTCAATAGTGCTTCATCATGTATCAAAATATCCAAAATAAACCAAAGTATGCAAAATGAGCCCTAACGTGGCAATATATAATCATCCAACATAAACCAAAAAGACATAAGCGCTTCTTTTAGCAAAAGTGCCCTAAGCTTCCGAGGTCTTCCCTGATGGACCCGCACAGAAACTATCACCTGAAAAATGTGGTAACCATCAATCTAACTTATTACGAATACTAATATGTGCTAGTGAGGTGCCAAATGGAACAATTTATATAACAATATATTAAAAATAAATAAAATTCACCAAGTATCCACATCATAAAAATTCATATCAAAAATTCTATATCAAAAATTCTCGTATCATAGTTTTCATTAACACAATTCCAAAGATGCCTCTCATCAATCCAACCGAACCGCCTTATTTCCTCCGACTAGACCCGTGGGCTAAGTTACATCCATGTATTCGGTTACTTTCAAAAGCTCACCGGGTCATGTGATTTGACCAAGCCAAAATCCTCGAAGCACATGTCCAGGCATCGTGGGTCTTTTCCTCTCATTGAACTAGTGGGTGTCGTAAGCCCTGATAAAACTAGTGGGTAGTCCCTCATTGAACAAGTGGGACAATAGAAAGCCGACCATTGTGCACCAATGGAGGCCTCACCACGTGGTGGAATAAACTACTCCATATATTCCCAATTCAACCATTATCATAATTATCATATTAAATAACTCAATAGGAATTTTTCCAAGATTTTCTGTAATACCCCAGATTATTATGAATAATAATATATTTAAATAATAATCATAATAATGATGATATAATAATAATAATGATAATGATATAATAATATATAGCAAAATCTAAAAATTTATAATGGTTGTATTGTTAATTTATTAATTAGGAATAATTAAAGGCTCAAAATTTGAGCTAAAACCATAAAATTTAATTATAAATATAGGTTAGCCACTCAAACCTAATTCCATGAAGTCTAGAAGTCTTAGGTTAATATTTCACTGACTTGTTATATATGAAAGATATTATATATATATTCTTAATCCCATGATTGCTTCGCCCGGCTTGCTTGTTTCAAATTACGTATATACACATGCGTTCCTTCAATCGAATTCAATTGATTCATATGACTCGTGCGTTCAATCGAATTCAATTGATTCATATGACTTGTGCGTTTTTCCTCGTATGATCGTGCGTTTTTCCTTTTATTGAATAATATGGGCTCGCCTCGGTTTTCGTGCTTCACCTTTTCATTGAATGAATCAGGAATCAATTCGATTATACGTGCGTCATTTTCTCTTTGTTTTTTTTGTGATTGCAAAATCGATAATACCTGTGGGTCACTTTTGTTTATTTTTGTTTTGTAATTGCAATGTAGATTAGAAACTGTATAGTTACTAACTCAGTTCCACGTTATTCCTTTTCTTTTATTATTTGATTTTCTTTTTCTTTATTTAATATCTCCTACGCAATAAGATAAGATACCAAAAGAGATTTTAGGTCAAAATCTCCTTATATCTATATTTAATTAAAATAATATAAGAATATATAAAGATAAGTAAATAATAGAAATAATTTAGGAGTTATTGTGTGTATTTTAAATAACTTAAGAATGGGAAGATAGCCTTGGGATGGTACCTCCCAAGGTGATGAACACAATTAGGCTTTATGCCTCCGATATAAATTTTGATGTGAACGAGATAGTATCCGTTCTTCCCAAAGTGGTGTACGCGGGGTTTCCGGGACACTAGTAGCAACTTTGGGAAGAGGTGTGCACACTAGGAAGAGATGTTGATGATGGCCAATGCGATGATTTGTGACTGGCAGGGTTTCCCGGGTCACAGGGTAGACTGGCAGGGTTTCCCGGGTCTACCATGGTTCTCTTCCCACTAAACTAAATAGGCGGGGTTTTAGGGTCTATTATGAATTTAACAAGGATAATGAATAATAGTTTATTTGATATGAATAATATTTGATTTGACTATTATAATTGAGTTATATGAATTGTTTTTGATTAAGATTACCAGCTTTGCTGAGTTTTTGTTTGTGTTCATGGGCTGCGATGATCCTTCGGGGGAGCAGATTTTCAGTGAAACAGGGTGCAAAGGATGGGTTAGCGGTGAGTCATGAGGATAACTACTCGTATTTATAGCTAATTCTAGACTTTACGAATCTTTATGAATTCAATAAAATGTATTAGACATATTCCTTTCAGTTGAACCTCAGTTTTTGGTTTCATTTTTAATGTAATTAGCCTTGCGCTTGTCTTAGTACAAGTGCGGCAGTGACACTTCCCAAATTTGGATATTTTTAGTATTTCTTTATAAAATCTTTTAAATTTTATGTGAAGATAATTGCTAGTAATTTGGGGGTGTTACATTTTCATATTCATCACATGTTATTTAAATAATTCTCATAACCATATCATAATATCTCAATTCCCAATTCTTATACATATATAAATATATGCATATATTTCACAATTCAAAACATAAGGTTCCACAAGGAAATTTCTATTAAAATATTCATAATTATTTCACAAAATACTCACAAACAACATACCAATATACATAACAAGTGGAAAGTAGTTACTTCTCGCCGAAGCTAACTATTAGCACACTGCTCCTAATCCAAGAGCTCAAATACACGCCAAAAATCAATCTACTACAACCAATTTATTAACCATTAATAACTCTTCTAAAACTCTACATAAAATTATAACTTATAATTTCATAAAATTAAAATATACAAATTTTTTATAAAAAATTTAGAATGCTCATGTTTTTGCCTTGGGAATTGACGGAAACTAGAGGAAGAAGAGGTCCCATGATTTGCCTTCGTTGATCAAGCTTGAACGATGAGCAATGGTTTGCGACTTTACTCCCCCGTTTCGGGAAGCGAGAAAAAGATGAGTGGTGAAGCTCTCTCTCTCACGTATAGCAACGTCGTTCTCGTCTCTCCCTCTCTCTGTGTTTCTGTCTTACTACATGAGGATGAGAAGAGATCTATTTAACGACCAAGGGGGGTCCAATCCAAGAAGGTGTTACACAGAGGATAATTAACGTTGAGCTCGAGAAGTATAGAGGAGGGATGGTAGACGGTGCAAAGCTTGAGAAGCATGGAACTGAGTTGGCACTGTGATCTCTTTTGTTGACTGTTGTGTGATTACATGATATGGCCGAGAGATTATGATGGCAAAGATTTGCTTCTGCTATGATCTCTTTTTCCTCGCTGACCTCTGATGCCATGTTTAGTTGAATAGATATTAGATAAATAGGCAGTTATTTGGTTTGGGCTACAAGAATAGGGGGTTAGTTTTTATTGTTGGGTTGAGATGCACTGGAGAATGAGATTTGGTCTTTTGATAAATAGATATATATAGGCCAAGTGGTTCTCCACGCATGGGCTTTTAAACCTTAACAATTCCCTTCTCTAAAATTTAAATATATCCTTGTCTCATTAGATTGGGCTTTGACTTTGCTCAAATTTATTTTGTTGGCTTGGGATAGTAAAATTACCATTTTACCCAGTCTAAATTTTGGCACTTGATTATCAAATAATTTCCAAAAAAAAATAAAATAAATCCTTATTCTCATATAAGGATTTTCCTTTCTCAATTAACTTCTCTAGACCATAAAATATTATCTCCAAAAATATTTAGGCCTAATATTATTTCCAACTGTTTATCCTAAATTTATAGGAAAATATGTCTTAAATTCCAATAATTATAATTATTTAAATAATTATGGCTCAATTTTCCATAATCAATCCCATTTCATATTTTAATTCCTAATTTCAAAATTTTGGGATGTTACAACCCCAAAACCCAAACCCTCAACCCCGAACCCTGAACCCTAAACTCATCCGAAATAGTTATCTCATTCCTGGTCGTTTATGTCATGAAACATGTTTCTCTTACTTTGAGTCCTTTCCTGCATATTTTATGAATTTATTTTTATTACGGGGACTTTATGTCTCATCCCGTAATTATTATTATTTTTCAGGTGGGACCTCTAGTTTTACTATAAGCTTAAGGAAAGCAGCCAAAAGCATAGGAGTTGTAAGCTTTGTAGGCCTCTTTTGGTATTGCTGTTGTCTTGATTATTATATTGTCAATCTAGGACCCTAATGTTTTTGAAATACCATGTCTAATGTTTGGATAACTATTTCAAAGTGACGGTTTAAATACTGTTAAGCTGGAGGCCTTATTTTATATACTCTCTAATTTTAATGGACCCACAACCATATCTTGTGTAAAAAATTTCTATGTAGACCTTTTGTTATGGGGTTTAGTGTAGCAAAACTCATGGGCTATGTTTTCTATTGTTTGTTAATTGTGGGTAAATTCTCCCCTCCTATGATAACTACCACAAGGACACTAGGCAAGCTAAATAAATAACCAAACAAATTTCAAAACTAAATAAAGGAAAGTACACATGTTGTGATATTTATTTTGTCATGACCTTTTTCATTTTAGAAAACGTTTAAAAAATCAATGAAATAGCCATGGAACGTTTTAGCTTTGATACGAAAAAATGTAACACCCCAATTTTAAACGACCAAATACTGAACAAAAGTATTTGAAACACTGCCAATAAGGATGCTCATCATCCAAATCATCAAAACATAAAATTTTATTCAGTGAAAAGTCATATTTACAGTGTCAAAATAAATTTCCAAAATTATTTCAGGGTTAATAAAATGTGAAAGTCTTAGGATCATGGCAAATACAAATGTCATAACATGAACTCTAAAAGTATAAAAGAGCCTTCAAAACTCACTTCATAGGTGTCTTCCTTTGCTCTCTACTAAACTCCTGAAAAAACAAATATAGTAACCATAAGATCCAAAGATCTCGGTAACTATTGGTTATTCAAAAATATACATATAAACCAAGATCGAAAACATACAGTTTCAAAATCAAGTTCAACTCATAATAATTTATTAATATTATCAATAGTGCTGGGAATCAGGGCCATCCCGGCCCTGCAAGGCTAGCCCGTGAAGGGCCAAAGGAGAGCCGACCCTCTAGGGCCCGTGGTAAGAAAAACATATGTTTTTCAAAGCCCAACCCGAGAGCACCAGGGCCAGGGCCCGGAAGTTACTATTCTAAATTTTAACTATTTTTCCTCTATATTTTTCAAAGAAATATAATTAGTAAATGACAACAATTAAAGTTCTAATTTATCAAATAAATATTGTCAACATTAATATCAAAACAACATGAATCATCCAACAAATAAGAACAGTCACTAATTCATAACCAAAAGCAAACTATGTTCACAAATAAATCGCTTAAAACATAAGAAGCATACCACTAAGCGATATTAGTACAATAACTATTATTATCATCGTCTTCGCCGCTATCATCAATTTCAATGACATTTGATTGTGCTTCGCTTCGAATTCATGCATCCAAAAAATAATAATAATAAATTAAAAAAGCCTGCAAGGCCGATCCGAGGCCCTTCAAGGCCAGCCCTATTAAGCCCGAGGCCCTGTAGGGCTTATTTCATTAAGTTCCTTTAATTTTCAAGCCCGGCCCCGGCTCTAATCATTAATATAAAACCTTTCACAAACTACCATACACTGTGCACTGAGTGATGACATAAAGAGATCCCACCATAAAAATTCCCCCTTATTCCAACTCATCACAACTCCATCACCATGCATATGCATCAATGATAAATAATCACAATATTGGCATATATATAAAGTTCCAAACTTATGAGTATAATTCCAAATAGGATTCACCAAATAATTCTTCCTCAATCATCTTTAAAATAACAAATAGCATCATCTAAAACATATAGTGTTATTTGAAAATCATTAATAACACGTAAGCATGCTTAAACGGTTTCCAAAATACATAACCATGAATTCTAATACACACAAACATACTTGAAAAGTTTCTCAGCTCATCAATATAGTTTTAGTCAAATATACAATTCCAAATCAAGCTCTTTATAGAACAAACAAGGTTACCTCTACAATAAGTTTATTTCTATCAATACTTTCTTCCTGTTGACACTAAATAATTTTCACCACAACTTCTCATGGCTCTCCTTCTCTCTTTCTTTCTTTCTTTTCTCTCTCCGCTCATGCTCTTGTTCTTGAAACCGTGTGTTTGCTTTGTGTGTGTTTGTGGAGATATGTGGGTGTGTGTTAGATGTGCCTGTGGGGTATTGGCGACGGGCATACCATATACTTCCTCTGGTCCTTATTATAAGACACCAACTAATAATTCTCACAAACCAATAAAAATAGTTATAGTCAATAAAGTTGTCTTAAAATTTAAATAATTTTCAATATTACCCCTACTAATTACACTAAACTCTAATTTCATATTAATTATTATTCTCACCCACTACCCTTATTAATTAGGAGCATATATGGAAACATAATTAATGCTCCTTGAAAAGCTTAATAAAAAGGATCAAATACACTTACTAGTTTGTGTCTTATAATAAAGATTAAAAAGAGTATATATATTTACATATATAACACACTACTTTCCCCCTTTTAATATATACCGTGGTTCCTCATAACCCACTGTTATTATATTTGATAATATTTTATTATATCACATAATAGATTATTATATCATTTAATATATTATTATATCATATAAAATAAAGATGGCAATAAGTGATAACTAGTCAATTTAAAAATTAGGGAAAATTTCATATAGGTCCCAAGGAACGAAAAAATTTACAAAAAAGTCCCTTGAAATCATCAAATTACGCTCAGGTCCCAAGGGACTTCTGTGTAATTATTTGTATGGAGGTTTTTAAATGTTGTTGTTAATACATGCATTTCTGTTGTTAATACATGCATTTTCATTGTTGTAAATAGCCGGGGACTTACGTGTAATTATTTGTATGGAAATAAAATCCGGGTTTTTAAAAGTTGTTGTAAATACATGCATTTCTGTTGTTAATATATGCATTTCTGTTGTAAATGGTCGGGTATTTAAAAGTTGTTGTTAATCTATGCTTTTTTCGTTGTAAATCCAGGTGTTTAAATGTTATTGTAAATATATGCATTTCCGTTGTTAATATATGCATTTCTGTTGTAAATTGTAATACCCCATTATTATGAATAATAATACATTTAAATAATAAATATAATAGTAAAAGTAATAGATTTATATAATAATAATAATGATAATGATATAATAATATATAGCAAAATCTAAAAATTTATAATGGTTGTATTGTTAATTTATTAATTAGGAATAATTAAAGGGCCCACCCGGAGCTAAAACCCTAAAATTTAAATTATAAATATAAGTTAGCCGCTCAAACCTAACCTAGAAAAACACTCGTTACTTTTCTCTGCGTCTTTCATCAATTATTCTCCTAGGAGGTTAGCAAAACAGCGACCAGGTAATTTAATCCCCATATCAATAAAAATCATTTGTTCATAGGATTGTATTTCCTTTAATCCTAAACCACTAATATGTTTTTATAAGTAGATCGTGAAATTGCCCCTGAACATGACAATCCTAAACCACTAATATGTTTTTATGAGTAGATGTGGGAATTTCGCATGAACATGACAATCCTAATCCCATGAGTCTTAGGTAAATTTTATATGAATCTTGATAGGTAATTCTAATTCCCATGAGTTTAGGTTAATTTTTGATCTTGATAGGTAATTCTAATCCCTATGAGTCTTAGGTTAGTTTTATATAAATTTTGATAGAGTTCTTATACATGAAATATATTATATGTAATATATTCGTGAGTAACTTTGCAATCAGTTTCTCGAATGGTCAAGTATGAATTGAATACACTTGACAATTGTTTTATTGTTTCGCCTCGATCTTTGTGCTTGAATAATATAATCCTTTCATTAATTGATGTACCCAATTTCGGATGACTTGAGCATATCTCGGGACGTCTTCTATTTTTGTTTTCTTTCTTTTGCCTTGGATGCCTCGGCCTTCGTGTTGGGAATTATATATATATATATACGCCTTCTACGTCTCATGCTTTTTGTGATTGAACCTCTGGGTTTCTAGATTTTATCAATTATAATATATTATGATCATGAGTTTAAAGAGTGATAATGGGTAGAGCCATGAGTTTAAAAAGGGATAATGAGTAAAACCATGATAGTCATGAGAATTTCTCATGACAACCTTTTAGAAACTTGTGAGAATTTACTTTATACTTTAATTTGAAAATCCATTTTGTGTTATATATATATATATGCATGTTATTGGTTGTTGGTTGTATCAACACAACAAGTGTATGTTGTGTTGATTACAATACAAGTGTTTCAAACACATATTAGAAATAATTTGGGATTAATTATATGTGTACTTAAAATAACTTAACAGTGGGAGGATAGCTTTGGGATGGTACTCTCCCGAGGTGATGAACACAATTAGGCTTTATGCCTCGATATAAATTTTGATGTGAACGGATAGTATCCGTTCTTCCCAAGGTGGTGTCGCGGGTTTAGGGACACTAGTAGCAACCTTAGGAAGAGGTGTGCACACTAGGAAGATATTTTATATGGCCAACTTGATGATTGTGGTAGCGGGTTTCGGGTCACGGGGTAGTAGCGGGTTTAAGGTCTACCATGGTTCTCTTCCCACTTAACTAAATAGGCGGCGGGGTTTCCGGGTCTAAAGTAAATTTAAGAAGAAAAAAGAGAGAAGATAATGATTAATGTTTGATGAGATTACCACATGATGATATATTTACTTTGGTTAATATATATATATATATTTGTGCTATTTAAATTGTGTTTTATTAGGATTACGACAATTCTTTGATGTTTGTGTTCATGGGTGCGATGATCCTTCGGGGAGCGAGTTTCGATGAAAGCGGTACCAAGAGTTGGGGCTAGCGGTGAGTAGTGAGGAAGAACTTTCGAGCGCCTCTATTTAGTTTTATTTTGTCTTTATTTTTATTTTCTTAAATAAATCACATTTAATTGAGTTTGAATTTTCATTATTGTAATGAGTAGCCTTGCACTTGTCCCAAGTCAAGTGCGGCGGTAACACTCCCCGAGGTTGTTTGATTCGAATTTTTAGTATTCATTTATAAAATCATTTAAATTTTGAATTAAGATAATTATTAGAAATCGGGGTGTTACATAAATAGTCAGGTATTTAAAAGTTGTTGTTAATCTATGCATTTCCTGTTGTTAATATATGCATTTTCGTTGTTAATACAAATAATTATGTAAGTCCTCGAGGCACAGCGTAATTTGATGATTTCAAGAGACTTTATTGTAATTAATTCCCTTCCTTGGGACCGAGCGTAATTTTCCCTAAAAATTATGATGGAATTAATTTAACAGAAGATTGCTTGTCTGAGATTACTTTAGAGTTCTAAAAGTGTTTATTCATTGATAACATTATTCTTACCTACTTACTTCATATACTATATAAAATTCTTTAAAACAAAGCACTTATAAGTATTTTTAGTTCCAACCAGCCTTTATTTTTCGCTAGAAAAGTTCCAACCAATTAGACGATGACAGTACAGCGAATATATACTATTTTTAAGATTTAACTCTAACCATATATCGAAAAACAAATTCGAAAACACAAATTCCTCAATCGAAGGCGCCCTCGCAATCGACTGCGGTCTTGCTCCATAGTCCCACCTCTGAATTTGAGCCGTTTGAATCCAGAGTAACCTTGGTCGGATTTTGTTCAAGCTCGTTGTTCGAATTCAAAGTGAAAGTTTAATGCGCTGACCATTTCTTGAGCTTTACAGTTCGCCGTTCGGGCATACTTAGGGTTTTCCATTTTCCGCTAAAATTATGCTCAGCTACTCTTGCTTCGTCTTTCCTTTTGTTCTTTGATTTTAGAAGTATGCAGCCATGAAGTGTCTACTAAAAGTATTGTAAATTTCGTTGAAGGAGGCCCTTTTCCACATTCTTAAGGTCCTCGGTGCAATTTTGTCGTTTTGGGAGCAGTTAGGGTTTTGTACTTGTAATTTAAGCCGTTGGATTTTCAGTTTAGTTGTCCAGTGCGATCGACGAGACATTTCTTGTGCAGCTTTAGGTTTGTTTCAGTGCTTGATTTCTCGGCGACTGCCGTTTTAACTCTCTGATTTTTCATCCTCCTTTCTTGTGGAGTGGGAAGCGTTTGAGGGTATGGGATTTAAATTTTGGGGCCATTTGTTGCACGAGAAATAGGAATCTATTGCCAAAGTAAAGGAGTGAGGCATGTTTTATTCTCAGTTTATATTGGCCAAGAAAGGGCCGCTTGGAACGATATGGATAGCTGCCCATTTGGAGAGAAAGCTCCGAAAGAATCAAGTTGCCGATACCGACATTGGCGTCTCCGTGGGTTAGTTGCCTGGATCTTATGTTGTTTAAGCCTTGTCATGGTGATTTTATAGTGACATTTACATTCAGGATAATGATAATGTTTTGAATATCGTTTTATATTGTCTAGGATGTATGGAATGTTATAAGATTGGCTCATTTATGACTAATACCAGTTATCATACTGTCTATTCGATATTGCGCCTGTCGGTCCTTTTTTTCTATCTGCATGATTTCATCAATAGGCTCCCTATAGATTTTTGTGCAGTTCTTCTAAGGAAACTTAGTGAAATTGCACTCTTTTTCTGTTTAATTATGGACTACTTTCCCTTTTAGTTCTTTTGTTTTCAAGAGATGATTTATTTACTTTTTTGATGCAAGTCAAGAGGCTATATTCATGAATGAGAAAGAAAATTAGTATAATTTCATTGGCACTCCAGAAGAAACTACGGTGCTGTAGGGGAATGACTGTTTTGGTGTGACTCTGTACCAAGCGGTATTAGAGTGTTATCTGCTTCCTTTGGGCACTGGGTTTCATCAGTAGGACTTGGAGAGGATGGACCTGCATCTGATAAGCAAAGTCGTTAGTGGGTACTGCTCTTTCCAGCTGTTAAAGAAGTGGAAAAGTCAAAGGGCAAATGGCGCACATATTTGTTCACTCTCCAAAAGTTTTACCAGCTCCTAAAAATAAGAAAGAAGGGAATAAGGACACTAGTAATGAAGTTAAGGGTTCGAACACATATATGCAAAGGATCAAACTCATGGGCCCAATCTTAGTTGTTGCCATTACCATATGCTTAGCCAGTCAACCTTCTTTTATTATTTAGCAGCAACTCCCAGATATTAGTGTTTCAATTGTACCACATCCTTGATGACAGGGATTTTTTAACTTTCTTTTTTTCCTGGGGGTGTTTTAGTGTTGTTGCAACTTGCAAGACAGTTGAGTAATAGCCATTAATATTAGGCAGTGTTAGTTATATTATAATAGGATCTTATGGTAGCTGGGGGTAGTTCTGATGGTATCAGAGCCAGACATGAATGTATCCTTTGAGTTCTGACAATATTATAAGCAAATATGAAAGTTGTTAATTCCATATTATATTTGTACGTATTGCTTGTGCTGCGTATGTTATACTCTAGTTTTTATATTATGTTTTTTTCCTGATATTTATGCCGTAACTTTTGTGGACAGATTCAATTCTTTTTCCTGAAGTACCAATTGCTCTTCGCTTGTCCAGTCATCTTCTGCTTGGTGTAGTGAGGATATATTCTAGAAAGGTGAATTACCTTTTTGATGATTGCAGCGAAGCATTGCTTAAGGTTAAGCAAGCTTTCCGCTCCACTGCTGTTGATTTGCCACCGGAAGAGTCCACTGCACCTTACCATTCTATAACCTTACCTGAGACTTTTGATCTTGATGATTTTGAACTGCCTGATAATGATATATTTCAAGGGTAAGTTTCACAATACTTGCATATCTGCCTGATAATGATATATTTCAAGGGTAAGTTTCACAATACTTGCATATCTTCTTAACTGAAGTTCTAGAGCAAAAAAAAAGTTATAGTTATTTATTTGACCGTTGTAACTAGTGCAGCAACATTTATGACAAAGTTTAGCTGATTTTATTGTGTTCATAAGTTTCATTTGAAATTCTTTAATGGTGATTTTCTCTTATCTTATGTATAAGCTTTCTCCTTGGCTGTTGTCTGATGGTGAGGAGGAGAAATTTCTTAGAAACATATATTGCATTGTAATTACATTTCCTTTACATGGTTCTATTGTACATGAATTGGTCAATATTTTGGATGGTGATTTTATGTAATGTGGTTCCCCCCTTTAGTAATAATGAAGTGCATTTCTTGTGAACTTGCAGTAACTATGTTGATCATCACGTTAGTACACGAGAACAGATCACATTACAAGATACCATGGAGGGTGCAGTTTACACTACTTCACAGTTTGGATTGGATGGTGAGTATTCACTATTGTCTCTTTTTTATTACTTCCAATTTTTAGTTGTTTAGCAAGTCTAAGCCATGCAATGGAGAGACATTTGACATGCAGTATTTAACTTCAAATACATTGGTTTCAGAGCGGTTTGGTGATGGTGATGCTTCTCAAATTGGTTTAGACCTCGAGGAGGTAATTTATGTTTTCCCCCTGTTTTGTACCCATGAAGCTGGTATTTGCCTATTTGAAACGGGGCCTCGTGAGTTTTATGATTTTGTTAGTCATAATAATGATTTGAGTGCTCCGAGCTTTTTGGGTTTGTGATAATGTTACAGAATTGTAATTCTATATGAGAGGGAGAGAGGGGGATAAGAGAGATAGGAGAGAAAGACAGCATTGGGGAACAGAGGGGGGGTCGGAGAGAGGGAAAATTCACTAAGTCATCACTTTATGATCTTTAGTCTGATGAAATACAATTGGGGGATCTATTTATGGGCTTAAGGGTGTAAACTAATGGCTAAACCTCTAACGGTTGTATTCTAACTAACCCTTAACTATCTTTTATATTTATTTGCAATTAGACAACAGATAACCTGGGAAGAATAGGCAGATCTTCGTTGAGATAGAATTGTGTGTATGTTAAGGACAGTGGAAAGAGAGGGTTGGAATGGAATGTTAATTATTGCTCAAAATAAGGTCGATCTCTAATCTAAAGTCTAAACGCTTGAATATGATTGTCATGTTATCGGGAGGACAAGGAGATTGTGGGCCTTTTGAAGTGAGGGAGCTAGTGGGAGCTATAATTTCTAAAGAAAATATGTTTAAAGTGCATTGACTTGGGAAATCTATCTTGCTTATATTCTAGGCTTATAATTTGAAGAGGGAGATTAGATCATCGATTAATCATTAATCCTGAAATAGCTTGGAAACTATTATTAAAATCAAGTTATGAGGGAACTGATGGAACCCAACAAAAATTGAAGCTGTGCCAAAAAAATTATTAATACTCATTTTCTCTGCAAAAATTAGTACAAAACTGAAAACTATGATGTGCAACATTTATCTTACCTTGAGATACAGACATCTGGGTGTTGAAAACTACTGGTTATCCAAACTGGCAGAATCTTCATCTTAAATCTAATTACGAAACATATTAAACAGATAAGGTAATTAATCAGATGTAAAGAGATAGGAAACCTTATCACATGACAACAGTTACTTTTTAATTCTTGGGTTAAATTCGTTTTATAGTTTCATGTTTTGGTTATACATTTGTGCATATTTATACTATATGTTTCACTTCAATTTATTTTTCAGTTGATTGTTGATTCTTCAATATGGTTTACAATTTGTAAATTTGGCTTTCAATGTGTGTGGTTTCACATTTATTATAAGATTTAATCAAACTAAATGTGATATATAACTGTAATAACAGTTTATAAAGTAGTTAGAAGGGCATTTAGGATATAGCTGTTAGTGAATTAGTGAGTTAGGCTCTTACATGGTTAGTCCAAATGACTCCTGCCTACAGTTATATATCAAAATGAGTCTTTGAAAAGAAAAACAGAATAAGGTAATTTCCTATACATTTTTTTTTTGGTTGCCCAAACTTTCTTAGTCAGTTGGGAAAAGAAAAAAATCAATCAATTCATTTTTCTCACATTAGTTGTTTTCCCTAATTGTTTTGGACTTTAGTATCTATAATATATAATATGAACTATGCCTCAGTAGTGCTTTGTTGTAGAATGTGGATCAGGTTACTTTGTTATGAGTTGCCTTGAGCTTGTAACAGAAGCACACCATACTTAGGAATGACTGTGATTGCCATCTGTTTTATTTATTTATTTATTTTATCTATTACTTTTACATCCTTTATTTTTACCTGGACTGGAAAGCAGGATTTATTGCTGGAAAAGGCATCTACTTTTGAGCATGATGGTATATTGGAGTAAGATTTATCCGTCTCTCAAAAATAGTCTCTTATCTTTGTCATCATTCATTATTATCATGTACGCCATAAATTTCCTGAGATACCCAAATGTCTGTGTTGATTGCAGGACTAATCCTCAAGAATCCATACAATCTGGCAGACCTTTAGACCCTTTAGATGAAAATGAAAGGAAAGAAGAGGAAACTGAAATACTGGATGGGGTGCAAGTGAAAGTCAGTGGTAGCAAGGTTAATAATTTAGAATTGTGGATTGTTCTTGTCTCCTGATCTACTTCTATTGAGACATGAGGTCATGATCTCTGCTATATCTAATTATTGAATTGGTTTATTCTGATCAGATTGATGGTGCATCCTCTGGCATGGAAGCTAGTGAATACGCTCAAGGGCCATGTACTCCTGGACTAGAAGAGCCATACTTGGCTCAGGTCATTAATGAAGCAGATTATCATAATTCAACTGATTTTGTATCAATGAAGAGCTCACAAGAGGAAGCTGCAATTGATCATTCTATGCAAGATAATGTAAAGAATGGCAGTGTTCTAGCTTTTCACCATGAGGAGACTGACTGTCTTTTGGGTGACTGCGAAAGAGAAAATGGCCCATCCTTTGTGCCAGAATACACAGATGGGACTATCAGTGCTTCTGCTGTGCCTGAGAAGGTGGAGGATTTGCATGATGGAGTTGTGATAAATAATGAACCTGTTGTGACTTATCCGGACCAAACTGTTATTGATGCGGTCTCTAGAGGAGCAAATGTTAGTGAAACTGTTGCATCACCAAGTTGTTCTCATGTTACATCTGATCAGGAGGACCCCAGTTATAAACTTTTGTCTCACTTGGATGCGTCAAAAGGGTCAGAATCAGATGGTCATCTAAAGGATAAACATGCATTATCAAATCATGAAACTCTAACTGACATTGAAATTGCTAACAGTGAGGGTGAATCTGCTCCCTTTGTTGAGGCTAAAGCAGCCAGTGCTGTGCATCTTCTAGGTTCACCTGGGAGACCTGAGGTTGTTGATGTTGAAGCTCAGGCCTCTCAAGAATTGAAGGAAGCCGAGGCTTTAAACCATGTTGCTCATGAAGCTGTACATCCTGATGAATTACATCTTCGGTCATGCACATCCCATTTGGGCCATACTGATGTGTCGTCCATTGGAGGTAAATGCGTGCTGATTCAACATTGCATCTTTACTGCCTGGATCCAATTGTTGTAGCGACATTAACTTTTCCTTGACTTCCGTTAGAATTGGGGACTTAGTTCATGACTTTCTAACTTGACCTTATATTCTTGGTTGAGAAAATCAACTTTCTAATGCCAATTTAAGACTTTGGTTGAATGCTTCTCCTTGATCAGTTACAGTATGCATATATGGTAACTTTGGTGGACAGATACAAATAATACTTCTTCTGGTGGTTGGTTATTTTCATATTTGCTGGTTAACAGCGTCATATAACCTAGTTTTGCATCTTGTTTAGGTGATTGGCAGACAACAGAGCAATCTGTGTGTAAAGAAACTCACCGAGATCTGGAGAAGTCAGATAAACAACATGGGAGTCAGATCTTTATTGATAATCAAGTAAGAAGCGACAGCAAATCTGTTGCTTCTGACTTGCCAGCACCTGAAAAAGTGCTCTCTCTAGCATATCAACATAGTGTTGGACCTAACAATTTGCCGATGGAATCTACACCTGATTATCAGGATATGTCTGGAGGCATTAACAGTGTTGAAGGGGTGACATCCGTCTCAGCCAAAAAGCGAAGTTTTACAGAAAGTACTCTGACAATGCAGAGTGTGGATTTGACAGAATCGTACCAGGGGACAAAATCCAAGAGAAGTGCAGAGTTCCTTCCTGATGATGATGATTTATTGTCTTCCATATTAGGTATTAAAGTGATTCCTATATACTTCTAGAAGAACATGATAATGATTCTCTTTCCATGAGAATCAATCTCAGTTTTGGCTTCTTTTTTCTTTTTTTTTTTTTGGTTGCTGTAGTTGGAAGAAGATCTTCGTTTTTGAAAGTGAAACCTACTCCAGCAGCCTCTGAAGTGGTATCAATAAAACGTCCCCGTATGGCACCGCGCACTAGTGCCTTAAAGAGGAAGGTGCTCACAGATGATACAATGGTCCTGCATGGCGAGTATGTTTTTATAATGTCTGCATGTTCAATTGCACATGCTTTTCCTCTTTATTTTATGTTTAGGGTTCTGTCAGACTTTGTGTGAATAATATATCTTGAAAATGTTTAGGTGCCAAGGAGATTGCTGAAGTTCTTTGACCTTTAAGCTTTGATTTGCTTTTAAATGCAGCAGATTGCTTTTTTACAATGAAGGATGGATTACATAAAAGGAGGATATACTATGAAACAAACATTAATAGTTCTTCAACCCCTATACATGTCCATCTAGGAAACTCACTCAGAAAGTTGTATGTTGAATGATAAAGAGGCCTTATAATTGCTCTACCAGTGAAGGCACCTAAGAGCAATTATAAGCTCTCTTGTTTAATACCTCAGCAATCTTTTTATTAGATGGCCATCCTTGAAGATAGCATATATATCACAAATTTGTACTTAGTCTTATTTGCCACATCCGATCCTAATTTGTAAGATTTCCATTATGTGAGCCCCTCCAAAACACACGTATGAATACAAGGAGCATCATTCTATATCGTATGAACCTTACACAAACTTCAAACAATTCATATATAGCCAAAAGGTTTAATTATCGAATGATTACTTCCTCCGGTCCTTAATATAAGGCCCACTTTAATGAAGAGATTGAACTACAAAGTAAATCTTATATCAAGGACCGGAGGAAATACTTCATATGTTTTCTATCCCATTTTTTATTTCATTCATAATTGAAGATGATAGGCTTTAACTTCAGTTAATCATGAGAAAGAGGTGTCAGTTCTTGATATGAAGAATTAGTGCACTGCACTTAATGGGAAAAGCACTAGATTATTTCACCCAAAAATGGCAGTAGATTGTGTCACCCAAAGAAAAAGGTACCAGATTGTTGTCCATAATACAAGCTCAGCAACTTACCCCATGCGTTTAGCTGATATCCTTTGTTAATTGTCTGGTGATGAATTAAAGTTTGATTGATTATAGAGTTTATGATGCTACATTTGGTCTCTGGCTTCATAGAACGCTGTATTTTATTTTTCTCTTGCAGCGGAATACTAATTAATTGTGCCTTCTTTCTTTAGTATAATACGGCAACAACTAACAAATACTGAAGACATCCGTCGCACAAGGAAGAAGGCTCCTTGTACTCACCAAGAAATATTAATGATTCGAAGACAGTTTCTGGAGGATGAAATTTTTCAAGAACCAATATTTAAAGGTGAGAAATGTTTGTGTGTTTTGTGCTATGGCTTTCAGGTATATGCTCCAATCTCCCCACTTCCTTAATCATATACAACCCTACAATCAGAAATCCAGTGATGCTAGAAAAATATTATTATTAGAGGAAAATATTTATGATCAAGCAGCGGACTCATTCAATTGGTTGTTAGTTACCTTTTTCTCCTTGTCTAGTAGCTTGTGTATAGAAATCGCAATTTTATATAACTCAACCATGTAATCGTTAATTTCTCCCAATCACACTCTTTCCAATTGCTTGATACAATATACTTTATACTTTAACCCACTGTCTGGCTATACTTTAGCCCACTCTCTGGCATTTACTTCCCATCACTAACCTACTCCCTCTTTATCATGCTCCTCACACATTTCATGTGACACAACCTGGAGCCATTACTCCTGAACCCATCATGATATAATCTAGAATTGTTTTTTGGACCATGCATGATGAGGTCGATCAGAAAAAAGTTCATTAAAGTTTTGAATTTATGGATTGGATGATGTCAGAAAGAAAATTAGATCAAAGAATCTAAAAGTAAAAGACTGCAATAAATTATCAAAAAAATGAAAACAAGAACTACCATATGAATATAGGTGTTGGTTGTAGGATTATCCATACTAAAAGGATCATGGGTCATAACCTATCTAAAATTTAAAATGACTATACTTGATTAATCATAAGGGACTCACCTGAAGTTGAATCAAACCATATTGGTGTTGTGAATCATGCCTTTATGTTCAGATATTTCTGTGTTATGCTTGAAACTGTGCTCTTTAGATTTTAAGGTTATTTCTGATTATGCTCTTTCCAGAGTAGTTGCCCTGGAATGGAAATCATAGCTAAAATTAAAAGTTTCCATGTAAATGTATCAAGAGTCTTTCAAACTGAGTCATTTTTTGTATATCTTTCAGGTGTGTCAGCTGATTTGTTACTTCTGCGAGATGAGAAATTTGATCTTACTGGAATTAAGATTTGTGATCACACTTTAGACAGTTCTCTCTCAGAAGCAACAAATGATAATGAAGCCTATTTGAGAGCAAATGTTACTGAAATTCATGGAGTGGAAAGTAACATTGAACCTGTGTTGGCCCAAGATGTGGAAGAACAACCTACTGGGACGCCTGTTGTGCCGGAGAGCAATCAGTCTGAATTTAATGCAGAATCTCTTGATATTAATATTCACGGGAATACAGATGTTATTTCCCATATGAAGGATATTGAAATTTCTGAAACTGCCAAAGTAAATGGTGGTAGGGAAAATACTGAGGTTTTTTACTCTGAAAACTGCTCCGTTGCCCCTGGGTTTGAATCAACATCTCATGCTGATTCTGTCTTTGACAACAACTGTATGCCTGATGATTTTGCTGCTTCATTGGCTGTAAGGGATAAAAGCAATGACTTTGATGGTTCTATGCATACAGATATGCTGGGCATATCATCTTCCCAGAATTTGCATCCACTTCCTATTCTAGAGGATGAACTTGTAGAGAGTAAAATCAATATAAGTGGAGTCGGCACCTCTGAAATTTCAGAAGACAGAGTTGATATTGGAACAGGAGAAGTTCTAATTGATGGTCCTGAAACTGTGAACAATTTACGCCCATCCTTGGCTGCTGGATGTGAGAGAATGGATGAATACAGTAATAATCATAATCCGGCTTCCTTAAATAGAGACCTATATCTAGAGGAAAGTGGAAACAACTTGCTAGGGGGTATAAATGAGGATCAAATCCTTGCCTCTGGTTATGGGTATGACAATAAGGACTCTAGGTTTGCATGCATCAGTTATAATGAAAATACTAGAGTAGATTATTTACATGGTGTAGCTGTTGCTTCGGGTGCCAAAGAGACTTCTCTAATTGATCAAGAAAATTCGGTTTCTCATGAAGATGACCAGCGGAGTACAATGCACCCTGAAATTTTAGCTATTCAGAGTCCTTTGGTGGATCAAAATGATGTAAGTGTCATCTATGTTGCACTGATACGTGCGCCTTTTTAACATAACTGATGTGATGTCCATAACATACTTCACAATATGCATAATATATTCCAACATCTTTATCATTGTTTCTTTCCTTGTCTGAAACGCTGCAAAGCAGTTTGAAAGTTTTGGAAACTCTTAGTGATATGAATGGACGTGGAGATTGGCATTTACTTTGAATTAGAACTCTATAGTTTTAGTTTATTATTTTTGAGGAAGTGCACAGGGCTGACAGACAATGCTAACCACCATTTTGTTGAAATTTCGTATGCTATTAATCTACTAGGTACTCAAATCACTGGCATAAATATTAATGACATATATTTTGAAGAGTAGTTAGTTAGGTATTGGTTTAGGACATGTAGGTCATTGTGATTCTAAACAGAAATTGGAAGTTGATTTATTTCCTAATATTCTAACAAAGGTCTATAACAGCCCATACAGATACAATATGACAGCAATACAATACACAATCAGATCCTAATGCACTACTCCTAATGGTCTTATAGGATTAGTAATATGCCACTATTACCCTTAACTACTTACTATTATCCCTAATCAGTCCTAAGGCCTCATAGGATTAATATTATGTCCTAATATCTAACCCTAACACATATTATTTATGACTTGCGTATCAGGATGTGAAAGGGGTAGGAAGTGGGCATACTTGCTCAACCTGTCAGCCACTACCCAAATAGTATCCTTACCATTTGATTTAGGCAATCCCTCAATAATATCCATAGCAATACTTTTCCACGCTACTAGGTATTGGAAGAGGCTGCAATAAGCCCGATGCCTTATGCTTACATCCTGCACAAGTATCACAATGCTAGATGAACTCTTTGATTTCAGCAATCAAATCCGTCAACCAAAAAATTGGTTTGACCCTTTTGTAAGTAGCATGGATACTTGAATGTCCGCCTTGATGGCTAGCATGAAGCCACTCTAGTATATTCTGCCTCACTGTTGAGTTGCTTCCCACTGCTATCCTGCTACTGTTCCTCATAAGATCACCATCTCAAGAGAACGTTCCAAACTGTTGTAGTTGAGAAATGAGACCTTGCAAGGTATTGTCTTCCTCACATCTATGTTTATTTCCAGCAACAACGCATCTGAACATGTGGAGAGAGTAATCTGAAAAATCTCCATCTCTGGCATCCTTGAGAGAGCATCTGCTGCATTATCATCATTACCCTGTTTGTAGTGAACCTTATAGTCTTAACCCATAAGCTTGGACACCCAATACATATGGAAAGAGGTCTTCAATTTTTGATCCAGTAAATGTTTCAGGCTCTGCTGGTCCATTCTGATGATAAATTTTCTTCTCTCAGCATAATGGTGCCAATGCTTGACGGCTTGCACTTCTGCAGGCAACTTCTTCTCACATATCGACAAAATTTGGTGTCTAGGAGTCAATGCCTTGCTGAAAAATGCTAAGGGCTGTCCCTGCTGCATCAACACTGCCCCAATTCACTGGTCATGCATCAGTTTCCACCACAAATGTTTTAGATTTTGTTAGGAACCAATAAAAGGTTGCCTAAATTACTAGTTTGATTAAGCACAGAAACAGAATCACACTAAAAATACAATAAATCTGTCAAGAGCCAAAGACCCTTGCAGCCAAGACAGAGGCAAATCTGTGACAACAGATTTGTTCCCCCTCTCCTACAATCTGTCGAGAGAAATAAACTCCCTCAACCAAGAAGGTTTTCTGTTCTGTCACACAGAACCAGACTTCCCTCTCCTAACACTCTCAAGCCAAAATACAACATCTGTGCACAGTATTCAAAATGCTACAGTGCTAAATACTAGAGCCACTCTATGCAACGGCTAAGTGTCTAACAATTATACCCAAAATAGAAAAGTCAAACCCTGCACCCTTAAAGCATGTTGGTCCTTTGATGAATACGGTCCTTTCATTACCTTCTCCTAAAAGCTTCACCTTGTCCTCAAGGTGAGAGTTTGTGAATTGTGTCCTCTTCAACCTCTGTAAATCCGTCAATCCCCTCCCCTGTTTTCGCTGCTTGCTGATCTCTGTTCTCGGCCTCAATGTCGACCAAAAACACTTGCAGGTGTTTTTCTCGACAAGTGAGCCGGACCGTACTTCTCACCACATTTGTAGCAGAGACCGAGCTCTCGCCGGCGTGCCATCTCTGCATCCGACAGCCGGCGGCTACACCCAGACCTTTGCGCAGTCGAGTTCGCGGTTGAGGAACTTCCTGTGGTATTTTCGTGAGCTTTCGGCTCGGGTTTGGTAGCGTGAGAGGGTTGGGATGCTGTTATGGTCACACGGGCGAGTTCCGAGAAGTGGGTAACCCTGGAGTATACTGGTTGGGTTTGGGGTGGGTAATTTTTGAGCCCAATATTGTCGGGTGTTTTAAAAGCCTGACTCTCTTTATCCAACTCCAATAGTCTATTCTTCCCGTCGACTTTGATGGCCATTTGGATCAGTCCTTTTAGGTCAGTTTCGGCAGCCACCTCTAGTTCAGCTTGAATCTCCACCTTCAATCCATATAGGAAAGCTCCCATCAAGCATTCCTCGGTTGCGTCCTTCAATGGGAAAGAGAGACGTTCAAACACTTCTACGTATTCCACCACCGATCCTTCCTGTTTGTTTGAGAAGAGGATTTTATATTCTCCTCCTCTTTGAAACGAATGAAACCTTTCCAATATTTTCTGTTTGAATTCCAACCAGCTGTGTATTGCACGGCGAGCTTCTTTCCATTGATACCAGTGAAGGGCGCGGTCTTCGAGGCACACCACTGCAGCCTCCACTTTGTCTAATTCTGGGACGCCATTGATGTGGAAGTATCTCTCCACTCTGCAAAACCATCCGATGGGGTCTTCCCCATCAAACACAGGTAGCTCTAACTTTCTGAACTTTACCATTCCTCTTTCAGCTTCGTCATGATTATCGGTGCCGGCCTCCGAACGAGAATCGCCTGCGTCTTTCTGGTCATTGCCCTTCTTACTCGTGCCCTGGTCCATACGCATCAGTATCTCCCTCATCAGCTTCATGCCCTCCGTGAGTTCTGTTACTTGGCTGGATAGTGCAGCAAGGTCATCTACTTTCTTTGTTAACTTCGCAACCGACTCTCTCAACTCCCTGACCTCATCCGCCATTCCTCCCAAGGTCTATTGCTCTGATACCAAATTGTTAGGAACCAATAAAAGGTTGCCTAAACTACTGGTTTGATTAAGCACAAAAACAGAATCACACTAAAAATACAATAAATCTGTCAAGAGCCAAAGACCCTTGCAGCCAAGACAGAGGCAAATCTGTGACAACAGATTTGTTCCCCCTCTCCTACAATCTGTTGAGAGAAATAAACTCCCACAGCGAAGAAGGTTTTCTGTTCTGTCACACAGAACCAGACTTCCCTCTCCTAACACTCTCAAGCCAAAATACAACATAACCTTCCCATTCCTTCCTACGCCTAATATATAGTTTAAAAAAAACATCTGTGCACAGTATTCAAAACGCTACAGTGCTAAATATTAGAGCCACTCTATGCAGCGGCTAAGTGTCTGACAATTATACCCGAAATAGAAAAGTCAAACCTTGCACCCTTAAAGCATGTTGGTCCTTTGATGAATAGGGTCCTTTCAGATTTCTTTCATTAGTTTGAATGCTGCAGCAGCCCTCTCATCGCACTGAAAGTATTTTTCTTCAATAAATCTGTCAAGGGCCTTGCTAATTCCCCATACCTTCTAATAAACCACAAGTAGTATCCGGCTAAGCCCAAGAATGACCTCAACTGCTTCACAGAGGTGGTGGGGATAAAGAAAGAGAGATTAGAATAGAGAAGGAGAAGGAAGATTCAGATAAGAACAGAGAGAAGAGAGACTTAAAAATGCTTTGTATATTCAGAGATGCAGAGAGTACATTTGAGGGGTGCCCTCTTATATAGAAAGATAAAGTGCCGGCTAGGTACTCCTATAACTAACCAATCTAATCCCATATGGCTCATAGACTCAGTAATCACGTAGTCCCCCTTTTCTATTTATTTATCAGTTATTATTCTACTGATTATTATTTCACAATTACATACCCCCTCCTAATTGGCACAATGGCACATCCTACGACCTTCTTTGAATTTTTAACTTTTGAATTAATAATTATATGTATATGAAATAATATTTAAATTCAATATTGGGATTAGAAGTTATAAGGAATTATCCCATGGGCTGCATATGCAAAACCCTTAGCAATCGCACTAATGTAGATTTTATAGATCATTTGGACTGTATTGTCAAGTTTTTTTCTTTTCCCTCCCTCCCATCCCACACCCTTTTCTTTCTGTTTCTTCCTCTTTCTCCCTTCTCTCCCCTTTTGTAATTGTTCTTCATTGCTGTGTTCATTGCAAGTTTTGTAATAATATACTGTTGGCCATATTTAGATGAAATTTCTGACTTTGTTATGTGTTACCAGATAGTGTTGATCATGTAATTTTATTAAATTGATAATAAATTATCATATTGTATATCATATTGGTTCGGTTGTTCAATTTGGTATATTTCTCTCTAAATTGATTGACCACTGAACTCCGGTTCTGTATTTATGAAACTTGATGAATTTTAATCCAGGTTTTGATGAATATCTAACCTAGCTCTTTCTCTTCCTGGTGCAGGAAAACATCATAGTTACAGAGGATACAGGTTTGCTTCTACATCTTTACATTGTTTATTCATCTCCTGATGTATATGCTCCCTGTAGCTTATGTAAATTTCTATAAGTAGTTTTCCAGTCCAATGAGGCGGTATATTTGTAGGCTCATTTTATTGGCATGCTTTATTTTTGACGGATGAGTAAGGCTGCCACAAGAGTTTCTAAGTGATGAACCATTGTACAAAGTGAGCACTAAGTGTTAGAAAAGCAGCCCTGTTATATATATAATTGAATAGAAGCGAAGAAATGTGCATGTACCTGCTAGAAAATTTTCTGCATGAGGTATTTTCTTTCCTTGAGATGTTTTTTTACTTGTACAATAAGACCTAGGATTGCAATCGCGGCGCTATAGCGCGCGATACCGGTTCTGATGCGGGTTGCGGGACCCAAACGCAACTTCCGCTCCGCAACGCTACAGTTTCCGGTAGCGGATGGTGGCGGCAGTCGCGGGCGGTGGCATATGCGGCGCTATTGTGCCCGCAACTGGGAATCGTGTAATTCTGAGAAACAGGACGCGGGGCATGGCATGGCTTTGGAAATTTGATTGCAATCAGGGCTAAAATGGGAAAAAGGCCAACTTAATGAAGGGTAAATATGTCAATTTACCCTGTGTTCTGTCTGAAAAAAAACGAGGGAAATTATGTCGATTTCCCTCTGTTTTTTTTGCTCGCAAATCTATTTCCCTCTTCACTTTCGTTGCTTCCCACGTCTTTCCCTCCTCTTCTCTATTTCTGAAACCCGATTCTGATCAACCAAAGGAACTGTTCGCGTCCCTCTTCCCTGTTCGCGTCCCTCTTCCCTGTTCGCGTCCCTGCTTCCCACGTCTTTCCCTCCTCTTCCCTGTTCGCGAACAGGGACGGCTTCCTTTATGTTCCTTGAATCCTTATTTTGAATGTGTAATATTTTGATTGATTTCTTATCTTATATTGCATTTATATATGTGGTATAATTTATTACAAGTATTTATATGAACTTCACAGTAGCGGCTTTACCGCTACCCGGTATACCGCTATACCGTTTTTGGGGTCGGCCGCTACCCGCTATTCAAAACATAGAATAAGACCGTAGTTGGCTGATTGAGGCCATCTTCCAGAAGCTAAACCTGCTAGAAATTGTGCACTCTTTCCTCAAGAAATCAGCTGTTAATTACTCCCCTTTTAGTAGTCATACAAGGAAAGCATTAGTGTCAAACTTTATTTTTCCAAACAGATTTCTATGGGCCAACAAGGGTTCACTCATTTGTTAGAGTTGAGCTGAACCAACTAAAGTGTCTTTGGTTGGTTCAATTCCTGCTAGGGATCCTGTACTGCTGGGCATACACAAATGGTGTTGCCCCCAGACATCTAACTCCTCATCTGCTAGTACACCATAAAAGATTAAGGTGACATTTAGTTCCTGGAATTCCATAGGAAAGGAATGGAATCCTGTATGGATTCCATCAGGTCCATGTGTTTGGTTACTTTGATACCTATTCCCAAGCAGACATGTTTCCTACAAATTTGGGAATTCATTCCCATTCATAAAACATAGCAGCTGTCCTAATTCACACTTTAGAATGATGATACAGTTACAAAGTCCCATGCTCTCTTCACTCTCAGTGAAATCCATTGATGCTCCTCCATTTTTATCACTGAATCATTGTCAGTGGGTCGTCTCTGTCCAACGTAATCTATGCTGCTCACAGCCTCGCCCATCATCTCTACCTCACCTTGCTGGTGCTGCTCACTCCCATCACGATCGCCAACCAGAACCATCGTCAAAGCCAAATCCATCATCCCCTCTCCCCTATTAATGCTAGACTCACCATACCACTGTATTTCATGACCACCATGCCTCTTGCTGTCACACCTACTTGTTCTGCCATAATAGGTTATGAGCAACAGCACCTCACCTTGAAGTTCAATCCGACATGCCTCTCATCATTGAGTTGATCCATTCTTTTATTGTTTTGAGTTCATGATGATTTGCTTAATCGCTTTCTCTCTTCTTTGCACAAACTTGGGATGACTCTGCACAAAAATCAACCCAACTCTTGGAGCTAGGTTGATATTTAAAATGTTTCTGGTGAAATAGTTTTTGTTTTGGTTGCACTTTTGTCGACTAAGACGGGAGGACGATGGGTTAAGCAATGAAGGAGAATGAAGGATGCGAGGTGGGAGTTACCAATATGAGGAATATTAATAAAAATAGTGGGAAATTATGTCTATGGGTTTAGGATGCGAGGTGGGAGTTACTAGGATGTGGCTTCCTAAATTGTCAATGTAGTTATTATGTGGAGTGTGAGGCATTTATTGCTGCTAGTTTATGTTTATCTCACATAGGTATGCATCCTTTTCAATCTGTTTCCAGGGTTTCTGAATGTTGATGATGATATGGTTCAAGATGACGATGATTACATGCCATGTGATGAAGGAGCTCATCTAGAAAATAGCGGATGGTCGTCTCGGACCAGGTTTGTTTATTTGAAGCATTCATAAAAAGATTTCTATATGCAGCAACTAACTGCTTTTTCCTTGTGCCTTTTATGCAATAAAACACTACTATTTACCAAAAATTTGACATCAATTCGTGCTGGTCTTAGTGATCCTCCAGTTATATAATATATGCTGTATTGTAGACTGATAAAGCTCATTGGATCTATTAGCTCACTGATTTCTGTTACTGGAGTTATTAACTTATTTCTTAAATTTATTTAGTATTTATTAGTATTTCATTCATTTTTGTTCAGATGACAGTTTTGTTTAGATCAGAATACTTTGACTAAAACTAATATAATCTCAATAAAACTGGAGTGCCCTGTTACCAGAAGGATGAATAATTGAGACCCTGGAATTTATCTTCCTGTAGTGGTTTCTTTTAAACCGAGCCTCTAGCATTGCCTTTCACAGTACTGATGCCCTGTAAGAGAGGGATTATCCTGATATTGCTAGATTTAAATGTCCTTGCTAAGAATTAAGTGGAGTCATACACCGGTTGAGTAATTTTTTTCTTTATTAATTATTAGATGTTTCATTCAGTTATGCTAATTAATATACAATCCTTATCACCTGTTGGATTTTTTTTTTGAATCTTATTGTATTGTTTTAGATAGAACATTCTTGTGATGTCAACTTGTTTGAGGTCTATTGAATTTTGTGTCTCCCGGCGATGTGTCTCGCTGCCTCTCCAACCCTATTTCTCAATTCTGTGCTCGAAAAACTCGCCTTACTTGATGGTGGGGCACAGAGAAGAGAACTCTGGGAGGCAGCTAGTCACTAGCGCCGGAGCAACAAAACAGAACTCTTTATTTTTCTTCAAGGCTCTAATACCATATTGAATTTAGAGGGATAAAACACACTATTAATCTCTGTATAAAAGTACATATGGTCCTTTATATAGGCAAACCTAGAGTTAACCCTAGAATCTAATTTAATCTAATCAATCAAAATAATTAAGATATAATATATCCATATCTAATCCTAAGATATAATAAATATCAAACTTAATAATAAGATACTGATTAATCCATAATATTCTAACAAGGTCTAACATTCTTATGAGGTCTGAATTCATGCATATTAGTTTGGTAGCCAACTAATCCTTTTATCTGCAGAGCTGTTGCCAAGTATCTGCAGGCTTTGTTTGGTAAGGAAGATGTACATGGAAGGAAGAACCTACCTCTTGATAACCTAATAGCTGGTAAAACCCGGAAAGAAGCCT
Organism: Acacia melanoxylon; assembly: GCA_019022615.1. NCBI lineage: Eukaryota > Viridiplantae > Streptophyta > Magnoliopsida > Fabales > Fabaceae > Acacia > Acacia melanoxylon. Next base: position 42,242 of record JAFJYJ010000059.1, read on the forward strand.
CGAGGATGTTTTTTGAAACACTGGTATGTTCATGAATATTTGTGTAGGTGATGTAATTAAGTGTTGTGTACATATGATGAACTCAAGGCGCTATGTTGACATATCTTTTTGTTTAGAATTAATAATTGTTGAAAGTGAAAGTCCATCTTCAAGTTTGTGTTTATGTTTACTTTTTTGGAAAAGATACAAGTTTTTGAACTTTTTATAACTTGAGAAGCTTGGTTAATGTGTATGTAATCCCTTTAATGTTAATGGCTCAATTTCACATATTGTTTGAAGTTTAATATTCTGCAAATTGGAACTGCTATGTTTTGCTAACACTATATAAGTACCATTTAACCCTGGAAAAACTCAAGTATTTTCTTAGATTATCCTAAACATATTTGTTTTATACTGGTAGAAATGCTTGATTACAAACTTCATTTTCTGATATTACAGTTTTATTATTGGAGGGTTCTCTTGCATATGCCTTCTCTGTTTGGAATCGTTTTTGTTTGAAGCTTGATTTGGGCGAGATTGTATTGGATCAGACCGAGTGACATTGATGTTTATAGTCACTCATCTTGATCACTTTAGCTGGTTGTCAGGTCTTGTTGTAGCTTCCTAGCTGTGAAGATGCTATTTGGGAGGTGATCAGCACTAGGTTTTGTGTTGGTATCTAGTGACTCCGAATGTTTTAAAAAGTAGGATGGTTGAGGAGGATTTTTAAATGTAAACCTTTTCTGCTGTAATCATTTAAGGGAATACTATTGTTTGATAGGTACTGCATGCCAAGCCTAAGCAGAAGAAATGCATGGGTTATAATGGAAATAAGACAAATTCGTTAAGTCTTGGTATGGTGATAAAAGATACCTTACTGTAAACTTGTAATTAAGTCTAAGTATTTACTCCCTCTTGTCCTTATTATAAGCTTCATTTTTTAAATGAGTTTGGTCGTTTTTATAAGTTACACTTTGGAGATGTCTAAACATTTAATGCATTTTTTCCATTTTTACCCTTAATTATGTTTCTCTTATCTTCTTTCGGCACTCATATTTTCTCCCACTCATCCTCTCCATATATACGGGTGTTTTGGGAAAATAAGTTGCATTTCTTACATATTTATTATCTTTAACCAACTTTTTGAGTAGTGTAATTTAGCTATTTGAAGTTTATAAAAAAGACCACAGGGAGAATTATACAATGACTTATTTTGACAATACGAGGTTTTTTAGCCAAACTTGTGGAAAAAATAAAATGACTAATGCTGAAAATTGGAGCTTATCCATGAAAGCTGAGGTAAAATTAGATTTTATTTTATTTTTTAGGCACAACCATTACCATACAATTCAAAATCACTGAGTACCGTAATTTTTCTGATTATGCCCTACCAGCTAAATGAAATATATTGATTTTGCCAAATGCCATCATCTTCCTCACAGTGCTTTAAAGAAATGGTTTCAAAAAATAGTATTCCTCAGCAACCTCAAGCTGGCAGATGTTATGGCTGAAAGTGAGCAATGGAGTTAAAAGCTTAGGGATGAACACACCAATACTATCCTCAACGGTAGTATGGTTACTAGATTTAACTAGGATTTGATATTTCTCCCTTTTTTCTTTAGGGGGTGTATTTGGATTTCTTTAGGCATGCTTGTTAAACATTCACCATGTTATTGTCAAGGCTTTCATCTGTCAGGGTGACTAAGGAATTGAAAGGCATGGGACATTATCATTGGTTCATGTGGGAATGAGTCTTTTCATTACAAGTTTATCTTGAATGATTTTGGATACATATCTTTCATGCTATATTCATAGGTTTATAAACATGTTTTCTTGATTGGGAAATTAATATATTTGTCTGAAATATGTAATCTATAAATGATGATCACCAGTTTTGAATGCATAATTTTATATCTTTGTTGTGAGCGGTTCAGTCTGTTTCTGCTGTACCTACTATGCAACACTTGTGTATGATTAATTTAATCTGATCATATTGGCAGGTTCTCAAGACCAGGGATTATATTCACGTAGAACAGATGAAACCCTTTGCAAATATCAACATAAAACCTCGATCAAAGCTGATGAAATCAGATTTCTAATCCTCGCATTGGATGGGCTGATGTAGTTTTTAAGATCCAGATGGTGCCAATTTGGTTGATGTCTGCCATATTGGGTAATTCTTCATTCCCCCGCCCCCTCCCTTTTTTATGATTTTTTGAGATAGGAGTTAGCTGTCTAGTTCATTGATGGGTTGTTCTGGAGCGGGGAACGGGTAGGCATGAAGAGGCACCTGCATCATTCTGCTGACTGTAGCAACAATATAGTCGGATCAATATTTATGTATATATTTTTGTAAAATATCGCCATTTGTAACTTTTGCTAATTTGTATGTTATTCAAACGGTTCCGTACAAGCAAGGCTGGTATAATGCTATCACTATGTCAAGGTGGGTTGTGGAGAAGTAATCAGCCATTATAGATGTTACAGCGATTATCAAATCTTGTATCTACGGATTGTTTAGTACCATGTGTGTTGATCCTTCAAGGGTTCCAGACATTTGAGTAGTTTGTCAGCGTATTTCTTGTGTTAGCAATGAATTCCTGCTGGAATGAGTCATCCCAATTGTAAGAGAGTAAAGTCCAATTTTACTCTGAAAGTTGTCAAAAAATAGTAATGTTTTATTGATATTTATTTTATTTATTTATTTTGCAATGTTGCCCCAAAAGTGATCCAATTGTAACAATGTCGTTTTGAGGTTAATAGATGTCATAGTTGAGCGTTAAATGTTCCTTTTTAACCCACTCTTGCTAAAGAATCACTCCCACATGAGTGCCATCACAATAGCACCTTTTTTTTCCAATGTTTTTGAAATTTGATCTTGTAGAATCATTGAGGTTTGAATAGTCTGATATTAATCAAGGTGGTTCCCAATTACAATCATAATTGTCGGGATTCAAAGATATTCGGAATTGATTGTTCCATGATGTCATCCACTATCTTATCCAATATCTGCTCTCCAGTACCTAAATTTCTATTTACCTATATCTCTCTAGAGATAAAACATGCTAGAAGTAGAGCATAAAAAAAATATTCTAAAGCCCAACAATCATCCCAAAAAGCATAGACAAATGCGGGTGAAGGGTGAGCAAGTGTTTAAAATCACTCGCCGGAAAATTCTTTGAAAATTTTGAACTAATATTGGCAAACACATTTTAATCAGAAGGGTTTTAATAAAAACAAACAAACCAATTTCAAAGCAAAGATGGAGGATTTATTAAAGCGAAGAACCAAGCAGTGGATCGGTTGGTGATTAGGAGTGACAGAAGGAGAAGACAAAGATCTGGAGATTTGACATGGGATTTGGAGAAATCAAGGCTTGAACTACGATTTGAAGAAAACATCGTGCCAAGCTCCTTGTCGAACATTCACCTCTCTCCCTTTTCAATTTAGAGAAACCCAGACAACGACCTCTCTCTCTCTCTCTATAATCTGCACGAAGGGACGATAAAAGAGCAATGAGTTGCATAGATGAGTAGTTGTAGGGAAGAGGAAGAAGAGAGGATGAACACATGGAGTAGTGGAACAGGGAGGCGATGATGAGAAAGATAGATAGAGGGATGAGGTGGTTGGATGATAAGGTGGATAAGCTAAGTGCATTATACCAATCAAAGCTAACACAAGGACAACACTAGTATGATTTGAACACTTTTGGAACAACATTATACTGAAAAAACCTTTTAGAGCTAACATTACTCTTTTTTGACAACTTTCGGGTCAAAATTGGTTCATAAACCCAATTGTAAAATCATGCTAGCAATATTATGTTAGAGTTAGAAATATGGGTAGCCTCAGGCTTGATAGTCCTAATTAGGTCTTAGGCTTAGCATATTAGGGCTTGGGCCTGTAATCTTAATTCCCCAATTTGTATCATTTCATGAAATTCAGCCCAATTTGGTCGGGCTTAGAGCAAGGTCTAAAAAAGTTTGGTTTGGCATTATCACATACTAAGTCTAATTTTACACCATACAAATCTAAACTCTAAAAGAAACAAACTTAAACATGATGGTTACTTTGGGGAACAAAGGAGGGATTGGTTTTAGATAACTTAAAGGTGATAATGAGTGGAGGGTGGTGTTTGGGGTGTGTTGCTAGTGGTTATTGAATTGGAGGAACCGTTGCCTATGGTTTCATTATCACAAAGCTGCTCCAAAATTGGCTTGGTTCTAAGATGTAGAATCTATGTTGAATCATCATTTAGAAGGGCTACTAGGACTTGGGTCTCTTTCTTGGGTGGGGCATCAAGTACATGTGTAACACCCCGATTTCTAACAATTACCATAGTATAAAATTTAAATGATTTTATAAATGAATACTGAAAATTCGAATTAAACAACCTTGGGGAGTGTTACGCCGCACTTGACGGGACAAGTGCAAGGCTACTTATTACAATAATGAAAATCCAAACTTAATTAAATGTGATTTAATTAAGAAAATAAAAATAAAGAGAAATAAAACTAGCTAGAGGCCTTGAGTGTTCTATCACTTCTCACCGCTAGTCCCAACCTCGACACCGTTTCATCGAAATTCTGCTCCCCGAAGGATCATCGCAGACCCATGAACACAAACATCGGCAATTCGGTAATCCTAATAAAACAAAGCAATATAGAGAAAACAAAATATTTACATAATAAAATATCTTCCATATATATAAATATATATACATCCAAGAAAACAATTTTATTATTCTTTATTCAATTTATTTAGTGGGAAGAGAACCATGGTAGACCCGGAAAACCCTGCCAGTCTACCCTGTGACCCGGGAAACCCTGCCAGTCACAACTAATTAAATTTGGCCATCAAGTATTTTTTCCTAGTGTGCACACCTCTTCCCAAAGTTGCTACTAGCGTCCCGGGAAACCCTGCCAGACACCACTTTGGGAAGAACGGATACTTTCTTTTCACATCGTATAAATATTGAAAGCATAAAGCCCAAAGGTTGTGTTTATCACTTTGGGAGGTACCATCCCAAAGCTATCTTTCCATTGTTAGATTATTTTAAATACACATATAATAAATTCCCAAATTATTTCTAATATGTGTTTGAAACACTTGTATTGTAATAAATTCAATTCAATTCAATTCGTACTTGTACATATATGTTTGAGACACTTGTATTGTAATCAACACAACATAAAATTGTTGAGTTGATACAACCAACACCAACAACATGCCTATATATAAAACACACACAAAATGAATCTTTCAAATTAAACTATAAAATAAATTCTCATGAGTTCCTATAAGGTTGTCATAAGAAATTTCCATGACTATCATTTAAATCCCTGGCTCTACTAATTATCCCTTTTACTCATTGGTTCCTATAAGGTTGTCATGAGAAATTTCCATGACCATTATTTAAATCCCTGTCTCTACTCATTATCCATTTTACTTATGGGTTCCTATGAGGTTGTCATAAGAAATTCTCATGACCATCATGACTCTACTCATTATCCCTTTTTAAACCCATGACTCTACTCATTATTCCTTTTTAAACCCATGGCTCTACTCATTATCACTTTTTAAACCCATGGCTCTACTCATTATTACTTTTTAAACCCATGACTCTACTCATTATTCCTTTTTAAACCCATGGCTCTACTCATTATCACTTTTTAAACCCATGGTCATAATATATTATATTGATAAAATCTAGAAACCCAGAGGAACAGCAACGTTAAGGCATATCTTATAATTAAGACGAGTGGGTGTTGTAATATAGGTTTTCAATTGCTTGCTCATATTTTTCGCACAAATGACTTTGCAAAGAAAAAGAAACAAACAATAAAACAAACAAAAACGCAAAACGAGAAAAGGAATTATATGTATATATATTCAATTACCTAAAATCGATCAAAGCAACGCACACGCACCTATAATCAATATTAATCGACTTTGGAAAGAAACTACTCGCGCAAATCGAGAAGAAGAAAATGTATTTGTACACATATTCAATGTTAATTCCTATTTTTTTAGGGATTAGGATTACCTGATCTCCGTTTTTGCTAGCGACCTATTTTAATTTGATGAGAGTACAGAAAGAGGATTTGAGAAGAAAGGTAGCGGAGAAGAAAAGTGTCTAGCGTTTTCTAGGTTTTAGCGGCTAGACCTAAGTTTATAGCGGCTAGACCTAAGTTTAGAATTAAAATCTAGGGTTTTAGCTATGGGTCTGGGCCCTTTAATTATTCCTAATTAATAAATTATAAAATAATACAAACATTATTAATTTCTAGATTTTTACTATATTATTATTATTTAAATGTGTTCTGGTATTGAACTCAGATGTCTAGCCCAGTGGGCTAGTGCTTTGTTTTTGGATCGAATGGCCCTTCCAGAGTATCTAAGAAGCAGATATCTGGGAGAGCGGGTGATCACTGTACACGATAGGCTCCTCGACAAAAGGGGATGGGGGATGTGTATAGTGGGATTGTGCACAGTGATGCCGAATGTAAATAGGGTTGAGTTAGAACGCGTGCACCTTAAAGTTCTCCCCTTGTATATATAGGGTAGGGCTTGGTATCTCAACTGCCGGATATATCTTATCCCTTGATTATAGATATGATAGATCCTCCCTGATTATAGATGCATCTGTATATATTTCGTGCTGGGCCGTCCAGATGTTGGGCCGTTAGGCAGGGCCGAAACAAAATGTATTACTATTATTATTATTATTATTTAAATCTATTATTATTAATAATAATCTGGGGTATTACATTCTATCCTCCTTAAAATAAGTTTCGTCCCCGAAACTTAATTATTATTATTTATTTTTTTGGGTCATTACAACATGTATCTTTACCGATTAACCACCTTCCTTATGAATTTATCTTGAATCAGGATCTTTTGGCTTAACTTTATCCCAGTTTTGCTGAGGGAGCAACCCCTTTTTCACCTTGAATTGGTCTATGGATGACTGATATTGCACACCAGAATTTAGCTATTGCAATTCTTTTCCTGATAGTAGGTCACATGTATAGAACTAACTGGGGTATTGATCATGGTATAAAAGAGATTTTAGAGGCTCATAAAGGTCTATTTACAGGCTAGGGCCATAAAGGCCTATATGAGATCCTAACAATGTCATGGCATACTCAATTATCTATTAACCTAGCTATGTTAGGCTCTTTAACCATTGTTGTAGCTCACCATATGTATTATGTGCTTCCTTATCCGTATCTAGCTACTGGGTATGGTACACAACTCTCATTATTCACACATCACATGTGGATTGGTGGATTTCTCATAGTTGATACTGCTGCGCATGCAGCCATTTTTATGGTAAGAGACTATGATCCAACTACTTGATACAACGATCTATTAGATCGTGTCCTTAGGCATCGCGATGCAATCATATCACACCTCAACTGGGTATGTATATTTTTAAGCTTTCATAGTTTTGGTTTGTATATTCATAATGATACGATGAGTGCTTTAGGGCGCCCCCAAGATATGTTTTCAGATACCGCTATACAATTACAACTTGTCTTTGCTCAATGGATACAAAACACCGATGCTTTAGCACCCAGTGCAACGGCCCCTGGTGCAATAACAAGCACCAGTTTGACTTGGGGGTGATGATTTAGTGGTAGTGGGCAGCAAAATTTCTTTGTTACCTTTTCCATTAGGAACTGCGGATTTTTTGGTCCATCATATTCATGCATTTAGGATTCATCTGACGGTAACATAAGAGTTTTTTCCTACGGTTTTTGCCGCTAGAGAGCCTTTATCCATAAAGTATGCTTGCCTTTGCGTCCAAACTTGATTATAAAAAAAATGTGTGTGGGAATGTAAAGTTCTTGCTAAGGATATTGATTGTGATCTGCGCAAAGATGTGTGAGGAATATTAAATGGGTCTTTTCGCCTAAAGGTTGGATTTTGTTTTGTATAAGGGATATGTAAGGGAAGGGAATAAAGGGAAAATTGTTGTAAGTTGAATTTAAGAAAATTGAAGAAGTGTGGTTACAAACTTTTAATAAAGAGAATACCTAAGATAAAAGAGTAATAAAAATTAAGGGTTAATATAACTTTAGTCTCGTTTATCCTCATTTTGGTTTTAATCCCTCAAGTTTCAAACCACAGGTTTTGATACCTCAAGTTTCATTTCCTTTAAAACATTGGTCCATATAACCCAATAAAAACTTAGATTATTTTGCCCCTAGAGTAACCAAAACTAATAGCTTTAAACTTGAGAAACCAAAACCAAAATGAGGATAAACTTGAGGGACCAAAGATAGTATAACCTAAAAATTAATTAAAAACTTTTAACATCACTTCTTTAAAAAAAACAACAACTCAATTTTTCCCCTCCCCTCCCCTGATACCAACACAAGCCCTGATAGTGCAATGAAAGTGAATCCTAAAGAAGCGTGTGTGGTAGGGTGTTGGATTGCTGGCTATGCAAAGTGTGTTGGACATTGCTTTGAGGTAACTATGAAAATATAGGGTGTTGTGTATAGTTTAATATTGGCATAAGAGTTGGGTTTCTTGAGACTGCTCATGGAAGGTGATTCTCATGTTGTGATTCAAATCCTACAAGAGGCTTGAGAGGTGGAACGATTGGTAACCATATTATCTCCTCCTAGTTACAATATGCTCAAAAGGAAAATCAAATATATTTCACACATATGTATAGAGAAGAGAATAGGATCACTGAATGGCTTGCCAATAGGGGTGGAAATAGGCCAGGGGCCTGTGGCCTGGCCTGTGAAAAGCCTGGTCAGGCCTGGCCTGTCAGGCTAAAAGGCCAGGCCAAGGCCTATTTTAAGGCCTGTTTGTCTTAACAGGCCAAGCCTAGGCCTCCAAATAGGCCTGTTAAGAGTAATTTTTTTTTTTTTTACAAAAAACATTAGGCCTGTTTGTGGCCTGTTTACATTAGGCCTGTTTCCGGCCTGTATACTGTAGGCCTGTTTCCGGCCTGTATACTGTAGGCCTGTTTGCGGCCTGTATACTGTAGGCCTGTTTTCGACCTGTATACTAGAGGCCTGTTTACGGCCTGTAAGAAATACAGGCCTCTTAACAGGCCACAGGCCAGGCCAGGCCTTATACAGGCCAGGCTCAGGCCAAAATTTTAGCCTGTAACAGGCCACAGGCCAGGCTCAGGCCACTTCCTTGCATAACAGGCCTGGCCTGTTTAGGGTGAGGCCTGGCCTGTTTCCACCCCTACTTGCCAATTATGGTATGCAATGTAGAGACGAATTGTGTGTCTTACAGGATCCTCTTAACGGGTTACTTGACTTGTTGTTTAGTGCCTTAATGGAAGTTGCTATCCCAAGATATTGTATTTCTTGAGTAGTTTCTGAGCATTTTCATCAAAATAAATAAATATGTTTTAGGGAAAATTCAACTTAAATATCATTTTAACTTACAAAATAAATATATTTTAGGGAAAATTCCACTCATTTTTTTTAAAAAGGCAAGAACCCTCGCCTACCGCTAGCACCAGAGCTCCACCAGCCGGCCCCACCCCATAGGTCGCATGTCGTTGGAGCTTCGGCGCCGATGACCAGAGCTCTAGTTACAACTTCGGTAATACGGTTAGCTACTTTTGTATAGAGATTGACAATTTGACCTCCCCAAATTGTCTATGTGTATACTCAGGTTGCCAATTGTCATTCCGAAGTTGTTGTTGCCTATACTAAACTTTTCAACGACGACTGATAAGCCCAAATTGCAAGTTGTCAACGATGTCTGATAAGGGTGTTGACAACTTGAGTATAGGCAATGATAGCTTCATAATAACAATTAGCAAAACACATACAAAAACCTAACCATAACCATAAATCAGATTATGTCGCTGAAGGTGATGGAAGGGAAAAAGATAGAAGGCGGTGAACCCATATTGATATTTGGTTAGTTACAACATATGCACTCTCATGTTAAATAATTAAAAGAATCTTCACATTACACAACCTTTGACTCAAATAATCTGTGACCCTCAAAAGCTTTGCCTTATCCTTAATCTTGGTTTTCCCTTGTACCTCATCAGATTCATATCTTCGATAACTTTCTTGTGATCTACTTTTATAGATTTGTATATGAGGTCGTGATAAACTCTGCTGATATCCAAGAGGGAGGTAAATTGGGTGTAAGATAAGTAAACTTAGGAACTTTAAAAATTGTTTTGCATCTTAGTGAAAATAATAAGTATGAAGATAATGAGCCATAAAACTACAATCAATTAAACAAATTAGGTCTGCTGGAAATACAAGAGATAAAGGAAGAAAATATGCAAACTGTTATTGACAGAGATTTGCCGTGATCTCCCAAAATAACCAGATTAGAAAAGGATTTGCAGTATAATGTAACCTGGGTCGTTTCCCAACGAATTCACAGTCGGTCTAAATCAAGAATAAATAAATGTAACAAGAACAAATTTGGGGGAGTTGTTTTCAATGCAGTAAAGATTAAAACAGAAAGCAAGAAAACGATATTAATCAGATTAAAAACAATTAACCCAGAATTGGGATACCATAACCTTCATCAAACAAAAAGATAATAACCAAACTCATGATTGGTTCTAGACAAACCAAAATCTCCGCATTTGTCCATATATTCCCTCGACTAGACGATCGCCTAGCATTTGATCGAACACGTGGCGAGCTCGCTGTGCGATCGCACAACGTTCTCTCTGAACCCGGTCCGACCTATGTCCTTGGGATATCAATCTAGGTATTAAATCTAATACCTAATCCACAATTATAATCGGATTTGATTAAAATAAACATAAACGAATTACGTTACGATTTAAGCGTGGGTCCTCTGGATAATGGAATCCTTAATCCGTGGGTCAATCACCGAAGCCTAGCCTATCATAGCTATGCAAAACGAAAATGGGAAAGAAATGAAGAAGTTCATCATGAACACGAAGAACACGATGAACAGTTGAGAGAAAATGAAACTTCTGTATTTTAATCCAAAACTAAGTAAAAACGTGAATGAAAATCTGTTTTTGGCTGCTGCCTCACTTAACCTAAAATGGAAAAAACGAAATGGGGCTCCAATCCATAATTCAGGCCCAAAACAGAAAATAATAAAAAATGGGTTTTAATTACAAATTCAGCCCAAATAAAAATCCAACTTCGGCTCCAAAATCGACCGCCCTCTTGTCCGAATTTGCCCTTCATGTCTTCATAACAATTGTAGCTCTCGAATCATCCGAAATATGAAACAAAAATGAGGCAAGTCCGATGTCTCGGTTCAAGAGTTATGGTAGGAAAAATGAAGCAATGTAAAACTGGAATTTTATTATTAAAAATGGCTAAAATATAATCAAATGCCCAAAGCCCAAATAAGTATAAAAGCCATTATTTATTAACTAAAGAGTCCTAAATTATTAATCAAGAGATAAAAAGAAGTGTATGAAATATTCAATTATCAAATTCCCTTACACTTATCTTTTTGCACTCCTGAGCAAAATTCAAAGAAAAAGACCTAAAGAAGAAACTCTTCTTTTCTAACAATTGCTAACAATGCAAAAATTGAACAAGGACACAAAGCTCCAAAAGACGATCAATCAAGACCAAAAATCCCTTAATCTCAAATTACAATTCATGGTAATCTCAATCAATGATGCTAATCACAAATGATGGCCTCTCAAATGATGCGCTCAATCAATCAATCTCTCAAGTGTTTAAGGTAAATAAGTGTATCGCTCAAATTCTACTCAAGAAAATTGTTCTACCATAAGCTTGCTCAATTTCTACGTCTCCACTACTCATAACACATGCATGCACAAATCAAGAGAGCTTATTATTAAAGGTTGTAATGAGGTTAGGGTGAAGGTAGGTAATAGTATTGAATGAGAGGCTAAGCACCAAAGAAATTAAAAAGAGCATTGATTAACACAATCATTCTCTATGTATGAAAAATTTTATTTTACTCATATATCTCCTTTCTTTCTATGTATTTTCTTTCCTTTGTCTTTCTTTCTTTCTTTTTTTCTTTCTTTTCTTTTCTTTTGCTACTTTTCTTTCTTTTCTCTTTTTCATTTTTTTTGAAGAACTATATACATAATCACAATATCTCCCCCCATACTTAAACACAAAACCAAGGTGAAACCAATGCTCAATAAATTTCCAAGGTGCGGAATAAAATGGTTTTACGCTTAGGCTTGTAATGTGGCTTAGAAAAGAATGAGTCGAAAAGGCACAAATGGGCTAGCAAAGGAAACATAATGCAAGGGAAAGCGATTTGGCCAAAGTGGGAAAATAAAAGAAAGAAAACAAGCTTCTATCATATTTATGCATGTAAGTGAAAAATGTAGTTTCAAAAAGAAAAGGAGAAAGTTCTAGAGAACACAAATCAGGAGCAAATGCACACATGAAAGAAAGAATGGTAAAAGATGAATTTCATTCAAGCAGGCCCAAAACCTCACAAGGTCAATACCAACTTAGGCAATCAACAACATCAAATCAACTACCAAGACATGCAATCGAAGAGTCGGGAATTGAGACCAAAAGAATGATCCATTAAAACCAAAATGTCCAAGTTCATAATATGTAGCAATCATAGAAAGAGAGACTGTATTTATTTTTAAAAAAAAACAAAGTAGGAAAAACAAAACAAATAAAAGAGATAGAGGGAGAAGAAAGAAGAATACTCCCCAAGGGTTTAAGGAGGATAAGTGGCATCAATGAGGAGAATCTCGCTTCCTCGGTCATTCTTTGGATCCCTCATGAAATTGCTTGAGGCGATGCCCATTTACCTTAAAGGTACTCCTCTGGGTGGATCACATAACTCAACAACACCAAATGGAAATATGTTAGTGATCTCAAAAGGGCCATCCCATTTAGATCGAAGCTTATCAGGCATAAACTTCATACGTGAGTTAAACAGAAGAACTTTCTGGCCCACAGAAAATTCTTTCCTCAGAATATGCTTATCATGGAATGCCTTAGTCTTTTCCTTGTACAACCTTGAACTCTCATAGGCATCCAATCTAAGCTCATCCAACTCTTGCAACTGCAGCTTTTGTTCCATGCCAGACTTAGCCAAATCCATGTTACACTGCTTAATGGCCCAATAGGCTTGATGTTCCAACTCAACCGAAAGATGACATTCCTTACCAAAGACAATTCGATAAGGAGGCATCCCAATCAGCATCTTGTAGGCAGTGCGATATGCCCACAAAGCATCCTCTAATCGCTTACTCCAATCTTTCCGGGTAGAGTTAACAGCCTTGTGAAGGATATGCTTAATCTCTCTATTTGAGACTTCAGCTTGACCATTGGTCTGAGGATGGTATGCTGTGGAGACCTTGTGAAGCACTCCATAGTTGCGTAACAAGGCACCCATGTTTCGATTGAAAAAATGGGAGCCCTGGTCACTGATAATAGCTCTAGGAATGCCAAACGTGCAGAAAATGTTAGACCTAACAAAATCCACCACCACAAAAGAATCATTAGTCCGAGTGGCTTTCGCCTCAACCCATTTCGAGACATAATCAGCACTAGCGGTATGTAAGTATAACCATACGAAGCAGGAAATGGACCCATAAAATCAATACCCCAAACATCAAAGATCTCACAAAACAATATAGGGTTCTGGGGCATCTCATGCCTACGGGAAATACTCTCTGCTCTTTGACAGTTATCACATGACTTACAAAATAAATGGGAATCATGAAACAAGGAAGGTCAAAACAATCCACTATCTAACACTTTCCTAGCAGTTCTTTGGGGTCCAAAGTGACCACCGAGCGAAGCATGAGCAAAATGCAATATAGAGTGAAACTCATGATCGAGCACACATCTCCTAACTACTTGGTCACTACAAAATTTCCACGAGATAAGGGTCATCCCAAACATAATATTTAGACTCACTCTTCAATTTAAGAGTTTGGGCCCTAGTGGAATCTACAGCAAAACACCAACTACCAAGTAGTTAACCGAGATCAAAGCATACCATGGAAGCTTACCTTGCGGTGTAGAAGCTCGCTCATCGGGAAAATCATCCCGAATAGAAGAAGGGTGAGAGGGATAATGGGTGATGCAACTCAAGTGGTCAGCTACCCAGTTTTGTGCTCCACTTCTGTCTCGAATCTCAACATCAAACTCTTGGAGCAATAACATCCACCGGATAAGTCGTGGCTTAGCATCTACCTTTTTCAAAAGAAACTTTAAAGCAGCATGGTCATAGAAAACAATTACTCTACTAGCTAGCAGATATGACCTAAACTTATCAAAAGCAAAGACAATAGCTAACAACTCCTTTTCAGTAGTGGTGTAATTAGACTGGGCAGGATCCAAAGTCTTGGAGGCATATGCAATCACATGAGAACAACTCCTTTTCAGTAGTGGTGTAATTAGACTAGGCAGGATCCAAAGTCTTGGAGGCATATGCAATCACATGAGATGCTCTATCGACTCGTTGTGCCAAGATAGCACCAACCGCATAGTTGGAAGCATCACACATCAACTCAAAGGGGATGCACCAATCAGGGGGCTGGATCATTGGGGTTGTAGTCAGGCAACGCTTCAAATGATCGAAGGCCACCTTGCAAGCATCATCAAATACAAAGTCAGTGTCCTTATGCAGAAGGTTGGACAAGGGTCGGGCAGTCTTGCTGAAATCCCTAATGAAACGCCGATAGAAACCTGCATGACCAAGAAAAGAGCGAACTTCCCGCACGATACGGGGTAAGGCAAAGCAAGAATCACATCTATCTTAGCGGGGTCTACCTCAATCCCTTTCCTAGACACTATGTGTCCCAAGACTATACCCGACTCAACCATAAAGTGACACTTCTCATAATTCAAGCACAAGATTAGACTCAATGCACCTATGCAAAACTCTAGACAAATTAGCTAAGCATGCATCAAAATCAAACCCATATACAGTGAAATCATCCATAAAGACCTCCATGCAGTCCTCTAGAAACTCAGAGAAAATGCTTACCATACAACGCTGAAAGGTGCCAGGTGCGTTGTAGAGGCCAAAAGGCATCCTTCGATAGGCATATGTTCCAAAAGGGCATGTGAAGGTCGTCTTCTCCGATCCTCGGTGAGCAATATGGATCCGGAAGTATCCGGAGTAGCCATCCGGGAATCGAATGAGACTTGCTACCAATCGCTCTAACATCCGATCAATGAAAGGTAAAGGGTAATGATCCTTGCGAGTGGCTTGGTTGAGTCTCATATAGTCAATGCAAACTCTCCAACTATTCGAACTCGAGTAGGAATGAGCTCATTCTTCCGATTGGCTACCACGGTGACTCGGATTTCTTAGGAACCACTCGGACCGGGCTAACCCACCGGCTATCGAAATGGGATAGATGATACCAACTTGTAGAAGCTTAGTGACCTCCTTCTTCACCACATCAAGGATAAGGGGATTAAGGCGTCTCTGAGGTTGCCTCACCGGCTTAGAGTCCTCTTCCAAAAGAATTTGATGCATAGACATAGAGGGGCTGATGCCAACGATATCAGCTAATGTCCACCCATTGGCTTTCTTGTCCGCCCTCAATAAGCTTAGCAGCTTCTCTTTTTGTTCAGGAAGAAGATTATTTGCCACAATGACTGGCAATTGTTCATCCACCTCCAAAAATACATACTTCAGGTGATCTAGAAGGGATTTTAACTCAAGTTTGGGTGGTTGCTTAGTGGAAGGAAGAAGCTTGGGTGGTTGTTGCAACAACTCGGATGTCATCACACCGGAAATGCCGAAACCACATTCAAAGAAACAAGAAGCGTGTCTATACGGCTCAATGTTAACATTAGAATTCAGCTCATCAAAATCAGAGTTAAGTTCATCAAAATCAGAATCAAGATGCACATCAGGATCAAGATGAAGCTCAAACTCAAAATCAATATCAGAATCTATAAGTAATGCAGAATCACCAAATAATGCAGCATTAACCAAATGAGTACAAACAGAGCACCATTCATTACCAACACATGCACAAATGGCATAATCACTCTCAGATGAAAAATCAGGATAATCAGCACACCAATCAGCAAGAACATCATCCACTGCATCATCAACCACATCAATACAGAAAATAGAATGCTCTTCCCTAGGATGTTTGATGGCATCAAAGATATTAAAATTTACAGAAATATCACCAAACTCCATGGAAAGAGTACCAGAATACACATCTATCTTAGTCCTAGCTGTTTTCATGAAAGGCCTCCCTAGAATGATTGGTGACCTACTACTAGGAGACTCATCCTCCATATCTAAGATGTAAAAATCAGCGGGAATATCAATTCATTAACTTTGACTAATACATCTTCAACTAAACCGAAGGATGGGCATTACTCCTATTAGCTAATTGAACAATAACACCGGTTGGACGCAAGGGACCAAGACCAAGAGATCTATAAACGGATGCGGGCATGACATTAATAGAAGCACCTAAATCTAGCATGCAATCATCCAATCTATAGTTACCAATAATGCAAGGGATAGAAAACGTCCCGGATCCTTGCACTTGCGAGGCATGGTAGGTTTGGATAAGGCCGATACATTCTCGGTTCAAACTCACTCATTCATTCCCTTGATCGCCTCTTGTTGGTGCATAACTCCTTCGAAACTTGGCATATTTAGGAATTTGTTTGACCGCATCTAAGAGATGAATGTTGATCTCTACTCTTCCGAATGTCTCAAGTATATCCTTCTCTTGTGCTTTTTCTCGCCAACTTCTTGGATCGAGGGCTCTCGAGGGAAAGGAAGAGGAATGGGAATGTCTTCCTCTTCACCTTGCTGCATTGCCTTTTTGTTTTTAGAGTCAATCTTCACATTATCTGACTCTCTCTCTGATGTGGAAGTCACATCTGTAGCTAGTTGAGGTTCCTCCAATTGCTTGCCAGATCGAAGGGAGATAGCACTCACATTCCCCTTGGGATTAGGAATTGTTTGTGAAGGAAGAGTGTTGGATCCCTGAGGTTGAAGCTGATTCAATGATGTTGTCAATCGCCCAATCTATGTTTGCAAACTCGAATGGAAGTGTCGGTTCTTTGTTGAACCGCATATTGGCGTGAAAATTGCTTCATCATATCCTCTAGTGAAGAACCACTACTACGGTACTAGCTCTTTGTTGCGCCGTGGAGGTGCACATATGGCCGGTCGGGGTGGTGGCGGCAAAGGAGGTGCAGATCATTGTTGTTGGAAATTTTGTGGTATGTCTTGTCTCTCTTGGTAATTCCCATTCCGCGATATTGGTTACTCGGTTCGATTCCGGGGTTCCAACGGAAATTGGGGTGATTTCTCCAACCGGGATTGTAGGTATTGGAGAAGGCATTATTCGCGGGTATTGTGGCTTTCCGGAAAAACACCCACCGAAGCTACGGCGGTCTTGAGAAGTAGGATCATGCAAGGTAGGACAAGAGTCAGTAGAATGATAAGGGTTAGAACAAAACCCACGGAGTACCCAATACGGAGGAGGAGGAGAAGACGCATGTCCGTGTCACGCTAACCGCCTCACAAGGGAAGTCGGATCATCAAGTCTATTCTCCAATCTCTGAGAATCGTACTGGACCAGAGGTGTTTGAATTTGGTAAACAGGGGTACCATTGGCCCTGGTGCCAAATTGCTGAGAATTAGCAACCATAGTAGATATCAACTCTCGGGCCTCTTCAGGTGTCTTGCTATCTAAGGCCCCACCACTGGATGCATCCACGAAACTTTTATCCAACGGTAACAAACCAGAATAGAAATATGTAATTAGGAGTTGGTCTGTAATCTAGTGGTGTGGACAACTAGCACACAATCGCTTGAACCTCTCCCAATACTCATACATGGTCTCCCCATTGATTTGTTTAACACTAGTGACCTCCTTCTGAATAGCAATGGCTTTTGAGGAAGGAAAGAACCTTACTAGGAATAACTTATGCATATCATCCCAACTCCCAACAGATGTTAGATGCAAATTGTATAGCCAATCCTTAGCCACGCCATCTAGGGAAAATGGAAAAGCTCTCGGCTTAATGTGGTCCTCATCAATTGCTTGAGCTTTCATTGTCCGCATACCACATGGAACTCCTTTAGATGCCTGTGAGGACATTCACCTGCAAGACCATGAAACTTGGGCAACAAATGGATAAGACCATATTTTAGTTCAAAGTTAGCAGCAAGTTCAGGATATCGAATACACAAATTTTGATTGCCCACATTAGGGGTAGCTAATTCTTTCAAAGTGGGACGAGCCGCTTGCTCGCCATAATTTACGAGTTAGCAAAATTGCTACTAGAATCGTGAAAACAACAAGACTATCAGAAGTACTATCAGAGTCAAGATCAACAGAATGGACACAATCAAACTCAAGTTCAATGTCAAATTCAGTATCAATCCCACGACTTAGCCTAACAACTCTTCTAGCAGTAAGAATTGTTCTTTCTATTTCAGGATCAAGTGGCAACAAGTCTTCTGGATTGATAGTACTCCTAGTACTCATGCAAAGATAAACACAAGGCGAATTTGCGAGAAAATCGAATTTCGAAAATGCCACCGAGAAAATCAGAATTACGAAAATGCCACTAAAAGTGGTAAAAAGTAGGAAACACTAAGATGACACAAACAAAAACACAAAAAGCAAAAACCTATGTTGGAATTTGACCAAAACAAGTCCAAAACACTATCAAATGATTTTTAAAATTTATGGGACTTGGACAGGGCAACTCCTAAACCATTGGGGAACCCAAAAATTGAAAAGTGGTCTAAACGATGGAATTTGGCTAAAATAAGAAGACCACATGGAAAATCTAGTGTCCTGTGAGTTAGGCCATTTCCTATCAAATAGCAAAATTTCAGACCATTCAGAGATACTCCGAAAAAAATGCCCTAGTAGAAATCACAAAATAGAAACTTAAAACAGCGAAAAAGTGGTCTAAACGATGGAATTTGGGGGAAATAGGTCAGACCTCACTCCCAAGGAGAGTAACTCTTGTTTAGAATGCCTAATTCCTTGTGAATAAGACCTGGTTTGAGTGATCCGGGTCGAGAAAAATTTCGTCCGGCCACCCACCCAAACCACCGAAAACTCGTTGCTAATGAAACCGATGCAAACTCCCCGGCGCCATATTTTGTGAGAGATTTGCCGTGATCTCCCAAAATAACCAGATTAGAAAAGGATTTGCGGTATAATGTAACCGGGTCGTTTCCCAACGAATTCACGGTTGGTCTAAATCAAGAATAAATAAAAAAAAAGATTAACAAATTCGGGGGGAGTTGTTTTCAATGCAAGTAAAGATTAAAACAGAAAGCAATAAAACGAGATTAATCAGATTAAAAACGATTAACCCAGAATTGGGATTCCATAACCTTCATCAGACAAAAAGATAATGACCAAACTCATGATTGATTCTGGACAAACCGAAATCTCCGCATTTGTCCAGATATTCCCTCGACTAGACGATCGCCTAGCATTTGATCAAACACGTGGCGAGCTCGCTGTGCGATCGCACAACGTTCTCTCTGAACCCGGTCCAACCTATGTCCTTGGGATATCAATCTAGGTATTAAATCTAATACCTAATCCACAATTATAATCGGATCCGATTAAAATAAACGAAATGAATTACGTTCCGATTTAAGCGCGGGTCCTCGGATAATGGAATCCTTAATCGTGGGTCAATCACCAAAGCCTAGCCTATCATAGCTATGCAGAACGAAAATGGGAAAGAAATGAAGAAGTTCATCATGAACACGATGAACGAGATGAAGAAACGATTGAGAGAAAATGAAACTTCGTATTTTAATCCAAAAGCGAGAAAAAACGTGAATGAAAATATGTTTTTGGTTGCTGCCTCACTTAACCTAAAATGGAAAAACGAAATGGGGCTCCAATCCACAATTCAGGCCCAAAACAGAAAATAAAAAAAAGGGCTTTAATTACAAATTCGAGCCCAAATAAAAATCCGACTTCGGCTCCAAAATCGACCGCCCTCTTGTCCGAATTTGCCCTTCATGTCTTCATAACAATTTTAGTTCTCTGAATCATCTGAAATATGAAATAAAAATGAGGCAAATCCGATGTCTAGTTCAAGAGTTATGGTAGGAATAGTGAAGCAATATAAAACTGGAATTTTATTATTAAAAATGGCTAAAATATAATCAAATGCCCAAAGCCCAAATAAGTATAAAAGCCATTATTTATTAACTAAAGAGTCCTAAATTATTAATCAAGAGATAAAAAGAAGTGTATGAAATATTCAATTATCAGTTATTTATACTTGGTTTGGTTCAATTCTTGATGACCTGCGTCCAGTCCCCAAACTCTACTTGAGATTTTCGTCTACTATATTTTTGTTTAATTAGGGCATAAGAGAAGCCTCAACAATTCCATAAGTTTAGTCGGGTACTAGTGAAGCCTTTGACAAATTTCTCATCGAGTTACTCCCCCTTACATACCATAATGATATAACCTTGATGATGAAGGATTACAATCAATCTTCTCTCTCAAAAGTGAATAAGATGAATACTAAAGTACAATACAAATAATCTCTCTCCCTAAGGTAAATGATATCGAAGCTAGAAAACAACAAAGAGTATTTGGGTTGAAGTAAATGATTCATGATTTTAGCATTTTGGCGTTGTTGCTCACACTCGACTTTGAGTGCTTTTCTATTTATAGTTGATGTAGCTTGATGACTATTGAGCATGCTTCTTCCCATTGAGTAGTCGTTGGAGTCTCGAACACTCT
Source organism: Acacia melanoxylon (assembly GCA_019022615.1). NCBI lineage: Eukaryota > Viridiplantae > Streptophyta > Magnoliopsida > Fabales > Fabaceae > Acacia > Acacia melanoxylon. The sequence continues at coordinate 62,916 of JAFJYJ010000059.1, forward strand.
TTGTGTCTAAGGAATTAGCCATTGAAATTGAGAGAATGTTTGTTGTTTGAATGTCCTACGCATTTAATGCTTCTGACACAAAAGTGCTTTTTCCATTTGTGAATTAAATCATGTTTGATCACCTAAAAAACACTTAAGCACTAGTATAGTAATTAGTTAAAATGATTATAAGAAAAAAGAGAAAATTTCATAATCATTATTATAATGTTTTTCTTAAAGGGAGAGTTAGTAAGAAAAATATTTTTATGGCTTCAAAATGTATGGCAAAAATTCATGAGACTCGAAAAAGTCGGGTGATCGAACCATATTTTGATGTGTTATTTCATGATTTAATTTTGGATTTAATCATGTTAATTGGGCCAAAAATGTATTATTTATGATTAATTTGGATTAATGAGTAATTACATTAAAAATGTGTTAAAAAGGGTAAAATTGTCATAATTATTGTAATTGCTCTTATTAATGACTTTTATGAGAATATTTGATGTTAGATTAATTCTTTAAATTGTAGGTGCCGGAAGAAATTGGACTAAATTTGAAAATAAAAGTTTGAACTAAAATTGCAAAATGATTTCAGTTTAGTCCCTCCAAAAAGGTTTTAAAATGTTCAAATTGGTCCCTGGTCAAAACTATGCGTTTTGACCAGAACCAATTCATTAGGTTTATTGAATTTTTTCCACCAGGGGACGCAGCAGCTGAGAGGAATGAATGGATATAAAAATTCAGCGCCGCACAAGACCCTGTTGGGCATCTTCGACCTTCACGCCTTGACTTTCCCTACTTCCACCACTTCCTTCTTCCTCCTCACCGGTGACACCTTCACCGTCGCCGGTGAGCTTTGCCCACACCTCACCTCCATTATCACCACGCCTTCTTTCATCCTTATCAGACTGAACCTGAAACGCGAACAGGGAGAGGGAACTGAGACGCGATCCATCGTCTTCAACCTTGGACTGCCACCATGTAATACCCATTATTATGAATAATAATACATTTAAATAATAAATATAATAGTAAAAGTAATAGATTTATATAATAATAATAATGATAATGATATAATAATATATAGCAAAATCTAAAAATTTATAATGGTTGTATTGTTAATTTATTAATTAGGAATAATTAAAGGGCCCGACCCGAGCTAAAACCCTAAAATTTAAATTATAAATATAAGTTAGCCGCTCAAACCTAACCTAGAAAAACACTCGTTACTTTTCTCTGCCGTCTTTCATCAATTACTCTCCTAGGAATACCGAGTCGGGTTCTTCTCCTACCCGTATCGAATAGAACATCCGAGCCAAATCTTCTTCATGTAAAACCCGCTTTATTTAGATCGGTAAAATCATACGGTTTTATGAAACCATGTGCTATTGCTCGAATCCGTAGTCAATCCTATTTCCGATAGGAGCGAGTTGACAATGGTTAGCAAAACGGAGACCAGGTAATTCTAATCCCCATATCAATAAAAATCATTTGTTCATAGGATTGTATTTCCTTTAATCCTAAACCACTAATATGTTTTTATGAGTAGATCGTGGGAATTTCCCCTGAACATGACAATCCTAAACCACTAATATGTTTTTATGAGTAGATGTGGGAATTTCCCATGAACATGACAATCCTAATCCCATGAGTCTTAGGTAAATTTTATATGAATCTTGATAGGTAATTCTAATTCCCATGAGTTTAGGTTAATTTTTGATCTTGATAGGTAATTCTAATCCCTATGAGTCTTAGGTTAGTTTTATGTAAATTTTGATAAGGTTCTTATACATGAAATATATTATATGTAATCTATTCCGTGAGTAACTTTGCAATCAGTTTCTCGAATGCCGAATATGAATTGAATACACCGACAATTGTTTTATTGTTTCGCCTCGATCTTTGTGCTTGAATCATATAATTCTTTCATTCATTGACAGTACCCAATTTCGGATGACTTGAGCATATCTGGACGTGTTCTATTTTTGTTTTCTTTCTTTTGCCTTGGATGCCTCGGCCTTCGTGTTGGGAATTATATATATACACCTTCTACGTCTCATGCTTTTCGTGATTGAACCTCTGGGTTTCTAGATTTTATCAATTATAATATATTATGATCATGAGTTTAAAGAGTGATAATGAGTAGAGCCATGGGTTTAAAAAGGAATAATGAGTAGAGTCATGATTTAAAAATGGACAATGGGTAGAGCCATGAGTTTAAAAAGGGATAATGAATAAAGCCATGATAGTCATGAGAATTTCTCATGACAACCTTTTTGAAACTTGTGAGAATTTACTTTATACTTTAATTTGAAAATCCATTTTGTGTTATATATATATATATATATATATATATATATGCATGTTGTTGGTTGTTGGTTGTATCAACACAACAATTGTATGTTGTGTTGATTACAATACAAGTGTTTCAAACACATATTAGAAATAATTTGGGATTAATTATATGTGTACTTAAAATAACTTAACGGTGGGAGGATAGCTTTGGGATGGTACCTCCCAAGGTGATGAACACAATTAGGCTTTATGCCTCCGATATATTATTTGATGTGAACCGATTATATCCGTTCTTCCCAAAGTGGTGTCTGGTAGGGTTTCCCGGGACACTAGTGGCAACTTTGGGAAGAGGTGTGCACACTAGGACGAAATGTTTTTATGGCCAATTTGATGATTTGTGGATCGCGGGGTTTCCGGGTCACGGGGTAGATCGCGGGATATCCGGGTCTACCATGGTTCTCTTCCCACTTAACTAAATAGACTGGCAGGGTTTCCCGGGTCTAAATTAAATTTAAGAAAAAAAAGAGAGAAGATAATGATTAATGTTTGATGAGATTACCACATGATGATATATTTACTTTGGTTAATATATATATATTTGTGCTATTTAAATTGTGTTTTATTAGGATTACCAAGAATTGCCGATGTTTGTGTTCATGGGTGCGATGATCCTTCGGGGAGCGAGTTTCGGTGAAGCGTGTACCAAGAGTTGGGGTTAGCGGTGAGTAGTGAGGAAGAACGTTCAAGGCCTCTACAGCTAGTTTTATTTTGTCTTTATTTTTATTTTCTTAAATAAATCACATTTAATTGAGTTAGAATTTTCATTATTGTAATGAGTAGCCTTGCACTTGTCCCAAGATAAGTGCGGCGGTAACACTCCCGAGGTTGTTTAATTCAAATTTTTAGTATTCCTTTATAAAATCATTTAAATTTTATACTATGGTAATTGTTAGAAATTCGGGGTGTTACAAAATGGTATCAGAGCCTAAGGTTCTCCTTAGCTTCGCTTTTGATACTAACTCAGAGATCAAAGATCCCGAGTTTTTTTAATAAAATAATAATAATAATAATAATAATAATAATAATAATAATAATTTTAAGTGTGAGAGATGGGTAGTGAAGGGTTATTCTCTTGTCTTTTAAATGATTTGTTTTCTTTGAATTTTGATACTGTATACTTGAAATTACTTTGACTCATTATGTGATTTAGAATTTTATTGACTTGCAAATTTTATTTCATTTTATTGGAGCAAATCAAGTAGAATTTCTTTTATCTTGTAGGCTAAAGGTTCCTTTTAGATGTAGTTATCTTTTGAATAACTTGATTCTTATTTTGTTTATTTAATTTTAAAGATGTTAGATTATCCTTTGGATTTATATTAAAATTATTATTTGAATTTGTGATTGGTTATCTTTGAATTGGTTTATGGTTTAAATTTATATTGCATTATCGGATGATTGATTTTGATACGTGATATCAATATACTTGATAATAAAAGTGGTACTTAGAATTGATTTTGAGAATGAAACCCAAACACACATAAGATTTTATTTGTACTCAATTAAGTTTCGAGGACGAAACTTATTTTAAGGAGGGTAGATTGTAATGACCCAAAAAAAAAAAAATCATTTTAAGTTTCGAGGACGAAACTTATTTTAAGGAGGGTAGAATGTAATACCCCAGATTATTATGAATAATAATACATTTAAATAATAAATATAATAGTAAAAGTAATAGATTTATATAATAATAATAATGATAATGATATAATAATATATAGCAAAATCTAAAAATTTATAATGGTTGTATTGTTAATTTATTAATTAGGAATAATTAAAGGGCCCAAAATTGACCCAGCTAAAACCCTAAAATTTAAATTATAAATATAAGTTAGCCGCTCAAACCTAACCTAGAAAAACACTCGTTACTTTTCTCTCGCCGTCTTTCATCAATTACTCTCCTAGGAATACCGAGTCGGGTTCTTCTCCTACCCGTATCGAATAGAACATCTTGAGCCAAATCTTCTTCATGTAAAACCCGCTTTATTTAGATCGGTAAAATCATACGGTTTTATGAAACCATGTGCTATTGCTCGAATCCGTAGTCAATCCTATTTCCGATAGATAGGAGCAGTTGACAATGGTTAGCAAAACGGAGACCAGGTAATTCTAATCCCCATATCAATAAAAATCATTTGTTCATAGGATTGTATTTCCTTTAATCCTAAACCACTAATATGTTTTTATGAGTAGATCGTGGGAATTTCCCGAACATGACAATCCTAAACCACTAATATGTTTTTATGAGTAGATGTGGGAATTTCCCATGAACATGACAATCCTAATCCCATGAGTCTTAGGTAAATTTTATATGAATCTTGATAGGTAATTCTAATTCTATGAGTTTAGGTTAATTTTTGATCTTGATAGGTAATTCTAATCCCTATGAGTCTTAGGTTAGTTTTATGTAAATTTTGATAAGGTTCTTATACATGAAATATATTATATGTAATCTATTGCGTGAGTAACTTTGCAATCGGTTTCTCGAATGCCCGAATATGAATTGAATACACCGACAATTGTTTTATTGTTTCGCCTCGATCTTTGTGCTTGAATCATATAATTCTTTCATTCATTGTGACGGTACCCAATTTCGGATGACTTGAGCATATACGGACGTGTTCTATTTTTGTTTTCTTTCTTTTGCCTTGGATGCCTCGGCCTTCGTGTTGGGAATTATATATATACACCTTCTACGTCTCATGCTTTTCGTGATTGAACCTCGGGTTTCTAGATTTTATCAATTATAATATATTATGATCATGAGTTTAAAGAGTGATAATGAGTAGAGCCATGGGTTTAAAAAGGAATAATGAGTAGAGTCATGATTTAAAAATGACAATGGGTAGATTTGGAGTTTAAAAAGGGATAATGAATAAAGCCATGATAGTCATGAGAATTTCTCATGACAACCTTTTTGAAACTTGTGAGAATTTACTTTATACTTTAATTTGAAAATCCATTTTGTGTTATATATATATATATATATATATATATATATGCATGTTGTTGGTTGTTGGTTGTATCAACACAACAATTGTATGTTGTGTTGATTACAATACAAGTGTTTCAAACACATATTAGAAATAATTTGGGATTAATTATATGTGTACTTAAAATAACTTAACAAAGTGGGAGGATAGCTTTGGGATGGTACCTCCCAAGGTGATGAACACAATTAGGCTTTATGCCTCCGATATATTATTTGATGTGAACCGATTATATCCGTTCTTCCCAAAGTGGTGTACGGTAGGGTTTCCGGGACACTAGTGGCAACTTTGGGAAGAGGTGTGCACACTAGGACGAAATGTTTTTATGGCCAATTTGATGATTTGTGGATCGGGGTTTCCGGGTCTGGGGGGTAGATCGGGATATCCGGGTCTACCATGGTTCTCTTCCCACTTAACTAAATAGGCGCGGGGTTTCCGGGTCTAAATTAAATTTAAGAAAAAAAAAGAGAGAAGATAATGATTAATGTTTGATGAGATTACCACATGATGATATATTTACTTTGGTTAATATATATATATTTGTGCTATTTAAATTGTGTTTTATTAGGATTACCAAAGAATTGCGATGTTTGTGTTCATGGGTCGATGATCCTTCTGGGGAGCGAGTTTCGGTGAAGCAGTACCAAGAGTTGGGGTTAGCAAGTGAGTAGTGAGGAAGAACGTTCAAGGCCTCTAGCTAGTTTTATTTTGTCTTTATTTTTATTTTCTTAAATAAATCACATTTAATTGAGTTAGAATTTTCATTATTGTAATGAGTAGCCTTGCACTTGTCCCGCATACAAGTGCGGCGGTAACACTCCCCGAGGTTGTTTAATTCAAATTTTTAGTATTCCTTTATAAAATCATTTAAATTTTATACTATGGTAATTGTTAGAAATTCGGGGTGTTACACACCATCCACCTTCGCCCTTCATCTGTGCTCTTCCACCTGCCCTCACCATTCTCCACCGTTAACCACCAAGCCCACACATCAGATCAGAGGCGAGAAACAGAACAGATCGAACCAGCACTGTGACTTGGATCCCTCATCTTCATCCTCTTCGATTTTCACGCCCTCACTCTTTCTCCATCAAGATTTCAGTTTTGCAGATTCGATTGGGTATTTTAATGGCTGTTTGTAGCTTATTTCTCTTGCTTCTTGGCCATGGAGATGTTGGCTTGAGCTTCGGTTGCTTTAATGGGGAGTTTCTAGTTTATTGTTATGCTTATGCTATGAATATTTGATTTCCTATGTTTTAGGTATATCCTGTTTTGTATTTGAGACTTGGGGTACTTGTTATGTCTCCATATGCAATGAATATTTGCATTTGAAATTGGATTTTGTAATGCGAAAATATACATGTTTTAATTTCTTTGTGGTTGTAATTAGATTATGTTAATTAGCATGGTATTGTCTAGTTAATATGATTTATTCGTGCCCTTGGGTCAAGTTAGCACTCTAATTTTAGAAGGCTCATGTTGCATTAGTCCAATTTTAGTTGCACATTAAGGGTTTTAAACAATATCTCAAGTGGTAGTAGTTAGCTACGGTAGTAGGAGCTACTATTAATTGGGAATATTGGACTCAAGTGGTATCTTGAGGTTTTCATTAAGACTTAATGAAATTTTGACTCCCATACTTTATAAGCTAGGATAGCCACACTATTCCATTTCCAAGAGCATTCATTCATTATACATTTCATACTCCATTCCATTTTATAAAGAAAATACCAAAAATAATAGTTTAGCATTTAATTAAATTGCCTTCCTATTTTAGTTTATTAATTTGAAAAATCCACAGCTAATTTTCTCCTTGTTTTAATTGCATTTGCATGGCATTTAGATTACTTATGATTCAATAAAAGGCTCATCGAGAGAGAGAACGATCCTAGGTTTGCCTATACGCAATCCTTGGTTTATTTTTTATTGTGGACCCCAAGGCTAAAGATAGAAAAATCCACTAATCATCGGGATGAATAGTGTGCAATTAAATTGGACATTGCTAAAGCATATGATAAGGTTTCTTGGTATTTTTTGAGGAAGTGCTACAATTTATGGAATCCTCTTCTTAGATGATTCAGTTGATTATGCATTATGTCACAACGGTTTCATATCAAGTCATAGTTAATGGTGTTCCTGGGGTTCCTTTTCAACCAGTGCAAGGCCTTCACCAAGGAGACCGATGTCCCCATATCTTTTTCTACTTTGTGTAAATGTTTTGTCTTGTGTGATACATCAAGTAGAACATTATAATTGGTGGAGGGGCACGTATGTCTCTTGTGACTCAGATTATATAACTCGTCTCATGTATGTGGATAATACGCTTCTTTTCTGTCATGCTATAGAAGAAGAGTGTCATGTTGTTAAGGCCTGCTCAGGAGATATGCCCTTATCTCAGGTTAACATAGTAATGATCAAAAGTCGAGTCTTGTGTTTAGCACGTCAGTTTCCTATCGGATGAAGAAACAATTGTTTGATATTCTTAGAATTAGGTTGCATTCTCAACTTGGTAAATATTTGGGCACTTATGTGGATGATCCTAGCTCAAAGAGGAAGAAGTATGAAGAGATGTTGGAAAAAATTGACAAAAGGTTGGCTAGGTGGAAAAGTCACCTTCTTTCTTGGGCAAGTAGATTAGTTCTTGTTAAGAATTCCTTAATGACATTTTTGGTCTATCAGTTCTCTTGTATGAAGTTCTCTCAATAGCTATGTCACAAGATTACTATGAAGATGGCTAATTTATTTTAGGAATTGAACAAAGCTCACTATTTGAGTTAGGCCTTCCTCGCAATAAGGGAGGATTACAGTTCTTCCAGCTAGAACATTTCAACTCTGCTTTATTAGCTAAGCATAGCCTTGTAGAAACAAAATATTAAAACCGGTCAGTTGATCTCAAATCATCTTACCTGGCAAGTGGGGGACGACTCTACTATTTCATTAGATAGCAGGCTTTAGTGGTCGTTGCAGCGGTCTGGTTTGTATTATCCCTTTATAAGGGTGTCAAACCTTATACTGCACTCTAAGGGAGTTTGGAACTTTCATATTCTATCATGTCTTTATTTATATGACGTGCAAAAGATATTATCCGTTCTTCATGCAAGCACAATGTTAAATTAGATGGAGTGTCAATCAATCAAGATCATACACGGTTCAGGATGGATATCATTTGTTGCAACAATAGGAAGAAAAGTTTTTATGGCAAATTTGATTAATTCTTCCTCCAAAGGTCAGATTGTTATTATGGAAGATTGTCAGTGGTATTTTATCAACTTTCAATTTTTTTGAGATTGAGACACTTAACAAATGAGGAGGTTGTTTTTGCCCTAGGGGTCAATCAAACTTTAAATTTAAACAAATAATGAATAATATTTGATTTTATTGGGAAATATTGACAAAGACACATTTGATAGGCATATTGAAATTGATGTTTGATGCAATGAATACCATATGAGGTTATATATATATTTATAGATGATTTTGATTATATATATTTGAGCCATTTAAATGTTATTCCAAAATTAGGAAAACCAATTTGGCAAAACAATTAAAGATTTTTGTGAATATTTCAAAAGTTCATTGACCATCTTAGGAGTTGTGGAATAATCTCATGACTTCCTTCTAGGAACACCACAATGGAATGATGAAAGCGGAGGAATCAAACTCTATTAGATATGGTTTGATCTATGATGAGGTCCTTTTGGGGCCATGCGGCGTTCACACTAAATCGTGTGGCGGTTGAAAAGACACCATATGAGATAGTGATTTTAGAAATTTTTTTTTCTTTGGAAGTGAGGTTTACGTTAAACAAAAAACATTTATTTAAATTTGGATTTATCCTTAAAATGCCTTGCACTTGTCCTAAGGAAACTAAGGGATACTATGTCTATAATCCTACAATCACAAAGTGTTTGTTTTATTTGACTTTCGGAAAGAAGTTATTTATAAAAATCATTACAATTTTATGTCATTATAATTGTTAGAAGTTTGAGAGTCTTAAGACAACATAGAACCACAGATAGAAAACGGTGAAGACTCACAACAAGTTGTTGAGCCTACTCAAGTAACACAAGGCCCATGAAGGTCCGATAGAACATGAAAACAACCTCAGAGATATGAATTTCTGATTACTGGAAGTCGTGATGTTTTTCTCATTGAGCAAAATGAGCCAACTACCTATCATGTGGATACCGGTATAGGGAGCTGGTTCATTCAGTGGCTCCTAGTGATCGATCAAGACGCATTCGAAAGAAAGGTACAATTCTGACTACTCTAATTTAAACGCCATTGATAGATCCTCCATTGAGATTCAAAATTTATTTTGATAAATCTCTTCCGCTGCTTGTTCGAATCCCAACATAGGTATGTTATTTTTGTGCTTCTAATAATGAATCACTAGAACATTTATTTCTTTATTGTCCATTCTCCAAGGCTTGCTGGTTTGGATGTAATTTGGGCATACAAGTGGTTATATCTTCCTCATATTCCTTACTTAATTGGATGGTGGTTGCAAACTCATAGTGATTCTAATAATGTCATTATTTATTTACCCTTCCAAATGTTAAAGTCATTATGGTTTGCACGGAATACAATTTGTCATGCAGGAACTAGGTACCATCCTTATAAGGTAATAAATATGGCTCAAACAAGAGCCATAGATATTACATCTTTGCAAGGCAACAATCACTATCACTTAGAGGTGGACCTAGGGGATTAGGGGTAGCCACCACGCCCCCTAAAATTTAAAGGAAAAAAATAGGGTTAAGTACCAATTTTGCCCTTGAAGTACGCGCCCAGGAGCAATTTTGCCCCTTAAGTTTTCGAAGGAGCAATGTTGCCCCTGAAGTATCAAAACAGAGCAATGTTGCCCCTCCGTTAGAAACGCTAACAGTCAACGTTAGGGTTTCTAACGGAGGGGCAACATTGCTCTGTTTTGATACTTCAGGGGCAACATTGCTCCTTCGAAAACTTAAGGGGCAAAATTTCTCCTGGGCGCGTACTTCAGGGGTAAAATTGATACTTAACCCAAAAAATATTATGTATATGAAATAGCCCGATGAAGACGAAAGCAGTGCTGTAGAGAGATGACAATGGAGTAAGAAAGAAGAAGGCCTATGAATGTAAGGTCTGGTTTTCTCTAATGGTTCTGCGACGCTTTTGTCGTTTGGGGATCTCTGAAGCTCACGGCCTGAACTATTCTAACGGAGCTCAAGCTATCATGTCCAATTGTCCTCTCTCCTTCATATTGCCGGTAGTGGAAACATGGAGAAGATGAGGAAGTCCGATGATCTGGAGTGTGAGGATGAATGAAGGCGGATGTGGAGGAGGATCCAAGATCTTTGAATTCCACCGTGGCACTACTATCCTATGTTCTCGTGTCTTTATCTCTCTATGAAGAAGAAGAACGCCATCTGACCTAAATGAACCTGGTCAAAATGCAAGTTTTAACCAGGGACCTATCTACATAGTTTAAAGGTTTGTTGAGGAACTAAACTGCAAACTTTTGAAACCTTTGTAGGATAGAACTATAGTTTTCAAAACTTTTGGGTCTTTTCTATAAATGTCTCTTATCCCTTTTCTTCGTTGATTTTTGTAATAAATTTCTTTTAATTTATTGTATATTAGGTCTGTATTTATTTCAAGTACTTTTATTTATGATATAATATTTTTTTATTTTTGCCCTCTATCATTAAAATTCCTAGGTTTGCAATTGCTATTATTCATGGATGGACAAGCTAGGGAAATGTGCGTTCATCAACCTTAAGATTTATCTGCTCCTCCGTGGTCACATTAATTTTCGCAAGGGATTCAATGGAATTTGATTTTCAAATTAAAGAAAATCCAAGGTGAAAGGAGATGCGTTGAAATCACAATTTATTTTAATCAACTTGCTTTTAGGAATAGGGTTGTGGTTCCTCCGCTCAAGCTAGGAATTTACAACTTCAGCCAATGGCTTTAAGAGATGCCATGATCTTCATCCAGCAGCAGCAGATCATCCAACAGTATCAATCCTTTCTTATTGTTTGTAGACTGTTGCGGAAATCATTGTCAAGATTATCATGAAGACTAGGGTAGTGCCATGGCCCCTTTCATATCTCCTTCAGGATAACTATCGTATTACTATCCTTTGTACAATATTACTCAGTTGCTTGAATGCATAATTATCAATTATTAAAAAAAAAATAGTAATTAAAAGTTTCACAGTGATGTAACAAAAATTTTCGCTAAATAACTATAATAGAAAATTGTTATTTCAATTGTAATATACTCCCTCCGGTCCTAATTATAGGACATATTTAACCGATTTTGAGGAGATAAGGAGAGAGTTAAATTAGTTAATTTTACTCATTTTCTTAAAATGCCCTTATATAAATTTAAAATGGCATAAGTAAAAGTGGATCAACAACTTCTACCACATAACCTCTACGACCTAGAATTTTCATTTCCACACGCTTTCTAATTAAAATAATGGTCTTATTATATATACATATATGTGTGTATACATATAGATATATGTACATATGTGTGTGTGTATACACATATATATGCACGCGCACACACACAGATAGATATATATATATATATATATGTATACGTATATGTGTGTGTGTAAAATATTGACAGACACACATAAACACACACACATAGATATACATATATGTACACACACACATCTCTGTGTGTGTGCGTGTGTGTATATATATATAGGGTTAAATACCAGTTTTGCCACATAAATATTGGCTAGGGGGTATTCAACATCTGGAAGTTTTTTTGGTATCATTTTTGCCTCGGAAGTTTACAAAAAGGAGCAAATATGCCCCGAAAGTTTTTTTTAGGAGCAAATTTTTATAAATTTCCGGGGCAAAAATGATACAAAAAATGATCAATCCAACGGTCAAGATCAACCGATGGGCAAGATTGCTACGTTTGTAAACTTCCGGGGCAAAAATGATACTAAAAAAACTTCCAGGTGCTGGGTGCTCCAAAACCAAAACTTCCGTGGCAAAATTGGTATTTATCCCATGCATATATATATTGACAAATTAATGTCAGCAGATCGATAAATAAATTAAAATACAACAATTTAAAAATATCATTAATTGGAAGAGTCTACGCACCTCACATACATATACTGATCAAAAACCAAACACACTTGAGAGAACAAAATAGAGGTATTTTAGGAAGAATTTGACATAAGTTAAAATTTTGTCCTATAATTAGTACTAAAACCAACTCCTAAATGTTGTCCTATAATTAAGACAAGAGGGAGTATATAACAAAGGCTATTACTTTTAATCATTTAAGTTTACATGATGTATACATTTAGTTTCTTTACTTTATAAAATATACCTTTTGTTTTAAAGTTCTAACACCGTTAATGTTGCTAATAGAAAATGCTGACACAACAAACTCATAATTAAATATTATGAATCTTAAATTTAAAATATGTGCAAATTGAAAAATATCTAAAAACCTAATGAAGCAATTAATATCAAAATCTCGATTGTATTAAAAAATTAGTTTAAGAGTTTAATATTTCTGCTTTTGCTGTATAAATATTTTTTTACCACACTCACATAAAAGTGAATAGGTCCCATTATAAAAAGAAGAGAGAGAAAATATTAGAGGATCCACTCACTTTTATTGATGATTAGGTAAACATTAAACCCTTAGGCTGTGATTGGTTTGAGGGAAGGTTAGGGGAGGAAATTTTTTGACCAAATTACCCCTGAAAATTTTAAAAATTACATAGCTTTTTACATCGTTTTTCGTGCATTAACTTTGAAAGCATATCATATCGGGAGCATATACCCGACTTTTTACACTATCCTAAACCTCCAACCAATCACACCCTTTCCATTAGCAATATTATCAATGTTAGAAATATATGATTAAAAGTATACTTTATAAAGTTAAAGGACTAAAAATATACTTCATGTAAAACTTAAAGAACTAAACGTATACTTTAGTCTATCACAAAAAATTCTTTAAACAATGGTAATATATTAAAAATAAAATCCTTTTATTTTATATATTTCTTTAAATATGGTTCTTCTATATTTTGTTGTACCAAAAAGCTATTTCAATCTAGAAATGATAATAAAAATCTTACTGAATTTATTAAGAAAATAAAGGTAAACGACATGGGTAAAACATACCAAAATGAAAATATCAAGGGGTTAAATTTAAATTTTAAATATTAGGAGAATTATCAGGGTTTTGTAAAATTGGTAACTTATAGGTTGCCATGTAGGATGCCACATGTCTTTTATTAATAAAACGTTGCAATTTTCGTTAAAAAGATAACATAAATTAATGGTAGGGGTTTATAATAAAAATATAACACGTTGGAGATGTTAAATTTAAACTTTAAAATATTAGGGTTATCTGCAACTGACACAAAATTCAAGAAGTTTTGTGTAATTTAGCCAGTTCTAAATAAAAATTAAATACAAGAGTTTAATCCCCATAAATATTCAATTGAGATTTAAATTCAGTGAAAAAAATATAAAACCTAAACTATAGGAATTAACCGAAAAGATTATATGCATAGTAAATATTAAACAAAATTCGAACCTTGTAAATCTTTGAAAAATAAAGTTGGGAGACTTACCCATCATAGTTAGTGGCCTAGGATCGATTCAGATTAGTCGGGACGAAGTTACAAGAATAATTTGGATGATAACTAAAAAAAATATTAAACAAGATTAATAAAAGAGAAGGAGAAGAAAAACGGAAGATTAATTTTTTAAGAAAAAATTCCCTCTACTGGATGACTTGAAGGCCAAGCCGACTAATCCGACATTGGCAATTTTTTTTTTTTTTAAAAAAGAAAAAAAGGACTAATCCAACGTTAGCCCCGGATCCGGAAGTGCCTATATAGTGGCGGGGCTTGGAAAAGAACTCCCGGCCGCATGAACTGCTTCTGCAGACTACCGAGCCAACAAAATGAGTGTAATACAGTTGGTTTTAGCATTCGTCGTGTCTCTCTTTCTCGTTTCGTCGCTGGCTTTCGAATCCGATGAGCTTCTCATAGACGACGAAGAATTTGGCCTGGAGGGAGGACTCGCCCGGACTCAATCGCCGCCTCCCACCGCTACTACCACCTCTCGGAAGAGATTTTCCGAATCCGGATCAGACTCTAAGATCCAGTTTAACCTCGAACACGCTTTTGGAGACTCCCAGTTCTCTGGCACCGGCAATTTTTCTTCTCGCCTAAAGATATGGAATCATGGCGGCCAGGTTGGTTGGTAATGGTCGTTGTTGAATTTAGGTGCTTTAACTGAGGCTCTGTGCTTATTTTTTTAAATTTAATTTGAGAAATTGTAAGATTTTTTTTTGATTTTCACCCACGACATCTGCAACATTATTGTTGATGCTTGAGGTGATGACTTGAAAAGAGGGAAGAAACTTAGAGTCTTAGATTTCCGCCGGAACGTAGTCTGGAGCGTATGAAGTGGTCTATGATTTTCCCCTTTTGTGATTGTGAGCTAAGAGGAGAGTGTGAAATCTCAAACCCCAATAACGAAGCAGATATGATTATATAGTCAAGTTGTAAGCACAGATTGCAAACTAACCCGAAAAGGAAGTAACAGAAATCATGGAGAGGCAATCAAAACTTGATAACAGAAGGTAAGATTCTATGAACTCAGGGATGAAAATGCATAAAATAAAATACAATGGAGACAGAATAATAGATAATAGATGATTGATCATTCACAACGTGTTGCAAAGTTGTTCAAATCTGTTTCTTGATAGAACATTAGTGAAAGGGCCAGCAACCTGAGATTGAGAGGCCACATTGGACAAATCATCTATGCCTGCTTCAATCTTTTCCTTTTTGAAGTTTCTATCTATTGAATTTAGAGGGATAAAACACATTCTATTAATCTTTGAATAAAAAGAGAGTTCATATAGGTAAACCTAGAGCTAACCTTAGAATCTAATCTATCAAAATAAATCAAAATAATTAAGATATTATCCTAAGATATAATAAATATCAAATTTAATAATAAGATAATGATTAATCTAAATATCTAAATAATCCATAATATTCTAACACTCCCTTCAAGCTGGAGAATTATGTCGATCATTCCTAGTTTGCCTCGAAATTCTTCAAACTTTGTTCTGCCTAGTGTTCTGCAAGCTGGTCTGCAGACCTTATATGAGACAGAGTCATAATGCCTGCTTCAATCTTTTCTTTAATGAAGTGTCTGTCTATCTCAAGATGCTTTGTTCTATCATGATATACTGGGTTCTTGACCATTTTAATGCTGGCCTTGTTGTCATACCAGAGTTGCAAGCTGGTCTGCAGACCTTATATGAGACAGAGTCATAATGCCTGCTTCAATCTTTTCTTTAATGAAGTGTCTGTCTATCTCAACATGCTTTGTTCTATCATGATATACTGGGTTCTTGACCATTTTGATGCTAGCCTTGTTGTCATACCAGAGTTGCATTGGTCCCTTGTATTGAATCCCCAACTTCTTAGTAATCTTATAACCCAGATTCCTTCACAAACTCCTTTGTTAACAGCTCTCAGTTCTGCTTCTGCACTACTTGTTGACACCACCGTTTGTTTCTTGTTTCTCCATGTAACCAGATTTCCCCACACGTATGTACAGTACCCTGAGGTTGACCTCCTAGTTTCTCTATCCCTTGCATGGTCTGTATCAGTGTAGATTTTGATGTTTCTGGTAGTAACTTTCTTAAAAAATATTCCTCTTCCAGGATTAAGCTTTAGACAGCTCAAAATTCTGTATACAGCTTTCATGTGTCCTTCCTGCCCTGGGAGATTGCTTAAGACTGTGCAACGATTTGCTGAGTTTACACACAGAATTGTTAGGAGCTAAAACTCCATCTGGAATGTCCATGTATACTTCTTCCTCCAGGTTTCCATTCAAGAATGCATTCTTCAGGTGTACTGTTTGGTTTGGTGGTTCTGTTGATGAAGAAGAGTCTTGAGTTTGAGAATTTGTACCGAACATAAAAGCCATGGGATAGACTCCAGGTGTACTGGAATTTTGAGATATTGAACCGAATAAAGGAGGGAAAAAGGAAGGATCCATGGTTCTAGTCATAAAAGGTCACCGAAGGCCTCTGGGTACGACGGTGCATGGGCGTCACGGGCTAGTACTGTGGCGGCGCATGGGCATCACGTGCTGGAGACTGTGATGGTGCGTGGGATTCACACGTTGCTCAGTTGGCCGTCGTTTCTCCGGGATCTGCCAATCGGCGAGCTTTGACTCCGGCTGTGGTGACGGTGGTGTGACACGCACCCTCCTCTCGCCAAACCCATATTGAATTTGATGATAAGGTTTTGAAAAACTAGAGCTAACCCTAGAATCTAATCTTCTAGTCAATATTGGTTGCTAAATTCCATAATATTTACTCCTAAAGTGACCACTTTCCGCAAACATTGGCACAACAACCAATGGTGGATCTCCAATCAATAGTTGATCCTACCCAATTAGCATTTGCAAAGATTTCAATACTTAAAGAATTCTCTTTCTCAAAGAATAGGCTTTTCTGGTGTTATTTTCAAATATCTCAAGATTTTGTATATGGCTTCTATATGCTCTTTTTGGGGCTTACCCATGAACGAACTCACCATACTCATGAACTACAAGTTGCTTCTTTTTGAATATTCATACAAAACAATACACATAGCAAGACTGATTCCTCTAGCCCATGTGCCCTTGATTCATGTTCATATAAATTCGACAGAGTTTTACTTTGGTTGTCGAGGGTCTAATGTAACCCTCCTCTATTCGGGCTAGGGACTAGCTACACAACATAGGCAGAGTTATTTTTGATAAAAAAGGTACCTAATAAGCTTAAAGGAAAGTTTTATCGAATTGCTACAAGACCAACAATGTTAATGGTAGTGAATGTTGGTCTCTCAAGGGATGACAATGGCATAAAGTTGGGGTAGCAAAGATGAGAATGCTGAGATGGATGTGCAATCATACAAGAAAAGATAAGTTTCAAAATGATCATATTAGAGAAATAGTCGGTGTGGCGCATATTGAAGAGGAAATGGTTGAAAATTGTTTGAGGTGGCTTGTACATGTACAAAGAAGGCCATTAGAGGTACCGATGAGGAGGGTAGATAAGACAGTATGAAATTTTGTAAAAAGGGGCAAAGGAAGATTGAAGAGAACGCTCAATAAAGTCATCGAACGAGACCTTTTGGTTAGCAACTTATTTAAGGATTTGATTGTTGGAAAAGCACAATAATGTTGTGCGATCCATGTAGCCAACCCAACTAGTGGGATAAGGCTTGTTGTTTTGTGCCCTAGATTCAATAATTAGGTGATAACGTCCCAGTCCCAAACAGTCCTTTGTTGACTTTTCTCAAAGAGCAAAACATAGTGGAGAGGATTAAGGAAGCAATGGATAAATCTGTTGCTACTTATTTGTTATTTTATTTAATTAGAGTTGTTGAGAAATAAGTGGAAGCATCCACCATTAGCACGTTTAGGAATTAGTTAAGATATTTTGCTGATTTCATGGATTGTTATTTATTTTATTTGCATTATTCTCTCTGTAAATTACTTCTATAAATTGGCTTTGTGCCTCATCAAGAAAACACGACATATTTTCATAGAGTGTTTTATTCTTGGAGATTATCCTGGGCTATTATACCGAGAGTTAGTGAGATTCTTCATTAGGATGATTCAACTTTGAAACCATGAAATCCCCTATCCTAATAGAATATCACATAATTAACAGATTTGGTAAATGAAATTGAGCAGAAGCTGTTGGGGTTTCCATTTGTGCTTTTGGTCTGAAATGCAATTTCAATTTTTCAGACACTCACAAAGCTGCGATTTTCAAGAAATTCTTTAAATGAAATTGAGCAGAAGAATTTTGAAGTAAGGGTTTATTTTCCTTCTACAAATTTATCTATTTATTTGTGTCATATGAGCTCAATATAAAGTTTTTACACTTATGACAGAAGCTGTTGCAAGAAGATGATTTCTATAGGATCAGACTGCCGTCCAATGTTTTGAGCCCTCCTGGTCGGGACTATATTATATCCTCAGTGAAGGCTGTAAGTATGAATCAAGTTCTTGTGAATTTGAAATTTCTAGATTGTTTAACTGTGTTTGGTGTTTTCCACTGCTAATTTTTCATTTCATGGTTTTATAACTGATTTATTCTTTGAATTTAGACTTAGTTCTTCTATTTGTTAGAGCCCATTTGGTATTGTATTTCATCACAATATAATGATTCTAGGTACCAACATTGCTTGAAGCTTCTACTACCATTATCATATGATATTAATGTATAGTTTTGATCTTCTTTCAATTCTCTCTTAGTCTTTTCTTGTTCACACGCTTGTTCTAGTTCCATTGCCACCACATTTTTCACTTTTCTGATTTGTCTCTCATTTACTTGGTGTTGCAAGGATCATTGCAAGTATTTTACTTTATTGAAATAATTATTCTTTCTTTCTGAATCCAGCGATGTCTTACAGGGGAAGGTTTGGAGGAGAATTTTGTAATACACATGGTAACTTCCATTTTTATTGTAAAGTACATTATTTTTACTGCAATAATGTTCTAATTCATGAAAAGATGGTTTCTCGCACTTGTTATTCAGATATTGGTGCATGATGAAATTGTCATTGTTGGCAATTTCATTAGTTCTAACTTTATCTGTTTTTAATTAGTTATTTTTTATTTGTAATTATGTTAGGATCACTTTTGGAAACCTAGGACAATACATGAAAAGGGGTAGGATACTTTTTGTTGTTCTAAACTTTGATTACCAATTTGGAGAAGGAAATAGAGCAATCGGGTTGCTATAGGTGGCTGTAGTCAAAGTCTATATGTGGAAAGTGTGAGAGTCACTTTTTGAGGTCTATATATCGTCCCTTTTGGTTCAGCATGAGAACTTGGAAGTGTGTTTGGCCCTTTTGGGGTGGAGAGTGCCAACTTCTCAAATGTTTGGCAACCTTGTTCTGTTTAGGGAGTTTGTAGTGTGTGTTGTGTTTTTGTATGTTTTGTTTGATGTTATCTGTGTCTAGGCATCTGAAGTGTAATAATTAATCCTCCCTTGTGTAGTTCTACTTATGTAATGTGTTTTTCCTTGAAATAGTCTTGTTTATCTCAAGTATTTCCCCACTTTTTTGTGTTTATTTTTGTTTTTAGTCTTAATACAACTTTAGTCCTATTTATAAGTCCCGTTTGGGGGAAAAATTGGTCCTTATTATAAGTCTACTTTCATTGTAATAAATGAGAGTGTTATAATTTTGCCTCCATTAAAGGTAGAGTGAGAAGAAAGAGGTGAAAAATATGCATTCATAAATGAAGGCAATTGGAAAAATTTATCAATTTAGTCTATATTTATGAGTTAACTAACTTTCCTTGGTACGTGAGAATTACGTAATTCAGACTTATAAATAGGACTAGAGTATTTTCTTGTTTAGAGGAGGGTCATAAGTGATTATATGTTTTATCCCTGATATCTTGGCAGTTTATTTTCTCATTTATGTTGCTTTATTCTCCTGATTTTTCTTTCTTGTTTTTAGTATTGAGTTGTTAGTTTGTCGCTGCCACTCCTTCAAGAAGACTTATTCTCTTCTTTGAATGATCAAAGAAAATTCTTATTCAGTGTTCTTTCCTCAATCATCTACATTCTTATTAATTATGGAAGGCATCCAAATATGCACAAATTCATAATGAAATGGTTTCTTAATGATGACCAAACTTCTTATAAATGAAAACTGAAAAAAGAGGAAGAAAGAAAGAAAAACCCGATCAAGTCCTAACTCTTTGCAAACTAATTTATGTTGCAGTAGCACGTCCAACACTTGGCTCAAATTCTCCAAATGAGATTTTTCATCCCTGCTGTAAGCCCAAGATGTAATAAAAGACACCAGAACAAATTTCCTCAAAAAATTACAAAAAAGTCATTTATTATGGATTGAAAAGTAGAGGGTCCATTAGTGAGGCCAAAATAAGAATTCGTAGTGCCTATTGAGTGCAAAAAACTGTCTTATCTCATCGCCGGCTTTAATTTGAATCTAGTTGTCTCTAGATTTTATATCAAGCTTTGAAAAAATCTCTGCTCCACCGAGCACATCTAGTAGCTCATTGATGGCTAGAATAGGATATTTGTCGCATACAGGCCCTGTAAACCACACAAAATCTCAAGCTCCTGTCTTTTCTTTGAAAAGGGTTTGCTGCTTGTCTAATAACTCCTGCTTCAATCATCTCCTTTACCAGCTTCTTAATTTCAGTTTTATGAGCATAGGGGTTCTGATAAGGGCCAAATTGGGAGGTTGTGTTCCCTTTTTAAGCACTATGGCATGATCTTTAGTCCTTGAAGGTGGTAACTCTAAAGCTTTGCACATATCCCATTGTACTTCCCTTCATAGCCTTCTTAAGGACCTTGAAAGTAACAAGAGTTTGAATCAAGCTAGGATCTCCTTCCAAGCATGATCAATCCTCACCTTCATAGAAAGTTATCCCTAGTTCACTCTAACTTCTCCCAAAGTCTCTAACCATGCCACTCCCCAAAACTGCATCAACAATTCAACATTAGCTAAAGGAAGAAGGTAGAATATCTGTATCACTTTCAATCCTGGAAAATTCAGTTCCATATCCTTACATTTACCATTGAGGTACATTCTTCGGCCATTCTCCTACAGCAATAAAATTAGTCATTGTCGGCAGTATTGTAATTCTCGACTCTCACCTCGTCATTAGAGACGAAATTGTGTGTTGCTCCACTATCAATTAACACCACCACCTCCCATATACCCGTTAGACCTCTCACCTTCATGGTCTCATGGCTTCAAATAGCACATCTTCTTTGTCTCATCTTCTAGCCTCACAAAAGTCTTCCTCTTTAATCTTCTCCTTAGCTTTCTTCATCCACCAACATGAGTTGCAGCTGTTTGGCTTTACACTTGTGATTTGGTACTCTCTTTTTTGGTTCATCTCTACCTCTGACAACCTTTTGGTGCTTTAAGCTGTGCTACTACCAATATTGGGTGTCCATTTGGGTTGCAACTCTATTGTTGGAAGCTTTTGAACTCTCAACTCCCTTGTTGCCTCCCAATTGATTCAGCGTTGTCTGTTTCATACTTTTCAAGGTATTTGTAAACAGCGTGAATCGTGAATAGGGAGGAGTCAATGCTGCCCATCTTATTGGATTTTCCTTATGTTTAATCTTTGTGTTGCGCTTCTTTTTGGCTTTTTCCATTGTGATGTTTCTTCTTTCTATCTCTGAAGCAATGCCCATAAGGTCTTAGAGATTATTGGGCTTCAACACACACTCATATGCCTTTGCTTCTTCTTGAAGCCCATTTAAAAACATGCCCATTAAAGACTTTTTAGGTACATCTTTTAAAGTAGTCGATACCATCTCAACGTTTTCTCTGAACTCTGCAGTGCCACCGCCCTGTTTTAACCCAGCTAATCGCTCATGATCCCCTGAGATGAGATGAGTGAAAGCGCTTAATCATTGTCACCTTGAGTTCAGCCCAACCAGTCATCAGAGCTTAATTTCAGCCCATTGAAACCAACTTAAAGCCTTCCCTTCCAAGCCCATGACAACATTGTTGAGTTTCTCAAATTCAGAAATGCCGTTGACAAAGAAATACCTCTCCATTCTAAACGTCCAACTAATTGGGCCATCACCATCACAAAGAGGCATCTGTAGTTGGTGATATTTTTGTCCATCCTTTTCTCCAACCCTTTTTGATTCTTTGTTCCTATTAGGCTGCTCAATACCTCCTCCTTCTGGTGCTTTAGTATTTTGTGGCTCTGCATTAGTACCCTCAAGAAATCTTTGTTGCAATAATATGAGATTATTTACATTTTGCTCTTGTAAACGAGTTGTCGCTCTTTGAATCACTACTCTCTCCTTGTTGGCCTTTATGGTCGCCCTCTGCAAATCACTCATTGAACATCCCAAATCCAGTATCCCATTCAAAGTTCTCTCTACATTCTCCAACCTAGCCTACATTCTCGTACTCATCATCCATAGGCCCCGCTCTAATACCCAACTAAAACTGATTGTATTATTGTTCATTTCTTCACTTAAATAGTGAGCTCGTGACCAAAGGGTCATGGGGTTTAAATCCTGGAAACAACTTTTCTGCTTGCGGGATAAGGTTGTGTACCTGGTGAGAGACTTGTGCATCAAATTGCCCTTTTTTATCCCAGTACTAAGAGGAATGTGTAGTAATATCCTTTGAGGTTAATTTATTTACAACAACAACAACGAACTCCTGGCATTGCCATTAATTTTATAATCATCCAAATCCTAAAAATGACCGCCATGTAGTTCACTGCTGAGTAAGACAGGGTTTTATTGCAACATAACTAGGAGTGATCTAGTAACATTCAACATTCCCATTTACACCAGTTTTTTTATTTGATCAAGGGTGATGCTTAGAAGGCAAAAGGTTCTCACATCTCCTAACAAGTGCGTTTCCTAGGATTCAAACTTGTGTTTTCTTCCTTAGAGAGGTGAAGCTGCTTACCACCTTAACCAAGTTGATATTTCCACCGTTTCTTTGTTACTATCAATTGCGCATTCTTTCAAGCTAAGATTGAAATGGGTAGATATTGATGATTATTGTTTTAGATATGTATTTAAGTTCTATTTTTATCTTATTTGTATTATATATAGCATGTGAAAAATAAATTGAGTTATCTTACATTTTTGTCTTTGCTTTTTACCATTTATCGCTTTACTCTTCTAAGATCTCAATCTTAATTTTTCCGTTGCAGGATGGCCTTAGCATTGTGGCTGTCAATTATGGTGCCCCTGGGGCATGCCCTTATCCCCGACAATTGAAATTGGTGAGTTAGATATGCTTTTCGCCTTGTTGACTTGTGTAAAAAATACAATTTAAGATTGATGTTCTAGATATCACTATCCATGATCAACCAAAAATTATGTTTGTACAAGGAGTCCAGGATATTGCCTTCACCCCTGATTTGTCACTCATGCATGACATAAATATAGAAAGTATATAATATATTGTTGGTTAATTGTTTGTTTTAGCCCTAGATATAATTATTGTTTATGGAGAATTTCAGTTAGGTCCCTTAAATCAGGGAAATTTATGAAATTAAAAATTAAAGTGCGTTTACTAAAATGGCCTTTCCCCCCAACAATTGATACCTCTATCACGGCTGCAGGTAGCCATTGGAGCTCCATCACAATTGGTGGCGGTTGGAGCTCCATTACTAAGGATTGACGATAGAGTTATGGCTTACCAGTGACTCTTTAAGAATTCATAATTATATTCTATCATATTTACAATTACCTTATTGAAATTCACAATTATATCATATCATATCAATTGAACTGCTTCATTTACATGTACATTTAACCTTGTTAAAATTCACAGCTTTATATTTAAATTCACTACTACCCTTTAAAACTATACTAGTCATTTCCATCTATTTGAAGACTATGAAAGTTGTTTGTGTGTAATTCTGCCTTTTAAAACTAAAGGTGCTTTGATATATAAAGATAATATGAAAGAACCCCCCTGGTCAGACATATGAGAGGAGACCAAGGCATGCACAAACATCCAGGAAAGACACAACAAATAGGCTAGATGTTGTTTAAGGTCTTTTATGTTTTATCTATTTTGGAGTAAGAGTAGGATAGATAGCTGATATCTAGGGTGGCTTTTTGGGTACTGTGAAAGGTACTTTTTAGTGTATTTTAACCATTGATGAGAGGTAGGCAGTTTTTGAGTGAATATTTTGAGGAGAGGGAATCAGGTTCTACTGTGAACCGAGACCATCTTGGCTGGAGGGAGTGAATAGCTCACTCCAGAATATTGTAATAATTCTATAACACACTAAAAAGTACCTTTCACAGTGCTCAAAAAGCCACCCTAGATATCATCTATCTATCCTACTCTTACTCCAAAATAGATAAAACATATAAGGGTCAACTCTGCAACCTTAAACAACATCTAGCCTATTTTTTGTGTATTTCCTGGATGTTTGTGCATGCCTTGGTCTCCTCTTATATGTCTGACCAGCAAAGGGGGTTCTTTCATTACCTTCCCCTAAAAGCATCACCTTGTCCTCAAGGTGAAAATCTGGAAATTGGGTGGCGATTACCTCTGCATCCTCCTAAGAATTTTCATGAGGAGGCATACCCTCCCACTGTATTAGCACTTCCAATTGCCCGTTGGTTAGTTTCCTGACCTTACAAACCGCTACCGGCTGCACTTGCAATTCCATTTGTTCAGTCAAGGCTGGTGGTATTGTTGGGGTCACTATGCCTGATTGTATAGATTTCTTTAAGACCGAAATGTGGAAGACTGGATGGATTTGAGTTGTGGGAGGTAAGTTGAGGCGGTATGCAACAACTACCTTTTCCATAATCTTGAATGGTCCATAAAATCATGAACCAAGTTTCTCATTAATCCTCTTAGCAAACGATCGCATCCTATATGGTTGAATCCGGACATATACTTGCTCTCCCACTTCGTATTGGACATCCCTACGATGTTTGTTAGCTTGCTTCCTCATCTCTTCTTGAGCCTTGATTAAATTCTCCTTCAAGGTAGCTATGATCTCATTTTTCATTAAAAATGGCTGAAGGTCGTTTGAGATGAGAAACGCGGGGATTTGCTAAAAGGAGATCTGATCCTTGATATGTGGTATTATACCAATTCTCAGCCCAAGACAACCCATTGAGCCCATTGATTTGGCCTCTCACTAGTAAAACACCTTAAGTAAGTCTCTAACCCTTTGTTAAGCACCTCCGTTTGGCCATCAGTCTGTGGGTCAGTTTAGTTCCGGCTTGTTTGAACAACTCCTTCCAGAATTGGCTCACAAAGACGTGGTCCTTATGGATACAATTGTTTTTGGGAACCCATACAACCGAACTATCTCCTTGACAAACAGCTCAGCAACTTCCGTGGCATTGAAAGGATGTTGGAGGGGAAGGAAATGGGCGTATTTAGTGAGGTGATCAACCACAACCAGAATGGTATCTGTTGAATTTAGAAGGATAAATCATGCTCTATTAAACTCAGTAAATCAAAGAGGGTACATAGGGGCCTTTATATAGGCAAACTTAGAGCTAACCCTAGAATCTAATCTTATAAAAAATGAACTAAATCAAATCTAAATGATTAAGATATATTATCATAAGATATAATATATTCATATCTTTATCCTAATAAATATCAAACTTAATAATAATAAGATAATGACTAATCTAAGATAATGATTAATCTAAATAATCCCTAATATTCTAACACTCCTCTCAAATCCGGAGAGTATATGTCAATCATTCGACTGACTTGCCTCGAAATCCTTCAAACTTTGTTCTCGCCCGCTTCAATCTTCAAAATCTTTAGGCTTGTACTTCTTGAGTCTCGCGGTCCATTTATTTTTGTCTGGGCTTGTACTCTTCTTTAGTCTCAGAGGTTCCATTTATTTTGTTTGGGCTTGTACTCCTTTTTGAGTCTCAGAGGTCCCACATTTTGTTTGGGCTTGTACTCATTTTTGGAGTCTCAGAGGTCCCATATGAGCGACAGAACTTGTCCGGAAAGAATCTCGAGTCCCTTTTTCTAGAAGTCCCAATCGTCCTCTTCCCTTCTAAATCCGGATTGTACAAGATTCACACTGGGGATAGAGTTTGACTTATTCTGCTTCTCAAGTATCCTACGAAGCACTGGAATTCTTCCTTGCTCAAGCGATCATCATTCTCAACCGTTGGTTCAGTTGGGATAATATGACTTTGAAGTTCAAGATTCCACCGGAAGGTTTTCCATGGAGTTTCCAAAGATTCTTCTCTATTATGACCCTTCTTCTTGCAGTAGTTGCACTTTTGTTCCCCGTATGGTCCCTTGATTGCAAGAGCTGAGCTTTCATTTTGGCTTGGGCCACTTTGGTTTAGGAGTTTTCTACTTTCTTCAAATTGTACGATGTTAACAACCTCAAAGAGTTGTGGTAGTGGCTTTAACCCCATGATTCTGCTCCTTATTTCTTCGAAAGCGTCATTTAGGCCTAAAAGAAAATCATGTATCCTTCCTTCTTCCACAATTCGTTTGTACAATTGCCCATCTTTGAGGCTTTCCCAGGGGTGAACCTCAAACAAATCCTGTTGTTGCCACAATTTTAGCACAGAATTATAATATTCAGTTAGTGTCATGTTACCTTGTCTTAAGATAACGGAGTTGTTGTTTTAGGTGGATCAAGGCAGCGGTGTTGTCATGTGAGGAGTAGGTTCTCCGAGCAGTATCTCATATTTCCTTTGCTGTGTGGGAGAGTAGATAGCCTTCACTGATCTCCATAGTCATCGAGTTACACAACCAAGTCATAACTCGGTTATTTTCAGCGAACCATGTGTCAAAATTTGGGTCATTAGGAGTTGGCTGAGGTGCTGCCCCATTAATATATTTCTCTTTTCTCTTGCCACGAATATACCTCAGTATACTTTGGGACCATTGGAGATAGTTTTTACCATTAAACTTGTGGTTAATAACCATACTATGATTTTCTGAGAAATCTAGTATCATCTCTGTGGTTCTAAAAGGTACTGTTTGATTTGGTGGTTCTGTTTGGTTAAGTGGTTCTGTTTTGGATTGAGAATTCGTACTTGTCATAAGAGCCATGTGATTGACTCCAGTTTGACTGAAACTTTGAGGTACTGAACCAAATAAAGAAGGGAGAATAGGAGGATTCATTGTTCTGGTCAGAAAAGATAAAAAAAGGGGTTTGGATATTACTGTTAACGCCGGCGCGTTGGTGTCACGCGCCGGGAGAGTGGTAGTACGTGGTGGTCACGCGCCGAGCAAATCGCCGGTGTTCCTCTGGGATGTGCCGATCGGCACTCACTGGTCCCGTCGAGAGTGGCGGTGCAGGTACACGCGCGCTCCTTCAGCGCAGATCTGAAAGTCGTTCTGCGTTTTTGTGCTTTCTGTCGCCCTCTATCACGGTCCTTTCTGTCGGCTACTCGCTCTCTCAGGCTTGCGTCCACCTCTCTCTCTCTCGTCTCTCACCTTTTGCCTCTTGCCTCCACGCTTGTCCTCCCTCTTGGAGATTCTCTGTGTCTCCTAAGATGTGAGGTTGCTGACAGCGTCGAAGGTCTGGCTTAGGGGATGAGGATTAGGTTAAAGCAGCTGAAGACTGTGGGTCTCGTGAGTTTACTGTAGATCTAAAATTAAACCTGGCTTTGATACCATGTTGAATTTAGAAGGATAAATCATACTCTATCAAACTCAGTAAATCAAAGAGGGTACATAGGGGCCTTTATATAGGCAAACTTAGAGCTAATACCCTAGAATCTAATCTTATTAAAAATGAACTAAATCAAATCTAAATGATTAAGATATATTATCATAAGATATAATATATCCATATCTTTATCCTAATAAATATCAAAATAATAATAAGATAATGACTAATCTAAGATAATGAATAATCTAAATAATCCCTAATATTCTTACAGTATCCTTCCGTCGAGATTTGGGTAGTCCCATAATAAAATCCATGCTAATGTCTTCCCATATTGCATGTGGTATTGGAAGGGGCTGCAACAACCCCGCTGGTGAAAGCGCTTGGTGTTTGTTCTTTTGAAAGACTCCACATTCAGCAATGCTCTCTTCATTCCCTCCCGGCACACCACATTAGCTAATCTTTTGTAAGTCCTTAAATAACCCGAATGGCCTCCTACTGGTGAGTCATGATATTCATGCATTAACAAAGGAATTCTAGTAGAATTTTTTGGTAAAACTAGTCTTCCTTTATATTGCAAACATCCCTTAAAAAGAGTATAGCCATCTGGTGCTGCTTCGCTGGTGATTAATTGCTGCAATAGCTTTTTGAGTTTCCAATCAGCTTACACCTCCTTCTCCCAAGTTTCGATGTCATCATTTTGCCACATGGAAAAGGCCATTAATTTCAAAGGTTCTTCCTTCTTTGACAGTGCATCAGCTGCTCTATCCTCCTTCCCGGGTTTATATACAATCTCGAACTTATACCCCATCAACTTGGCAACCATTTCTGCTGATTTTCCTCCAAAACTTTCTGCTCCAGCAAGTATTTTAAAGTCTTTTTATCAGTTCAGATGACAAAAGTCTAACCCCATAGGTAGTGTCTCCACTTTTTAATTGCAAGCACAATTGCTATTAACTCTCTCTCATAAACCGAACCCTGTTGAGCCCTCCTTGACAGTTCTTGGCTGAAATAAGCTATTGGTCTCCCCTACTGCATCAGTACAATGCCCACCCCAGTCCCGGACGCGTCTGTTTCCAATTCAAATGAGTTTGAAAAATCCAGCATTGCAAGCACCGAGAGTGTGGTCATAGTTGTCTTGAGAGCTTCAAATGTTTTGGTGGCCTCCGGAGTCCAAAGAAAAACGTCCTTCTTCAAGAGATCAGTCAACGGACTCACAATCTTGCTATACCCCTTGACAAATCTACGGTAATACCCGGTTAGCCCAAGAAGCCACTCAGAGATTTGATATTGGTAGGTTGGGGCCATGCCATCGTACTCTCTACCTTGGTGGGATCAGCTTGAACTCCCTGTTCTGAAATTATGTGACCTAGATACTCAATCCTTGGTTGCACAAAGTCACATTTTTTCAGATTAATGATCAAGTGGTTATCCTGCAGTATGGATGTGAGAATATATGGAAATATTATATTATAATTCCACTTTATTCTCTCCTTAATTATCTCCTTATTCCTCTCCTAGATTTTCTCCATCAGTTTAGGATATTTTCTATTATATCTCAATCAATTTGATTGATTTTGATTTAATTAGATTTTATGAGATTCTAGGGTTAGGTTTAGGTTTGCCTATATAAAGGCCTTTTATGTACTCTTTCTATTAAGAGATTAAGAATAATATTTCTATCTCAATTTATTCAACATGGTATCAGAGCTAGATTGATCTTGAAGACAAAAAGAAGTTTTTGTTCGTCCGGCGCCGGTGACTCGTTGTTCTCTCTAGAAGTGTTTCTTCTTCATGCTCCACTGTCATTGGTTCGAGCATTGAATTGAGAGAGAGTCAAAGATTGCAAATCACAGCCGCGGAGCCACTTTCATCATTGTTTTTCGTTGGGTCGCGATCATCCGGTCCGTGATTTCGGTCGTTGCCCGAATCTCGTGCGATCCATCGGAAAAAAAAAAGAAAGAAAAAACCCAGCGTCGGCGCCATCTCGATTATATCGATATCGGTGCTCCCTAGAACGACCACCATGTTGCAGCCACCTTGTTGCTACAGTCCGGAAGTCGTCGTCATTCTCTGAAGAAAAAAAAATAGAGCTGACGATCCTCCAACTAGCCCAGAATTTCCAGTCGAGTGATTAGCTTCGATCGGATATGCCACTGATCGCTTGCTCCCGGGTACTCGATCTGTCGGACCTAGTCGTCGATGGTTGCCGGCTATTCGGCAACTTTCCCGCATTCCGGCGATGAGAACCGAGAGTGACGGAAGCGGCGCGGAAAATCGCGCATTAGCACCTTCTCCTCCATGCTCCACCATCCCTTCCTCGCTGTAGTGCAGATCGAAGGAAAAGGAGAAAAGAGAAGGAGAAGAGAATGAAGAAGGTGTGTCCGATGAAGAAGAAGAGGGATCCGGTCGTTATCATCCACGGCGCTGTGAAGAAAAAAAAGAAAAGAAGAGAAGGTAGTCCGCTGCACGTTGAAGAAGTCACGGATCTGACCTAAATCATTGGTAATCATTATTATTATTTAAAAAATATGTGTGGAACCCAGCAAGAAGAGAGATCTAAAAAAGAAATTTTTTTAAAAAAAAAAAGCAAAAAAATGCTACAGAAGACTAAACTGCCATTTCAGAAATTCGAGGATCAAACTGTCATTTCTGAAATTCGCAGGACCAATATGTCATTTATCAAATTGAGGGACCAAATTGTCATTTCAGAAATTTGTGGGCCTCTGAGACTCAAAAATGAGTACAAGTCCAGACAAAATAAATGGACCTCTGAGACTCAAGAAGTACAAGCCTAAGGATTTTGAAGACTCAAGCAGTTATGGGACCTTCGTCGATCTTGTCGCAGCCGATTACTCTCAAAGTTGTTGTGTATCTGCTGCCCATTCATCTTGCCGCAGCAGTAACTCCCAACATCGTCAAGACCTAATAAGTTGCATAAGCAAGTTGGACATGATTCACATCCATGATCCAACTTGAGGAGGAGTGTGAGAATATATGGAAATATTATATTATAATTCCACTTTATTCTCTCCTTAATTCTCTCCTTATTCCTCTCCTAGATTTTCTCCATCAGTTTAGGATATTTCCTATTATATATATCTCAATCGGTTTGATTGATTTTGATTTAATTAGATTTTATGAGATTAAGGGTTAGGTTTAGGTTTTTATATAAAGGCCTTTTATGTACTCTTTCTATTAAGAGATTAAGAATAATATTTCTCTCTCAATTTATTCAACAATGGACAACACCTTCTCTAAGTGTTCTAGGTGAGTATTAACATTACCACTATAGATCAATGTGTCATCAAAAAATACGAGTACGAATTTGCGAAGATACCCTTTAAATATGTCATTCATTAGTGGCTGGAATGTAGAGGGAGCGTTAGTAAGTCCGAAAGGCATCACCTTGAATTCATAGTGTCCTTCGTGGGTTTTGAACGCTGTCTTATGCTTGTCTACTTCCTTGATGCGAATCTGGTGGTACTCAGATTTTAAGTCCAGCTTTGAGAAAATGGTGGCTCCCTTTAGTTCATCCAATAACTCATCAATGGCTGGTATGAGAAACTTATCAGGTACAATAATTTTATTTAATACCCGGTAGTCGACGCAAAATCGCCAGCTTCCAGCTTCCATCCTTCTTCTTAACCAACAAGACAGGGCTAGAGTAGGGGCTGTTACTGGGCTGCATAACTCCTGCTTGAAGCATGTCTCTAATTAAGCCCTCAATTTCTTTTTTCTGAGCATGGGGATATCTGTAGGGTCGGATATTTGGTGGCTGCTCCCTTGGTTTGATCACAATTGCATGGTCTCGCAAGCGCCTAGGAGGTAGTCCTTTAGTAGTATGGCAGACCTTGGAGAATTTATTTAACAGGCTCTGAACTTATAGAGTCAATGTCTGAACTTTCTCTCCTTCCTTTTCAATGCTTTTACACTCCAACCAAAACCCCTAGCCATTCTTTTTAACCAATCTCACAATTGACTGCAGTGATACTTGTGTCTTTGACAGTGTAGGATCCCCGTTTAGACATGATCGCCCTTCTTCCCTATTTTCATGGTCATGAGACCCCAGTTGACCTTCACATCTCCTCGCGTCCTTAACCACTCAATGCCCAGAACGGCGTCAATTCCTC
The DNA here is from genome assembly GCA_019022615.1 of Acacia melanoxylon. NCBI lineage: Eukaryota > Viridiplantae > Streptophyta > Magnoliopsida > Fabales > Fabaceae > Acacia > Acacia melanoxylon. The sequence goes on from JAFJYJ010000059.1 coordinate 94,554, forward strand.
TTAACGGAAAAAGGGTAAAAAGATAGCACGATTTCAAAACCTTGCACTTGTAGCGCCGTGGCGGGACATTGCTGCTTCCTCTTTACCATGTGACCATCGCCCACTGTAATGGTGTACTTAGCCACCTCCTCCATCGTAATACTACGCCGGCATAGCAAACTTTCAGCGATGAAGTTGTGAGTAGCCCTACTATCAACCAAGATTATCACTGGTTTTCCGGCTAGTTCTCCCTTAATTTTCATCGTGTGATTGCTCTTGATCCTTGATAAGGAGTTTAATGACAACTCCATTCGGTTTGCTTCTTCCTCGACGTCAAAGAAAATTTCCCTTGTTTCCTCTGTTTGTTTCTTGCCGGCATCACCTTCTACGTCGAGCAGGAATACCTGCAGGTGCTTATCTCGGCAAGTATGGGTGGGGCTATATTTATCCCCACATTTGTAACAGAATCCGAGTTTCTGCCGGCGCGTCAGTTCAGAGTTGGACAGCCGGTGACTCCAACCTGGTTTGTGCGTGGTTGAGATCATTGTCAACGAGCTTCCAGTTCTCGTCTCTTGCATTTTCGAGTCGGGTCGGGGCACCTGATTCGTTTGGTTAATGTTGGGCGTGATTCTAGTGGGCTCAAGATGGTGGGTAACCCGTGAGAATATGGGCTGGGTCGGGTTCCTCTTGAACCTAGTACCGTGCGTCGCCCTATATGTTTGGCCCGTTTATCTATATCCAGCAGCTTCTTCGCGTCAACCTTAATCGCCATTTTTATCAACCCCTCCAAGTCGGTTTCGTCAGCCAACTCTAGTTCAGCCTGAACCTTCGTTTTCAATCCATATAAGAATGCTCCCATCAAGCACTCGTCCAACGCATCCTTTAATGGGAATGAATGGTGTTCAAAAATTTCCACGTATTCAAGGACTGTCCCTGCTGATTTGCGAAGAGAATTTTATACTTGCCTCCTCGCTGATACGTGTGTAATCGCTCCAACACCTTCTGTTTGAATTCCAGCCAGCCGCTCAGTGCACCGTGAGCCTCCTTCCATTGGTACCAATAAAGAGCCATGCTTTCGAGACATACCACTGCAACTTCCAACTTCTCTGCTTCAGGTACGCCATTTATATGGAAATGTCGTTCCACTCCACAAAACCAACCAATAGGGTCGTCTCCGTCAAACACCGGTAGTTCTAGCTATCCGAACTTTGTCGCTCCCTTCTCCGTGTCATCAGTGCTCTCCGTTTCTGTGTCGGACTGCGTTTCTCTAGGGTCTTTCTTGTTCTTACTCTTCTTGCTCGATCCTTGGTCCATTCGTAATAGCACTTCCCTTATCAGGTTTACGCCCTTTGTGAGTTCTATCACTTGCTTGGACAGCCCTGATAGTTCATCTACCTTTCATGCTAGCCCTGCTACTCCCGTATCTCTCTGATTTCATTTGCCATTACCCGAAGATCCAACTGCTTTGGTGTTAGGGACCAACTCTAAATCATACAAAATCATTGAATATATTGGATTATAGCTGATAGAATCAAAAGATTACAATATTCTGGAGTGAGCTATTCACTCGCTCCAGCCAAGATGGTCTCGGGTTCACAGTAGAACCTGATTCCCTCTCCTTAAAATATTCACTCAAAAACTGCCTACCTCTCCTCCTCTCATCAACGGTTGAAATACACTAAAAAGTACCTTTCACAGTACCCAAAAAACCACCCTAGATATCAGCTATCTATCCTACTCTTACTCCAAAATAGATAAAACATAAAAGGGTCAACTCTGTAACCTTAAACAACATCTAGCCTATTTGTTGTGTCTTTCCTGGATGTTTGTTCATGCCTTGGTCCCCTCTCATATGTTTGACCAGCAAAGGGGGTTCTTTCATAATAATCTGCACTAGGGGACCTAATTGTAAGATAAAACTAGGGACCTAATTGTAAACTAGATAGTTAGTAGATACTTGTTGGTCTGATGCTTGTAATGTCTTTTGACAAACCTCATTTTGAAGGTTTGGATCCCAAGTTTGTCTCTTTTGACTTGCTACAAGAGATCGACATCAGTCCAGCCACCGGCTATGGAGCGCCAGCTGTCATCAATTTTGACTCGATGGTGTTGGCTGAAGTGGAGGGAGGATTCTTGAGGGGGGAAAGGAAGGGAAGTTTAGTAAATATACTTTAATTTAATTTTTAATTTCATTAAAATCTTTTGGGACTTTGTTAGAACTTCGAAAATAGAAGTAGGGATATGGGGAAGGGAAAGAGAGAGAAGAGGAAGAATAGAGAATAAGAGGAAATCTAGAATCAGAATCTGTAATTCTAGATGAATAGGGAGTTAGAAGAGAAAAGAAGAAGGAAGAGAGGAAGAGAAGCGGGATGAGAGAAGAAGGGAGAGATTAGAACCAGAATCTGAGTTCTAGGGAAATAGAGGAGAGAATTATCTCAACAATAACTTCATTCATTCATTCATCGATGGTTTTGGTAGAATACATGTATTATATCTATAGGCTAACACATAAATTGAAATTAACTTCCTTGTCCTATCCATATAAAACTGACATACCAACACTAGATACTTGTAACATTTAATACAAGACACATAATAAAACATAGAAAAATCAAATAACTTCCTAAAATAGATCAGTAAAGGCCATTGGCTTCTTATCTGACTTGAATAAAATTTCTCTAATTCTAGGGACCTTATTGGAATTAAAGGGAGCTAACTGAAATTCTCTTTTTGTACAAATTCTTGGAGTAATCATATGATATGAGACTTCTACTTAGAATTATGATTAAATCCAAAACTGGCAGAGTGGCAGGTGACTGTTTAGACATGTCATTTCAAGATACCATCCCAATATCTGCATGTTTACTCATACACCCGATATCTGTGTGTTTAATGTACCACCAGCTCTCCTTTTTTTTTTTGGAAGAGTAACTGGGCTGGGAAACCTTAAATGGAATTATTTCAAGTGCAAACTTCTAACATTTTATTGACTGGAAAACGCTGATCGCATGCATTTCTTTCATGTTGCTTTAGCCTGCAAGGTGGTCTTTCCGGTCACACACAGTATTGAGGAACAGTGAACAAGCACCAAGGTATATGTTCTTGTGTTTATAGTTTCAAAATTATTGGTCTGTTAAGCTTAATAGATGAAGCCCTTCATATCCAACCTAATACTCTTTTTCAATGTATAGAACGTCAACTAATGCTTTGTTAGGTCCACCTAAACACCAATTTTAGCAAACCTTCATCACATCTGCGGTGAGGTAGACATATCTACCTTCACCATTGAGCCAATTATGTTTCTAATAATACCACAACACTCTTTCTTCATTATACTCCATTGGCAAATCTGATATTCTAATCCCTGCCAAAACATATCGATGGCTGATGTTGAATTAAACTACAGCTCATTTCAATAGTTGTACGAATTGAAAATTTTAGTGTGACACAATAATCATTCCTCGGTTCAGTGATTAAAATATTTTCCATTCTTCACTAGCATTTGTGGAAATATTGATTCCAATGTTCTAAATCTGAGCTTCCTTCAAAGTAACTTGAGGATGGTTTTATGTCTAGTACCACTTCTTCCTCCCGAATTGAGACCAATTATTCAAATAGGTGGGGGTAAACTAATGAGCTCCGATATTAATGAACTCTATCGAAGAGTTATCTATCAGAACAATACTCTTATTGATCTATTAACAAGTAGATCAACGACAATCAAACTAATTCTCAACGTCATACGGAGCCTTTGTTCCTCTCTCTCTGTGTGACAATTTAGAATGTGAATGCCTCCTCTCAAGTGTCTCATAGTTTCAATCCCTATCTTCTTCTTTTTTCTGTTTGCACCATCTTCTGTCATTTCTCCAATGATGTTTGTGGGAATTTGGAGGATTGAAGAGAGGAAAATAAGGGCCTCTGAATATTATTAATCCTTAAATCATCTAATCTGATCTGATCTGATTAAATCATAATATCTCAGGTTTATACTTCCAAGTTAGATATAATATGAGAAAATATTTATATATAATATAATATTCCTATCTAATCCTAAGATATAATAAATTTCAAATAATAAATATAAAAGCTATTAATATTAATTAATTAATATTTTAATACTAAACTTGCTGCTCTAAACAATGTTCCTTTCCGCCATAGCATTGACATTTTGTACCTCCTTCCTCCAATTATACCTCACCCTCATTCAAAACATTCTCCTCAAAAAGTCACTATTTATTTCCTTCATGCTTCTCTGGAGGATGTCTGCCTCCTCCTCCTATACATTTCCCTTCTGCAGTGCCAAAAATTCCGTTGCCAAAATAGCATCTCCATCATCAAGGCAAAAGCTTTTTGTGATCATTTTGGGTTGGAATTCAAGCTTGTATGATTTTTTCGTATATTCATGCAAAAAACAAAAGAGGACTCAAGAAAAAGATACATGAGCTTTGCAGGCTCGCTAGCTCCTCTCCAATTGCAGCTTGACTATTCACATTGTAAATATTGCAGCTGTTACACTTTTTTTGAGACAAATTTTGGATTATTTTGTCAACAGTTACTATTTGTTTCCTCAGGGCTCCTATATTTACTGAAGATGTAGGCGGTGAGGATGCAGAGGGTGAAATTGTGATGCCACCAGAAAGGTCCTTCTGGGCTAAATATGTGAGTATCTGAACGAACACACACACACACACCCGCCCCCCGCCCCCAAAAAAAAAAAAAAAACCAACACAAAAACAAAATTACCTAACGTATATATCAATAAAACGGTTTTAACTAATTCGTGCCTCAATATTTTTGATAGTCATCACTTTTTGAACTTTACTTCAAGGTAGACCAAGTCTTTTTATCGAAAAAAAAAGAGGGAGTATAAGCTAGCTGACATCCAGTGACTTTATTTCCCTTCTTTCTATCTGCCTTTTTTTCATTTTTCTAAATCAAAATTTTAACTCGAAATTTGTCTTCTTTCCAGTGGATGTACTTGATCCCGCTAGGACTCATTGTTATGAATGCCATTACCCAAGCAATGAACATGCCAGAGGAACAGGCTGCTGGTCAAGCAGGTGGTGAGACCCAGCGTGGAACCAATTCTGCTGTGCGCAGAAGATGACTGACTTAGCTTCGCTCTGGATGATAATATCTGACATTATGATGGAAACAAAACTTTTTAAGTGGTTGTTAAGCATTTTTCTGGTGTTGCTGAATTATCAAAATTCATAATGAAATTTTGGTACAACTATATAATTTGCGTAGCTACTGATTTCTGTAGACAAGAAAGAACAATCGAGTTGCATTTTATTTTACTGAAGGTCTCTTAAGAATGTTGTATTTGAATCTAGTGGTGGCGGCTACAAAGTTACTGTACTCAGTGGTGGCAGTTGTCTTTTAAACAAATGATTGGTGGTATTGTAGGTTAAATTTCTCGCTTTTGTGTGTGCTGCAAGCTTAACTGGGAAAGGTTTGTCATTTGTCTTCCAAACACAGATTAGTTGTTGACATTAGTAAAAGGAAAAATTTGACTTTGAATTTTTAAATTTCCTCTCAATTATTAATTTGGTCATTGAACCTTATTATGGATAATTCAGTCTCTAATAGTTTTTTTTTTCTCAGAACAATCCTAGTTCAATAAAGAACAAATACTTTTTTCTAAGCAACACAAAATGATACTCCTCATGTTAACTTGGTCCTATAATTAGGACTGAAGTAGTATTAAATAAGAAACATTAAGTGTTCCTATTGATAAGAGAAAGGAAGAATGAGAGTATTTATAAGTAATAGTTTGAATACCACAAAAGTTAAAATCATCAAAGAAAGTATTACATGCCATGTGGACATGTGGTGATGGTTAAATAAAGAGAGTTAGTAGGGAAATGAACAAACCATCTTTCAACACAATAGGCAGTAAGTGAAGGTTGAGTTCCAGATTCAATTAGCTCTAAGTTTTGACTCCGAAAAAGAGAAGCTATGAAGTATTTGGATTAAAAAGTAGTACCACGGGTCGACGCATTCCTCTATGGCAACTCCTTTAAAATTGATCCTTCATAGCAAATGATCCCATGATAGAAATAAGCAAATCCATCGGCCGCAGAGCCTAATGTTTCTTGACTATCCTAGGCCCAAGATGATGCGAATACCACTTTTCAAATTGGAAATTGGACGATGAACTCTACATGAAGCAGCTTAAAGCTTCGTAGAAACAATTATCCAGGTAGTAGTATCTAAGGTTTCACAAAGTGAAAGCCACGCTAACTTCGAGATAATCGAAGAACACTACATAAGTTCTTAACAATCTTGAGATTATTCTTTTTGAAGTCATCCTTTGTGTCAGTAACATATGTTTAGCCAAAACAAGTGTTAAAGGAATTGAAGAAATAAAGGATCAAAGTTATCCTTACATTCTGAGTTGAAAGATCATGAGTAAAACAGAACATATCTTGAATGATATGATAAATGGAGATTGCATAAGGAAGATACATACTTTTCCATTTAAGACATGTACAAGTGTGATCCTTAGGCATCTCAATGTGCTAAACTACAAAGCCATTAACACCCCTGAAATTAAGGACACAACTCTAGAGAGGTTATGCATCTTTTGAGGAATCCAACACAGAAAAAGTGGATAGAGTCTCATAATAAGAATATGGTTAGTAACATGAATATACACATTGGTGTATATAAGACTAGATGTTTTTTTGTTGGACTTGGAAGTTATTTTTGGTCAAATTTTTGAAAAAGATTATGGGAGGGACCGTGGATTGAGTTGTTAAGGCAAAAACTCACATTTGAAAGGATACTTTAATACAAGACCTAGGAAAATGATAATGGAGTTAAGGAAGTAAAGAAATAGACAATATATTTCTGTCATCCATGGAATTAGAGCACAAAGCGTGTTTTGCCATCATTCAAGGAGCCATATGGCTAGAGAAGTTCTCCATGAGTAACTGAGAATGAATGGTGGATGAAAGGATCTAAACAACATCTTATGATGTGGATCCTAAGTATCACAACAAGGCAAAACATACATTTGATGTATCTTTGTGAAAGATATACTTTCAGAGAAGGAAGGTAACAATTCAATGACCTTCTACTGACAGAATGTTGGTAGATCCTTTTATTGGGCCTGTAGCTTATGAGTAAATACATGTAAGGTATACAATGTTGTATGTAGTACATATCAGAAAAGGTTGGTTTATTCACATGAACGACCGTCTTCCCAAGTTTTCCAGGGGCATGAGGGGTAAGATGAGCAAATAATCACCATGAGATGGTTAAGAATAATCTCTACATTTGAGCCGGCTCAGTTAAACCGAGATAAGATCCATATATGTATATTACATAGAAAATGGATCAAAGAATGAATACAGACCTATAGCCAGGCAAAGAAACCAAAATTGATATACACCACAAATTGATCATCGTAGCATGCAATTCATATTGCATGTGCTTGAGAGTTAGACTGCAACAAGACATAGGTGAAAGATCCCTGGTTCACTATTATGAGTCCCAGGAAGGAAAAATCCTTGCACGATGCCCTTCAGACTTAAGCGGCATCATGAAAGATTGGTTTGGTGACAGCTACTTTAGCTGAAGCTCTATGATCACGCATGATTTGGTCGGACGAGTGAAAAATAGGAAAGCGACCAAATCAAGACTGGATAATGTTCAGTCAAAAAGGAATATTTACTCCTAGATACACAAGTTGTGCTAGTATCTATGGTCGACCCCTTACTAGTTCAATGTGTAGCTTGTAAGTGCAGATACTATGTGCATGAAAGGCAATATGAGTTAATCGATATATTAACTCAAGAGGGATTAGATTTTCCATGAATAATGTGTATATGAGAATTTGGGGCACTGGGGCAACAAATAGATAGCTTAAAGATACATAAAGGGTGTTCTTGGATGTTGATCCGATGTGAGGGATTTCTAGTATCACAAGCACCAAAATTTTGAGGACGTTTTGCCCATGCAGTCATGACATACGCCAAATATGAAACAAGAAAGAGTAACAGACGCACGATTGGAGGCCTATCAAGTGCGAGTAGGAAATGTTGGACTTTGGGTCCACGTCTGCTCTTGATTAGGAAATAAGCAGCCTTATCAAATAATAAACAAATCAACATTAATTACAAATTTGTTAATTGAGAAACAAGTAATTGTATATTAGGAAATTAATTAAGAATTAATTTCATGATTATTACTTAGAGGGAAAGTAGGAGTGTACATAACTTCCTAATTAGTGGTTTCCCTAGACCTTTATAATTAGGACGTGCCTCCCTCAGTTGAACCTCACTCCTATCATTGAATTATCTAGCAATCTCTCTTTTCTCCTACCATATTTCTTGTTCAGGTGACCTGCTTTGCGAATCTTATTAGGATTTAGTAGTCTAATAATTGCGTGAATATTATTATGCTCGAGTTATGGTGCATTTGAGTATTGGCCTGAATCTGAACATGGATTCGCCCCAATACACAAGTCTCTTCTCTCTCATAATTTTTCCTTCATTAGGTGTAACTACAACAAAACATTTTTTTTCTTCGTTCGCTTTGATGTTATGATGTAGATGACTAGGGTTCATCCTCCTCGAGGGGGGATACCACTCACTGCTGGACTAAAGGAATCATCAGTGTTATTAATTAGACCAACTTTTGAAAGCTCAAATATAATAAAATCAACTGAATTCATTGTAAGGTGGCTAAAAGGGTCTAGCAGACCCAAAAAAGATAATTGGGGATAAATTGAATATTATATAGTCTCCTCATGCCGCAATTATAGATATCTCAAGCACTCTAACTTTTTCAGCTTTGGTTAAGGATAGGGGTGCACCCAATAGATTAATCTCCTTCTACCTCTCCTAGTGGACCAAATCAAAGATGAAGGATGACCCACCATCATTTATTAGTTTGCTATAATGGCCCACTAATGCAACAATTCTTGGGTAAAAATATCCAGTAGTCATATCTTCTTGCTCCTATGTTTACGTGTTGTTCTTAATTGGATTTGTAAATTTGAAATTTCTACCCCGAATAAATAGACATGTTAGAGATTATATGTATTGACAAACAATTTATAAGCCTTGTTAACTGGATAGAACTATAATGGTGTGCATAGTAACGCTCCCAGAATGAGTTTTTTTTTTAAAAAAAAAAAATTTGTTCCCCAGAATAAAAATGGATAAGAATTGTGTTTGGTAAATTTAGTTTTTTTTTGTTCCCGGGATAAACCGGTTTATTTTTTGTCTTTTAACAAAAAAAAGATTTCCAGGGCACAAAATCAGAATCACTTTTCTCCCCCAAAAAACAACACATTCGACCTGCTTCTTTTCTCTCCCAAAAAACAATACCTAGAGCTCTCGTCCTTGCATCGTCTGGTTTGAGTACGAACCTCCTGTCTTCCATTGCTCAGAAGCACAAACCTCTCTTCTCTAGTCTTCAAATAGCAGGTCTTGTTTCTCCATCCACTGAAGAACAAAGCTCTCCTATCATTCATCAATTTTTTTTTTTTTTTTGATATTACTATCATTCATCAATTGGTTCAACATAGTATCTGCACTTACATATTCCATATATAGATTACGTTTAACTGGGAGTCCAGAAAGGCACAAGAGATTCAAACACCTTTCTTTCAATCTTCATTTTTGGGAAAATTGCTTGTGCTACCTTGAAATTAGTTGTACGTAGAATATTTGGTCTGCAATAGCTATTTTTCTATTCAACCATGATGCTTTTTAATTTAGAATGCTCAAACCTTTGGCTTTGAATGGGGGATGGGGATGGCATTCCAATTGATGACTAAATTTGGATGGAGATTCAAAAGTGAAAGCTTAAGCGAGTATAGCGTGTGTTGGATGTCTAAATTTAAATTTTTAGAATATTGTTTGATATGAATATGATCAATACTGTTAGCCTTGAAATCCAGTATTTCCTGTTAGTTTATCACATATTTTGGTAAATCCAGTATTTCCTCTTCAAATATATAACCTGTGATTTTGGGACATGTATTTCCAGTACTTCCTGAGGAATTCGATTACTACCTTGAAATCCAGCATTTCTTGTTAGTTTAATAAAAAAAATACATGTTACTAACTACTATCGCATGTTTTATGGTTGTTTATTGAAAGCTTTTGGGACATGTATGAGAATGTTAAAGGACGAAATCATGTGAAATGTTATATTGAATTACAGAAGCCTTTAGAGACAGTAGGTTTTGTGCATTTTGGCCCAATGTTTATGTTGTTACTTTGTTTCTCTCAAAGTTTTAAGACTTTAAGCTTAGTAAATAAAAATCCATGCAAGAGTTTATGTTTCTCACTAGTTCAGGGGTCAGATGGCTTTGGTTGAATTAGATTAACATAAGTCTGATTCTCAGAATGACAAAAAAATGTGTTAACAAACATAATTCTGATTCTCGGAGTAAAAATAAAATGAGTTAACAAACGTAATTCTAATTCTCAGATGAAACCATTCTGTTCCCCAGCACTATTTCTAAGATGAAACAGTTTTTTATAATTTTGTGCTTTGGAAGAGTTCTGAGAATTAGAATTACGTTTGTTAACTCATTTTATTTTTACTCCAAAAATCAGAATTACATTTGTTAACACAATTTTTTTTTTCAATTCCGAGAAAGAAAAGTCGCAAACGTCTTCAAATCCTTCTCATCCTTCTACATAGTTTTAGCATCCTTCTTCTTCGCCATGGCAAATACCATGTAGTCCATGGCATCCTCATTCATGTACACCTCAAATGTAATTTCTCCCCTAGTGGGTACGATCATATTGTATATCCTCGATATCAGATCATGCCTACTCTTCAACTCAATCATAGCCAACAGCCCTTGGCAATACCTTCTACCTTATTCCTTCCCCGTGCTCTCATATTGATCGGAGGTACTGACAAGAAGAATTACTAGAAATTCACACACTTAATCCTTATTCCTTCTTTGAAATTCTCTTCTACCAGCTAAAGCACAACCAATTTTCCTCACAAATTTCATGGAAGCTAATAAGCTATTATATTGTAGAGTAAAGAGCCAAAATATTATATTTCAACAACCTATTTTTACAGCAGAAGTCTCAACAGGACAAGAAAACACCATTTACCGAAACTACAACAACTAAATTCCACTTAAGTGAACCTAAAGTGTTTATGGACATGAAAAGCATTTGATCTGATCACGGTGCAGAAGCAAAGATTGCAGGACAACCTGACAGAACAGATTAGCCGGTTCAAATGCTTTTGCTGAATTAATTGCCCTTTCTCTTCAAGTTGATTCCGATCAATATGGGATACAAGTTCTACTCTTCAAATAGAATCCTTCCCCGCGTTCTCACGCTTCCCATAGAAGTAATTGATGGAAAATAAGAAAACTTCCACCAACAATCTCAATAGTAAACGAACCCAACCCTTAACATTCTCAAGCTTTGGAGAATCAGTTTGATTCCGAACTATTGCCAATAGGTTTGGCATTTGCCTCAACAATACAAGTTTCCGAGGCAGATTTCTCAGTGGGGAGGCCCTCAAATTCATCTTCATCCTAGAATTCAAAGGCTGTGGTGGTGGGTGAGGTCTTCGGAAGATCAAAAGATGAGGATTGGATACCGGAATGAGGACTCGGTGATGGATCCGAGTCCGGAGGGGTGAGTTTGGTGGTGAGGGATTGTGTCATGGGAGGTGATCGGAGAGATGTGGGATCGAAGGGTTGGTCATTGGAATAATCTTCGCCGTCAGCTTCAAAGCCTTCAAAATGCGAGTCGGCGAGAACGAAAAAGCAGCTAGAGAAGGGGTTGAAGATGAGAGATATGAGGATGTGGTGAGAAAAATGATTTTCATTTTGTGCCCTGGAACAGAGAAGCAGAAATTTTTAGCTTCTTTTTTTTATTCCCCAGCATAAAAAATAAACCGGTTCATCCCGGGAACAAAAAAAAAACCGGATTTACCAAACATAATTCCTATCCATTTTTATTCCCGGGAACAGAAATTAAAAAAAAAAAAAACTCATTCTGGGAGTGTTACCATGCACACCCTAAATGTTCTAACAAGATATCCTTGCAATGCGATAAACTTTATCTTTATCCATCTTAAACAGCGCAATCAACCTGTTTTTTAAGGAGAAATTCTTGCATGAACCGGCATTCAGTTCATGTAAGAATTTCTCCTTTATTTTTTTGTTTGTTGGAATCTTGTACTTGTCATGTTTCTTATGCTACTTTGTTGTCTAATAAAAAATGTAATATTAATGGTCTGGCCTTTTTTCGCAATAGACGGAGACTTCGAGGAAAAGGCGATTGACGGTGATTTTGAGATCGGATCGAAGAGAGGACTCTGCCACCCATTGTGACGGAGGAAATGAGCGGCCCCTCCATTCGCACACTGCGAGGAGGGGAAGGTGAGGTTATAATGGAAGAGGATTGCGAGGAACATGCTCGTCGAAAGAGGAAGGTTAATTCGACAACAAAGGAATTTACTGGTAATGAGACTTTAAAGGCTCGAGAGGAAGGGTGGATGCAGCCTGAGGGCCAAGAGCAACCACCGTTGTTGTACAGGGAGACGTTGCTCCAGAATGTGAATGCGAGGAATTGTTGGTGGGAATGGGAAAAGAACGATGAGGACGATGAGGTCGACGATTATGGAGCAGGTACGGATTTTACGAAGGTCTTAAATCCACATGATGGAATTTGTGTAGATTACTCTAATCCGCTATGTCCTAAGTTTGAGTTCGAAGAGAAGGAACGAGATTGGCTTATGCGTCCGTTCAAACGAACTCTAGTTGTGAAATTGATGGGGCGACAATTGTCGTATGGGTTCATGGTGAAAAAATTGAGTCAGTTTTGGGCAAGGAATGGGAATATCGATGTATTTGATTTGGAGAATGATTATTTACTGGTTAATTTTCAAAAGCATGAGGATTATATGGAAGCTTTAACAGGAGGGCAGTGGGTTATTGCTAATGCCTATTTGAATGTGGCGTGGTGGCGTCCAGATTTTAATCCCAAGGTTGCGAAGATCGATTCTGTAATGGCGTGGGTCAGATTTCCAGACCTTCCTGCTCCTCTATTTGATAAGAAATTCTTATTGAACTTGGGGAATTCAATTGGTAGAGCTATTCGATTGGATGTGCATACAACGCAAAGGGCCAGGGGAAGTTTGCGCGTATGTGTGGAACTTGATCTTACAAAGCCTCTAATTCCAGAGTTCAATGTTGAGGGACAAACTTTGAGTATTGTTTATGAGAGCCTGGGGTGTCTGTGTACAAGGTGTGGAATGATCGGTCATCGGAAAGGTGGATGTGATGATTTCCAAAAGCAATCTGCTGAAGGAGGAATGGAGGTTGAGGTGGAGGAAAAAGTGAAGATGGCTGAGGGTCCTATAGAGAAGGATGAGGATCGCTGGAAAACTATGCAGCGTGTTAGAAGGCCAAGGAAGAGTGTGCTTCCTGTAAATAAGCACCAGAGTGGTTCTCGTTTCTCTGTTTTAAGGGAGGAGACAGGGAAGTTGGTGGGGGAGGCTCATGCCCAGGAGAAGGCTGAAGGGAATGGGATTGTAAAGAAAACTCAGAGGGACAGAGTGACTAGTCAACTGGGAGGAAATGTAAAGTCAGGAGCCAGAGGGAGTTAAAGAAGGGGCTGGAGTTCTAACTGGCTCGGGGAAAGGGTTGAAAATTCTGGAGGATAGGAAGGCCAGAGAAATGAAGGGTAACTCGGAGAGTAGGCGATGAGAAAGCCAATATTCTCAAAACGAATAAAGAAGAAAATGCAAGTTTGGAGTTTGTTCCTGAGAGTATATTGTCTCAGAAGAAGTGGAAGGAAGTGAGAGCGAAAGGAAAAGAAAACCTGCATCCTGGCGAACATGATGGATAGAGGAGGACACTTGAAGATACGAGATGTGTTTCAGTGACGATGGATGATGATAATCAGACTGTGAGACTTGGTTCGAGTATGGACAGGGCTGGTGGTACACCGGCTCTTGCGGACTAAGGTACCTTGGGCTCTGTTCCTTTATTCATTATTTGTTATGATGAATATCGTAGTATGGAACATTAGAGGCGCAGCTAGCAAGGGTGTTGCGGTTGTGGTAAAGGAAATGAAGTTTAAGTACAAGCTGGATATTATGGTTGTATTGGAACCAAGGGTTAGTGGGAATGTTGCCAATAGAATAATAAAAAGTTGGGGGTTCAAGCACTCTATCCGAATGGAGGCCGTGGGCTTTGCTGGTGGTATATGGATTATCTGGGATAGAGATGACTTAACTGTGAATGTGTTAGAGACCGATGATCAATTTTTGCACTGCTCACTGTGTCTAGGGGATGCTGTAATGCTATTTTCTGTAGTATATGCTAATCCAAATGAGCAGCGAAGGAGTAGTATTTGGGATCAATTATATCAAATAGCGAATGAGGTGAATGAGCCTTGGTTGATAGCAGGAGACTTCAATGAAATTAAGACACCATTAGAGCAAAAAGGAGGTGGATGTGTAAATGAGGTGAGATGTAGGAGGTTCAGTAATTGGATACAGGATTGCAATTTAATAGATATTGATGCGCATGGGCCTTTGTTTACATGGAAAGGACCAAAATGGGAGGGGTTGGATAGAGTCTATAAACGCCTTGATAGATGTTTGTGTAATATAAAATGGCAGGAGAAGTTTGAAGATGCTATAATCAGAATTATCCCAAGGGTTGCCTCGGACCATCACCCTATTCTTATAAAATTGAAGGGTGATGTTCAGGGATATAGGGAAAAAAATTTCAGATACCAAGCTATGTGGCAAATGCATGGGGATTTTAAACATATCATGAAGGAAAGCTGGAAGGGTGGTGAGGAGGCACATGTTAAACTCAAATCTTTGCAGCAAAAATTAATTGATTGGAATAGAGAATTTTTTGGAGAAATTGCTAAACGAAAGAGGAGGCTGTTTAATAGACTAGATGGCATCCAGAAGAGTCTTGAAAGGCGAGATAATCCTTTCTTGATTCGGTTGGAGGTTGAACTAGAGGAGGAATTGTTATCTACCTTGAGACAAGAAGAGATCCTTTGGTTCCAAAAATCAAGAGGGAGATGGTTGGAGGAGGGGGATAGAAATACTAGGTATTATCATACAAAAACTCTCATTCGAAGAAGGAAAAACTGTATTAAAATGTTGAAAAGTAGCAATGGAGTGTGGATTGAGGAGGAGGAGGAGATTGTACTTATGTTCCAAAACTTCTACAAAAGTTTGTTTCATGAGGATAAGGCGTCTAGGGGCTGGGAGAGTACTAAACAGCAATGGGGACAAGTTACAGCCAGCCACCTAAGGAGTGTGGGAAGGGACGTTTTGTTGGGATCCGTACACGCAGCGGATTAAAAAATTCTACGAATCCCATCCCGAGGATCGCTCAACCATCGTCTAAATCAAGGCTAAGGAACCGAATATTACCTACGGCCGAAACGTTCTGCGTCTTGTTCTCTTTTAACTGGTGGGCTACCTTCTCGATTAGCAGAAGTCGACTCCTTGAATCGGCTTCCTCTACTGGTATCCACACGAATAATCCCGAACCCGATTGCGGCAGCGTGCTAGCGCCTTTTGAGTTTTGCGTCTCTCTCAATTTCACTCTAGGGTTTCTCGCGGCTTTCTGTAATATGCTCGACAAAAAATCCCGTAGGTTTTCTCAAACCCGATCAACGTATTATATTTGAAATTAATCCTCATTCATTTTGAATTTCAAATTTCAAATCTGGATTAAAATATTTCAATTAAATCTATCCAATAGATCTAATGCAATTTATTTATTTAATCCGAATTAAAAGCCGATTTGAAATTCGAGTTTTGAATCTTTGATTAAATATATATTAATTAAATCTATCTAATAGTCTAATCTAATATATTTATTTAATCAATCAAAAGCCTTCTAATTTAATTTATCTCTATAAATTAAATCCAGAAATGATATCCATCTATTTAATTAAATCTGAGATACTATATCTCAATTTAAATTAAATAGATATATGATATCTTTATTCAAAAATTAAAACATGAGATACAATATCTCTATTTGTCTTAGATATTTAATTTATAAAATAAATTAAATACTAAACAAATATTATATAATAATATAATAATCATTATTTAATATTATTATATTATTTAATTTCGAATTAATATAATATATATTATATTAATATACATAATATTCACCCAGATAAATTCAAGATTCATTAAATCTTGACGTATCTAAGATTCAATGAATCTAGACACTTTGCTAGATTCAATGATCCTGGACACTTTTCCTAGATTCAATGAATCGGACATTTTTCGTGTTGGGCTATTCTTGCGTGCAACCCCGCAGCCCATATGAGATTGGCAGTGAGCCAATACTGTACTAGCCCACAAGTCGCAAGCGGCCTCTAGCAAGACATTGCGACTACCCAATTCATATGGGGATCGATGATACGATACTACCTATCGTACAACCATGTCACGTCTCTTTTGTCACGCGATAATTTGGTCAAGGATGAGGCATGGATAATGTCAACTTCCTTTTCTTGATCATTACTTTCGATTCTCGAGTAGTCTAATAAGTGAAATGGAAACTCCTTTCCATCACAAGATGACGGCCGTACATTTCTTAGACTCACTCATCGAGGGGCCCAAGATATCTCTCTACAAATGTGAGGGACAAATTCCATCTTGACCATTCACATTCCTCTCCATGAGAACCACCGATCCCGATCCAAGCCTTTATCATCACTCGGTCAAAGGCGACTTTTGACTAGGTCAAAGAAACGGTGACTCATCATGTAGGAATCCATGATGATCTCAGTCATGTGGCGTTGTGACGCGGTTATACATGAAAAAGCTTATGACTTAGTCCATGCGAGCTTTCTCATAGTAGGTCGGTCCCAAGACATGGTACTCTTACAAGTGCCCATGACTTTGACTCGTATCTCCATACTCATCAAAGTCATCTTGGGTCTTATTTCATCTTGCTCCGCGTAGATGAATCGATCCGTGGACATTTAGGATAATCTATAAGATATATCCAAGGATCAGCTATCACTATAAACATGCAAATGAAGTGATAACTAAATGGAGAATGACTTGCCCCTAGGGCATAATTTCCAACACGTTTCTAGTGAGGAAGTTCGAAGGGCTTTTTTTTTCAGATGGGAGGGTTTAAGGCTCCAGGAAGGGATGGCTTTTCGGCCATTTTTTACCAACATAACTGGGAGGTCGTGGGAGAGGAAGTGGTTAAGCTGATACGGGAGCTATGGAGGAAGCCTCAGCGAATTGGAGAGATTAATGACACACTCCTAGTGCTGATTCCTAAAGTGGAGAAACCAAAAATGGTAAGCCAATTCAAACCTATATCTTTGTGTAATGTGATATACAAGGGATTGTCGAAATTAATTGTTAATAGATTGAAACCCCTCATGGATAGTTTGGTATCTCCTTATCAAACTAGCTTTGTGCCTAAACGTAGTATTCATGACAACATAATCATTGCAAAAGAAGTGGTGCATTCTTTAAGTAGGGTGCAAGGGAGAAAGGGTTATATGATCATTAAGATTGATTTAGAAAAAGCATATGATAGGATGTCATGGAATTTTATAGGATGTGTGTTGGAAGAAATTGGGATTGATGAGCATCTCTGAAGAGTAATTAAGGGTTGTATAGCATCGACTCATATGTCAATTCTATGGAATGGGAGTGCTAGAGATGAGTTTGTGCCTTCTACGGGGTTGAGACAAGGTGACCCTCTTTCTCCATACTTATTTGTTTTGGGTATGGAAAAATTAACGTACTTGATTGTGGATTGTGTAAATGCCAAACGTTGAAAGCCGGTAAGATTAGGGGAAAATGGAGTAGAAGTGCCCCACTTGCTTTTTGCCGATGACTTGCTGCTCATTTGTGAAGCGGACCTAAATAACATGGGAGTTGTGATGGAGGTTAGGGAGAGGTTTGGGGGTATTTCTGGACAGAAGATTAATGTGCAGAAAACCAACATTTTTTTCTCAAAGAATGTGAACAATGGACTGCAGAATGAGATTTGTACTTTCTCTGGATTCAAGAAAATGGATGATCTGGGCCGCTACTTGGGGGCTAATATGAGAAGGGGTGGAAATAGTAAGAATCAATATCAACACCTACTGGATAAAATGCAGAGCAAGCTGAGTAGTTGGAAGAAGCAGACTCTATCACTTGCGGGGAGGCTAACACTTGTGCAAGCTGTAACAAGTCAGCTGGCTGTATTTGAGATGCAACACTCCCTTATCCCAAGTGGGGTTAAGCAGCGTATGGAGCAGATTCAACGTCAGTTTATTTGGAAGAGTGATGAGGGGAGAAAGAAAATTCATGCAGTGAGTTGGGAGACTATATGTAAAGAAAAAAAGAATGGTGGAATGGGAATAAGAGAACTAGAAGCGATGAATGAAGCACTACTGGGGAGGGTAGCTTGGAATTTAAGTGCCAAACCAGATAGCTTGTGCTCTATGGTTCTGAATGGTAAGTATGGGAGACAGAAAGAACTGAAAAAAGAATGGAAAGTGGTGAAAACAGATTCAGCCATGTGGAAAAATTTGAATGGTGTCTGGCCGAGAGTTATAAATAGCGTGGGATGGGAAATAAGGAATGGTGAGAGTACCTCCTTTTGGCATGATATATGGCTAGAAGGTGGCAAAAGATTGACTGAAATGTGCACTGGGATCTTGTCTGAGGAGGAAAGTATGGTGAGAGTGAAGGACATGGTTAGGGAGGATGGTGGTTGGGATTTGGAGAAGTTTAGAGGGAAGCTAAATCAAGAAGGAATGGTATGTATTGCTGATGCGTCCCCTCCATGTCTGGCAATGGGGAATGATGCTGTCAGATGGGGAACAAGGCTTCATTCTAGATATGTAGTATCTGAAATGTACCACTTGATTAAACAGGAATCGATTCTGGATGAGAGCGTGTGGAAGTTCTTGTGGAAATGGGAGGGACCGAAGCGAGTTCACATTTTTCTCTGGCTTGCTTTACATGACAGGTTACTAACCAGTGTGAGAAGACGAAGGCTGATGGGAGGTGAGGTTAGCTGCTACAAATGTGAAGCTATTGATGAAAGCTTGATGCATGTGCTACGTGACTGTGACGTGGCTTGGCAACTCTGGACTGAGCTGATGATGGGCAGGATTGACGCTGAATTTGCGAATTTGCAAGGTAAGGAATGGTTTAGCTGGAATTTTAAGAAAAAGCAGAATGACCGGCCTTTACTGTTTGGTATTACCTGCTGGCTCCTATGGAAGTGGAGAAATCAGTGTAGGTTTGAGGAAGGCTTTATTATGCCTAGTAATAGAAGACATATTGTTGAATGGTATGTTAAAGAAATTAAGAAGGCCCGAATGGAGTTCGGGAGAGTGCGTGGAACAAGATAGGAGGTTCTTATCCAGTGGAGGTTCCCTATGGAGGGTTGGGTGAAAGTTAACACAGATGGGGCGGATAGAGGGGGTGTTCGGATGGCTGGATGTGGAGGTTTGATTAGAGGCAGCAATGGGAACTGGATATGCGGGTTCTCAAGGAAACTTGGAAGGCGTTCAGCTATTAAGGCTGAGCTATGTGGGGTTTTATATGGTGTGGAGCTAGCTTTAGCTAAAAGATTTGAGAACATAATTGTTGAAAGTGACTCTGTTGCGGTTGTGGATTTGCTCAAAAAGCTGCAGGCTGGTGATGCTGCAGAATCCAGAATATTGTATGCTATTCATATAGCTTTGAAGAAATTTGTTAGAGTAAGAGTGGCACATGTGTATTGGGAGGCTAATAGTGCAGATTTACTTGCGAGTATTAGTTTTGACCAGGAGGATGTCTATGTTGTTTTTGATTCTCCTCCCATGGCCATTGAGAGTTTCTTGTATAGGGACTTTATGGGGTTTCCTGCCCTCGATCTGTTATTGAGTATGGAATGAAGATGAGCTAAATGCCCCGTAGCTTTACCCAAAAAAAAAAAAAAAAAAAAGTAATATTACAATAAAATTAAATTAATTTTATGAGAGATAAGAAAGAAAAGCGTCAAACTCAAACTCAAACTCAAACTCAAACGACTCCACGTATTAATTATTAATCATCCAGCAAGCAGGAATATACTCATTAAGATGCTGTGCCTGTTAGGAAGACGGGTTTGGTGGAGAGGAACGACTGTTACCCGAGATGCACTTGGACTAGGAATACCATGTCATTCGTTTTTTAATTAATTAAAATATAACTGCTGATTTTATTTTAATCATTGATGAGTTATTTAAAAAAAAATCAAATTTTATGATTTTAGAGATGATAAAAGAAAACTGCAGTTTTTATTTTGGGAAATACAATCTCAGGAGTTGTAGGAGAAGTCTTCCGTATAGCCTACCTTTATTTCCGTCTTGAGTTTTTATTTTTTTATTTTTTTTAAAAAGATATGGGTCCCACTATTTCATTTATATGTAGGAATCTTCTTCTTCTTATACAAACGGTGTGTAAACCCCTTTTATTTTTTAAAATTAAGAAGTTTATGTTTTTTTAAAATCAAATTTTAATTTTTATAACTCTTATGTCATATAAAAATGAAATAAAAAGATTGGTTATATTTTAAGGGATAAGATATTATCATCGCTAATTTTATGTCACTACTCAAGTGACTATTACTTTTTCACCGTTAGATCAGAATCTCAATAGGAGAGAGAAATGATGAGATTCTGATCTAATGGTGAAAAAGTAGTAGTAACATAAAATTGGTAATGACAATATCTGGAAGAGGATTCTCTCAATATCTTTTTTCTCATTTTCCCTCATTAGCCCATCTGGGCCATTGGTTGGGAAGATGAGAGAAATGTTAAAGTAGTATTGTGATTGATTGGACGGATATGATTTAGAGATGATGAGGGATAATGAGAAAAGGATTATGAGAGAAACTCAATCCGACAACATCCCATCCCATATTTTAAGGGAGCATATAAGGTCTTCTCCCTTATGTCTTTCTTTACACGCTCATCCTTCAAATTAGAGGATGAGGCATTTTTTTATATATATATATTGTATTTATTTATATTTAAATCATAGGGTACGCTTTTCGGGATATTTTTTTGTATCAAGATTTTAAATTAATTAGTTTAGGGATACGGTGTTACGTAACAAACATTTCGAATGCGCATTTTAAAACTAATTAATATGAGATACTTTGGATAAAAAAATATCCCAAAAAACATTATATAATTTAAATTTAAATAAATACAATATATAAAAAAAATTAAAAAAAAATGTGCTCATCCCTCTAATACATAATAATACATAAGCTACATAAGAAATGTGCAGCTGTGAACCCATATTTTAACTAGCTAGAGTATTTTTCTTGTTACCCTGCCACATGGTGCCACGTAATTTTTTCCCTTTGCGCTCATCGGGGATATTACTTTCCAGTTCCAGCGTCCAAGCATGAGCTTGTGGTGAAGTCAGCAGCCAGCCATGGAAGAATGCTTGCCATTTTTCTACTCTTTCCAAAGCCGAACCTCCAGGGAAGCAACCAAGGATCGTAACCCAGTCCTCCTCGTTTCTGGCATGGGAGGCTCCATTCTTCATTCTAAGCCCAAGAAATTTGGGTTTGAGTCTCGGGTATGGGTTAGGATTCTTCTGGCTGATTTGGAGTTCAGAAAGAAGCTATGGTCCGTCTATAATCCCCAAACAGGTCTTCTATTTCTCTGTTTCTGCATGGATGTGCACATGATCATCCCTTTGTTGATTTGATGTCTGAGGCAATTAAATCAAATTCTTCTGCTTGCTTTCAATTCACGACTTATTTATGAACCGCCTGTTGTTCCAACATATCTACTTTTGTGGGTTTGGGTCATCCTTTTCTCATCACCCAGTATAATCTTTAAATCATGTTCACAAATCAATATGAAAAGTCATAATACTACAATACTATTTTTCTCTCCTCATTCCAATCAATGGTCCAGATGGGCTTCCGAGGAAATAAATGATGAGAGGATTTCCTTCCACTTTTTTGGGGTAAAAAAAGGTATACAAAGATTAAAATGCAAGGAATGGTTGAGCTTTCTTTAGCTGCGAAGCTTTCATTACTACGTCTTATATGCATCATCAGTGAATGCACTGGTGGTAATTTATCTGCATAAATTTGTCTCTAAGTTTTTAGTTGGATACCTCAGGTTACGCTGAAACATTAGACAAAAACGCTGAAATTGTCGTCCCTGAAGATGACTATGGTCTGTACGCAATCGATATTCTAGATCCATCATTGGTAAGCACAGATCTCATCTTACTGTCACTCTTATGCGGCTTTTAAGCCTTGTGTGGCTGTGTCAACGTCAACGTGCTATATATTCTTCTACTTATTGTAGCTTTTGGCTCCCTTTTTGGAATGTGGTGGTCATGGATGATCATAGGATAGTCATACAGAGCATTAACATTAAATTTTACATATCCGTGCTCTGGCTTTGTGGAATTTGCTTGTGAAACACATTGGTGCTTTTACCATGTTGTCATTCCTTCCAACTATGTTATAGAATTTTTGCCCCCTTTTTGGCTTTCTCAGATTATGCTCTCTTGGTTGTCTGCACCGTGAAATCTCACAAACCATGGTTTTGGAAGCTAAAAAAGCATTTGGCACGATAGTGATTGTCAAGTTAATGTATTGCAGTTATATTACGCTGTCCATTTCATTAATGCACTCTTACAATTTCATTTTGCTGTTGATCCTTTAGAATTTTTCTTGCATTTCCTGCTCATGGAATCTTATTCTCTATGGGAATGCAGCTGATAGTGAACAAGCCTTTTTCTTTCCAACTAAAAATAATTTTGGTATGTTTTTCTTCCATGTTTCAGCTGGTAAAATGTGTGCATTTGACTGAGGCATACCATTTCCATGATATGATTGACATGCTTGTTAAATGTGGATACAAGAAGGGAATCACATTGTTTGGATATGGTTATGATTTCCGGCAAAGCAATCGGTAATTACTGTAGAAACTTAAAATTGTTACCCACTAACCAACATTTGTGACAACTTTATATGACTGGAAATTCTTGATGCCTCTTTGCCATTTACAAACTTCTCAACCTTTAAACCTTGTTTTTGGCAGAATCGGCAAGTTAATGGAAGGGCTTAGAGTCAAGTTGGAAACTGCTTACAAAGCCTCCGGTGGAAGAAAAGTTGATATAATTTCACATTCAATGGGTGGAATACTGATATTGTGTTTCATGTCGCTCCACAGTGATGTGAGCAACATTATCTCTAGGGCAAATGGCACTTAAGAATCCTCTAAGAACATTAATTACAAGTAAGGACTATATGTTTTGGTCCTTAACTGTATTTAACGTTTTTACAGCATCCTTATATGTCATTTTCCCTTACCTATATGAACATTGACCACTTAGGACCTTTGAACTATTTGTAGTTTTGTACTATATATATGAAAGAATGGTTGGGAAAAAAATTCTATGCTATTAAATACATCCTACCTTGGCAGGTATTTTCAAAATATGTGCAAAAGTGGATTTGTGTTGCTTGTCCTTTCCAAGGTGATTCCTCTGCTGTGAGTGTTTCTGCATTTATTTATCTGCCCTGTCTTGTTTGAATAATGCTCCTAACCTAGTTTTCAATGCGTATGCAAGTTATGAGGAGGGGGATGATAAGAAGGGCACTCTTATGGCAACCTGTGACAAATCTATGATTAAATGTGCAGTAAACTGGAAAGTTAATTGGTTTTGTTTATTTGATTATCAATTGAACATCCCCCCCCCCTGGGGTTGCTTATCTTGTTCTCACTTACTGCATGTTTAGAAAATCATAAATCGTAAAAGCTAATCCAAGCATGCACTTCAGCAGGTTATTAAACAACACTAAAGTATCAATATTTCTGAATTTGCAGCAACAACTTATTTCATTAGAAATTTAACCATTTATGAAAGGCAGATGATTTACGTGTGAGATTTCATCACCTTATATTATTAAGTGTGTGTGTGGGGGGGGGGGGGGGGCTTTATCAGATCCTTAATATTTATAACTCCAACTTATTCCTCTTCGTTAAAATTGTTACTCTGCAGCAATGCAGTGTTATATTTTACAGTCTTAAGCCATAATCATGAATCTGATGGGATAAACATTTGTTTTCACTCAATGTTTTATCCATCTATGCTTGAACTCATATCCTGCTTGAACAGGAGCCCCAGGATGCATCAATGATTCTTTATTAACTGGACTGCAATTTGTTGATGGTTTTGAAAGCAACTTTTTTGTATTAAGGTGGACTATGCATCAACTGGTAAATTTGTCCTTTTCATTGAATGGCTCTGTGTTTTCTTTTAACATGATGCAGCAACACCTTTTATTATGCTAGCTTCTTCTTCTTCTTTTTTGGCTTGAGAGGTGGGAAATTTACATTCAAATAAAATGACTCCCTCTACTTTAGGATCACAGTCTTTCTTTCTTTGTCCCCCCCCCCCCCCAAAACATCAGAGTCTTTCTAATGTGGAAGGAGAAGGAAATTTTAGGAAACAATAGTTCAACTACTTACCAACTTCCTTCCTTGTGGCTTTAGGTTTTCAGTATAGATCAAAGTTAGCAAATGGACTTGAGCCTAGCCCATTTAGTCAAATGTTTACTGTTTTTCTTTTCTTTCTTTTTGTTTTTTTTGGGCTAAGTTAGCAGCAATTTTTCATTGAAAGATCAACAACTTACGTGATGTCTATGGTCCTTAAGAGGTACTTATTCCACTGTTGCCTTAAAACACGTTAAGGCATTATATTTATTGTTTATAGCTGTGGTCTGGTTTGGATCAGCAAACGCTTCCTCAATTGTAGTAGGACAATAAATAAGTTGAGTGACCATGAAGACCCACGGCTTAAAAATCCTTTGATTTTGAGCGTGTTGTCACTGGATGATAAGAGAAAGGAGAAGGGTGCTTCACAATAACTTCTCCAGAACTAGCTTTCATGGAAACACTCAAACACCCACCCACCACCAGATTCAACATCTGGTGAAATTCTAACAGAGGGAAAATTTTGATTTCCACCAACCACAGACTGAATGTCAGACCTCAAGCTGCCACTTGTTCACTATCGGTTTATGACATTCCCAAGTTTGCGCCAGAGAGAAGTAAACTAGAAGAAGAGCCACTGTCATAAGTAGCTGGGTCTACATACTTGTTGACCTTTACTTGGACCTCATGAAACCAGCTAGTACTGTCTTATTGTTTGCAGATGTTGTTTATGAAATTATGTGGGTTGGTTCATTGTTGAAATTAAAAAATATCAGTGTTTCAGGGGCATCTTGTCTAGTGTGATAATTCTGGAACTGTACCATTGGCAGCTAATCCAGTTCTTCCTAAGACAAAGCACGTGGATTTATATTTCTTTTTTATTTAGGAGAAGGTGGCTAGTGGTGTTCTGTAAGTGAAAACCAGTAGATTAGGTAGCAGATATGTGAACAAAGGCTTTACGCATGGGTTTTTTCCTTCAGATAGTGGGGGGAATTTAGTGCATTGATGAATGTTAGTAAATGGGCTCGTGCCCAGTCTATATAGTCAAGTGTTTCCTTCTTCAATTTAGATGCTCTGAAACATACAGATCAATCCTATACTTGACTTTAGAACTCAGTTGCATAATACATCTTTATTCAATATTCTCGAAGACTCTAACATCAGTGACATTTATAGGGAGTTAGTGTTATTTGTATTAATTTGTTCACGTACTTGTCATTTTCATAAATTCACAATGACAAAGTATTATGTTATCATCTTTCTTGGCAGCTAGTTGAATGTCCATCAATCTATGAGATGCTGGCAAATCCAGAATATAAATGGAAAAAACAGCCAGAAATTCATGTATGGCGAAAGCATACTAAGGATGGAGAGATTAATGTCAATTTGGAATCTTATGGACCAAACCAGAGTACATCTTTATTTGAGGAAGCGCTGAGGCACAATGAGGTACTTATTTTGAGATTTCGTTGAATCTTGTAAGAAGCATCATTGTTAATACTTCTGGATGTTCAAAGCTTCTGTCTTCTGTTTTTGGGGGATTGATCTTGAGTTATTATTAATTCCTTGCTTATGCATAGTGATTTTCTTTTTCAGCTAAGAAATGTGAGCTTTATTTTATAGAGTGAGAATGTAAACTTAACTATGGACAGTATCCTATTAGAAGTTTAAAATAAAATTTGGTTTGAATGTTCAAGGAATTTTGGTTGAGTAAACATTCAAAATGTTGATTCTGACAATATCATTCTGGGATTTTCACTAAAGAAACCTTTGTATTATGCAATCTTTATCTGTTTTCTTATGCCAAACGTGTTTATGGAAATGGAGCACCTTGGACCTACAAGACTTTCTAATACAATTTTTTTTTTTTTTTTTTTTTTTGGGATAGAAATGAATGAAAATGAAATCAATGGGGGAGGTTTAATAGGTTAAGTATTCTGTTATTTATCACTGGTTTGTGAATAGTGACAAAGTATAGAGACCACTTTACTGATTACTTAATTTTTTAGTACATATGGCTAACAGTTCATGGTTCATAGCAATGCCATGATTTACTCCAGGAAAAGACCCTACTACCATGCAAGCCTTCATTTTTGTGGCCATCGTGTAAGCTCATACAAGAGATTGATGTGATGGCCTCTACCAGAATGCAACTTGCCTTTAAGTTTGTTTGTAAGTCGTGGTTTCACTGTTTCAATAAAAACTGGCTTGGTTTCTGTGCTAGCGAGATTGCCACCTGTCATGAAGCATGTGGACCCAAAAAAAATAAAATAAGACTAAAAATGTCACTTCAAAGTTCATCTTTTTATTTGACGATGAGGATTGGTGCTAATCATGAAAATCTTATCTGACATGTCTCTTTTTTTGCCTTTATTAACAGCACAGCTTAAATTTCTAGCATAGTTGTAGCTCCATGCACTGGAAGTTTATCCCTTGCTAGTGATGAGGGCTTATTACTGTTAATTTTTGCAGCTAAATTATGATGGAAAAACAATAGCACTGCCCTTTAACTTAGCTATCCTCAAGTGGGCTGCTGAAACTCGTCAAGTTATGCGCAGTGCTAAACTACCAGATGGTGTCTGCTTTTATAATATTTATGGGACGTCGTTTGACACACCCTTTGATGTTTGGTATGTGAGTTAATTGCTTTTGTTTGAACTTAAGGTTTTTAGTTTGAGTTGAGATATGAATTTTTTTTGAAGAAATTGAATCACCTGATAGTATAGGTGATGTAAAACAGATTTAAAAACACTCACACACACTAATTAAAGGCAAACTAGAAACTGTTTAGGGGAGGAAAATGCAGAAACAGTGAAGGGAGAGTGAGAAACCGAGAGAGAGGAGGGGGAAGTGAGAGAGACAGAACAGAATTAGGGGGGAAGAGATGCAGAAGGTGGGGGAAGAGTATAGAGCTCACATAGCCATCAATTATCATTCATTCAAGAACTAAATACTTCCTAACTAAAATTTATTGGAGAGGTTTCCTTCTCATGAAGAAAACATCCACTTGCTTGATAAAACAATAATAAAACATCAACTTGCAGCCTACTAATGATTAAACAACCACTTGCTACATAAAGTAAAACAAGAACTAATAAAATATACTCCCTCCCTTTTTATAAGATACAAATAACCGAATCACTTGATAAAAAAGTTAGTTAAAATTGGTTAAAGACAATAAATATGTAAAAGATGCAACTCATTTTCCAAAAACACCCATATTTATAAAGAAGGAGGTGGGAGGGAAAATGAGTGGAAATAGTGATGAGAGAGAATGAGTGGGAAAAAGTGAGGATAGAGACATATAATTAATTGAGGGTAAAACTAAAAAAGGAAAAAATGCAGTAAATTTTTAGACATCTCCAAAGTGTATCTTATAAAAAGAAACAAAGGGAGTATAAAAATAAGATAGTTTTCCTTCATAGAAGGTTTTTATTGAAATATCATAAGGTTTCTTCAAAATATCTCATTCTTATATTCCATCAATGGGTATTGAAAACTTAATTCTCCTTACAGTAATCATTGGAGTTAACTATGCCCTGTCTGCCTTTTTTAATCTAAACCTTCCTCTTAAGCTGAACAATTGAGGTGTTGGCTCCACATCCTTTTTTAGATCAAAACTTTATCTGTTTTCCTTAGTTTTTTCTGTTTGAAAAGTATTGATACGTGGGAATACTAAGGAAAGGGGTAGTTTGGGAAATATGCTTATTAGGGTTATAAATAGGGGTCTGATTGTTGTAATGGGTGTCCAGTCAATTAGTAATTTCTTATTTTTACTCTCTTATCCCTTATAATGCTAACAAAGGTATCAGAGCCAGCCCTCTGGCCGTCGCCACCGTCGCCGAAGGGTCTCATTGCCATAAAAACCCCTTTCAAGCGCTTTCGGCTCCATCAGGTGTCGACTGTGAAAGAGTACGCACAACGATTTGAAGCGCTCATACCTTATGCCCTAGTCGATAAGTCAACTGCCATTAAACTCTTTATCGACGGCCTTCAATCAAAGATTCGAGATGTGCTATGGTCTTTTGGTCCAACCACCTTTTCCTTTGCCATTAACTATGCTTATCTTCAGGAGCGATGAAAGCAACAAGAATCAAATGAGGAAGATGAAGATGAAGGTAGAAACAATCTTCCTGAACAAGAAACTTATTCTGACGAAAACATGATAGCTGAAGAGAAACATGAAAGAATCACAGACAAATCTAGTGAGATTCTGGACCTCACCATTGCTGTTGCGGTTGCTAAGACAGAGGAGGTCAAATCTAGTGAGATTCTGAACCTCACTGTTGCTGTTGCGGTTGCTGAGACAAAGGAGGTCAATTCTCTGAAAGTAGAGGAGGATAATTTAAACTGAAAGTCTTATAAACATGATGGTGTAGCTAACGACCTGATTCAAATTGGTGAGACAGTAGCTGAAGAAGAAAAACATGGATATGGCGAGGAGAAGCTGATAGCATAGTCATCAATGCTTGCACGCTTCTTAACAACAAATTTCGCCACTCTCCAAGCTCTATACAAGAACGCACCTCCATTCCTCTATGTACGCACGTCTCACACTACTTCACCGCTTTCTTCTCCATCCGTTGCTCGAACTAGTAATCTTAGTACGTCAATGTCTTCTTCGGTTTTGGATTCTAAGTTCTCAGCCTTGTTCTATCCTTTTGCTATGACCAAGAAAAGCCGATGCCTCTAAATTTGTGGAGGCTCCCTACGATGCGCACAACGTTGATCCTATTGGGACATTCTTCGTCAATGATGATTCTGGTTTTCATGTCTATCACTCGCTTGGAGGAGGCACAGGATCTGACACGAGAATGCTTGTGATACCAAAGGAAAGGGGAGAATACTCTAACAATATGATGCTCGCATCCTCTGTTTTTTCTTATTCCTTTTTTTCGCCAATTTTACTGGTGAAGGGACGGGGATGTGTGGGCGGCCCCAAATGTATTCCACGACATTCACTGCAGTGGGGTGCACAGGTTATCAATCAGAAAGGTTCCAGTCACAAGGCTTAAAGCGAAACGATGATCAACGGTGGAAGCCATGAACGGCTAAACGAGAACGATGTCAGCTTTACTCTTGGGTCGGGTAGGGCAAATGGTGAAGACGGATCAGGTGAAATTGGATTTGGATCTCTCTCGGTGCTTTTGGAATTTTATTGGGCCGAGCATGGGTGCGGTGATGATGCTCGAATTTGGGTGGATCGAATCTCCACCTAGGATACCCATACTGGTTTAGTGGATTTAGGCTTAGGTACTGCGGATTTGTCTCAAGTGTGCTCCAAGTATTTTCCACGTGACAGCCAACAAATCTCAAGTGGGCCATTGCGTCATGGTCCAACAATTCAACTGTCTTTTGCAAATGAGTATGGTAGGCGAAGTATGGACTGGTTAAACAATTGCATGCTTCCTACTTATTGGTTTTTTGTGACAAACCTGTGTGGGAGTGTGATAGTGGGCTTTGGGACTTAAGAACTACTGCAGCAGGCTTGGATTTTGATGACCATTCATGTTGTTTTCTATTAATGTTTTTCCCCAAGTCCTAGTAGCTCATGGCCTTTAAGAGGGTTGGGGGGGGGGGGGGAAGGGTCTTATCCTATATATTTTATTTTCTAGCTTTGTACTGATCCATGAGGGCAAGGATATTTTTGTTGGGGGGAATATTGATACGTGGGAATACTAAGGAAAGGGGTAGTTTGGGAAATATGCTTATTACGGTTATAAATAGGGGTTTGATGGTTGAAATGGGTGTCCAATCAATTAGTAATTTCTTATTTTTACTCTCTTATCCCTTATAATGCTAACAAGTATAATCTTGTTAGTAACATCCGGACTTTGTCCATTGAATTGGTTATCAAGAGAGTTTAGATGCAACTTCCAGTGCACAATGTCTGAAGAAAAGTTGCTTTATGGAAATTGATATTCTAAGAATACAGTACTTTACAGGATACTATTTGAGAGATAGAGAGAGGTGAAGGTCCACACTGGACCCAAATAAATGCCCCTCCCCCCTTTTCTATGTCTGTATTCATCTCTCTCCAACATTACTTCTCAAATTTCTTTTCAAACCTCAGAAGTTTTAAATCCATTCTATACTATTGTTGCATCTTACATGTCTCTGCTTATTGCAGTTATGGCTCGGAAGAATCTCCAATAGAAGATTTATCCGAAATATGCCACACATTGGTGAGCCACCTTCAATCACATTTCTAAGATAAGGTCAATGCTGACTTTGATATCTTCTCCCTCTAACATAGTCCATTGATTCTGGGCTGTTTTCTAATCTGTGTTGGGAGGCTCAATAATCTATCTAGCATAATCTTGAAATCGAGGTACAGAAATCTGTGTTTGTACTTTTTTGAACAGTTCTGACTCTCAAAACTCGTGTTATATACTACATAGGCAAAAACAATGCAAATAAAATATACTACCTCTGGTCCTAATTATAGAAATATTTTTGTAGTGCAAATTGCACTACAAAAATGTTCCTATAATTAGAACCGGAGGGAGTATATTATTATTTTAAAGTTCAAATTTTCAACTGACATTCTGGCTCGTGGAAGGCTCAATGTTCTTTTTCAAGAATGATTTGTTAATGCCGTTTGGTAGGTTTCAGAATCAAGTAGGACATCATTTAGTACAATGAAACTCTCACCTTCATGGGAATTTCTTTTACTTAAATTTCTAAAATTTTAACTTTCCTCTAAAATAATTTGAAATTTCTATTTCTGTCATTCTCCATAAATGTTTCCCATTCACTATTTTGAATAGGCCTGTGACAGCGTTCCTTTTTTTTTTTGGGAGAATCACTATGAGGTCCTAAGGAAGGAATGTCATCACTAAAAAGTCCTACAATAAGTGAATTGCATGCAATAACAAGTTTCAGTGCAAGAAATAACAATTGATCTATTCTGCTCACTTGTTATTGGGACTTTTTGGCGGCCACATTCCCTCTTTAAGACCTCATTGTGAGTTTCCCTTTTTTTCTATGTAGAAGAATAAAAAGTCTCTAATTGTGGATCCTTATCCAAATGTTCGTCACACACATAATATTGCAGTGTACTTTCAAGAATTTCTGTGAGCACTTTCACATCCATCAATAAACTTGCACTTCGAGTGAACTTCGAATTTTTTAGACTCAGAAACCTTGCACCTGAAATACAGACTGTGTTACTCTGTTTTTAAGTTACTTTCCTTCTTTCCAGCCACAATATTCTTACATCCAAGGAGATGGAACAGTACCTGCTGAATCAGCCAAGGTGCTTTTTTGTTCCTATAATTTATTATTATGCATATACTAGACTTTACTTGAAACCTCTGTAATTGCTTTGGTCATCCCCTAATGCTAAATTAAGAGAAGAATGTTTGATTGAGGTATGAGGAGGTATATGTGGTACACGATTAGCTTTGTTCATCTAGGATCAATTTTAATTGAGCTAGTACTACAGCATCAAATGCATGTTTTTCCCCTTTAAGCAAGGTCAACGTGTTGAGATCGTTAGTTCTGTATACCCATTGATGGTGCTTGTTTGCAAGTTGCTAGTTAATTGCAAGGAATATGACAGAAATTTTGAGAATAGTGTGGGGTTCAGACTTCAGTGTCGTTAAAGTGTTCAAGCATGTCATTCTGGGAGTTGTTTAACCATCGAATGGGATTAAAGAAAATCGTTGAAGCCTTGTGTTCTACTGCCTTTACGGAAGTAGGCTAAATAGATGGATATTATTTAACATTACGCAATGGTTAATTACAACAATAACAAGCCTTATGTTACTAAAAGTTATCATTTGATAACTTCCTTCAAATGTTTTTTGTTTGTTCTACTTCTCTTCATTGAGGGTTAGATTTTTGTAATCTAGCCCATGACCTATTTCAAGCTTCGGCTGCCTTCATTATTTATTTATTTTATTATTATTTTTAAAAAAAACAAAACAAAACTTTTCTCACCAAAGCATCTACTGGTCTTCTTTGTATGTGCAAATCACCTTAAATAATTTTTTGGCTAAAGTATACTTTTAGTCCTTTAAGTTTACATGAGGTATATTTTTGGTCCCTTAACTTTATAAAGTAAACTTTTAGTCCTATAATTCTAACACGTTAATTTTTAACGGAAAATTCAAACTCAAGTGATAATAATGTAATTTTAAATGATAATTGTGTAATTAAATACTTAAAACTTATTTTAAAAATATGGTAAATTGAAAAATATATAGAATTTGTGTAATTAACGCTTTATTAATCATCACTGAGTTCCTGGCACGTCCGCGTTTTTTTAAGAATATTAACGGTGTTAGAATTTTGGGATCAAAAGATACTTTATAAAAGTTTAAAGCGACCAAAATACGCCATGTAAAAACTTTAAATTGACTAAAAGATAATTTTTATTTTTATCATTTTCTCTAATAGATGTCACGCCAACTCTTTTTTGCATATGCTTATTACAATTTTCTTATATGACCATATATCTATCTTAATATCCTCATTTCTACTAATTTTTTTTGTTTTTGTTCTTTTAATACCGAGTTGATACCATAAAGCATCCTCAATAAATGCTTAACTAATGTGAGTTTAAATTTATTTTCCAATGCCTTTTGGTAATGTAATGAAACTTATATCTGAGGATTTGATACCATTCTTTTGTCGTCATATTTTAGGCTGATGGACTTCCCGCAGCTGAAAGAGTAGAAGTTTCTGCTTCTCATCGTGAACTCCTACGAGATAAAAGAGTATTTCAACTTATCCAGAAATGGCTGGTTGTTGAGCCCACGGTTAGCAACCCATCAAAGATATCCAGAGTGGCAGATGCCAGTCCATTCAACTCTGATTAATTAGATGCTTCCTTATTGAATATGGCACATGCTTGTGTTTCGTGCTTTTTTGGGAATGACCTTTATGGGATTCCAGATTTTGTCCCGGTCCGTTGCCCCGGGCCTGTGCAAAATTAATTCGACTTATTATAGATCTCATATATAGAACTAACATTTGAATCACCACATAAATTGTAAATATTTACGTAAAGACTTCTTTGAGTGGCGTGTGTCGAGCTCGATAGGAGTATCGGTGTCTATCCTCACCTAAACTTTTTACATATAAAAATAAATAAATTGAATCACCACTTCAAAAGGCATTTTAGCTTTTTAGATTCTGGTAGTGTTTCAAATAAGATTGATACATGTGGCTATAAAAAAAACAAACTCACTCTTATCTTGAAGGTTTCCTAGTTGCTAATTGATGCAATGCAAAAAGTATGCATTGTGATAGCTGAGTTACTTGTAAGGGCTAAGGTGTAAACTTTCTTTAAAAGTTTTCGCTGAAAAGTAATGTTATTTTGGAAGCTTTTTTAGGTTTAATATTACCAACGAAGTGTTAAAATGAAGCGATGTTGCCCTTTTTTATCAAAAAATTAATGGTCAATGTTAATTTTTTTAATGGTCAATGTTAGTTTTTAATGGTATGTTGCAACATTGCTATGTTTTGAAACTTTTGATGTGACATTTAACTTAAAAGACTTTTAGGATAATATTGCTCCTCAGTGAAAACTTCCAGGCAAATTTGCACATTAACCCTACTTTGTAATTATATTTAAAACAAGTCCAGAGAAAATCTAATTGTTTCTTAGATAAAAACACATCCATTGCATTATTTAAGAGTGTGCCAATTTGTAATTAATCCCTTCTCAACGGTATTTATTTTATTATTGCAATTGATCTTCAGATTTATGACTGAGTTCCTTTATTGCCTCGGCGATTGCTTAATACTCCCTCCGGTCCTAATTATAGGAACTATTTACCAGAATTTGGAGAGATTAAGGAGATAAGTTAAATTAGTTAATTATGTTTATTTTCCTAAAATATCCTTAGTTAAATAATTGGCCACGGGGAGGAACTTTTATTGGATGAACGATGGATTGCAGGGGAAGACGTTCAGGACCTTGCGCCAAATGGAAGTGATAAGTCGGTCCCACTTATTACTAGTATTATTTTCTTGTTTATTTACAGTAGACAGTATTATCCTGTTTAAGCAATCAAACAAGTCATCAAGGAGTATTATTTAGGGAAGATAGTATTTTAAATTATTTTATTAAACTTTTTGTTTTAAAAAAAACAATACAATTAAGGTGTATGTGGTATTAATGAGTTGCAAGTATTACTTACTTTATAAAATATATATGTAAATTATTAAAATATCATTGTGTTTAATTATTATTAAGAAAGTATTAATAGGGATATTTTAGGAAGAAATTGACAAAAATTAAAATTTGGTCCTATAATTAGGACCAAGACTAACTCTAAAATGTGTTCATAATTGGACGGGAGGAGTAATATTCTTCCAAAGAATATTCTTGCTAGAAGAATCGAATAAAACATTATTCGGGTTGTCCAATTTTTTTTGCATTATACCTAATATTATAAAACATGCTCTGTGTGTGTGGTAATCTTGATATTACTAAATAGCATTAAAATTATTTTATTTAAAAATTAAAAAATAAAGTAGAATATCTCACTTTAGAATATAAGCGTGTTGTTAAATTAATTATTGTGGAAGAAATATTAGTAGGGGTAATATAGGAAAAATATGACAAAAATTGTTCAAAATTATTTTATAAAAAATAGTATAATTTAAGTGTATATGACATTAATGAGTTGCAAACATTATTTATTTTATAAAATATATAGATATATTATTAAATTATTATTGAAAAAGTATAGATAGGGGTATTATAGGAAAACATTGACAAAAGTTAAAACTTGCTCTTATAATTAGGACCAAAACCAACTCCAAAATTTGCTCCTATAATTAGGACCGAAGGTAGTAATAAGTATCGTTGTCAAATGTGTAAGTTAATTCTTTGAATTTACTATTCTTATGATTTCACACACAGAGTTTATAGTTTTTATATTTCTAACTTGTAAAGTTGTATTAATTTGTTCTTGAAGTCATGCTAGCTTTTTTAGATTTGATCATGTTTAGTATATATGAACTTCATAGAAATTTCTTTATTGAGGATGATAAATTATGAGCTTTGATAGATTTAATTTCAATTATTTGGATTTTAAACATATTTAAATTAGATTGTAAGGGTTAGTTTATTGTCTATAACCATCATTATTTATTTAAGTAATTTAAATAATAAAAATATGATATTCCAGAAATTACCATTCAAAACCATTGTTTATCATAAATATATGGCTAATGTATTTTTTTAGTCTTTTAAGTTTTACAAGAGGTATATTTTTAGTCCATTAACTTTATAAAGTATACTTTTGATCTTATATTTCTAACATCGTTAATGTTGTTAACGGAAAATGTTAACGCAGCAAACTCAAAGTGATAATTGTGCAGCTGACAAAACATATTTAAGTTTTAGTTTTTAATATATTAAATTTAGATTATTGAACTAAAATAAACTGACAAATCTTACAAATGAAAATAAGGTTTTGATATTTACATTATTAAACTAATATATTTAGATTTTTAAACTAATTTTTTTAAATACAATCGAGGTTTTAATATTGACGGTTTCATTAGATTTTTAGATATTTTTTAATTTACACATATTTTAAATTTAAGATTAACAGTATTTAAGTACACCATTATCACTTAAGTTTACACCGTTATTAGTTGACTTTGTTGTGTCAGAGTTTTCCGTTAATAACATTAACAGTGTTAGAATTATAAGATCAAAAGTATACTTTTAAAAATTAAGGGAATAAAAGTATACCTCATATAAACTTAAAAAATTAAAAGTATACTTTACCCTAAATATATTTATTTTGCAAATTTGTGCAGTTAAAAGTTGTAACTAATTAATGAATTACTTAATGAAAGTTGTCGTCATCATTGTTATCTTCTCAGCAATGATAATATCAACCGTGTAACTTCTAATCAGCCAAAAAAGCAAAAAACCGAAAACAACAGTAAGAAGAAGAAGAAAATAAGAAGAAGAAGAAGCAAGGTTTCGATTGCCGAGTTTTCACCGAAAACAACAGTATGAAAGAACTATAATTTAAAATAACTCCTGTTGTTAAAATAAGTTAGAGAGAAAATGTAGGAAAATGGGAAGATATGTTTATTCAACGCGTACGAAACCTTTGAAATAGGCATATTACATGACATACAATTAAGTAATAGAAAAGTAACCCATGATTAAACATGACTAGCAATTAACAACGGAAATATGCATAAAATCATGGAGTGTGACAATTAGGGGTGGAAATAAAAAAGCGCATGGCTAAAAAGCATTAAAAACTTGGTATTGCGCATTGTCGGTAAAAGTCGTCAAGGCCTATTTTAAGGCTCTGTTTGTCTTAATGCGCCAGCGCCAGCCTCCAAATAGGCTTGTTAGGCCTGACAGGCTTGCCTGTTAATTTTTCTTTATATAAAAAACATTAATTAATATCCCTTTGCCCCTCCCTCACTCACTCAGAGCCTCCCGTTCGCCCTTTCAAGTTTCAAACCAAGAACCCTAAGTCCCTAAATCAATTTACATTAGGCCTGTTAGGTTTATATACTGTAGGCATGTTTCCGGTCTGTTTACATTCGGCCTGTTTTTGGCTTATTTACATTCGGCATGTTTTCAGCTTGTAAAAAATACATGCATCTTAAGAGGCCCACGAGCCTAGGCGTGCCTTTATACAGACAGGCTCGAGCCAAAATTTTATCCCGTAATGTTCATGCGCCTGTGGCTCAGGCCACTTCCTTACATAACAAGTGCCGCTTATTAAGGGTGGCGCTGACTGTTTCACTCCTAGTGGCAATGAAGCTCATGCCATGAAACTGAAAATGGAATAACTTATCCTAACATACATAAGTGGGTAACTCCTAACATGCATACATTTAAGTGGGTGGACCGTCCACTCTCTATTTTACCTTATAACATGCATATTATAAATGGGATCCAACTGATGGGATTTGGAGTGGTCATCAAGCTAAGACACGTAATAATAAAATGAATTTTCCAACACCTGTAACATCAGAGATATGAGCAGAGGCTTTTGAGCCTTGTGCTCTTTGATGTTCTTAGTTGCAAATATATACTAATGTGCTTAAATACTTCAATTCTTAATGTAAGACCTATAACATATTCACTTAATTGATTAAGGAAGTTAGTTAAATTAATTAATATGACATATATTTAAAACATCCTAATCATCTTTCTTAATACCCTCCATATCTCTTTCTTAATTATTATTAAGAGAACATTAATAAGGGTAAATCAGGAAAATATTAACAAATATGATAAATATGACTTATGTTTAGGACCAAAATTAACTCTATAAGTATGTCCTACACCAAGGATTAGAGGAGTATTCCCTAATCAACAATGGTCAAGATGCATAATCCTCATATCTTTTTAGATTGTAATAGTTGGTTATTTAGTTGCTAAATATGTCTATGTTCCAAAAAGAATCCTAACAGAAATAAACATGTGTGGTATACACAATCACATCCAGAATTTCTTTTTCAAACAAACATTCAAAGGGTGACGGTATTGACATGGCAAAAAAATTAGGGAAAATCCTTTTGAGGGCCTTTTTTGGTGTAAAAATCCCAAAAAAGGCCCTCAAAATCTGACAATACCTGAAAAGGCTTTTCAGAATCTTACACAAGTTATTAATTTGGCTGATATAGTTGTTAGTTAACAACTATATCAGCCCCGTTAACAACTCACGCAAGATTCTGAAAATACCTGAAAATGCCTTAGGCCTTTTCAAATATTGTCAGATTTTGAGGGCATTTTTTAGGATTTTTACACCAAAAAGAGCCCTCAAAAGGAAAAAATTATACGATACCCTTCCTTGTTTAGTGCCCAACCATCATACAAGTTGCCTGTAGGAATGAGATAGTGAATACACAATATAAAGGGAGTAGGATTTAGTTAGTTGTGACAGTTATGATTTAGGTTAGTATAAATAAAGGGATCTAGGACTTTATTATGGAGTGTGAGTTGCTGTGATCAAACTAACGCAATAGAATTATGTTCTCTCTTCTTCTCCTCTCTTTCTTCTGTTTCAATTCTCTCCCTTTCCCTCTCTTTCCAATCTTTCTCTATGCATCACATATCAATATAAAGTGTAATTTAAGTAAAATGTTTTGATACAGTTGACAACATGGCTTAGTTGTAAATCTCCAAAACTCAATTGAAGCCAATGAGGTTGGGTCACATTTAGTGCTTGATAATTCCTCGAACTGGATTACTTCCAATAGAAGGATACCTGTAATTATTTTTTTAAGGAAAAAAAAAACTTAATAGCATGGAAATTTTAGTGGCAAATGAACTATTAGTTGTAAATCCAACCCAAAAAAAGAAAAAACAGATTGCCTTATATGTTACTGCGGATACATAAACCTCAAGAGCTTTGCAAATTTCTTCCAAAGAAAGCTTTTTATAAGATTTATCATAATTTCAAACCCACAGTATCTACTCATGTGAGATTCACAACATCCGTGTATACATTCATTTTAGTGTTTTAAAATTACTATCTCATCTTTCTTTGCAAATTTTGGAAAATAGATTCCGGGTTAAATACCATTTTTGCCACTGAAAATATTGGGAGCATTCAACACCCGGAAGTTAACAAACATAGCAATCTTGCCCACCGGTTAATCTTGACCATTGAATTTGTTCTTCTTCTTTGTTTGTAAATTTGCTCATACAAAAAACTTCTGAGGCAAATTTGCTCTTAAAAAAAACTTTTGGGGCATATTTGCTCCTTTTTTTTGTAAACTTTCGAGACAAAAATGATACCAAAAAAACTTTTGGGTGCTGAATGCTCCCTGACCAATACTTCTGTGGTAAAAATGGTATTTAATCCAATAGATTCCTTAAAACAACTTTTTAACAGAAACTCTATAATGAAATGGGGCGTGAAAATTTGTTTGTGTTATAAAATAAAAGGAAAATGTAATAAGAGAAAGGAAGAATGAGTAGTGATGATGGAGCAATAATATGATTTCATGATTATAAGAGATGATGGAGGAATCATAGGAACTGATGGGGATATAGACATCCACATAAATAAAATATTTATAACACTCCCCTTTAAATATCTATGACTAATTATGTACTTCATTAAAAAAACTTCAACTAAGAAAAATTCAGTGGGACAAAAACTTAGTAAAAAAAAAAGAATACACTATTTGTTAATACGCTACCCAATGCTGCTTCATTAATAATCTTGTTGGGAAAACTCAGTAAGATAAAACTATAGACAATGAAAAAAAAGTATCAAGTGTATTAGCTCCCCCTCTTAGCAACATGAGTTGATAACTTTGAGTCACACTATGGATTGAAGATTGAATAAATTGTTAAGAAGCCTCCCTCCCTTTCTGGCTGTTTTTGTTTTTGTGGTCCATAAGATTTAGTTTTGCTTGGGATATCATGAACAAAATTTTTAAAATATTGTAGCATGAAGAAATATGTCTTGCTAACAACAAATGATATAACAAATTGCATATGACTAACAAGATACATAAGTGCTCCAATTGTACTGAGATATGCTACTTCTTAACCAAGTCTTTTGTCATAACCTTCTTGAGGTTTAAAGAAGAAATTGATAAAGATTCAAATTTGTTCCTATAATTAGGACTAAGACAACCTCCCAAATGTGTTCCTATATTTAGGATCGGAGGGAGTACTTCTTAACCAAGTCTTTTCTACTTTCGGATCAAGCGTTTCTCCATCACTTTCTTGAGGTATAAAGGGATCTTTATCCATCTCCAAAGATCTTACAACTATTACATGATGGATGTGATTCATCTACATAGATCTTAATACACTAAAAATCTATCTTTCAAATATTCAATTTATAATTCAAGGAAACCTTTTATTCTTCCTTAAATCTTTCATTTCAAATGCTTTCTTTATGCAATTCACAACTCTGGTAATCTCTTTAGGAGTTTAAGCACTTTGTAGCTTTACAAGCTCTTCAAGAGTTCTATTGATATTTATTTCAACAATTATTGCAAACTCATTTATAGATTCATTCGTAAAAATACATGAGCAAATTCGACCATCTTCAACAAATATTTAATGAGTTGGTAATACTACATATAAACGTCCTGATTGCTTTAAACTAAATAGAGATCTTGATGATTTTTTGCTTCTAACAACTTGAATTCCTTAGGAAATTTCATATATTTTAACTACATGCTTCTAACAACTTGAATCGTTTTGGGATTTTCATATGTTTAGATATAAATCTATTTATGTATTTGATTCTTAAAGGATTTTAAGTATAGCAAAATTTCCAGATATATGCTCCTAATATTTTAAATTCTTTTTTGGAATTCATATGTAATTTCACAACATATAGTCAGTCATAGGTTAGAATCATAATGCCTAGACACATATTAAAATTTTATATATTGTCAAACTACCAAATTCACAAAACATGTGAAAATTCAATCCCCTCAAAATGATATTTATCAACATTGAACTTATGGGGAGTGTCAAGCAATTTATTATTGCTTTGGTATCTGGACGGATTTTCGATGGTACATTATATCTAGGGAAAATTTCTGCCGGAAAAAAAAAAACTTTAAAAATACTAACAAGGTGGCGTGCTCCCAATATTTATAATATCAAGGCCTGACTTGTCATTTCTTTAATCAAAATGAAATAACACAAATACCCTTATATATATTTATAATGATTGCCCACTTCCCCTCTCAGTACCACCGTTGCTGCACCTTCACCGTTTGTTGTTCCTAGTCTGAAAATGGAATCAACGATGCCCGCCACTACGACTTCGACCTTTTCACTATTAATGCTAGTAACAATGGCGTCTGAGCATCTGTGAGCTCCCCTTCTCCACCGTCTCGTTCGACATCACCGGAGGAGTTGGTGGAACGTGAGTGCTGTATCAATATTTGTCTTGCTCATTTCGTTGTATAAGGATGAGTAATAGCCTTCGAATTCCGTGGAAACAAAGCAATGAATTATTTTTTGCTGTTGACTGCCGATTAACGGTGAATTTAGTTGACTGAAACTTAGGTAGTTTCTGTTTTA
The DNA here is from genome assembly GCA_019022615.1 of Acacia melanoxylon. Lineage (NCBI taxonomy): Eukaryota > Viridiplantae > Streptophyta > Magnoliopsida > Fabales > Fabaceae > Acacia > Acacia melanoxylon. The sequence continues at coordinate 136,011 of JAFJYJ010000059.1, forward strand.
TGAGACTAATACTGTTTGGAAAATATAAATGACTTTACGGTGCAACAATATATTCTTCAGTGTTCAAAACATTTGTTTTTCCTCGGAAAAAGGGTTCCCATTCCTATTGAAGCTGGCGTGAAATATACTAGGTAAGAGTTGTTATTTTCAAACTTAAACTTGATAAAATCAAATTTGAAATTGGTAATATGATATAAAGTCTAGAAATTAATCTATACTTGTTTTCTCATTTTTACAAGCGTTTTATTTGAAATGATGAGTTGTGAATTTCATATCCTAAACTTGGTAAAATCATATATGAAATTGGCAATCTCATATCAAATCTAGGAATTAATTCATGTATGTTTTCTCAATTTCATAAGTGTTTTATTTAAATGGTGAGCAGTGAATTTTGTTTTTGAACTTAGGAAATTGAAATGGAAGTGAAATCTAGGAATTCTACAATTACATCCACATACCTTCTCTTTCTTTTTTAAAAATTTCATAAGGATATTTTGGTCATTTATTTTTTATTTTAAAAAGGACAAATCAAACCTTCATACATTTTTGATATTATAAATATTGGAAGTATGTTTCTGTCTTTTAGTATTTTTTTTAAAAAAATCTGGAAATTTTCCCTAATATCAAAACAATTAAGATTAATAAGACCAAGTCATCTTTATTTTTCTTCCGGAGTTTAGATTCATACCAAACAACGTATTAAGGATCTGACTCAGATGAGGGTATTTAGTAAGATTGGAAAATATCTTGGGTTCCCACTTATACGTAGTAGGAAGGCTAAGGAGGAGTTTTATTATATTGTGGAAAGAGTCCGCTCTAAATTGTCCAATTAGAAGGAAAATTGTCTTTCTATTGCAGGTAGGATTACTTTGCCTAAGTCTGTTTTGAGCTCCATTCCATTATACCTAATGCAGGTGGCTAGTATCCCCAAAGGTATTTGTCATGAGGTGGAGAGAATTCAAAGGAATTTTATATGGGGTCATGATGAGTCTTCTTATCGTTATCACCCTATTGGATGAAAGCAAATTATTAGGCCAAAGCAGAGTGGGGGCCTCAGTTTTCGAAGGCTACCTGGAGTCTATAAATAGAGCTCGTGATACCAAGTTAGCCTGGAACTTAATTGTGAGAGCGAAAGGCTTATGTGCTAAGATTTTACTACATCGATATATGTTAAGGGATGACAATTCTCTTATGTCTTATAAACTAGGGGACTCAAGAATCTGAAAATTTATTTGTTCCTAGAAGAATATCATTGACTCGGGGACAAAATAGAGAGTAAGGAATGGTCAACTAATAAGTTTTTTCAATGATTGTTGGCTTTTGAATGGGAGCCCATTAAAGGACCTGTGTAGGAGGGAGTTATCAGGTGATGAACGATCTTTGCCGGTTGTAGATTGGGTGGTTAATGGTACTTAGAATTTTGAAAGGCTTGCTGAGCTTCTACCTACTGAAATTATTAGTAGGCTAGTTGTAAACACCCCCAAATTTCTAACAATTTATAATAACATAAAATTCCTAAAATCATAAAGAACTGTGAAATTGAAATTAATCAAATTTGGGAAATGTTATCGTCGCACTTGTACTAAAGACAAATGCAAGGCTAAATTCATTACATTCAAATAAAACCAAAGGCTAAAGTTCAATTAAGGAAATATGTCTTATGCATTTTATTAAATTCATAAAAATTCTGTAAACTCTAGAACTAGCTAGAAATCTCTGAGTCGTTATCCTCATTGCCCACTGCTAACTTCATCCTTTGAAACCTGTTTCACTGAAAATCTACTCCCCCGAAGGATCATCGCAGCCACACAAACACAAAAGTCAGCAAAACTGGTAATCCTAATCAAAACACAATTTATATAGCTCAAATATATTAATCAAATCAAATATATAATCACATAGTAATTGAATCAAATATCAATTTCAATATTCATCATATCTTTATATTTTACATCGAATCAAATATTATTCATTATCTTTTTGAATTCCTTTAGCGTAATTAGTGGGAAGAGAATCGTGGTAGACCCGGGAAACCCTGCCAGTCTACCATGTGACCCGGGAAACCCTGTCAGTCACAAATCATCAAATTGGTCATCATCAAAACACCTCTTCCTAGTGTGCACACATCTTCCCAAAGTTGTTACTAGTATCCCGAGAAACCTTGCTAGACACCACTTTAAGAAGAATGGATAATATCTTTTTACATCATATAAATATCGGAGGCATAAAGTCCAAAGGTTGTGTTCATCACTTTAGGAGGTATCATCTCAAAGCTATCCTCCCACTATTAATTCATCACAATCACACACAATAAAGAAAATTCAATCTTGTCACAATTATCTTATTTAAAAATTTCTTCATTGAGTATATCAGTTGCTCAAGGCATCATAACTTTCCAAACTATTCAAAAGTATAATAACTCAAATATTCTATATAAGATCCGACTCATTCATTATTATAATTCAAATATCTATCTGAATAAAGTCCAAATCCAACTATCATTTCAATCATCATAAGTTATAGGGTACAAGATCATAATTTCCACAATTATTCAACAAGACTCATATCGCGCACATATATTACATCAAACAAAATTTCATATTAAGTCAACCCTTAACTCTCTAGGGATTAGGATTACATATAATATATTTCATATAAAACAACTCTATGATATATTTAGGATCATAATTACCCTATCAAAATTCATGTAAAATTAACCTAAGACTTCTAGGGATTAGGATTACATGAACCTAAGACCTCTAGGTATTAGGATTACATATAATATAATTCATATTTGACCTAAGACTTCTAAGGATTAGGATTACATATAATACATATTATAACAACCTTATGAAATATTAACCTAAGACTTCTAGGGATTAAGATTACCTAGTCTACGTGCTTCTAGAGAAGCAATATGAAATAAGAAGAAAGAGAAGAAGAGGAGAAGAGAAATGGAGAAATGCTAAGGATTGAAAGTGATTTGGTTTGGTTAGGCTAAGCCCCTATTTATAGCTGAAGTTTTGTAACTGAGGCATTAATCATCACGGGTAATAACAAAAGTCATCATTAATTATCACCGGTAATATCAAAAGTCATCATTAATTATCACAAGTAATATTAAAAATCATCATTAATTATCACAAGTAATATCAAAAGTCATCATTAATTATCATAGGTAATATCAAAAGCCATCATTAATTATCACTAATATTATTTATTTATTTTATTTTTCTTGGATTATCACACTAATGGCGCATAGGCCCCCTTATGCAGAGGCGGGTTAGGACCTTATGGTCTGGGATGCGTCCAATGATGGACAGTTTTCCCTTAGGAGTGCATACTTCCTGGTTGAAAAAATTCCTTAGGATACGTATTGCCTTGGCTTGAAGGATATATGGACATGGAAGAGGGTAAAAAGGATAAAAGTGTTCATGTGGAAGGTGTTCTTTGATCGGTTACCAACAAATATGTGGTGAAGCTCTTGGGGTCCTTTCTAGAATTTGTGATTGCTGATGTGTTGAGGCTGAATCCACGTTACATGTATTGAGGGACTGCAGATATGCAAGTGTGATGTGGACTAAGTTAATCAAGCCTAGCTATAGAACTGTTTTCTTTACAGCTAACCTGAGGGACTGGTTAGTGATGAATCTTAGAGGAAAGTGTGGCAAAGGTGTGAGTTCTCAATGGAGTATTATCTTTGGGGTTGCGATTTGGCGGCTGTGGGGATGGAGGAACTCAGCTTTGTTTAATAGGAATTTTGTGAACCCTTTGCATCCAGCGGCTACGATTCTTCATTGCTGGAGACATTTTGCTTTGGGTTCTGATAGGCAAGTGGGGGGTGCTTTAGATGTGGAATTATTAGAGAATAGGGCGAGGGGAGTTTGGCAGAAACCTATGGAAGGCTGGTGTAAACTAAATGTAGATGGGGCGGTGGTTTAGAGTCAGATGCTTATTCTGCGGAGGAGTGAGCGGTTTTTGAAGGATTGAATCTTGCTTGGGATCTAGGCTTTAAAAAGCTAGTCCTAGAGTCAGATGCTTTGCAGCTTATTACAAGGCTGTCTGAGGCAATTTCCTCTAGTGGTAGTCTGCTCTTGATGCAGATTCAAGATTTGCTAAGAATGGATTGGCAGGATAGTTTGTCATGTACCGCAGGATGCTAATCGTGTTGCTGACGTGTTAGCAAAGCAGGGTATTTCTAGAACTTCTATTCTGGAGGTCTGCCCGTCATTTTTGCGGACATGGGTTAAACAGGAGTATGGGGTTTTTTTTCCCAAGCTGACTAGGTTTTATAGTTTTGTAGTTCCTGACGTTTAGCCATATTTTTTTTTCTGATATGCCCGTCATTTTTGGACATGGGTTAAACAGGAGTATGGGGTTTTTTTTCCCAAGCTGACTAGGTTTTATAGTTTTGTAGCTCCTGGCTTTTAGCCATCATATTTATCAACAACAAAAAATACAACCCAAGCGTGATCCAATACTTCCAATGAGTTTTGTCCAAAAACAAAAATTACTGCTAATGAGTTCAGCCCAACATTATTTTAACTGAATCCTGAGAGCACCAACCTCGCTTTCCTCCTTTGCTACTACCGTCCGATGCCTTCCTTCGAGTTAAAACAGTGCTTTTTTTGCAAAAAAAACTGAAGTTGTGCCTTTCTTTTTTAATATTTCAGGATCCGACGGTAGATCGGAAAAGATCTTCGAATGATACATCGTGATCTTAAAAATTATTTTAGGAAAAAATACATATTTTGATTATTGTAGGATACTAAAAAAATATTTTAGGATAATGACCGGTACTAAAAAAATATTTCATGATCTTGAAAAATTATTGTAGGATCTTAAAAAAAAAATCCTAAAATAATTTTTCAAGATAGCATGAAGTATTTTTTAGTACTAGTAAGTATTTTAAAGTATCTTTTTAGTATCGGTCAAGACACTAAAATATTTTTTCATTACCGTCAAGATTCTAAAGTATATTTTTAGTATATTCAGTACTCTAAAATATTTTTTAAAAAAGGCGCGGCTTCAGGTTTTTGTGCCAAAAACGGCGCCGTTTTAACATAAAGGAAGGCAACGGATGATAATAGCAAAGGAGGAAAGCCAGTTCCACCAACCTCATCTAAAATCTCATAACAGCTCTAGTTTGGTTTATTCCAATTGACTTATATTTTTCATGCTTAACGTAACCAAACTAAAAGATTAAAATAGTAAAAAGATTAAATCAACTACTCAAAAATTAAAAAATTTATATACCATTCTAGTTTTGCACGGCCCTAACTATGTCCTTTATAAAAAAAATCAGAAAAATAACATTTAAAAACCTTTAAGAATATTAAGTATAATTAAAGGCATTAAACTTTTGAAATTTTAAAAAACAATCATAATTCTTTACTGAGCATAAAAAAATTGAGTTGATTTTTTCCATTACCCATTTTGATATTTTAAATACTCAACTTTAACCTTTTCAATGATCATTTTTAATATTTTTTTCGATGAAATCATTTTTAATATTATTAGTATTCGCTATTTTCTTTGTTGATCCATGTTTATTTTTTTATTATCCTTATTCATAAAGATTTGATAGAATTTTACATTGGCGGTCAAGGACCTAACACAACCCTCTTTCTTTATCCAGGCTTAAGACCAACTACAAAACATAGGCAGAGTTTTAAAAAGGTAAGGTGCTTGATAAATTTATTTGTAATCCAAAGGTGCCTGATAGATTAAAAGGAAATTTTTATTATACTGCTATTCGACCAACAATACTTTATGATAGTGAATATTGGGTAGTGAAGGGACTTCATGAGCGTGAAGTGGGGTAGTTGAGATGAGGATGTGCTCATACAATGAAATATAAGATTCGTAATGACTTATTCGAGAAAGGATTGGGGTGGCACATATTAAAGAAAAAATTGTAAAAAATCATCTAAGGTAGTATTAGGGGTGAGCAAATCAAAACCAAAACCGAACCGACTAATTTGGTGTTCGGTTTTTCGGTTCTTAAAATAGGCTTATTTCGATTTTCGGTGCGGTTTTTGTAAAATTAATTCGGTTAAAACTGAATAACCAAATTAATATTAAAACGACGTCGTATCATACTATCATGTGCCTTTCTTTTCTATTTTTTTTCCCTTTCAATCTTACTGGACACCTCAACTTCACCTTCGGACCCTAGCCCAATTACCCTAACCCATCTTCCTTTCTTTTTTTTGCTCAGATACCCATCTTCCTTCCAATTTCAAAAACATCCTCACTTTCAGTGAAAACCCTACCCTCTCGAGTGCCCATGAGGTCGGATTTTATCAGCCGCAAGAGGTTCTTGGAGACGAGGTCGTCGACGTTGGGGGGTTTGGTTCGATGGAGACGCTTGAGGATTTGGACAGCTTGGATTGCTTCGATGCTGAGAGTTCGGCCTTTGACGAGAGGTCCGCGCTGAGATCGGGGGCCGCGGCTACACCGGACCGAAACATAGGCGGAAGTCGAGGATGTGGTGGCGGTGGAAGGTTTTGGGTGGGAGAGAACGGTGGGGTTTATGGAATCCAAGTCACCCACAGACCCACTCAGATCATGAAACTCTGCAGATACATTCTCATATCATCGGCAAACTCTGTAAATCCGGACTCTGCAGATCCACTCTCACAGCGTCACCAAACTCTGTAAATCCTTCACTTCCCAGACTCTATACTTGCCAGTTCCGGTCTCAACGTCGTCACTCATTTGGGTGACTTGTTTCTCATATTTTCAGTGTTTCCAAGCACTAAAAAATCAGCATTGTCTCTCCTGTCAGTATTTTTTACTCATGGTCTGATTATTTAGTGTAATACCCCAGATTATTATTATTATTAATAATAATAGATTTAAATAATAATAATAGTAATAGATTTAAATAATAAAAATGATATAGTAATAATAAAAATCTAGAATTAAATAATGTTGGTATTATTTTATAATTTATTAATTGGGAATAATTAAAGAGCCCAACCTATAGCTAAAACTCTAGATTTTAATTATAAACTTAGGTCTAGCCGCCTAAACCTAGAAAATGCTCGACACTTTTCTACTCCGCTACTGCATCCTCCTCCCGTACTCTCATCAAATCATTTTTCTAGGAGGCTAGCAAAAACGGAGATCAGGTAATCCTAATCCCATGAGTCTTAGGTTAATTTTATACAAATCTTGATAGGTAATCCTAATCTCATGAGTCTTAGGTTAATTTTATACGAATCTTGATAGGTAATCCTAATCCCATGAGTCTTAGGTTAATTTTATATGAATCTTGATAGGTAATCCTAATCCCATGAGTTGCACCCTCTTGAGTACATATATATAATTCTTCTTCTTGATTTGCGTGGCTATTCCCTTTAATGTATCAACAGTGTTACGATCTTGAAGTTTCTTTCATCAGATTCTTTTATCATGCACATTGGTTGTAGTATGTTTTGTAGTTCTCTGCTTTGTCTTTGTCACATAATGGAATAGTCTTTACCTACAATTTTTTTGTCCTTTCTTTTAAGGGTTCATGGGTTTACAACTAAGAAAAAAGTGGGAGATGAGATCACTTTGTATGATTGGTCTGATTAATTACATATTTGAAGTCACTTTGAATAAAAGATGATGGTCATAAGAATTTCTCATGACAACCTTATAGAAACCCATGAGTAAAATGGATAATGAGTAGAGCCAGAGATTTAAATGATGGTTATGAGAATTTCTCATGACAACCTTATAGGAACCTATGAGTAAAATGGATAATGAGTAGACCTAGGGAGTTAAATGATGGTCATGAGAGCTTCTCATGACAACCTCATAGGAACCCGTAAGTAAAATGGATAATGAGTAGAGCCAGAGATTTAAATGATGGTCATGAGAATTTCTTATGACAACCTTATAGGAACTCATGAGAATTTATATGTGTATTAAAAATAATTTAACAATGGGAGGATAGCTTTGGGATGATACCTCCCAAAGTGATGAACACAATCTTTGAGCTTTATGCCTTCGATATTTATACGATGTGAAAAGATAGTATCCGTTCTTCCCAAAGTGGTGTCTGGCAGGTTTCCAAGACACTAGTAGCAACTTTGGGAAGAGGTGTGCACACTAGGAAGAAAATTTTTTATGGCCAAAATTTGATGATTTTGTGATAGCGTGTTTCGGGTCACGGGGTAGGCGCGTAGGATATCCGGTCTACCATGGTTCTCTTCCCACTAAATAAATTGAATAAATAATAATAATAATAAAATTAACATTTTTATTTTTATATATAGATATTTTATTATGTAAATATTGTATTTTCTCTTCATTATCTTTGTTTTATAGGATTAAGTACCGATGTTTGTGTTCATGGGTCATGCGATGACCTTTGTCTAATATTTTTTGCAACACACGTAATAAGCTTGCTAATAAATAAGCTCGGTTTTTCATCATTTCTAACCTTTAAACTTCAAGCAGAGAGCAAACTTTTCATGTTTAGTTGTTTTAACATTGAGTATAAAATAGTTGGATATTTAAAATTTGCAACCTATTGCCATACAAATCAAATTTCGAATCACGTACCAAGGTTTGTTGAGAAGTGTTGGCGAACCTTAGTCGATCTTGAGGAAGATCGCTTTTCTTGTTATTATTTGTATTAATTGCGGGTTGCACTCAATATCTTTCTTCTTTTGGATCATTTGATCGCCTACGTGATTGATGAGTTGCTATACTTGTTTTTGAGTTTATGTTGTTGTTAGAATTTGTGATATGGTGCTTGCTATCAAGATTTGTCTTTGCCTTGATGATATATACATTTGCTCCATTGTGGCTGATTGTGGCTTTTTTTTTTTTTTTTTGGCTCAAAGATGTATAATATTGTCGATTGGCAATTTCGGTTATGTTTTTTTTTTTTTTGGGTCCAAACCAATTCGGTTGTTTTTGAGTTTATAATATTGGAATGTATGATATTGTAGATTGGCTATTTCATTTCTGAGCAAAAAAAAAAAAAAGGCCATTTCATAGAATTCAATCAAACCAGAAGGCCTAAAATAAGCCCAAAAACCGAATTAACCGGAAAACCGCACCGAAATATTTTCGGTTAATTCGGTTCGATTTTTTTGTTACTTCGGTTTCGGTTCAGTTGTAAAAATGCATTGATTTCGGTTTTTACCAAACACCAATGTAATACCCCAGATCATAATAATAATAATAACAACAACAACAACAATAATAATAGGGTTAAATGCCTAATTTACCCCGGAAGTTTTGCTAAGGGGGCGTTCAGCACCCGGAAGTTTTTTTGGTACCAAATTTGCCCCGGAAGTATTAAAAATGTATCAAATCTACCCAAAAGTGACGGAAGTCCACGTAGATCGTTAAAATGCGAGGTGGCATGCCACCTCATCAATCAAAAGTATCATTTTTACTCGGAAGTTTTCATTGAGGAGCAATTTTGCCCGGAAGTTTACAAAAGTAGCAATTTTGCCTTTTTTTCTCCAAATATTAAATTTGACTATTAAATCAGGCAAAGACCACACATGTCATGCCTTGAAAAGGTAGAACTTGAAGTCAGAGAAGGAGATCCTTGAGATGTTGAGTTCAAGGCGCGGAATTTGTGGCCGGCGGTCACGGGGACTAGGGGAATTAGGGGCGGGGCCGGCCGCGGCTGACGGGGCTTGGGCTCAACGGGGCCCGGCTCTACGGGGCTTGGAGTAAGGAAAACATATATTTTTCAAAGCGGCCCGATAGTACCGGGGCGGGGCTGAATAATTATACTTATTTTACACCAAATATATTTATAATTTATTACTTATATAATATTGTAATACCAAAGTATGTGTTCATTTAATATGAAAACATCCCTTCTTTAAAAACTAATTATGTGTTTTTGTAACACCCCGATTTCTAATAATTATCTTAATTCAAAATTTAAATGATTTTATAAAGGAATACTAAAAATTCGAATTAAACAACCTCGGGGAGTGTTACGCCGCACTATCTTTGGGACAAGTGCAAGGCTACTCATTACAATAATGAAAATTCAAACTCAATTAAATGTGATTTATTTAAGAAAATAAAAATAAAGACAAAATAAAACTAGCTAGAGGCCTTGAACGTTCTTTCTCACTACTGTTTGCTAGCCCCAACTCTTGGTACTGCTTCACGAAACTCGTTGCTCCCGAAGGATCATCGCGACCCATGAACACAAACAAAAATCAGCAAAGCCGGTAACCCTAATAAAACAAAGGTAATATAGAGAAAAAGAAATATAAATTATTTATAGATGATAAAAAAAAAGTCATATAAATATATATAATCAAAAATGTAATTTCGATGTTCTTTATGTAATTTAATTAGTGGGAAGAGAACCATGGTAGACCCGAAACCGGTCAACCTTTGTGACCGTTAGGAGTTTTAACCCGATCACAATCATCAAGTTGGCCATATAAAATATCTTCCTAGTGTGCACACCTCTTCCCAAGGTTGCTACTAATGTCCCTAAACCCGCAGACACCACCTTGGGAAGAACGGATACTATCATTCACATCAAAATTTATATCGTAGGCATAAAGCCTAATTGTGTTCATCACCTTGGGAGGTACCATCCCAAAGCTATCTTCCCACTATTAGATTAATTCAATCACACACAAAAGGAATTTTCTCAAATTTACTAAGCCAAACCGATCATATATATTATTTGTCAATTAAAAAAAAAAACTAAGCGGAACCATTTAAAAGTATATGTATTTCCTATATATATATTTAAAAGACACACAAACGAAACATACATATGAGGCATATTTGGGTTTTAATCACCAAAAGAAGGCGTACGGGTTTTTATGGATATATAGATGATTCATGCACGAAGGCCAAGGCGAGACAATATTATTCAATTACAAAAGAAGAAAACGCAAATTGTGCATACATATACATAATTGAAGCACGCTTGCACGAGGCGAAGCAATTGAATTCAATTGAAGGAACGCATACATGCATATATATAATTGAAGCATGCAAGCCAAGACAAAGCAATTGTATTCGATAAAGAAGGAATTCAACGAATTGATCAAATATTGTTCTAGGAATTAAGATTACATATAATATATTTTATATATAAGAACCCTATCAAAATTTATACAAAACTAATCTAAGATTTATGGGATTAGGATTACCTATCAAGATCTAAAATTAACCTAAGAATCATGGGATTAGGATTACATATATATAATGACCCTATCTAAGTCTATATAAAACTAAACTATTGTTTATGGGGATTAGGATTACCTGGTCTCGTTTTGCTAACCATTGTCAAGATCGGAAATAGGATTGACTACGGATTCGAGCAATAGCACATGGTTTCATAAAACCGTATGATTTTACCGATATAAATAAAGCGGGTTTTACATGAAGAAGATTTGGCTCAAGATGTTCTATTCGATCGGGTAGGAGAAGAACCCACTCGGTATTCTAGGAGAGTAATTGATGAAGACGGCAAGAGAAAAGTAACGAGTGTTTTTCTAGGTTAGGTTTGAGCGGCTAACTTATATTTATAATTTAAATTTTAGGGTTTTAGCTCTAGGCCCTTTAATTATTCCTAATTAATAAATTAACAATACAACCATTATAAATTTTTAGATTTTGCTATATATTATTATATCATTATCATTATTATTATTATTATTTAAATCTATTACTATTATTTTCATTATTTAAATCTATTATTATTATTAATAATAACAGGGTATTATTATATCATTATCATTATTATTATTATTATATAAATCTATTACTTTTACTATTATATTTTATTATTTAAATGCATTATTATTCATAATAATGGGGTATTACATTCTACCCTCCTTAAAATAAGTTTCGTCCTCGAAACTTAAAATGGTTTTTTTTTTTCCTGGGTCATTACAATCTACCCTCCTTAAAATAAGTTTCGTCCTCGAAACTTAATTGAGTACAAATAAAATCCTATGTGTTTGGGTTTCATTCTCAAAATCAATTCTAAGTACCACTTTTCTTATCAAGTATATTTATATCATGTATCAAAAATCAATCATTTGATAATGCAATATAAATTCAAATCATAATCCAATTCAAAGATAACCAATCACAAATTCAAATAATAATTTTAATATAAATCCAAAGGATAATCTAACATCTTTAAAATTAAATAAGCAAAATAAGAATCAAGTTATTCAAAAGAAAACTACATCTAAAAGGAACCTTTAGCCTAAAAGAAATTCTACTCATTTGCTCCAATAAAATAAAATAAAATTTACAAGTCAATAAAATTCTGAATCACATAATGAATCAAAGTAATTTCAAGTATACAATTATCAAATTTCAAAGAAAACAAATCATTTAAAAGACAAGAGAATAACCCTTCACTACCCATCTCTCACACTAAAAAAAAAAAAAATTATTTATTCATTTATTATTATTATTAATTTATTTTTAATTAATTAATTAATTATTCATTTATTTTTTTATTTTTATTTTTATTTTTATTTTACAATTGCGGGATCTTTGATCCCCGAGTTAGTATCAAAAGAAGGTAAGGAGAACCTTAGGCTCGATACCATTTTGTAACACCCCGATTTCTAATAATTATCTTAATTCAAAATTTAAATGATTTTATAAAGGAATACTAAAAATTCGAATTAAACAACCTCGGGGAGTGTTACCGCCGCACTTGTACTGGGACAAGTGCAAGGCTACTCATTACAATAATGAAAATTCAAACTCAATTAAATGTGATTTATTTAAGAAAATAAAAATAAAGACAAAATAAAACTAGCTAGAGGCCTTGAACGTTCTTTCTCACTACTCACCGCTAGCCCCAACTCTTGGTACCGCTTCATCGAAACTCGCTCCCCGAAGGATCATCGCGACTGGCCCATGAACACAAACAAATCGGCAAAGCTGGTAACCCTAATAAAACAAAGGTAATATAGAGAAAAAGAAATATAAATTATTTATAGATGATAAAAAAAAGTCATATAAATATATATAATCAAAAATGTAATTTCGATGTTCTTTATGTAATTTAATTAGTGGGAAGAGAACCATGGTAGACCGGAAACACCGATCTACCTTGTGACCCGGAAAAACACCGGTCACAATCATCAAGTTGGCCATATAAAATATCTTCCTAGTGTACACCTCTTCCCGAGGTTGCTACTAATGTCCCCTAAACCCGCATACACCACCTTGGGAAGAACGGATACTATCTCGTTCACATCAAAATTTATATCGAGCATATAAAGCCTAATTGTGTTCATCCCTTGGGAGGTACCATCCCAAAGCTATCTTCCCACTATTAGATTAATTCAATCACACAAAAGGAATTTTCTCAAATTTACGCCAAACCGATCTTTTATATATCTTTTATATTTGTCAATTCCAAAAAAAAACTAAGAACCATTTAAAGAGTATATGTATTTCCTATATATATATTTAAAAGACACACAAACGAAACATACATATGAGGCATATTTGGGTTTTAATCACCAAAAAGAAGGCGTATGGCATAGTTTTTTTATGGATATATAGATGATTCATGCACGAAGGCCAAGGCGAGACAATATTATTCAATTACAAAAGAAGAAAATCGCAGTGCATACATATACATAATTGAAGCACGCGGCACGGCGCGAAGCAATTGAATTCAATTGAAGGAACGCACATGCATATATATAATTGAAGCATGCAAGCCAAAACGAAGCAATTGTATTCGATAAAGAAGGAATTCAACGAATTGATCAAATATTGTTCTAGGAATTAAGATTACATATAATATATTTTATATATAAGAACCCTATCAAAATTTATACAAAACTAATCTAAGATTTATGGGATTAGGATTACCTATCAAGATCTAAAATTAACCTAAGAATCATGGGATTAGGATTACATATATATAACAGCCCTATCTAAGTCTATATAAAACTAAACTATTGTTTATGGGGATTAGGATTACGGTCTCCGTTTTGCTAACCATTGTTTGCTAACCTCTATCGGAAATAGGATTGACTACGGATTGAGCAATAGCACATGGTTTCATAAACCGTATGATTTTACCGATATAAATAAAGCGGGTTTTACATGAAGAAGATTTGGCTCAAGCATGTTCTATTCGATACGGGTAGGAGAAGAACCCGACTCGGTATTCTAGGAGAGTAATTGATGAAAGACGAGAGAAAAGTAATCGAGTGTTTTTCTAGGTTAGGTTTGAGCGGCTAACTTATATTTATAATTTAAATTTTAGGGTTTTAGCTGGGTGGGCCCTTTAATTATTCCTAATTAATAAATTAACAATACAACCATTATAAATTTTTAGATTTTGCTATATATTATTATATCATTATCATTATTATTATTATTATTTAAATCTATTACTATTATTTTCATTATTTAAATCTATTATTATTATTAATAATAATCGAGGTATTATTATATCATTATCATTATTATTATTATTATATAAATCTATTACTTTTACTATTATATTTTATTATTTAAATGCATTATTATTCATAATAACTGGGTATTACATTCTACCCTCCTTAAAATAAGTTTCGTCCTCGAAACTTAAAATGGTTTTTTTTTTTTTCCGGGTCATGTTTCATTCTCAAAATCAATTCTAAGTACCACTTTTCTTATCAAGTATATTTATATCATGTATCAAAAATCAATCATTTGATAATGCAATATAAATTCAAATCATAATCCAATTCAAAGATAACCAATCACAAATTCAAATAATAATTTTAATATAAATCCAAAGGATAATCTAACATCTTTAAAATTAAATAAGCAAAATAAGAATCAAGTTATTCAAAAGAAAACTACATCTAAAAGGAACCTTTAGCCTAAAAGAAATTCTACTCATTTGCTCCAATAAAATAAAATAAAATTTACAAGTCAATAAAATTTGAATCACATAATGAATCAAAGTAATTTCAAGTATACCTAATTGTGTTTTCGAGCCTTGGGAGGTACCATCCCAAAGCTATCTTCCCACTATTAGATTAATTCAATCACCACAAAAGGAATTTTCTCAAATTTACTAAGCCAAACCGATCATATATAATCGTTATTTGTCAATTCCAAAAAAACTAAGCCGTAACCATTTAAAGAGTATATGTATTTCCTATATATATATTTAAAAGACACACAAACTAAAAACATACATATGAGGCATATTTGGGTTTTAATCACCAAAAGAAGGCGTACAGGTTTTTATGGATATATAGATGATTCATGCACGAAGGACAAGGCGAGACAATATTATTCAATTACAAAAGAAGAAAAACGCATGAGTGCATACATATACATAATTGAAGCACGCGGCACGAGGCGAAGCAATTGAATTCAATTGAAGGAACGCACATGCATATATATAATTGAAGCATGCAAGCCAAGACGAAGCAATTGTATTCGATAAAGAAGGAATTCAACGAATTGATCAAATATTGTTCTAGGAATTAAGATTACATATAATATATTTTATATATAAGAACCCTATCAAAATTTATACAAAACTAATCTAAGATTTATGGGATTAGGATTACCTATCAAGATCTAAAATTAACCTAAGAATCATGGGATTAGGATTACATATATATAACAGCCCTATCTAAGTCTATATAAAACTAAACTATTGTTTATGGGGATTAGGATTACCTGGTCTCCGTTTTGCTAACCATTGTCAACTGCTCCTATCGGAAATAGGATTGACTACGGATTCGAGCAATAGCACATGGTTTCATAAAACCGTATGATTTTACCGATATAAATAAAGCGGGTTTTACATGAAGAAGATTTGGCTCAAGATGTTCTATTCGAGCACGGGTAGGAGAAGAACCTGAGCTCGGTATTCTAGGAGAGTAATTGATGAAAGACGGCAGAGAAAAGTAACGAGTGTTTTTTTAGGTTAGGTTTGAGCGGCTAACTTATATTTATAATTTAAATTTTAGGGTTTTAGCTCATTTGGCCCTTTAATTATTCCTAATTAATAAATTAACAATACAACCATTATAAATTTTTAGATTTTGCTATATATTATTATATCATTATCATTATTATTATTATTATTTAAATCTATTACTATTATTTTCATTATTTAAATCTATTATTATTATTAATAATAATCGAGGTATTATTATATCATTATCATTATTATTATTATTATATAAATCTATTACTTTTACTATTATATTTTATTATTTAAATGCATTATTGTTAATTGGGGTATTACATTCTATTCCTTAAAATAAGTTTCGTCCCTCGAAACTTAAAATGGTTTTTTTTTTTTTTCCGGGTCATTACAAATTTTTAATATTTAATAATAATAAATATAAAAAAGGGGTTCTAGTTTAAACTAAAAAAATCTAAGTAATTACAAATAAACACATTCATTAAGTGGAAGTCTAAGTAATTAATTTTTTTTTTTTTTTTTTAAAAAAAAAGCTACATTAAACGGGCTGTGGCCAATTTCAAATTTTTGTCATATTTTTCAAGCCCTTGACCCCCGCAGGCTGTGGCTTAAACGGGCCGGCTGACGGCCGACCCGATTTCCGGCCTAATGGGACTCGAAAGGTCTCTGTCGCAAAACCTGCAGGAAGCATCACTATAATCTAAGCAAAATGAAACGCAAAACGAGAAAATGAATTGTTCCAAAAATTGGTTCAAAAAAACAAATCAATAGTGATAATATTTACGTTTGTATAGACCGATCATTTGCTTTGATCATAAGTGATGCTTCGTGACTCAGTCGGCTTTACAAATTTTGGCCGCCTTGAGCTCAACATCTCAAGGATCTCCTTCTCGACTCTAAGTTCGACCTTTCAAGGCATGACATATGTGGTTTTTGATCGATTTAATAGTCAAATTTAATATTGGGAGAAAGAAGGGCAAAATTGCTACTTTTGTAAACTTCGGCAAAATTGCTCCCCAATAAAAACTTCCGGCAAAAATGATACTTAACTCTTATTGGGTTGATCATGAGGCGACATGCCACGTGTCATGAGGTGGCATGCCACGTGTACACTCAGTTAAACTTAACGGTGAAAATTAACTGAGGGGCAAATTTGCTACATTTTTCATACTTCTGGGGTAAATTTGGTACCTTTTTCATACTTCTGGGGCAAATTTGGTACCAAAAAAACTTCTGGGTGCTGAGCGCCCCCTTAGCAAAACTTCCGGGGCAAATTAGGCATTTAACCCATAATAATATAGTAAATAAAAAATTTAGAATTTAATAATGGTTGTATTATTTTATAATTTATTAATTGGCAATAGTTATAGTAATAATAAAAATTTAGAATTTAATTGTATTGTTTTATAATTTATTAATTGGCAATAGTTAAAGAGCCCAGCCCAAAGCTAAACCCTAAATTTTAATTATAAACCGAGGTCTAACCGTTTAAACCTAGCGAACACTCAATACTTTTCTTCTCTGCTACTTTTTTTCTTCTCCTCTACTACTTTCTTTTC
Source organism: Acacia melanoxylon (assembly GCA_019022615.1). NCBI lineage: Eukaryota > Viridiplantae > Streptophyta > Magnoliopsida > Fabales > Fabaceae > Acacia > Acacia melanoxylon. The sequence goes on from JAFJYJ010000059.1 coordinate 153,495, forward strand.
ATAATCTGCGTCAATTATTCTTCTAGGAGGTTAGCAAAACGGAGACCAGGTAATCCTAAACCCATGAGTCTTAGGTTAATTTTATATGAATCTTGATAGGTAATCCTAATCCCATGAATCTTAGATTAATTTTATATGAATCTTGATAGGTAATCCTAATCCCATGAGTCTTAGGTTAATTTTATATGAATCTTGATAGGTAATCCTAATCCCTAGAACCTTAAGAAAACAAAACGTTGCACCCTCTTGAGTACATATATATAATTGGGTTAAGGTGCATCCAACACAACAAACTATTGGCTCAGGAGCGTCCAACACAATTAACTATTAAGTGGACCAATTAAAGACAACAAACTTTTAAAAATGAGCGCTCAAAGACAACAAACTTTTAAAAGAAGCTACCAAAGACAACGCCAAGATTAGCAAAAAGTTAACGTCATATCTAAGGTGCGTCCAACACAACAAACTATTACTCCAAGAATAAAAGACAAAATTCTACATTTTACTAAATTAAATAATTTTTTTCTCAATTGTCATTATTCAAAACTACTTGTATAAATATCTATGGACAAAAATTACTCATTCTTCAATTTTGTCAAAATTATAATTTGCTAAAATAAACAAAAGTTTTCATTAAAAATATAATTATATGATTTAAATAAAACTCAAGGTGTTTTATAGTTTATTATATATGTTAAACAAAAAATATATATGATTTATTTTTATTTTAGAAGAAATTTATGTGAGTTAAAAAATTCATTTAATGTTAATAAAATTTAAAAAATCTATTATATCCTTAAAGAAATGAAATGAGTTTAATTTTTATTTTTATAAAAAGAGTTTAATGGATATCAACTTTGATACTTAATAATATAAATTTAATCTTGATGATATATTTGTTAATTAAATGATGTATTCCTTATATGGATATAAAAATCTTTAAAGATCATATAATTTAAATCTAAATAAATACAATATATAAAAAAATTAAAAAAAAATATGAGAGGGTAGATTAAGTACAATATATAAAAAATTAAATACAATATATATAATTTAAATCTAAATAAATACAATATGAGAGCATATAAAAATATGCTTATACCTCTAATTAGGTAGATAGACATATATAAACTTATAATTATAAGCTATTTGATACGATCAGAGAGGGTAGATTAAGTTGTTTGAAGCCTAGTTAAGAAGGATAGAGAAAGACTAAAGATAACGCTCAATATGGTTATTAAACGAGATTTCTTAATTAACAATTTATTCCGATATTTGATTTTTGACCAAGCTCAATGACGTTTTTTATCCATATAATCAACCCCACCTAATGATGGCATAAAGACGGTTGTTGTTGTTAGTATTCACTATTTTAATTTTTTCAACCCACACATTTAATTTCTTCAAAATTCATCTTCCATGTTTTCAACATCTTTAATTTTTTCAAGTATTTCTCCAATACTCACCTGCAATATTTTCAATGCTCATATTTCATGTTTGTTTTCTTTTCTTTTTTCAACACTCATCTTTATTTTTTTTTAATACTAAAAATACTAATATAAGTATTAGATATATTAAAATTAAGCATTTAAAACATTAAAATAGTACATTCTGAATATAATAAAAACATGTGAAAATACTAAAAATAAATACTGAAAATGGTAAAAATGAATACCAAAAAACCAACTCAAAATTTTTAATTTCAATCAAGGACCACGATTCTTTTTTGAAATTTCAAAAATTCAAAGTCTTCAATTATAATAAATGTTCTTCAGGTATTCATCACGCAAAACTGTCCCTAAAACAAAGATGAGAATGCCAAGGGCCTCAATTTGATTGGTTTTAGAATCCATCCCCTCAATATTACATATATCAAGTTTCCCGTAAAGTCAGTTTGTACTTGAGTAAAAAAAAAATAGATATAAACAAATAGACACATGAGAATGTCAATCAATACAACTTCATTGGGTTGTGACACTCTTGGCGAGATTTCGAGGCTGGTCAACATTTAATCCTTTGAGTACAGTGAGATGGTATGCCAGTAACTACATCAGAAAGATGACGTATTGTTAAAATATATAAGCGGAAACCTTCCCAATTAAAATCCATAATGAAAATTGACAAGCTTTCAGTGAAAGCCAAAGAAATCGAACAGCAAGACTCAAATAGGAATTCAAGTGGTTAAAATCTACAAATATTTTAGCAAAACCTCTTCCACATTAGAAGCACATGAAGTAGAGAAAAATTAAAAGGGGTTTAAAATGCATTTTTGCTCAGAGAGTATTCCCAGAGAAGTTGTTGGCATCCTAAAGAAAATTGTAGAGCAATTTAACACAATCTTTCAAAATTGGTGTAATGTTCTCACTTTTTTGGCATTCAAGTCAACCGTTAGCATAGGTCAAGAGATTTTGTTAATGTTGACAGTTGAAAAAGCGCCACATTGCATTAACATGAAAAAGCATGCGTTACATTACTCCATAATCTTTTTAGGGTGCCTAAAGCCCCTCCAAAAATATTTTCGGGACAAAAATAAACCTACAGTAGGGGAAAAAATGCAGCTGAAAATTTACCCAATTTTAGCACAAGAACCGTTCTCATGCTAAAGTTCACATCCCCTTAAATTCTCTAATATTGCACAACTGGTATGGAATAAAAATAAAGTAAAAATGATTTGAAGAGTTAGTTAACACACCTGTAATGGAATTATATTAATTACAGGTTGAAGACAGTCTTCAACAAGTGGAACTTCAATTACCCTACAAGATTCACCAGTAGACACCAAAGCAGCATCCCCTTTTGAACACATAACTATAAGACGGCCTTTGCGAGCATGAAGTTGCCGAATGACAGACTGCTGCTTGCTGTGTAAAATTAAAAATATTAATGTCACTTTCTAATCCAGACGTTACAGCCACTCCTAATTGATGGCAACTAACCTAAAGCAAGCATCACGAGTAGCTAAAACAATAATTGGAAGATTTTCATCCACCAAGGCCAAAGGACCATGCTTCATTTCACCAGCAAGTATTCCTTCACTGTGCGTAAGAGCCACTTCCTTTACTTTCAAAGCACCCTCCAAAGCTGTTGCATAGTTAAATCCTCTTCCAAAGACAAGAAGAGACTGTTCAGACATTAACAGCTTCGCCAGATCCTTCATCTCCTGGTCTTGCTTCAGCACCTCCCTGACTTTATCTGCAACACACCATACAATTTATTTTTTTTTTTGGTCAAAGCAACACACCATACAATTCACACCAACTACAATAACAACTTACAAGGTTATTTTCATAAAATGATGGCATTTGGTACAAAAAATGAAGACAAATTCCTAAAAATCCTGTCTGTAAATTTAAGATTAGGATTTTGTTCAAGTTTTCAAAAAGCATTGTGAAGATTATAAATTCCACTGAAAACTAAATTTCATGAAATAAAAGGGCCCATGAATTTCAAACTTCCACCTCTAGTTAATGCTATCAAATGCCTGGCACAAGTTATTTTTAGGTCACTAATGCCATCACTACCACCAGTATCAACGTCCTTGCTCTAGTAGTCAATGTTGGTGTTGCAATAACTCAATTACTTCAATCGCTGTTGCTCTCGCACTACTCTTATAACTAATATCATTACCACCATCATATTTATTCTAACAAAGTTAATTTCTTGACATTATCACTGATATATCAATAAGAATGATAGATACACAGCAACAATTAGGGAATTATTGACCAACTAAAGCATAGCATTCATATTCACCCCCACATGGTATCTAACGGTAGAGATTTATGAAAGAATTTATACCATTAGGACGTAGTCATTAATGAGATGCCACAGAAGGTACCAATACCAATTCTAGTATGATGATCAGTCAATAGAAACTCACTTGGCAGGTCCAAGAGACCATCGATAATTGCTTCTCTCCTGGCTTGATTAGAAATTGTGTCACCTCCTATTGCAAGTGCCAACATGGCCATCACTACTATTTGACTTGTGTAAGCCTATTACAAATACCAATGAGAATAAAGGAACGGATGGTGATATAAAATAATATCCACTTACTGAATAGAAACAAACAAACATCCATATTCATGCATGCTCATAAGCACGTGCGTGTGGATATCTCTCCTCTAAATGTAACTTTTTACCTTGGTACTTGCCACACCAATCTCAGCACCAGCATTTATATGCACACCACAATGTGTGTTCCTTGCTATTGCACTACCAACAGTATTTGTTATGCCAACACATAATGCACCATTGTCTAAAGCATATTGCAGTGCAAGTAAAGTATCAGCAGTTTCACCAGATTGACTAACAAAAACAGCAGTATCTTCTCTGTATATTGGTCCTTGCCGATCCAATAGGTCACTAGCGATTTCCATGGTAACAGGTATTCCTACAATTTGATGCGTAAATAGTACAAAGTAAGAATGAAAACAAACTTTTGACTCTAAAGAAGATAAAAGTCGCATGGCACTAACCAGTAAGTTCTTCCAATATCGGCCTAGATGCCAAAGCTGCATTGTAACTAGTACCACAACCGATAAAAACAATCCTTCTACTTCTTCGGATCGTTTTAAGGTGATCCTTCAATCCACCCAACAGTACGGTTTTTAATTTACTCGATCCTCCCCGACTAAGCCTCCCCCTCATTGTGGTTGTAAGAGATTCAGGTTGCTCATGAATTTCTTTCTGCATATAATGCTCGTAATGTCCTTTATTAATTTGCTCAACCTCCATCTCAAGAACTGATAAAGCCCGTTGCACTGAAGCGGGTCTATAATGGGAACTACCATTTTTTCCTTTATCATTTTCAAACTTCAAAATAGAAACTCCACCATCCTGTAAGAATTGCTTGTAAGTATGGTATAATTCCATAGAAAGTGATATAACAACTCAATAGAGCAATTTGGCATGATAAACAATGAAACATATAGTAAGACTTAACGATTCATCTCATCAGGTTAAACTAGGAAGATGGGAATAATATGAATAAGATTATCCACAGAGTACTTTGCGAAGATTCTTTTTTCCTTATATCAACTGACCCAAAGTCAAATTATATAACTTCTGGTGATTAGAAATATGCTACAAACACACTAGCTCGTAAGTGCCACAATGGAAATAGAGGTGCATGTACCTTGAGGTGAACAACTTCACCGTCCCGGATCTCCAAATACCTATTTGTATGTTCTACCACGGCATTAGCATCACTAGATATAAAGAACTCTTGGGGATGGCCATTGTTTGATAGAGAGTTATTATCCTCAAATGCTGAGCCAGCAACCATATTTTCTCTCAATTCCTGAAATTGGAGAAGTCTCTTCAATCCTCATCAACCAATCAACATAATTCATTGCCACTCAATATCAATCAAGTGGGAAAAATAGATGAGCTAGAAAAGGGGCATACCACAAAATATTCCACAGGATATAGTTCAACCATGATAAATGGTTAAAAATGGGGAAACAAAAGAAAGAAAGAAAAACGAAAATAAACTTCAGCTTTAGACTTGGTAGATTGGTTTTCATTTTCTTCAGTTTCAAAAAGAAAGAAAACTTCAATTCATTCAACAGATATTATTAATATGAATAGCTTCTCCCCAAAGACTGTTGATGTATCAAAAGTTACTTACAAGCACACTGCATTTAACAACCTACATTTGAGAAGCACTACAGATAGCCAACAATCCACTGCAACATTATGCTTCTTCATCATCAGGATTGACAATGTATGAAACATAAGTCATTCATTTGACTATATCTTTTTTTTAAAAAAAAAATCATTACAGCAAAGCAGTTAACAAGCATCATGAAGTTAGAAAGATAAATTGCCAGGATAAAGAGAGAATATGTTACTAGCATCCTCAGGAAGCTATTTTTTACACTTTCACTCGAAGAAACATTAGCAAAATCAAGGAGAATTATAAAATAATAAAACTAAACAAAATGACGTCAGAAAATGACTATGCATATAGATCTGTCACTATGTTTTTTAAAGCTGAAACTTCATCAAATTGCATTTTGCTTACTTTTACACCTATGAGTAGTGGGCTGCCACGCTTGCAAGCAATTAACTCATTTGGATAATGTCGGCTTTTGAAAATAAGGGCATATGCTCCATCCAGATGCCTCATAACTTCCAGAACAACTTGACTGAAGGTAACAACTTGGTCGCCTGCAGCATGAATAGGAAAATACTTCAATCCAACATCAGGAACAGTCAGCAGAAAAGTTCATGGAAACAAGATCATGATGAACTGGAAGTAAAAAAGCAATGCAGATTCCCTAATGTGACAGTTAGGCAGTTGTTAAAATCATAGATGATGCTTTATAGTCCACCTAATGTGGACAATTTAGGGTGTTTGGATATCGGTTGTGAAAATTGATGATGTTGGGAAAATTCAGTTTAGAAAATCCAGTTGAGCAAAGGCGACCTTTCACTTGCATTAGGATAACTGATGTCTAAGAAACAGATTCCTATTCAACAAAAGTAGCTAAATAAGCATTTCATGAAAACTGGGCTTGCAAAATTGGGTTTCGGCCTCCAAACTGATATCCAAACACACTCTAACTAGAAAACTTGTGGAAGGAAAAAAAGGCTAACTTTATCGGATTAGGCTTCTCTCCATTCCTTTTCTCCTCCACTTGCCACCTCAACCCTTGGATCAATTCTAAATGGCTAGGATTAAACATTGTGTAAAATTATTATTAAAATGTAAAATTATGAAAATAACTACATAAATTCATATTGTGAAAACTTAACCTAAATAGTCCAAAAACTATAATAAAGAAAAAAAAAAAATTATAGCATGTTAAATCCTAACTATTCAAAATTTGATGTAAGGGTTGAGTACTTGTAATGGGAAGTGGAGGGGAAAGAAATGGAAAGAAACAAAATCCAACTTTATTAAGACTTAGCAGGGTCTAACTTTCTATAACAGGTGGGATACTCATTTTCAAATAAATTCACAAAATATCAATTTTGTTGGACCTGAAATGGTAATTTTATCATTTTATATCTTTTTCTCTGTATTTAAAAATAAGGATCAATTTAACATAAGGACAAAACTTAGGTCCATTTGTTTGTATCCATTCTGTCCTTAACATAAACATAATATCATGAATTGCATCCTTTTGTCCATATGAAGCAACAGTCAAGCGCATTTCTACCAAAGAACTGAAGAAGCCATGCACCTAATAACATCTTTGTGCACTGATGCCTTAACATTCATGAACTTCTGAACTGTAATCAAGAATGAAGTCACACCTGATTACCTTCTAAAGGGTAAAATTGATCAAAAGCTGCATTTATATAAAGAATAAGCATACAGAAACATCCTTGTCTCAAAAAAGTATAAATCAAAAGCACCTTTACCAATAAAATTTACCTTCTGCCTCATTTGCTTTATCAAAAACAAACTTTGCAAGTTTTGGAATGACTTCTGTGTCAGTTTCAGATTCAAATGTGAACCCATGCCGGATCAATGTTTCCTTCAAAACCTGAATATATAACCAACTATAATGAGACTTAGCAACAGCGTCCAGAAAAATGAAGGGGAGAATGGGACAAGCAGAGAATTTTGATTCTGGACCAAAATGTCAATCTTAAATTAAATGAGCTTGCAGTAATCTATAAAAAAAGCTATAGAGACTATCTTGAATTAAATGAGCATTCAGTAACATATAAAACCAGATAATTGGCTTGCTTTTTTTTTCGTTAGTGTATCTGCAGATAAATTCCCACATATTACTATGATCATTACCGTCATTGTAACCTTGAAAACAAATCAAGAGAGAGGAAGCCATCGAAAGATCAAATAATCAGAAGACAGCAGATGGGAAATGAAATCTTGGTCACACCTCGTAATTAGTAATAACCCCATTGTGAACAACCAAAAATTCATCTCCCGCGCAAGAGCTCTGAGGATGACTATTCCTTGGAGAAGGCTCTCCGTGAGTTGCCCATCGTGTATGCGCGATTCCAGCATGGGTGGGGAAAGATTCCTCCAAATTTAATTCCACTTCAGCAACTTCTGATTTTTTTTCAAACAAAATAAGAAGTTCAATCTTGGCGTTAGATGTCAAACTCACGAACCACACTCAGCAATAGAAAAGATCTAACTTGAATTTTCTAGATGGCCAAGGAAGACAAGGAGGAAGAGGGCGGAGGAAGCTTAGCTCTATGCTGCAATTCCGTATTAAAAATACGGTTTTGCAGTGTGTGATTGTATTATATGGAGACTTCACCCACGACAATTACAATAATTAAAATTGCGATTCTTCCGGTATTCAATTTTTCAGAATAAAATAGGAGTAAAATGTCAGCAATGATAGCTGCATGATAATAGGCAGAGCTGCTATAAATTTAAACAGAGAAAAGATACTACGGACCACCAAAATTGAGAAAAGAAAGAATACTGTGAGCGCGATAAGAGGCAGATGGGAAGAAAAATGTCGAAAGAGAAGTGACCTTGGTAGACGGATTTGACAAGGGATTCAATGTTGCCCTCTTGACGAAAGATAAGAGGAGGAGGGGTGATGGAAATTGACGAGCATTGAGAAGTGTTTGGATCGAGTGCAGGTGAGGAGTCGATGGCGATGCCAGCGGAATCATAGCCACGATATTCCAATCGCCTGAGCCCATTGAATAGTACCTGCAGGATGTACCTCCTTTCTTTGTTGACGTTATAGTTAAGATAAGCAAATATGCCGCACATTATTTCTTCCTCCTCCTTCTTCCTTTTTTCCCTCTTCCCTATCGTTGATTCTCCTTATATGGCGAAGAAACACACCGGCCGACGCATTTGACTTGTAATTTCTGCTCCCATTTTGGCGGCCAATCATGCTGAGCGCTGATTAGAGGAACGTTCAGGGCTATTTTAGTAATTGGAGTCTGCATCAAACGTGCTTACGCGGAGGAACGTCATTGGATGGAATTGCTCTCTCAACTGACCCCAGAGTTAGACGTGCCAATCAATTTTCTTTTGGGAGAAAACGAGCATTTCCTCCCGCGTCTACTCCTCCGTATTAAGCGTCTACTCCTCCGTATTAAGAAACCAACGTGTCCTTCCTCGTGCCATTTCCCATTTATTTATAAATTCAATTTGATTAAAAAAAAAATGATCTTATTTATAAGTCCAGTTTAATATAATAAATAAAATTATCACAATTTTCTCATATTAATTACACCCATGAAGAGAGAGAGAGAAGAAATAAAAAAATATATTCAATCATAAATGAGAGGATCAAAGTCCACGTAGTTCGAGGACAACGTTGAAAGTTAAAATTTTACCTCATAATTATCATGAATCTGTCAACTAACTTTATTATCGATCGATAGATAAGATATGATTTCCCTTCAGAGGTAGATCCCGATACGTGATAAAATAAACTTATGAAATTTTACCCCATAATTATTGTGTCAACTAACTTTCCTTGATATGTGAGATTTGGTCAAAATGGACTTATAAATAGGACCAGAGTGATATGATTATTACATCCATAAAGATTGTTACATTAATTCTATTCATTAGATCACTTATAATATAAGAAATTCCATAAAAGATTCTTACATCCATCTTCTTCAAAATAAAATAAAGAATACATTATTATAAAAATCGTAATATACTATGATTATTAACGGTCATACACAACGGTCCCAAACTGTTATATATGTGAGCTCTATAAAAGCTCGGCGCAAATACATTATGGTTCCAAATCATAATTTATTCTGTATCTATTATAACGGTTATATTATAACACTCGTTATGTATTGAGATATGGTGAGACTATGTTGTGTTTAATGTTGTCATAATAAATAATGGTATCAAGTAAACAACCATTATAAAAATCTGTAACATATATAACTGTGCTTTCAAAATAATCATTATATAAAAGTTTATTTATTTGCTTTAACAACCATTATTTATTTGCTATAAATACTAACGGGTTTAATGAAACAACCGTCATATATAGTATATAAATATATAACAGTTCTTATTTAATGCCGGTTAACTTTTGAGATGATTTTTTTTTTATAAAAAAATGGGGATTCTCCTTTCGCCCTTGCAAGCATCCGAACAAAATTGTACATAAATTTAAAGAAGCTCACACATTGATTATAACCATGCAATTTGGAATGGATCAAGACATTCCTGGCTCTGTGGCTAGGCTCAATGGAACTCCCTACTGTAAAATGCTCAAGGGGCATACAGCCTCAAGAAAGATTTAATAGAGAATGAGGGGTTAGATTTATAGTACGTCATCTACTCCTTCTCGTTATGAAGCATATAACGGTCTATAGATCTAATCTCTCCTTCTCTATCAAGTCTTGCTCGAGGCTGCATACCTCTTGAGCCCTTTACGGTAAGGAGTTCTATTAAACCTAGCCACAAAGCTAAGAATATATTGATCTATCCCAAATTACATGGCTATATTCGATGTGTAAGCTTTTATTCAATTATACATATAAATCCAAGAAGCAAAGCTAAAGTAGAAACTCTATCTAATGTAACAAGTGGTGGACACTAAGGTGGTCAGGCCAAAAAAACAAGTTCAATCAATGAAAACCCTAATCCTTATCATTATATTCAGAGCATCATCTCCTTTGTGACTCCTTCGATTTAACTCTGTTGCTGGTTAATCCTCTCCAACGACCTCCGATTCTGGTAAGTTTATATCCACTTGTTTGTTTCTGTTCTCCTTCATCTTTCACGTTGTCTTTCTTTTTCTATGGAAATGTCTGTTTCTGTTGATTTCAATAGTCTCTTGATTTCGCTTGATCCAAGTAAGCTCCCCAATGCTTCTGTTGGATTATTTGAAGTCTCTCTATGTCTGCATCTTATGGTTTAATTTTATTCAGTCAACAAAGCAAGAGTTGCATTTACGTTGTTCTTTTCTAATCTTATATAAACTATTAAGTCTAGTTTCTAATCTAGTATTTCATTAGTAAAAGATATTTATTATAAATTATTTTAAGACAAGGATGCGTAATAAGATGGAAGATGATTTTATTACAGATACTATAGTAATTCATATTGAAAGAGAAATAACTAACAATTTCACTACTGATTCAATTATTGATGATTTCAAGTCATTAAAAGAGCGAAGACTATTACTTTAAGTGAAGGTAATTTTTAATTGTTTCATTTAGTATAGTGTTTTATTAATTTTTATTATAAATTACATTGTTAACTTTTAATATTTTGATATATTATATAACAGGAAATCTTCTAGAATTTCATGATATCTTCTCATTTTGTAATTGATATGACATCCATTCTAGAGAAAAGTATGTTATCTTATACATTATAATTGTTAAAAAACTTTTATTATAAATTGGAATATTTTAAACATGTTATATAATCAAAAAAAAAATTAATTAGTGAATGAGTATTTATTTGGCCCCCCAAATATTTATCCTAAGGTCCGCCACTGTCCTCAATCACCCTAAAGTATGACATCTTCATATAGATATGATTTCTATCTTTGGAACTCAATACATGCATGGTGTTAGCTACAAGAGTTATACCACTATTTTGCATTTTGCTTTAATCATCTTGATTTTTGGTGTAGAAGATGAACCCATTGATGATGTAGCTTGCATAAGACGTCACTTGATTAGTTGGATTGTATGCTAAGAATTTCAATTTACTAAAACCTGATTTATGATCAGCTCTATACTCGCAAAAGACTTGATCTTTAAACCATGTTATAAAATGTATATTGTGTTGTTGAGCACACCATCTTTCTCCTTTATAGGGATTTTCCCTCTGAATTTAATGCATATAGTTGCACACATACTTATCAACCTCCTCAAAATTGTGCAACACATATAGGTATAATTGTTCTAACTATTGCTCTGAGATGGTTACAACTTTCCTACAAATGATCCCTTCCCCATCAGTCCTTCTTCCCTCATGGAGAGACACGGGAAGCCCAATATCACTTGCATGCTTTAAGTATGTGGGAGAAAATTCAGCGGCCTCTTCACATATATATTGTTCAACAATTCAGCCCTTTGGACAACTCTGATTTTTCACAAACCCTTTTATTATCTTCATGAAACATTCAACCTATGGCTCCAATAAGTGGAATAAGGATGAATGATGATGATATAAGGGAGGTTGCATATTCGCATGATGTCAATGAAAATAGAGATCGACATTATGTTGATTTAGTTTGAAATCGATTGATATGAGAATTGTGATATATGCAAATATATAACTAGTTCCTTTTCTCTATTATACATGGTTTGCTTATGTATGTTAGATATTTTCAGTAGTTACTGATATAGTTAGATCTCACCCTTTTATATTAGCATTTTTTATGAGTAAATTCTAGTAGGGAACAAAGAAAGGCACTTGGGGAGTAAGCCGTGAAGGTTCCATTGTGCTCCTCGAGTGCATGTTATAACACTTTATATTTTAATTATCATGACACTAGGATTATTTTCCGTTCTAAAATATTTCGGTTGATAAACTTATATTTGAAACTAAACCTTTGAGCTAATATTTGAAGGTATTACGTAAGTGTTATTTAAGTTTTGTGTAGTCAGTGATAGAACCCTTAAATCCATAAGTGATGTTTAACAGAGTAAATGTGAAGTATATATAATTTTAGATTAGGTGTTACACCCTTTTAATGTACTAGTGGTGTCAAGACTTTACTAAACACAAGTAGGTCAAAGGACTAACTAATGCATACTTGGTTACCTAGAAGACCACAACCTTATTTCTTCATTTGTACAAGAATTTGCCCCCATATTTCCTCTATGAATATCCTCCCATCAAATCAACATCGACTACCCCCTATTATATCAATATCAAAGGGTTAAGTAACATTTTTGCCCCGAAAGTATACGGCCGGGAGCAATTTTTCCTTGGAAGTTTTTTTTGGAGCAATGTTGCCTCGGAAGTTTTTTTTAAAGCAATGTTATCCCTCTGTTAACAACCCTAACGGTCGTTAGTTGACCATTAGGGTTAACAGTTGACCGTTAGAGTTGTTAACGGAGGGGCAAAATTGCTAAAAAAAAAACTTTCGGGGCAACATTGCTCCAAAAAAATTTCCAAGACAACATTGCTCCAAAAAAAAACTTCTAGGCCAAAATTGCTCCGGGCCATATACTTCCGAGGCAAAAATGTTATTTAACCCTTTTTTATATTTAATATTTAATTTTGCAATAATGACTCGTTAATGAAAATGCAACCCTTTTTTATCTCTACCTTCGCCGATTTATGTAATTCGGCTACTGTTTAAAGTAAGCCTATTTTGAAGTAGATCTGTTTTTGAAATAGCACTGTGGCACTGTTAGCCAAATTATAAATTTTTTAAAAATATAGGTCTCCTTAACAAGGCATAGGCCGTGCTCAGTGAAAAATGGCCTCTAGCCACAAAGCCGGGCTCAAGCCACTTTGTTCGAAGCTTGGCTCCGTTAAGGGTGAAGGTGGGGCTTTACTGTTTCCACCCCTAGATATTATATAAATAAGAATAAAAAATATATATCATAAATAGCAGTTTTTAACATTTTTTTGGGTTAAGTAACAATTTTGCCCTAGAAGTTTTTTTTTTTTAGCAATATTGCCCTGGAAGTTAAAATTGGAGCAATTTTGCCCCTCCGTTAACAACCATAACGGTCAACTGTGCCAAAAAAAATATTCCAGAGCAAAATTGCTCCTGGCCGTATACTTCCAGGGCAAAAATGCTACTTAACCAATATCAAATATATAAGGGAAAATCCCTTTAAGGTTCAAAAGGATCAAGGAAATGTCAAAAAAGTCCCAGAGAAAATTCTGATGTAAAAAAGGTCCAAGTGAGTTGTTAAAATTCACAGATGAAGTTGTTAATCCTATACTGAAGGAGTTGTCAATGAGATCTTTTTTATATCCGAATTTTCTCTAAGACTTTTTTTACATTTTTTTAGTCCCTTGGGACCTTAAAGGGATTTTCGCAATATTAATCACAATGGGTTATCATATGCCATTAGCAATTCACAAGTTGTCAAAACACTTTTTTTCAAGATTTTTCCAATCTTATATAGATCAACATCAACTCATATAATATCATGTCACTAGCCATTTCTCAATAAAAACAAGTCGTACGAGACAATTTCAATAAAAACATAGTTTTATGGTTTATATCACAAAACAATAGCAAATTCATAATTCTATATAGTTAAGAATACTTACAAATTAAATATCATACAAGCATGAATAACAAAAGCAAGGTGGTTAGCTTTTGCCAAAGCAAGATAATATTACAATAATCAATCACAAGCCACAAATCAATCTATAATAATCAATTTACTGTATATTAATAACTCATTAAGTTATTAGAATAATTTGATATGCATACATATATATGTGTACATATGTATCTATGTACACATACAGATAATAAGGTTAAAGTTTCCAATTTTCATTATAATCACATATCTTTCATCCATAAAGTTCTAAATCACTAAAATGTTATCTCCTCAATGTTGGGATCCGTATACGCGGCGGAAGGATTCTCATCCTTTAAAAATTACGGATCCCTTGAGAGGATCCATCAACGGCGTTTAAATCAAGGTTCGTTAGAAACAATACTTATGCGAAATTCGTGAGCGTCCTACGTTTGATTTGATCTGGTGGGCTACCTACTCGATCAACAAGAGCAGACTCTGCGAATCTCCTCCCTCTACTGGTATCCACACGAATAGCCTCCAACACCGACGGCAGTGTGCTAGCGCCTTCAGTATTCTCACATCTCTCTCTTTTCTCTCTAGGATTTCTCGCGACTTTTCTAATACGTCTGACAAAGTATCCTGTAGGTTTTCAAAACTCATTAGACGTACTATATATTCAAAATTAATCCTTATTAATTCTGAAATTTTAATTTGGATTAAAATAATATATTAATTCAATCTATCAAATAGATCTAATCTAATATATTTATTTAATCCGAATTAAAGCCTTCCGATTTAATTTATCTCTATAAATTAAATGTGAGATATGATATCTATCTATTTAATTAAAAATGAGATACTATATCTCAATTCAAATTAAATAAGATATGTGATATCTACATTTGAAAATTAAATCGAGATACAATATAATATCTCAATTTGTTTTAGATATTTAATTTATCAAATAAATTAAATACAAAAACAAATATTATATAATAATATTATAATCTCCATTAAATAATATTATTATATTATTTTCAAATTTAATAAATTAATAATAAATATATATATATATTCATCCTAGATTAAATACAGTATTCATTAAATCTTAGACATATCTAAGATTCAATGAATCTAGACACTTTTGCTCGTGTTGAGTTATTCTTGTGTGCGACCCTGCAGGCCCACATGAGATTGGCAGTGGGCCAATACTGTACCAGCCCACAAGTCGCAAGTGACCTCTAACAAGACATTGCGACTACCCAATTCATATGGGAATCGATAATACGATATAACCTATCGTACAACCATGTCACGTCCCATTTGTTACGCGATAATTTGGTCAAGGATGAGGCATGGATAATGTCAACTTCCTGTTCTTAACCATTACTTTCTCGATTCTTGAGTAGTCTAACAATTAAAATGGAAACTTCTTTCCATTGTAATATGGCCATACATTTCTCAGACTCACTCATCGAGGGGCCCAATATTATCTCTCTACAAATGTGAGGGACAAATTTCATCTTGACCATTCACATTCCTCTACATAAAAACCATTGATCCGATCCAAACCTTTATCATCACCGGTCAAAGGTGACTTTTGACTAGGTCAAAGAGCGTGACTCATCATGTAGGAATCCATGATGATCTCAGTCAAAGGGCGTTGTGACGCGGTTATACATGAGAAAAGCTTATGACTTAATCCATGCAGTTTTCTCATAGTGGGTCGGTCCAAGACTTGTACTCTTATAAGTGTCTATGACTTTGATTCGTATCTCCATATCTCATCAAAGTCATATCGGTCTTATTTCATCTTCGCTCCCGTGTAGATGATCGATCGTGACATTTAAGATAATCTATAAAATATATCTAAGGATACGATTATCACTATAAACATGCAAATGAAATGATAACTAAAGGAAAATACTTTAAATAATATAAACGTTTAAAGTACAATGACTTGCCCCTAGGGCATAATTTCCAACACTCAATTCCTTCAAAATTCCAAAATTTCCATATTTAAAGTTTCAATAAAAATAAGGTTAAAGTGTAAAAATACACGTGCTTTTCTCCGATGGAGCCCAAAGTAGCAAGTGCTTTTTTAGGTGCAAAAGTACACACGTGGTTACAAATTACGTGCAAAAATACCGTTTGACCGCTAAGTTTGACTTTTTTCTTGATCGGACGATGACGTGGCATTTCAAAGATGAAAAAATACACATGTGGTTTGTCAAAAAGAGCACCCAACACCAATTTTTTTAAAATAATTTTACTTCAATTAAAATTATTTTAGGATCTTGAAAAAATATTTCGTATTAACTTAGTACTAAAAAGATCTTTTGAAAAAAATATTTCAAGGTCTTGATTGGTACTAAAAAGTACTTTCGGGATCTTGGTACAAAAAAAATACTTCATAATTTTGAAAAATTATTTTAGGATCTTGAAAAAATATTTCGTGGTAGTGGATTACTAAAAGGATCGAAAAAATATTTCGAGTCTTGATCGGTACTAAAAAGTACTTTCGGGATCTTGATCGATACAAAAAAAAAACTTCATAATTTTGAAAAATTATTTTAGGATCTTGTAAAAATATTTCAAGTATTGAGGTAATAAAAGGTTCCGATCTTGAAAAAAAAATTCGTGGTCTGATTGGTACTAAAAAGTACTTTCGGGATCTGATGGTACAAAAAAATACTTCATAATTTTGAAAAATTATTTAAGGATTTTGAAAAAATATTTCAAGTATTGACCTAAGTACTAAAAGGATCTTGATTGATCTTGAAAAAAATATTTTTGGGTACTAATTGATACTAAAAGGTACTTTCGGGATACTAACTGGTACAAAAAAAATACTTTGTGAAAAAATATTTTGTGTATTGGACCGGTACTAAAAGGATCTTGGATCGATATCTTTTGAAAAAAATATTTCGTGGAGTCTTGACTGGGTACAGAAAAAAATACTTCATAATTTTGAAAAATTATTTTAGGATCTTGAAAAATTATTTTAGGTATTGATCGGTACTAAAATGATCTTGATCGATCTTGAAAAATATATTTCAGTCTTGAGTGGTACTAAAAAGTACTTTCGGGATACCGGGTCTGAGAGAAAATAACTTCATAATTTTGAAAAATTATTTTAGGATCTTGAAAAAATATTTCGGTGTATTGGGGTACTAAAAGGATCTTGATCGACATCTTGAAAAAATATTTCGTGGGTTCGGTACTAAAAAGTACTTTCGGATAATCGACTGATAGAAAAAATGCTTCATAATCTTGAAAAATTATTTTAGAATCTTGAAAAAATATTTCAAGTTATTGATTTACTAAAAAGATACTAACCTGATGTACTAAAAAATACTTCATGATCTTGAAAAATTATTTAGATTAAAACAAAATTGGTGTTCGACGCTCTTGTTGACAAATCACATGTGTATTTTGCGCACCTTTGAAATGCCACGTCATCGTCCGGTCAAGTAAAAAAGTCAAACTTAACGATCAAACGGTATTTTGCACCTAATTTGTAACCACATAGTACTTTTTGATCTAAAAAAAGACTTGCTACTTAGGTCTTTCATAGGAGAAAAGTTCTTACGTGTGTATTTTTGCACCTTAACCTATACAAATAATTACTATTCAAATTTAGTCCGAAGCCTTAAATCCAATCCATCCAATAAATAATACAAAATACAAATTCCAATAAACTAAAGTGAATTATAAAAATTTGAATTTAATTTGTACAAGTACCCTGTATAACATAAAAATAAATTTTTTAACTAAAGTATTAATTAAAAATTCTCACAACAACTAAATAAGAAATCTAAACTTATCAAAATTAACTATTAGCTTACCTCTTCATTTTTATAGACATCTACAGGCAAAACTCAAAATTTACTTAAAACCCTAACTCAAAATTTTCTCACGTCACCTCATAAATATAGTCATTAGAAAGATCTAACTGAGTAGAACAATTTAGTAAAGGAAGTTTAATGAGTAAGGGTGTAAAATCCTCGCCTTATAACTATAATTAACCAAGCAGTTATTTTTTTCAAATAATTTATTTGACTACTATGGCGGAAAAGAGACAATGTTATATGAAGGGCTACCATAGTAGACAATATTACAACTCATCTTTTAAAAGTTAACTATGGTAGACAAAGAGGTAACTAACCATTTGAAAACATTACAATGACTAAAAAGGATTAAAATTATCAGAAATATCCATCCATGATAAAAAAAAATAAAAAATAAAACCAATAGTTTAAAAATTATCATGGATAAATAAAATATTTCTATAATGATGAATGCTAAACCATGTTAGAAAATAACACAATCCACTTAACATGTTATTAAAACAAGCCCCTCATTTATAATGCCATTCTGATTAATAACTTCTTAAAACTCAGAATATAATATTCAACCACAAGCCCAATATCATACTTAATTATCAAAATAAAACAATTTTCTCAAATATTAAGAGTTTCACAACTAGTCAAGCATCTAAACAAATCATAGTAGGCCCACGAATAAAAATCAAATGCAATATAATCCAAAATATAACATCACATCAGAGTATGTAAAATAAGACCTAATGTAACAATATACAATAATCCATAATAACTAAAAATGATGGAAGCACTACTCTTAATAGAAGTAGCTTAAGCTTCCGAAGCCTTCCCCGGCAAACTTGCACGGAAATTGCCAGTTGAAAAAATGTTAAATTAACAGGGTGAGACAAAAGCCTCAGTAACCCATTATTCTATTCATTATATCTACTAACATGATTTTAGGATGTGCCAGCTGGAACAATTAACTAAATAAGTAATAGTAGTATACAAATATGAATAAGCCTTTTATAATATCAAAATTCCAAGTTTTCCCTCATATCAATTCTTTCGAACGACCTTATTTCTGCCGACGAGACCAATGGATAAGTTATAATTAATATTAGTGGCCACTCATTAAGCTTGCCTGTCATGTGATAAGAGTCGCCTAACACCCCTAGAGCACATGCTCGTACCAGGGGCCTATTCCTCTCATAGACTAGTGGGGGTCACAACCCTTCGTTGAACTAGTGGAGCAATTCCTTGTTAAACCTATGGGATAGTCCCTCGTTGAAGTGGTGGGACAAAGAAAAGCTAACTATCATACACTAATGGAGGCTACACCACGTGATGAAATCAATTACTTTATCTCATCCCAATCCAAATCAACATAGTGATTATCAATATAATTATTGATTAGAATTACTCAAAGATTCCATATTCAGATCATGTTATTCAAATAATTTCCATATCCAAGTTATAGCATCACAAATCTCAACTCATACTAGACTTTACCACTATTCAGATCATAAAGTTCTACAAGACAATTATTTTTATCAAAATAATCCATCCATATCAATATTCCTTAGTCATTCTCAAAATTTATTTAACAATTACTTACAAGCAACATATCAACAAATGTAATAAGTGGAAAGTGATTGCCTCTCTCCAAGCAAAGAGGATTCACCAACCAATTAATAATCACGTGCTCAAGTCATTAAATACAATCAATCTATACAATCAAAGCTTTACCATACATTAGTTTACAAACTAATATATTGAGTGGTTAATAAAAACAATCTAGAAACTTAAGGCCCCTTTAGAAGTCTCAAATCTCATATTTGACCATTCTCAAATCCATCCAACATCAAAATTGGAATCACAGTAGCTCAAACAACTCAACCAACCCAGTTACCAAACCTTATTTCTAATAATCACATTATCCATATCAACTCAAAATCTAACTCACAGATCAAACTATTCCAAACCTTCATATAACCTCAAATTATTAACTTTAATACTAATGCCTAAAATTCTCAATTAACTACTATAACTCACTTTCTCTATTTCCATAATGTTTAACATCAAACAACTCTATTTAACTCATTTAAATTATTGGCAATGATAATTTCCTCCATTCTTCTGAAATCCCCAAACAATTGTTAAGTTGTCATTCTCTATACTTAAATAGTCAATGTCGTCTAACAGGGGTGGCTTCAAAATATGAGTTACAAGATTGTTGACATTTGGAGAGCTCAAATTGTTAATTTGAATACTCAAGTTGTTAATTATAATAGTAAATGTTGTTATTGAAGTGATGAATACCTTTACAATGTTGTGAAGTATTGTTAGTGATTAAAACATTATATGTCTTGCTTGTATTATATATATAATGTTAAGAATTATTATACCATCAACCTTTTGGAACAATTTGAAATGAAATCACCTAAAAACAAATTAATGAAAAAAAAGCCACTGTTGTTTTTTTAATTAAAAAATTGAGGACAATTTTATAAAATTACTAACACTTCAAAATTCCAAATCCATATCAACACTTAATGCCAAAAAAAATTAGTCTTTTTGCATGTTCAAGTGACATTTTGGGATTTTATAATAATTTATTTGGCATTTTTTAGGGATTTTCCCTATATAAATATATTTTTGCTGGTTGATACTGATATATATTTTAGGGTTAAGATGCAGATTGGTCAACGAAGTGTTACGCAGAGAGCACCTGGCACAAAAATGTTTTAGAGGAACCAAAAATATAAATGAACAATTGAAAATGGAAAAAATACCAATGAACAATTTAAAATAGGAAAATAACAAATGCCATTAATTTTAACTTAACATCGTTGGTTAATCTGCCGTTGGTGGATCTGTCTCGAATTCAAGCTCATCCGCGGTGGTCCTGAAGGAGGAGGACGAACGAGCTGATGATGTTGTCGCGGCGCCACCAGCACAACCTTTCCTCAATCCCATTGGGTAGAAAATCAAAGTGAAAGGAAATAAAATTAAAGAACGAATGAGCTTATGCATTCCAAGAAAGAGGATGATGAAAAGTGATGTCGTTCTGAATCTAGAATATTTCCACCGTTTCAGCGTTTAGCGTAGCTTCTAGAAAAACGTAGCACGCCTCTGTTCTACTTCCACTCTCCCTCTCCGAAAACGATTGATGATGATGAATCGTGGTTTTGATTCTCAGTCTTAATCTAAAGCATGACGATGGAGAGGAGGAAGAAGGGATGTTGCCGGCAACAATGGTGATGAAGGCAAGAGTCACCCACGACAGAAGTAATACTTCATTGATTAATTTGTACATTTATTAATATTTTTCTATTTTTAATTGTTTATTTATATTTTTAGTTCATTTAAAACATTTTTGTATCAAGTGCTGCTTTTTGTTATAACATTTCATTTCATTGGCCAATTTACAACGTTAACTCTATTTTTTAATCTGTTGGGTGGTATCAGAATGAATTGATTAGTACGATTTGTAATTTTGGCCAAGACATATAGGATTTGGAATGAATGAGGATGGAAGTCAGTTCGTTTGTTCTCGGTGAAAGTCAATTTGTCCATGCATATATAATTTCCAGATAGAATTTTGGGGGAGAAGGAGAGAGAAAGAGAAGAAACTCTGGCAAGGAAAGCACCTAAACAGAAGAGAAATGAATTGAAAAAGACCCTGAACGTTGTTTACGATTTTCCTACTCTTATTAGACGCGTTTGCCGTTGGAATCGCGAAATTCTCTCTCTCCCCCCTCCCTCTTTAAGTATCTATTACCGACTTGCCTCCAATTTTTTCGTTTGTTGTTTGCTGCCGTACTAGCTTGCTCATTGCCCACTTCACCACCTATACCTAAACCGTGCTGGCAATGGATTTCTGTCACAAATATGGAAAACAGTTGAATAAACATTCGAATCGAATTTAAATTCAATTCAATTTATTTGATCTGTTTTTATTCTGTTATTTTTCAATTGCTTTTTGTTGAAGCTACCTGTGCCAAGATTTCTTGCTCATGAAAATGGATCTTAGAGGACCACTGGTAGTTGGTATATTCGTTTTTGAATTTTGTTGGTTTGCCCATGGCAATTTGGTGTTTCTGGTCCACCACAAATTCAAAGGCCGGGAAAATAGTTTGAGTGCAATGAAAACTCATGATGTTCGTCGTCGAGGTAGATATCTTTCTGCAGTGGATCTGAACCTCGGCGGCAATGGGCAACCTTCTGAAACAGGGTTTGTTTCTCAGTCGATTCTATTTTTTATTTTTATTTTTATTTTTAATGTTCAAAGGTCATATCTGGAACTGGCTCTTTTTTACCTTTCCCATTTGTTTGACTTAATTGGTTGCAAAGATCCTATGTTTTCTATTTTTTACTTCGATTAAGTACTTGTAGACTCATCCTTGATTTCGCGTATATGGGGTCTTAATTCTCATGTCTGCTTCTGATCTTAGACAAGATTTGATTGAGATCTCTGGAAAACTAGTCTCATTCCGATGTGGATGCATATTTGATTATAGGCTTTATTACACGAAACTTGGGCTCGGATCTCCGCCAAAGGACTACTATGTACAAGTTGATACCGGAAGTGACATCCTATGGGTTAATTGTGTTGACTGCGTGAGATGTCCCAGGAAAAGTGATCTTGGAGTATGTATCTGCACTTCACTCTTTCCAATATTTTTGGTGAACGAAAGCATTGTTGTTGCATGACATTTCTTGCATGTTCTCACTTCAGACTGATATTGTTAAAATCATATACCTTTCCAATTTATGTTGGACCCTTTTCAAAGTGGTATTGCTGTACTGCAGATAGAGTTGACACTATACGACCCAAAGGGCTCCAAAAATTCAGATTTGGTTTCTTGTGCAGAAGATTTTTGCTCTGACACATATGATGGTCCAATTGCTGGTTGCAAGCCTGATGTAGCCTGCCCTTATAGTGTAACTTATGGAGATGGAAGCTCCACAACTGGGTACTTTGTGAAGGATTATCTTACATTCAACCAGGTCAATGGTAACCTTCATAGTTCTCCAGCAAATAGCACGGTTATTTTTGGGTGAGAACCAAAGAAATATTTTCCTTTATAATCATACAATGTTGACATCTGACACCTGTTCCATAATTCTATTATTAGATCTTATTCTGGCTTCTGATAGTGGAATTTATGTTATTTCTTAATGGTTTGACTGCTTTTTCTAGATTTTTTGTGGTATTTTGAATGCTGCATTCCTTTTTATGTTTATTTTTTACTTCATTCTTCTTGCCGGTCTTTGTTCTTGATGTTTATTGCTGTATAGCAAAAGTCCTTGTGGATCACTCATTTCCAGATAACTGAAGGCAATGACATGAACCTCAAGTCAAGCTGTGAAAAGTTCAATCGGTGGATTTTTTATAACTAATATGTCTTGTCGAAGTGCAAAGTCTACTTACACCTTTACATCCTTGCTAATTCTGTTGACGCTGGTTTCAAACTCCCTCACATCCTCCTAGAGACTTCTCTAACTGAAATCTGCTGACCTTCTGCTCAAAAACCCTTCCATCCTGAATTTAACATGCATAAGATCTTCCTATACAATTTTTCCTCCTTTATCTCCCACTTTATTTGACCCTTCACTCCCTCCATACTGTGTTTTCTTCACAGCTGTTCCTTTTGTTACCAGCTGGGAGCTATCTTTTTACTTTTTTTAATGTCATGACATACTTAGCTTTGTAAATGTATAAACAAATATAAGAAAAGGTCACTATTATATTTGAATGCTTTTCCGGATGTGTTTTGACTTTTGAAGTTTTGTGAAAGGACCTGGGAAGACACACACAACACAAGCAAAAGGGAAAGAGCTTTTTAAGGTTGCAGAGCTGACTTTTATGTTTTCCAACTATTTTGGGTAGGTGTAGGGACACATAGCTATTCTTTAGGGTGGCTTTTTGGGTACTGTGAAAGGTGCTTTTTGACTATATTAGCTGTTGAGAGGATTGGGGGAGGTAGGCATATTTTTGTAGAGAGTTGTGGGAGAAGGGGACGGGTTCTGTGCTGTGTAACAGACCTGGAACCATCTTGGCTGTGGGAGTGTTTTGCTCTCAACAGATTGTGGGAGAGGGGGAACAAGTCTGTTTACACAGATTTGCTTCTGTTCTTGGCTGTGGGAGTCTTTGACTCTTGACAGATTTAATATATATTCCAGTGTGATTCTGTTTTGTGCTAATCAAACCAGTATTTTAGGCAACCATCTGCTGGTTCCTAACATTTTGTTTTCTTGATAGGTGCGGTGCTAAACAATCTGGGGCATTAGGGTCAACTAATGAAGCTCTTGATGGAATACTTGGTTTTGGTCAATCGAATTCGTCTGTGCTTTCACAGCTTGCTGCATTGGGGAAGGTGAAAAAGATATTTTCACACTGCCTTGATAATACTCATGGAGGTGGAATCTTTGCCCTAGGGGAAGTGGTGGAGCCAAAAGTCAACACCACACCTTTGGTTTCTGGACAGTATGTGTAGTATGTTGCCTTTTTTGTTTCCATTGACATGATATTTCTTGTACGTTTGATCAATAAGTTGGCATTAATTGGCAACAATAATTTGCAAGAACATGATGGTAATTTCTTGACGACTAAGTAATTTAGGTTCATTCTACGATTGTTTTGCATTAAGAAAATCTAAGATTTTGGTTTTGTACACTTTATTTTCCTGAAGACTTGTATGAATTCTGTCACTAACTAATGCTATTGATAGATTGATCATTCATTATATACTTGATGGCCATCCAATATTGGTACTATATTAAATGCAAAATACTCTCATCTTCAGTGGGAAGGAGATGATACTGTGATAAAAATACTAACACTAGCAATAAAGGAAACTACTGTACGTGAAATCACTCTATCACTCCAAATCACAACCATACTACAGTTGTTCTTTCTATGCGCATGCACGTTTTGTTGAACAATTTACTTGTTCTCTATGGTTCCTCCTTTTGCCTCATATACCCTCCTCTCAGTTTCACTATTGACAAGGTTTTAGCCTCATTAGTCCTTGCTTTCTTGTCCCTCGTCCTTGTCTGGTTCGTCCCCTTGCTGGGCTGGCCTCTCTTCTTCCTAACATATCTCTTAAGATTATCCCCTCTATTAGAACCCGTGTTGCCTCTCCTAGTATATGTCTTGCCCCACAACCTGAGATTCTCATCTTTTCCCCCTTCTGCAAGCAAGACACTGTCTTCAAGGTGAAAGTGCTTTTCCTCCAATCATTTGGCATTTTCTTAAATCGTAAAGTTGTTGATCTTGACGGTATCCCTATTGAAGTTTGGAAGTGCTTAGGTGAAAAGGGGGTGTTTTGGCTTACTAAGCTTTTTAATGAGATTTTACGATCTAAGAAAATGCCAGATGATTGGAGGAAAAACACTTTAGTCCCTATTTATAAGAATAAAGGGGATATCCAAAATTGTGCTAGTTACAAAGGGATAAAGCTCATGAGCCACACAATGAAACTGTGGGAAAGGTGATTGAAGCCAGATTGAGATTGAAGACTCGCATTTCAGAGCACCAATTTGGGTTCATGCCGGGAATATCCACAATAGAAGCGATTTATTTGCTGAGGGGGTTAATGGATAAGTATCGAAGTAAAGGAAGGGACTTGCATATGGTTTTTATTGAATTGGAGAAAGCTTATGACGTGTGCCGAGAGATGTACTTTGAAAAGCTTTAGAAAAGAAGGGTGTGCATATTACATATATTAAGTTCATACAAGATATGTATGAGGGGGTAACAACTAGTGTGAGAACGTCTGGATGTGAGACAAAGGAATTTCCTATAAGGTTAGCCTTCATCAGGGACAAGCCTTGAGCCCTTATTTGTTTAATCTAGTCTTAGACGTTCTAATTGAGCATATACTTGGAGAAACCCCCAAGTGCATGTTTTTTGTGGTGATATTGTTCTTGTGGCTGAGACGAGAATAAATTAATTCTAAACTTAAGTTATGGAGAAGAACCTTTTCCGATTGAGTTAGAAATTGGAAGATCATGTTATTCCCCAGGTGACAAAGTTAAGATATTTAGGATCAATTCTACAAAAAGATGGTGAAATTGATGGGGATGTTAACCATAGAATTCAAGTTGGGTGGTTTAAATGGAGAAAAGCTACTAGAGTTATTTGTGATCGAAAAGTACATGACAAAGTCAAAGGAAAATTTATTGTATTACTATTCGAACAACGACACTTTATGGTAGTGAATGTTGTGCTATGAAGTGGCTACATGAGCACAAAGTGGTATTAGCTGAGATGAGGATGTTGAGATGGATGTGTGGTCATACACAGAATGATAAGATTTGTAATGAACTTATATGAGGAAAGGTGGGAGTGGCTTCTATTGAAAGAAAAACGGTAGAAAATGATTTGAGGTGGTTTGGGCATGTATAGAGGAGGCCATTGAATGAGCTGGTGAGGAGAGTAGATCAAGTTGTTTAGAGCCTAGTTAAAAGGGGTAGAGGAAGAATATAGAACGCTCAATGAGGTTATTGAGTGAGAACTTTTAGTTAACAATTTATCCTGAGATTTGGTTTTTGACCGAGCTCAATGGCGTTATTTGATCTATGCAACCGACCCCACCTAGTGAGATTAAGACTCTGTTGTTGTTGTTGGGGGGAGGGGAGTGGATCTTGAATAACTTCATTTCCAGCTCCATCTTTTCCCCTCAGTTCCCATTTCTTCAGTTAAGGACTAGTGGAAGTGATTGAGCCTTGGTAGAAGGATGTAAGGCTGGGTTAAGTTGAGATACATGGAATACATTATGGGTTGTAGAAGGAAGTTCCATCCCTTACGCCATTTTCCTAATCTTATCTATCATCTCGTAAGTCCCAGTAAATTTATATGGCAACTTCTCATTTGGTTTCTTGGCAAGGGACTTGAAATTGTAAGGCTTCAATTTCAAATAAACAGAATTTCCTTCTTCGAATTCAATCTCTCTCTTCTTTTTATTAGCATAACCTTGCGTCATTATTTGAGCTTTTCATAAATGCTCCTTGAGTTGATTGAGCATTAAATTCCTCTCTAGAATATGCTTATCTACCACCTTTAGTCATCATCATCTTGTGAATTTGCTTGCTCTTGCGCGTTTCACTCAGGCCAAACAAAATTCTCCTCAAACTTGAAACACTATTCTAACTCTCTCTTCCTATTGATTTTAGCCTTAGACAACCTCTTTCTAGTGGTGTTACTACCACTGCTGCTAGCTGGAATAGTTATTGGGATGGTAATCTTACTTGTGGTGCTCTTGGCTTCTTCTCCACTTTTAGCACCAGTCGTTTTGTTGTTATTGAAATACCTGTGATTTGGGATAATTAGTACAAGCATCCTGGAAAGTTTGAGCTGTGATTTCACCCTATTTTTCTCCTTCTCCACCTTTTGCTATCTTGGAGTTGGACTTCCTCTCCTCTATGGTTTTCTGAAGAACTACGCTCTTTCTTGGTGACCCTATTAATTGAAAATTACATAACCACTTTTAACAGCTACCCTACAGGACTTCTCCCAAAAATAAATGGAGCTCAAGTCTTTGAAACTTCCTAGCATCATTCTGCTTGGTGTTGTTTTCCCCATCCTCCTCAGTTTCACCTGCTTGTGTCAACTTGTCTGGTCGTGTTGGCACATGACTCACGTGCTTGAGCCTAAACCGCAGCATTGAAGGTAGCTCAAAAATTTCCCAATTCCTCTTGGAGCTCAATCTGTGAAAATTTGACTGCTATAACCTCATCAGAGTGCTCTTCTTGCTTTCTTTGAATCTCTTTGACCGTATGCTAAGAATCGTTGACTCTGCCCTCCATCTGATTATTGACCATATCCAATACCATAGCAGCTCTGATACCACTACCAACTGATGAAAATCCGACACTAGAATTATATTAAATGCAAATACTCCTCTCTTTAGTGAGCAAGAGAGATGCATTAACTGATAATACAGTGATTAAACGCTCCCACATTAATGATAAAGGAAAAAACAATAATGGCAATAAGAAACCTCCCTCCACCAAGACCTAGTGTTCAAAAGACCACGAATTCTCCCTCACAATACCACACTTTGGCTGTAATCTCTTGCACCTCCCTTTTGTTTCATTTACCCTCCCATCAGTTCCACTGACAAGGTTGTTAGCCTCATCAGACGTTGCTTTCCTGTTCCCCTGCCTTGGCTGGTTCGTCCACTTGTTGGGCTCGGCCTCTCTCCTTTTAAATATATGCCTCGATAGCATCCCTTTCCTTAGAGTCCCTTTTGCCTCCCCTGGTATATCTTGCCCCCACCCCCCACCCCCCCCCCCCAAAAAAAAAAAAAAAAAAAAACTCACACACCCCCTCTTTCTTCAAAAGGACTGAGATTCTCATCCCTACTCAAGGCCTTTTGGAAAATAAATGCATGTATAAACTCAGAAATCATGCAACTACAATGGAATTTTATCTCTATTCTTCTTTCTTAGATCTATGGTATATTACAACTTTTCTTCATTTTACTCTATGGTAACGAATATATTGAGTTCAGGTCCTGGATTTAGTATGATGTCATGACTGTAGTGTATCAACTATTTTAGGACACACTACAATGTGAACTTGAAGGATATTGAGGTTGGTAGGGAAGTTTTACAGCTTCCCACAGATATATTTGATTCTGGAAATGGGAGGGGAACAGTAATAGATAGTGGCACAACTTTGGCTTATCTTCCAGATACAGTTTATGACCAATTAATAACCAAGGTAACTGTACCTTTTAAACTTTAATTGAATCAATTATTTTACTTCAATTCTCATGATTGTTCTTAATATTAGGTTATGGCTCAGCAACCTGGACTGAAATTACATCGAGTCGAGGATCAGTTTATTTGTTTTCAGTATACTGGAAAGTAAGATACTAATCTTTGCTGCATCCGTTCACTGCATATGGATAGATGGGACATTATTATATTTTCCAGCTATTTTTGAACAACTTTAGCCACTATTTATGGATATTAAGGTGTGGTGCATCTTGTTCAAAAACTCTGTCGAATAGCACTTACTCAAGTGTCATGTTTATCATTGATATGATTCATGATACTAGTAAAGTTATATAGGTGGACAAGAAAAGTCAGTAACATTCAGCCAAGAAAACAGAGGCTGTTTATAAGTATTAAGTTATTAACTTTTACTTGAATTGAGCTGTGTCATGGAGCTATTTGTTGGCCTAATTTTCATTAATTAGGTTCTTGTTGAAGTGCGATCTGAAATTATTTGACACACCTGATTTATGTGATTTCTGTTAACAGAAAAAAATTAGGAATTGGAATTTTGAAGCAAGTTCTTGAAAATTTATTCTGCGATCCCACTTGGTGCCTGTCATTTCCATTTTGAGCTTCTCAATTACTTTATCATGTTTCCTTTCTTTGGGAAGTAACTATTGAGCTTGTTGTACATGGTTATATATATTTTCTTGTGGCCTCATATACAGAATAAAAAATCTGATGAAAAATCATTTTCAAGCTGGCTTTCTTTAAAAAATTGTAGCTGGGCATGGATTGTTGTTTAAATGATATTCTAGTTCCAGGAGGCAAAATTGCTATGTAGATTCCAGACCTTTACTCGCCCATTGTTCTCCTGCAGTGTTAATGATGGATTTCCAATTGTCAAGTTTCATTTTGAGGGATCTGTTTCTCTGACAGTTTATCCACACGACTACCTCTTCCAGATTCATGTAAGTGGGAACTTTATCATTCATTGTCTAATCCTCTGTGACAAGTACTGGGCTGATCATGCAAGGGAGCATAGATGCATTTTTTGCATTTAGTTAATACATTTTTTTAGGGTAAAATACTCCTCTCTAAGTGATGTTTAATTAGATAATTAAAAATCAGAGGATTATTATTTCTATTATAAAAATATACCCATGGATTCACTAAAATAAAAATAAATATAGTAAGCAACATTTACACTCGTTTTGATTAGAATATCACAATATCCATTTCTTATATAGTATAAATATGAATATGAATTTGGTCAATATAAAATAATGACTTTTCTAAACATAGCAAAGTTTATAATTGCATGATATTAAATAAATTTCTGAAGAAACAAAAAATAGTTTCAAAATGCCCTTTTTAAGAATTTGATCCAATTAAAAGATATTAATTAATAATTTTTAAGTTCCATGATGCCTTGTGTATTAAATGTATGTGAATAACATAAAAATTGCCTAAATTTCAATTAAAAAAATCGAAAATTATGGTTTTTAGCACTAAATAACCTAATTTCTTCATAATTTAATGCTATATGGAGAGGTTGTTTATATGTTCATGATAGAGAGGAAGACAGCATAATCAAAACGTAACTCCTGAGGGGAGATTAGTATAAATCTGTTTTTACTTATGCCTTCTGATTTGATTTTGTCCTTACTTGTGCCGTAGGACAATGTATGGTGTGTTGGGTGGCAGAGGAGTGTGGCACAAACTAAGGACGGAAAGGATATGACTCTTCTTGGAGGTACAATTTAGAATTAAATGTCACGAACAAATTTCACCGAGCGATTTATAAGTTGTGGAACAGTGTGACGGGGTTTGGATGTTAATATCCTTCTTTCTTTGTTTTTTGATTACAGATTTGGTACTTTCAAATAGACTCGTCGTATATGATCTTGAAAATATGGCCATTGGATGGACGGAATTCAATTGTGAGTAACAAATCAAATGACCTTTCAGCAAATTTTCAATTTTCTCTATTATGTTCTTATTTGGGTCTTGTTTGTTTAAGCTCTTAAAGAAAAGTAATTTTCAAATTATTCAAAAGACTTACAGTTGTTTAGCTCAACTCAGAAGATCTTTAAACAATAAAGGATGTAAACAAGCACTTTTTAAGAAAGTGATTATTTTAAAAAGTTAATCCAAGTAGTTTGTCAAAATAAACTGAAAACACTGTTTTTCTAAATGTCATTTTAAAATAAACAAATCCCTCATAGTTAGCTTAATAAAAATCATTTTTAAGTTTAAACAGACCCTTTAATGTAGCCCCATTTATGAATATGGCAATTCGTTTTAGATCAACCTAGATCTTTCTTTTAGTTCTCTTTGACGAGATCAATACTCACTCTCCGCAGCCCATGCCATGATTTGTGAATTTAATATTTCCAATAATTTTGTTGGCGGCTCTTCAGATTTTGTATATATAGTTAATTTATACCTGTAAGCATTATAGTTTATTTTCTACCACGTTGGGGGAATTTTCTCTGAAGACTCCTGATTAGTAACATGCCAATCAGGCTAGTTCCCTTTTGGCTTGTCTATGATACCAGAATTTTTAGCTCGAGTTAGATAAGTTTAATTAGGGTCAGCCTATTTGAGTGAGCTTTGCCAGTCATCCTCTGCATTCCCAGAAGCTATCATATGACTCTAATCTGAAACCATTGTTGGTTTGCGTCTATTAGAATGGCCTCCTTACTTTTTAGCCTTCTGTTGTTGTTTCTTAGGCTCTTCTAGTATTAAAGTGAAAGACGCAACAACTGGAGCCGTGTATGCAGTTGGCGCACACAATATTTCTTCAATTTCCACCCTGTTAAACGGAAGAATATTGACATTCTTTGTATTACTAATGACCATGCTAAATAGTTTATTTATCTAGTTTTTAATTCGGAGGGATGGCATTCATTTGGTTTGGCTGTATTGTAAGTATAAACCCCAGAACTTTGAGCGTCTTTATTCTTTGCCCTGCTGGTTCGGCGGTTGCACTTGTTTAATTGGGTGTATCTTTGTTGGGTGACATTGGTTTGGTAACTGTAAATCTCAGTAACATGGGCTTGCAATTTAAGTTATTATGATCATTTGTGGAATAGATTAGAATTGACACGGCAGATTTCACAGAGCTGTCCTCAGAAATTGAACAAGAAAATAAAGAACCGCAAGAAATAGTGCAATCTGGTATGCGTCTCGCTGAAAGCTGTCGTCCCTCTGGAAGAACTGAAAAACATATCTGATAGCGTCAGGCTAAAACTTAGGGAGCGAGCTTAGAAAAATGTGTGATCAGTTGGTTGATGTAGAAAAGTCACCTTAGTTGGATCAGGTGAAGGATCTGGATCAATCTCCAAGTTGTCTTTTTTGGTGGGAAGGCGGCCGCTCACATCTTTGGCAATGTCAACCAAGTCTTTTCCAGACTCGAGGGCAGCAAAAAGCGCTCGGGATGTCCAGAAAAATGCCTGAGCAACAGCGGACGAATTAGATAAATCCCAGGATTCTTCATGTTCAATGACTTGACCACTAATTTGGTTAAGGGTGAACCGGGAAGTAACTCGCAGTATCAGAACCCCCGCTATTATACCAATTACAGATTTAGGCTTCCCTTTAATTGTCCACTTGATAGAGAGCACGCTGGTCGACAGCATCACCATTTCCTGCACACTCTGTGACCAAAAGAAAATTAAAAAATATTCAAAGTCGAAGGCTAGCCGATTGACTCGAGAAAGAACAAGTCTTACCACAGAGGGATTGTTGAGGGTATCCCTTGCCCATAGCGGTCGTTTGTACTTGTCGAGACCAACAAATCTCCTCAAAGGATCCTGCAAACTAGGAAGAATCTCAGCGACCAAAATTATGGGATGCGTGGTGAATTGGTGGGAATGGAAATAAACAAAGCACCCTGTATTTGACGGAAACAGCCAGAGTTGCAAAAGCCCTGTTATCATCCCGAAGCTCAAGTATATCGCGAGCAAGTTGTCTTGCTGTGGATTCTACTAAGGGGCTGCTTATGCATTCGAAGTCATTACATAGTTCACCGAAGTCGATGCCATCAACAATCTTATCGGCATCATTGGCAACTGCAAGGAAATCGTTATCTGAAGTTCGGACAAGTATTCTATTTATTGATTTATTGAGTGTGTAGAAGAGAGGCCAAACCTCGCAATAAAACGGAGTGGTTATGATTGTGAGGGAGGAAAAAGGGAGCCCTGCAGATCTTGGAGTTGGAGGGGTAGCAGAGGGCGGCGACAGAAGAAGAAAGAGTGGCAGCCATTTCTGCTCCCTCCGCAGCCAGCCCCAGAGCCAGATATCTCTCTTGATTGGATTACGATTACTTTCAATTTCCAAAGCCGCAACTAGAGGCTCTCTTTTTTCCCCACCGAACAAACAATGCCCTTATAAACTGGATTTAGGGGAATAGAGGACACGAAGAGGCTAAAAGATCTTAATAAATTTACGCCCCCCTTTAAAGTTCTTATAGTTCAACTAATTTTTGATTAGGTTTCTGTATTAATTTTATTAGGTCATTATACTTTGATTTGTTTTTAATCAAATCCCTATTTTTTTCTTTTTAATTAAGTCAATTTTTTTACTCTTTATGTATAAATTATAATAATATTCTTCTATGAATTAACATAATATTCTTCCATAAATATAAAATGGGAAAAGTATTTTATTAAGACTGAAGATAAGTTAACCCTTAAAAACTGTCGTTTTGAATTAATGAATGGCGTGTTTGTAATTTTAGGTGAATTAATGAATGATGTTTTAAGATGTAATTTTAGGTGAATTAATGGGATAAAATTTATATGATAAACAAATCAACAAAATTAATTAAAACACATTTCATTAATCCAAAAACGACGTAGTTTTGGGGGTTAATGAAGATAATTTATCTTCAATGATTAGAGAAATCCTTTACCCATATAAAATATAATATTATTAAGTATAATACTTTTTGATATTATAGTATAAATAATGATATTCTATAAATAATAAGTTATTCTAATATTTTATATTAATATTCTTTCAATTTTTTTAATAAACATATATTTATATTATTTATTTTATAATTCTAATTCTAATTTATTGGTATAATTAGAAACTTCGAATCACAATAATAATTTTTATTAGAATATAATATAATTATAATTAATCATTCTAATTATATTAATTATTTATGCATACATCTACTAAATTAATTTATTTAATTATAAATTAAATTGATAAATATTAAACTGCAGGGACTTATAAAAACCATATGAAACTATAAGGAACTATAAAAATAAAAATAAAATTATAAGAAACTGTGTGAAAACATGTGAAAGACCCAAAAAAAAAAAAGGAAAAACTACAGCTATCAAATTAAAATTGGTTGAAACTATAAGAATTTACAGATTAATTATCCCTAAAGTTTAATTTTTAAAAACAAATAATTGGCATATCAGACATGCACGAAAACATTTTTCAAATACAAAAGTTAAGTATCCTCCCACGAAATGGTGAATTAGGCAGGATTTGTTTTTGGTACAAAATAAGAAATTGCATTGTACAAAATAAGAACAAGACAATCTTCAAAAATTTCATGGTAATCGTAAATATTAAATACTTATACAAAACTTATACAAATAAAAATGAAAAATGTGGGAGAGATAAAAAAATGCGGGTCGTTTTGCCTTGGCTAGTCAAACATGGGCTAGTTCATAGATCCTTGAGTTTCGATTACGAGGAATAGAGAATTTACAAATAAAGCCCGAGGATTGGCATTTGATTCTTTGTCATTTTATATGTATATGGTTACAATTATCTCTCGTTTCCAATGTGCCTATGATATAGCACCGGGAGGAATTTGTTAGCCGAGTGTGTAGTATCTTACGAGAATAGAATATGGTATAGATCAACCAGAAGAGGTATGCATAAAAGTATTTGTCTTAAGGAAAAATTCTAGAATTCCCTCTATTTTTTGGATTTGGAAAAGTGCGGATTTTCAAGAAAGGGAATCTTATGATATGTTAGGAATCTCTTATGATAATCATCCACGTTTGAAACGTATTTTAATGCCCGAAAGTTGGATAGGATGGCCCTTGCGTAAAGATTATATCACTCCCAATTTTTATGAAATACAAGATACTCATTAAATGTAAATGATAAAAATAAGGAACTAATCCGCACCACTTCTACAATGCCAGATATTCCTTGAATATCTGTACTTTATAGACTAGACAAAGTAATTGAAGTTAAGTCAGACAGAATAATTGAGGTCTTATTCATATTATTAACAACTCATGTTAATATTAACAATTCATTATATATATATATATATATATATATATAATATATTCATATCCTATCTTTATTGTACATGAGATATTATGTGATCTAATTAAAAAGAAAACATCAAATAAAAGGAAACAATTCATTATATATATATATATATATAATAAAACGAACGCATGATTAATATAACTAAAAAAGATCGAGACGCAAGGGACGCGAACCGGACGACAAAGAAAAAAAAGAATTGATGTAGTGAAGCAATTCAAGAAGCAGAGGAAGACGAGACGCAGAACGGAGAGTAGCGCTTAAACGGATTTTGACGGCAACCAAGGCTATTCTATCCCGAGGCACAACCTTTTGTCTCTCACGTTACAACAGCGGGTTGAAAAGCTAATCCGTGTTCTTCCTCCTCTCTCTTCATTAAATCTGGAAGTTAATTTTTATGTCAATGCAGTGCATAGATTTCAAAAAGTTATGTGGAATCAAAAAAAGAATTACTTGATTCGGACTCCCGAGCCAGAAGTTATGGCCTTCCCAAGTTTTGACCTATTTTTTTTTTATGATGTAATCGATTTCATGGTTTTTTGATGTAATCAACTAAAAAATCCATGTAATCGACTAAACAATGGCAGATTGGTGTATAATTTTCAAATAGGAAAATAATAATTAGTTAATTAATAAAGGGTAAATTGGTCAAAATGACGAGCTAGTAATGTGCGGGGGGTTTTCTTCAGAGCAAGCCATTGTTTTGCAGATGGTCCCACATTCACTAATTTGAACTTGGCCCTGAACAACCATTGTGGAAACAAACCGTTAGGATCCCAAACATATACAACTGGGTTTAGCCCATAATCATTCCACCAAACCAAACTTACCCTAAAAGTTGGGCACAGCCCAACACTTCAATGGCCGAACAAATCAATCGTAGGGTTTAGCCCATAATCATTCCACCAATAATTCAAAATGATAAGCAAGCTACAAGGATAGAGATGGAAAGAAATGTAATAGTTCGTGACAAATTTATCGAGTTATTCGATTTTTAACCTGCTTTTTTTCATTGCCTTTGATATGTATAACATGACTTGTTTTTTAGAATAGGAGGAGTACCCACACTCACACTACTATGGGCAGCCTTCTGCTATATGAGCATGATTTCTAGTCACCACAAGAGCCTAACCATCTACAGCGAGGTAGGGATCTTCGTTGATGATTACAATCTCCTCAAGTTGGTTTACTCACGGCGAAGAAATGGGATAGAAATGGACCACGTAGTCTGAAGATGAAAACAAATGCACCTTTCTCATGCCATAAGCATAAGCCTACTGCGGGCACTGCCCACACCACATATTCGGGACCCCTACTCGATGTTGATGTTGATGTTGCTGTCGTTATCATAATTTAGTAGTCAAATAAAGATAAAGACGGAACCAAAGACAATAAAATACCATTATAAAGAACTATAAAATCTCAAATCAATCTCACTGCCTAAAAGAGTATAGATATTGACTACAAAAGGTACAGCAATTAACAGTTCATTTTTATAGGAAATCACTAATTTGAGATTTTAAAGTTCAAATGGTATTTTTTTATCTCCTCCCAACAAACAATTATATCAAAAATTGCCTAATATCTTGATAAATAAATTAACGGAGACTTCAATTATACAAAATTTATAATTCTCCACACAAGAGAGAGAATACAGATTTCCAGACACGATAATATAGCCCGGTCCACCTCTCCGGTGTCCAATCCGAATTCAAGACAAAAATCATCAAAGGCTGAAAACAAGGTAGAGAAATAAAATTAGGAAAAAAATGTATGTATGTATGTATGTATGTATGATGATTAAAAAAATAGATGGGCAAAATAAATCATTTGCGTTTCCTCATCCCAGCCACGGCCTTGTCATCATCTTCACCAGGGACAAATCTTGGGAGATTTAATAGTGTGTTTACTCGAGAAACTCCTTCAAGAGCAGACCACTCATTTTCTAACTCGGCATCTATCATCTCCTTTGACTCTTCTTCATTGCTTTCTTCCTGTGACTTTTCATTGCTTGCCCGGCAAGTTCCTGACCTTTCCAGAACAGTTGGTCCAGAAAGATCTACCCCACCAACTGGGTCGATTTGGTTTCCTAAACAAGTCTGCTCTTTAGAATTCATATGAGATGCACTAGATAATTTTGGCGAGTCGGAATCAAGGAAGAGGCAAACGACAGCGCAATCATCCACCTTAGAAGTTGGGTATTTATATCTCCAAGCCCGAACTGCCGCCTCAACCAGCGCTCTGGCAGCAGAAGAACGTGCCGGTGATGCTGCTATGATGTCAACAACTTCTTTGTTTGAGAGTACATCCCAAATCTGCCAAAATTAAATCAAAAAACTTGAAATGAACTGAGAGGTAAGAAGACGTCAAGTTAGATTAGACAAAGTAAGGCATTCATTAGCAATTGAAATTTCAAAAATGTCTCCCACCCCATCTGTTGCCAAGACAACAAATTCATCCTTCTCATTGAGACGTCGATAGGATATTTCTGGAACAGAAATTAGCCCAAAATCCTTCAGACAAAAATCTCCAAATGCCCGGGCCATGGCTAGGCCAGGGGAATCATTGTTGGGCAACCAGACTCGGGCAACCTCAGGTTCATCTTGAAGAGCAAAAACACGCCCTTTACATTTGCGAATTCTCTCTGCTTCGGCTGTTGAAGAGAAAAGGACACAAGGTAAGGCTTACTAAAAAGATTCAACAAGTACACTTGCAATAAAAATAACCACCAAAACAAGACTTCCACAGACTACAATCATAAACCAATAGACAACAACACATTTATTAGCGATCAAGAGCAAGTCTCAGAATTCCTATCCTTTGCATTATTTAAGGCATAAGCCAACTCCTCCTCAGGTCCTTAATATAAGACAACTTTGGATAGTTGATCTTGGTCCTTCATATTTGTCAATATTTTCCTAACTTGCCCCTATTAATGCTCCAACAACCATAGTCAAGGAGGAGAAGGAATGAGGGAATTAAGGAATATGACTAGGGTGTTTTAGAAAATACATGTTATATTAACCAACTCAACTAACTTCCTTAATCTCATCAAATTAGGTAAATATATCTTATATTAAAGACCGGAAGAGTATTTAAATAAGGCAGGCATCCTGTCAACCATATTTGCACTTATGCACTCTATATGAGCTAAAATCTTTTCTTTCTCTCACAGATTACATACCAAGAGATGTCAAACAGTAAATTTATATGTTTGAGAACACATATGAGCGAGAAAGGAAACCTCAAAATGGAACATCCAATCTTTAATCCAACATTCACAAGCAGGAATGAAGAACTACGATATGAAAGGGAGGATGGCTGTGCCCTTCAATCATAAGTTAACCCCAAATCCCCAATATATTTGTTGATCCACAGAAATTTTTAAGTCACATAACAGTAACAACTACTAACAAAACAGACATTTTCTGCAGTCAATTAAGCATTATGTATCCCCTGCCTGAACAGACGCCACATGTTTTCAATTTAAGGTCCAGTTCAGTATTATTTGAAGCAAATTTGTCGATTAGGTATCCACAACTATGTAGCCAGTATTGTAAAGGCTGCCATCAGGAACTACTTCAACCCAAATATTTAAGCTATAAAGTGAAGGCCTAAGATTGTCTTTATTAACATCTGCAGTATGCCCTCTCATAAAAACCCAAGGGCTTGAAACATGGACATAGCACACACTTATTATTCATTGTGCAAGAACATAATTTTAATGCAAAGAAAGGTGAATGAAAGGATCGAATGCCTGACTGGTTGTCATTAAGACCCTTAATTCCATGTCAACAACTACAACTCAAAATCTTAAATTGTTCAGTGATGCCCAACATTAGTTCAACAAATATCCTTAACAGTTATCACCAAAATTTATTATGCGCAAGCCTCAATTAGGTGTCTGCTAAAAAGCCTACTGCCTTGTTGCTCGTGCTGCCATTATTGACAAAATAAAGCTTCCATAAACTGTATCAATGATAAATTACAGGTGATAGGAGTCAAGTCAAATTTATCTTATAAACATAATGTCAATGGAGGCATAATTCTAGCAAAACAAAATTCTAAAGTTTATAAATACCAAGTTTGATTTACTTTCTTTACTTTTGAGAAAAGAATGTGTTACTTATTGGAAGTGCTAAATTTTTCATAACTATAGACCAAATCGAATCAAAATGGCAGTATGTATGGATATAGAAGAGTTAAACCTGACTTAAAATAAAATTTTCAAAATATCAGAAAAGAATCGGTGAGGGAAGCAGAGGAACATAAGCATAGCAGCTTCAGAAAACTAAAGAGTAGAGGCTTCAGGCATCTAAAAATATATGATCCACTTGCTCAAACTTATGGAGATGCTGTCATTATTCAAATTATCGATTGGGAAAGGCCTAATTGGCGGCTTTCAACTACTTCATTGTATATGATAGATCTTTAAAGGGATACCTGGCATGACAGAGATACATCTGTAATAAGTGGGACCTGTGACAACTAAATTACTTTCTCAAAGTACAGATCTAGAACAGGTTTCTCCAATCTGCCTTTCTGTCACTTGCTTATGTTAGGATAGATCAAGTAGTAAGCAATAACTTCATAAGCATTTGAACTTGAGTGGTAAAATGCTAATAAGATAAAAACTTCATTCACCTGACTTAAGTCACTGTCAAAGAGGAAAAAAAGACAAGAATTAGTCAACAGAGACAAACCTGGAAGACTGGGTTTCAGATCAACGGTTAATTGAACAGCTGTAAGAGAATCATCTTTGTCTCTTGTACCCAGAACAGCTCTAGAGTCACCAACATTTCCAATAACAAGGTCAAGACCCTACAACAAAGACCGTATCACTCTTAAAATAAATTATCTACATGCACAAAAGTCATAGCATGCATGAGGTGATTGTCAACATTACTAAGGTTACAAACACTTACTTGCTTAACTAGAGTCACTGCTGTAGTCCCACTGCAAAAGCAGTCAATACTTGGATGCATCTTCAGTTCCCCGTCCATAACCTTAAATGCCCTCAAAAATGACTCTCTAAGTGTTCGGAAGATCTCAGGGTGTTTTTCCATTCCTTCATAATCAATGGATGCCCTGGAGTCCTCATCAGCAGATACAAAGGCAGCCTCTTCTGAATTCATACTCCCTGCAGTTTTGAAGCTTATCTCTTTGAGGACTTCTTCACCAGCTCCATTCAGTTCCCAGTGTGAACTCAGTTTTAGGGGAAGAGAATCCCTCACTCTTTTTGCAACCATATGACCAAACGGACCGTGGCCATCAAAAACTCCACAAAAAACGGTATCTTTTCTCGAACAGAAGTTCTGAAATGCACAATAAATTGAATTCACGAAAAAAAAAAACCCTACATAAAACAGGCTTAGGATAAACCATATGACAGGCATCAATCATTGTAATTCAATGACTCGATATATATTAATGGAATAGCGTTTCCCAAAGCAGTTTGGTGCACATAGTTTTTATAGGCAATATTTTATTGTAAAGAATTTAAGATGAGGCAAATCATGTATTAAAAAAGGCGGTTCGTTGCCCGAATATGAACGGAACAAGATAAAAGAGGTAAATAATTTGGATATCATCCGAATAAAGCGCGAAAAACTGTTGCAAAGCATAAGATTATGTTAAAATGGAAGAACCTTCCAATACTCAATACTCAGCATGCAAAAATGGAGAAAGATCTAACCTCCCAAACAATCATGGCGTCTTGATTTGTGCCTTTCTTGCCTTGTTGAGTGAACAAGGACGCAACTTCACTAGACCCATTAAGAAAAAGCCTCCCCGGAATTCTATGTAGGGGCTCATCCCTCCAATGGTCAAAGGAAGAAGTCCTCGATCCCAGTCTTTTTCTCGAGTTCTTCCGTCTACTGATACCCGAAGGTGAAGTGGGAAGTGGGCTCCTGCTTTCCGCAGAGAAGCAGGACCCCATCCTGAGGGCCCTGAGAATGCTGAGAATGCACTCCAGACCAGCTGAGCAATCGCACCTCCTATGTTCTGTTGACGGATCCGTCACAGAGAGGAGGGGAAAACCTTGAGAAGCTGCAGGTGCAGGCAGTATTCCAGAAATAATTCACCAGCTCACCCGAAAGTAACTGAAATACCAGTGAAGGAAAAAGGTTTCGACCGCAATAACAACTGAGAAAATTTCGAAATGATATGCGCTTCAGTCCCGCATTCGGGAAGAGAAGCTCCAATTCGTGGATGAAGCAGCAACTAAAAGAGCTCCCACTTGCTTTTGCTTGATTTGCGTATCGGTAATCATAAAAGAAACGGCATAAGGCGCAGATCTGCGTAATAAACATGCAGCAAATGTCATCGACAGTGGGAAATCCGCGACTCTGGAATCAGATACACAGACAGACACAGGCAGGGCAGTTGGATCATTCTCTCTTATTCTTTAGATCGAGATGGGAAATAAAGGTAAAAAAAAAAAGAGGAAAGGAACAAATCCAATCCAAAGAGAATGTGAGAGTCAGTTATGTTTTGGGGTTGTGGGGTGTTGCAGAAATGAAATTGGACAAGTTGAATCAGAGAAATAATCGCAACCACCAACAACTAAAAAAGATCGCCAGAAACCCGCTCTTAAACAATGCCTCAACTCGTTAGTGTTTAGCAAAGGGTTAAGGAGCAAGCTTCGTGTGCAGTTCTTCAAAGGAGGCGTCCAAGTGCGAAGTTTTTTGGGGCGAAAGTAGGCATAACGTTACGTTTTTGGGGCCCGTCTGCCGGATTAGTTGGCCGTCAGCTTGGATGGAATCTTTGCGTAAGATCGACAGAAATGATGGCGATGATATTTAGGAATAAAAATTATAAAAAATAAAAAAAATCGAAAAAAATTCAAAAAAAATCAAAAAATTGAAAAAAAAATTGGAAAAAAAAATCAAAAAATTAGGAAAAAATTGATAAAAATAAAAAAATTGAAAAAACTTAAAAAAATTCAAATAATTAGAAAAAAATTCAACAAATTAGGAAAAAATTAAAGGGAAAATTCCAAATAAATTATTTGAATTTATACATTTTTGAAGAATCTGTTGAATTTGTAAATACTATTTGAGGGATATGCAAATTCGGGTCAAATTACCCTTTTACCCTTTAGTGTAAAATAAATAAAATAAAATAAATTGTGACATCCTAAAATTTGAGTTTAGGATATTAAAAATATTATAAGGAATAAATTATAGGAAATTTAATACGATAAATTAAAAGGTTAATATTTGGAAGTAAAGGCATATTTTCCGTAAAAATTAAGGACAAATAGTTGAGAATAATTTTAGGCCATACACCCCACCGCTTTCGCATACCACCGGGCGGCCCACCACCACCCGGCCGGCCGGCCATCACATGCGCACCACCGTCCGGCATTTCGGGGGGTGTATGGCCTAAAATTATTCCCAATTATTTGTCCTTAATTTTTACGGGAAAATATGCATTTACTTCCAAATTTTAACCTTTTAATTTATCCGGGCTAAATTTCCTATAATTTATTCCTTATAATATTTTTAATATCCTAAACTCAAATTTTAGGATGTCACAATTTATTTTATTTATTTTATTTTATTTTATTTATTTTACACTAAAGGGTAAAAGGGTAATTTGACCTGAATTTGCATATCCCTCAAATAGTATTTACAAATTCGACGATGACTACGGGGGCTTACGTACAAATTCAAATAGTATTTATTTGGAATTTTTCCTTTAATTTTTTCCTATTTTTTTGATTTTTTTTTCTAATTATTTGAATTTTTTTTTAAAGTTTTTTTCGAATTTTTTTTTTTTATCAAATTTTTCCTAATTTTTTTTTTTTTTCTAATTATTTGAATTTTTTTATAATTTTTTTAATTTTTTTCTATTTTTTATAATTTTTTTATTCCTAGTCATCGCCACATCATCTTGTCGTGCCACGTCATCGCCACGTCAAGATTCCATCCAAGTTGACGGTCAACTAACGGCGCATGTGACGCGCGCTCCCAAAAACGTAACGTTATGTCTACTTTTGCTCCCAAAAAACTTCGTGCGCGGACGCTCCCTTGGGCAAAGAACTTCGTGAGCGCCTTCCTTAACCCTTTAGCAAATCGAAGTTTTAAAAGCTTTTTTTAAAAAAAAAAAAAAAAAAGAGGTAATATTTCTCTTGTATATTTATCACTTAAATAATAAAAATTATTTTCTAAAAATTAATTTTTATAGACCCGAAAGTTTTTTCTTTATTTTTCTGTCAGGAAGAGCCAAAAGGAGAAAAGATTTGATGCGAACCTTTGGGTTTTTAACAACAATAGCGCATGCATATATTTGAGTTTCACCCTAATTCCCTGTGATAAAAATATAAGAAAAATTATATTTTGGATTACATATGAATCTCAAATATTGTTGAATTGGTGGTTATTTATAATCAATATGATGTGAGTTTGACTTGTAGTTTTCTGACTTGAATGATGAATAATTGAATTTGAAAGTTGGACTCAAGTTATAAATTATAATTTTGAGTTTTTGGGTTATGATTGCTATAGGATTATCAAAAATTAAAATTTATTACTACTGTTAGAATATAAGGGTATAATTCATGGCACAAGTTTCAAGGGTCAATAACCCAAAAACCAACACATACTCAGGTATAAATTTTCGGATACAAGTTTCATGGGCCAATAACAACATTTATATGCGATTAACATGAGAATTTATATTAACGATTTCACTCATGCGCTTCTAAGTTGTTTTCATCTGCCACAAAACCCAGGACAATTTGGTCATTTGGTGAGATTTGAAAATCCTAGATTCCTCCATCAATTTTGACATGAGATTTCATATATTGACAACATTTATTTGTCTTTTTCCTATTTTAATTGTATTTTTTTTTTTTTTTGGATTTTCCCTTTAAAAGAAGGGAAAATCTCATATAAAGATGGTTGAATTACCCAAATTCTAAATTAGATTACTAAACTTAACAAATTATTAATTAGGTTATGTGACATAATTATGAATTTAGAAATTGGGTCAAATTGCCTCTACATCTCTTAGTTATTTTTAAAAAAAGAAAAGAAAAATTGGAGCAGAACAATATTATTAAGCGCTAATAGCAGAAAATTCATCGGAAGCCTTTGCACTAA
This sequence comes from Acacia melanoxylon, assembly GCA_019022615.1. Taxonomy (NCBI): domain Eukaryota; kingdom Viridiplantae; phylum Streptophyta; class Magnoliopsida; order Fabales; family Fabaceae; genus Acacia; species Acacia melanoxylon. The sequence continues at coordinate 197,641 of JAFJYJ010000059.1, forward strand.
AGTTTTCTTCTACTATTTTGCAAGTCCAATTTGCTCCTTGGCTTTCTCGGTTTCTAATTTTTCTTTGATTAGTGTTCATGTTTGGTTTTTGTTCCTTTTTTTGGGTTTAATTTATCCGTGATTCACACGTAGTTTAATCTTGAGATTGAGAAACTTGGAATGGCTGGTTTTTGTTCACAGACCTACACGGTAATGCCCTCCTTCACCAATTATATATTCATCATCTGGGAGTATATGGTTGTTCATGTTATTGCTCCACACTGCATACCACTTCGGATTTAAAGGTTCATCCGCTCCTGTATCATACCCCACACGGGAAGGTCGACACTATTAAGACCCAGCGGCCACTTTTCAATCTTTCCCAATCTACGTCTTGATCGATGAACTCCCCGAAATACCCCACTACATACCACTAAATTGCCCAATTGCAGAAACAGTGACTCTCCGAAAAGATTTGGACAGCTCGAAGAGAAATAAAAAACTCACGAATGAATATACATCTTCTTTCTCACTAAGCAACTTTGCATTGGGCAATTTAGAAGTTCTCGTCAGCCTCTGCCGCTTGAAACCAGTACTTGACTTTCATCTTCTTGCTTGTTATCCTTGACCGATGAACTCCCCAAAATACCCCACTACATACCACTAAATTGCCCAATTGCAGAAACAATGACTCTCCGAAAAGATTTGGACAGCTCAAAGAGAAATAAAAAAACTCACAAATGAATATACGTCTTCTTTCTCACTAAGCAACTTTGCATTGGGCAATTTAGAAGTTCTCGTCGGCCTCGCCGCTGAAACCAAGACTTGACTTTCATCTTCTTGCTTGTTATCCTTGACCGATGAACTCCCCAAAATACCCCACTACATACCACTAAATTGCCCAATTGCAGAAACAATGACTCTCCGAAAAGATTTGGACAGCTCAAAGAGAAATAAAAAAACTCACAAATGAATATACGTCTTCTTTCTCACTAAGCAACTTTGCATTGGGCAATTTAGAAGTTCTCGTTAGCCTCTGCCGCTTGAAACCAGTACTTGACTTTCATCTTCTTGCTTGTTATCCTTGACCGATGAACTCACGTTGTTGTTTGTCCCATCAACACCTAAATCCAAATGATGGCACTTTCTCTTGCCCGAAATCCCATCAATCTGAATTTCAACCTTAAATTTGGGAATTCCGGAATCCTCCAATTCATCCATAAAATCCTCTTCAATAAAGATATGGGAAAAGAACGGTTTGCCATTTTCATCGATCCAGGCGATAGATCTCTGACTTCCAGATCCAAAATCAATATGCACCATCCGAAGAAAGTCAAATACATACTTGGACCCTCCAACGATCACCTCCAGTAAAGGCTTGCACTCCAGGAACCCAGCACGCAAAGGCTCAAGCACTTGGCTCTGAAAATCAACCCTAGACCTGCCCCTTTTCATTTCCTCTTTTTTTTTTTTACTATTGGTTAGAAATATTATTCGAAAATAACCAATACTTAAATATTATTGATTGGATTTAAGATTTGTTGAGTTTACCAGCCTTATATAGGATTTCTTTATTTCAACCATCTTTATATGGGATTATCCCTAAAAAGAACAGCAAAGAACACTACTACCTCCGGTCCTAATTATAAGACCTAGTTGACTTTTTTGGGAGAGATTAAAGAAGCTAAATAAGTTAGTTAATCATTTCATATGTTGTGTATCCTTATATTATAGAAAAGAGAAGGAAAAAAAGGACGGATGAGAGTGGCATTTTCCATGTCTAAGTTATATCTTTATCATTCTCGTTCCAGTTGATAATGACATTGGGTCCTCCTTGCCTCCTCCAATATTTTTCAAATATAATTCCTATTTACATATTATAAAAAATGAAATATGTAAAATTGTTAAAATCATTTCTCCCTCTCCTCCAGGAAACTCATCAATTAGGATTAGGAGTTAGGACGTATTTTGTAATGACCCGAGAAAAAAAAAATTCGGGGGGGCGAAACTTATTTTAGGAGGGTAAAATGTAATACCCCGATTAATAATAGAAATAATAATATAGTAAAATCTAGAAATTAATAATATTTGTATTGTTAATTTATTATTATTTGGGAATAATTAAAGGGCTGACCCCATAGCTAAAACCTAAATTTTAATTATAAACTTAGGTCTAGCCGCTAAAACCTAAAAAAAAAAAAAAAACGCTCGACACTTTTCTTCTCCGCTACCTTTCTTCTCAAATCCTCTTTTCGTACTCTCATCAAATTAAAATTAGGTCGCTAGCAAAACGGTGATCGGTAATCCTAATCCCATGAGTCATAGGTTAATTTTATATGAATCTTGATAGGTAATCTTAATCCCATGAGTCTTAGGTTAATTTTATATGAATCTTGATAGGTAGTCCTAATACCAAAACCAAAACCATAGGAATTAATTGTTTTGTCGCGTGTCGCTGCAATTATATATGTGTATAGAGGTTCCTTCTTCGGTTAGCGTGCCTCACTTTCTTGCATAAATATTTTTTCTTCTTTCTCGAATTGCGCAACTAGCTTTTGCAAAACCAATTAACCATTGAACAATGATCCTGTACGTAGTTGCAAGGGAGTGCTTCGTCTTTGGGTGATTGGATTACATGTATATACCTTTTCATTAAATATAATATCCGCACATCTTCGTTTTGGGTCTCGTTTTTATGGGTGATTGAAATATATGAATGTGAGATGTTTGTACGTGGCTGCTTTTATCGTGTTGGCTTTCGAAATTGGAATATATATATATGTGTGTATTATTTAATTACATTAAATATACATTGCTCTGGTCGCTGATGAGTAGAGTCATGGGTTTAAAAAGGAATAATGAGTAGAGTCATGGGTTTAAAAAGTGATAATGAGTAGAGCCATGGGTTTAAAAAGGGATCATGGGTAGAGTCATGAGTTAAAAAAGGATAATGAGTAGAGCCATGATGGTCATGAGAATTTCTCATGACCTTATAGGAACCCATGAGTAAAATGGATAATAAGTAAAGCCGGGAGTTAAATGATGGTCATGAGAGCTTCTCATGACAACCTCATAGGAACCCATAAGTAAGATGGATAATGAGTAGAGCCGAGAGATTTAAATGATGGTCATGAGAATTTCTTATGACAACCTTATAGGAACTTATGAGAATTTAGATGTGTATTAAAAATAATTTAACAGTGGGAAGATAGCTTTGGGATGATACCTCCCAAAGTGATGAACGCAACCTTTGGGCTTTATGCCTTCGATATTTATACGATGTGAAAAGATAGTATCTCGTTCTTCCCAAAGTGGTGTACGCGGGGTTTCCGGACGCTAGTAGCAACTTTGGGAAGATGTGTGCACACTAGGAAGAAATACTTAATGGCCAAATTTGATTAGTTGTGGGCGGGGTTTCGGGTCACGGGGTAGGCGCGGGGTTTCCGGGTCACGGGAGAGGCGCGCGGGTTTCCGGGTCTACCATGGTTCTCTTCCCACTAAATAAATTGAATAAAGAATAATAAAATTGTTTTCTTGGATGTATATATATTTATATATATGGAATATATTTTATTATGTAAATATTTTGTTTTCTCTATATTGCTTTGTTTTATTAGGATTACCAAAGAATTCTTGATGTTTGTGTTCACGGGTGCGATGATCCTTCGGGAAGCGGAATTTCGAGAAACATGTGCCAAGAGTTGGGGCTAGCAGTGAGTAGTGAGGAAGAACTTCAAGGCCTCTAGCGAGTTTATTTTGTTATTTTCTTAAATAAATCACATTTAACGAGTTTGGATTTTCATTATGGTAATAAGTAGCCTTGCACTTGTCCTAGTACAAGTCTGCGGCGTAATACTCCCCAAGGTTGTTTAATTTGAATTTTTAGTATTCATTTATAAAATCATTTAAATTTTATACTATGGTAATTGTTAGAAATTGGGGGTGTTACAATAACTCTATAACAAATACAAAAAATATATAAATTAATAAATTTAAAAAGCAAAAAAAGAAAAAGCTACAAAGTGAAAAGGGCACAGGGTGGGCTTCGAGGCCTCAGGGCCGGCCCGTTTAAGCCCGAGCCGTCGCTGTGGCCGGCCATCCAGGGCTAATTTTAAATATCTCGTCCATTTTTCAAGCCCGGCCCTTAAAAGGTCAAGGCTTAAACGGGCCGGCCCGATGAGCCTGGTCCGTTTTGCCGGCTCTAGAGGCAATAGGTTCACTCTTTCAAAAATATTTTGAGATCAATGATCATTGGCTCAAGTCTCTGAAAATCCAGGCTCAAGTCTAGAGCCAAACTCAAGGCAATGTTTTGTCAGGCTCGAGTCAATATAGTATTTTGGCGATAGATGCAAAAGAGATTGACTCGAGTTTGCAACATTGGCTCGAGCCAATGTGACAGCAAAAATGTTTTCTCTGGTAAAATCATATTTCTGACTTGGTTAAAATAATTTTGCTTAGTATCTTGATCATACATCATTTCCATAGTTCATCATCATCAAAACACAAATAGGGAACTAACACCTTCAAATTTCAAAAATGACGTTTTAGTCCCTGAATTCCAGAAATGACGTTTTAGTCCCAAAATTCGGAAATGACAGTTTGGTCCCAAAATTCCATAAATGATAGTTTGGTCCCAAAATTCCATAAATGACAGTTTGGTCCCAAAATTCCATAAATGACAGTTTGGTCTAAAATTCCATAAATGACAGTTTGGTCTTTTATATATTAAAACTAAATCGATAAAAATTTCAATAATATCTCCGCTAACCCAAATAAATTATTTTCATAACATTTAATCGGTAAAAACATTTTATAGGACATAAATCCTAAACTTCTTAAATAGAAAAATTCATTTTAAATTTCTAGAACAACCAAACAATAAATTAAATTGATTAAAATTTACTATTGATCATCCACTACATATATATAGCCTTCTATTGTCAAAACTCAAAACTCTCTGAAAATCTTAACCTCAAAATTTTCACTAACCAACATAATGTTACCCCACTAGAAAGAGAAAAATAAATAGAATAACTTTTAAGAAGAAAGTTTATTGAAAAGAAGCTAGTTTAGCTACCTAAATAATCTTATAAGATCAATGACATACCTTAAAATCATGGTTTGTGAAACCGGACCGGATGGCCGGTTCGAATACCGGAACCGGCCAACCGGCCGAGAAACCGGTCCGGTTTGGTTCAAAATCGGAGTGAACTGGTTAACCCGGTTTGAACCAGAAAACCGTGTAAAACCGCCGATTCACAAGGTCACCGAGTCCGGCCTTTTTTAAAAAAAAAAAAAAAAATTCCCTGTCCAATTTCAAAACGACGTCGTCTGGCCTTTTTTTTTCAATGGGAGGCAAATCGGATTTAATCAAATCAGAAGATTTGATTTTGCTTGCGTGATCCCAACTCTTCCGTCTTCCCCGTCAAACTCAACCGCTCGTCCTCGTTCCTCGTTCCTCAAGCCTCATCTCCATTGCCTTGCTTCATCGACTCTTCCTTCTACCTCCGTCTGACCAAAATGTCTCCCTCCGTCCGAGCACTCCTCTGTCGCCCAAGGTTGCAGAGCTTGAGAAGGAGCTTCGCCGTCGGCCGTCGCTGGTAAGTAACCGATAAGTCCCTTTTTAGGTTTTTTTTTTTTTTGAAATTTTGCCTCATTGTTGTTAGTTTCTTCAGGTTCTTGCCGTTCTTGCCTTCATAGAGCTTCGTTCATGCCTTTACAGAGTATCATTCATTTTGATTGCAGAGCTTCAGGTTTGTTTGTTATTTATTTTTGAATATTTTAGTTCTTTTTTCTTCGTTCTGCTGCTGTTCTGGTGTACCAGGTGCATACATTTTTACTTTTGGATGTCATATTGGTTTGATTGGGTTCGTTTTTTGATTTCCTGAAGTTGTCGTTGTTGGCTCTGTTTTCGGGTTCATACTTCATATAATTTGTTGTGCTCGTTGGTTGATTTTCGTTTATGTTGTGCTCTGTTCGGTTGGGTTTGGAATTCTGAAAGCTTGGTTTGCTTTTTGGTCTGGCTTGGTTTTGATTCTTGAAGGCTTCATTTCTGTGGTGCTCTATTCCACACACTTCTAGTTGTATATATATATATATGTGTGTGTGTGTGTGTGCGGTTTGCTTGTTGTGCTGCTCTGTTTGGTTTGGATTGGATTCCTGAAGCTGTTAATGGAGGGAAATAATAACAATGAAGGTGCCCAGAATACTACCACCCCTAATCCTCCCGAGTCTAGTAATCCTCCCACACAATCTAGTTTTAAAAAATTGATCCTGCTCGGGAATATGTATCTCTTAAGAAAGAGGGGAAAGTAAACGTATTTACATGCCTATTATGTGGTTCAAGTTATAGGGAGGAGGAATAAATAGGTTGAAACAACATTTAGCTGGTGTTAGTGGTCAAGTTTCTTCTTGTAAAAAAGTTTCTCATGGCGTACGTGCTAGAATGAAAGCGTCATTGGTAGAAGGATCAAAGAAAAATCATGTTCATAATGATAATTTAGATGAAGGAAATGAAGCTACGAAAGTGTAGAACCGATTGTATCAAAGAGGAAAACGCCTAACTTGTGGGGTTGAAAATTATTTTGCACCTAGGACAACTCATGGTGCTAAACCAAGCATCAAGAGTGTTTGGGCAAGTCAAGAAGCTCAACATAATGCGAAAAGAGCTTTTGCTCATTGGGCTTATGCGAATTGCATTCCATTTAATGCATTGACTGTTCTTTGTTTCAAAAAGCCATCGATGTCACTCGCAATTGGGCCTGGGTTTAAGGTCCCTAGTTATTATGAGTACGAGTTAGCTTGTTGGGTGATTGTAAAAAAGAATGTCAACTTCTAATTGATAGCCATCGAGCGAAATGGAAAGAAAATGGTTGCACACTCATGGCGATGGTTGGACGGATGTCGACAACGAACTTTGATTAATTTCTTAGTCTATTATGTACATGGCATGGTTTTTGTGAAATCAGTTGATGCCTCATATTTAATTAAAGATGCCAATACACTATTCTCATTGTTTAGAGAAGTCATTGAGTGGGTGGGTCCAGAAAATATTGTCCACGTTGTGACCGACAATGCTGCAAACTATGTAGCATGTGGTAGATTGATAAAAGAGAAATACAAAACCATCTATTGGTCACCTTGTGCTGCACACTGTTTAAATCTGATTTTGAAAGATATTGCATCAATGCCTCATGTTTCAGACCTTGCGAAGAAGGCATCCAAAATTACTGTATTTGCTTATAATCATTTGATCTTCTTGTCATGGCTAAGAAAAATATCTTGTTGGAAGGAAATTGTGCGTCCTGGTGCTACAAGATTTGCCACCACATTTATCACCCTTCATAGCATATATTCTCACAAGCATGACTTACAAGCTTTGGCTATTGATCAGCATTTTTTGCAGCATAAGTTAGCATCCACTGAAGCCGGAAAAACTTTCAGTGCAATCATTCTAGATAACCGGCTTTGGGGCGATTACTTTCAAATTGTGAGACTTGTGTCTCCATTGATCAAATTGTTGATTCATATGAGAAGCCTTCAATGCCATATGTCTATGAAGGCATGCAAAGGGCTAAAAATGTGATCAAGGATGTGTTTCAAAAGAAAAAGGAACTATACAAGCCTTATACAAATATTATCCAAAGTCGTTGGGATAAGCATTTGAAAACCGAACTTCATGCGGCGGCGTATTTGTTGAATCCGCATTTTTGTATAGTCCCGATTTTGTTAGAAAGCATCGATGTATGGAAGCGTGATTGATTTGTTTGAGGCGAACTCATCTGACGATGTTGATTATTATGTAACAATGATGAGGCAAATCGGTGTATACCGCGAACGGAAAGAATCTTTTGCTAAAGTTTCATGTGAAAAAACAGCCCGTACACTAGTCCCACGTAAGTACATTGACTTTCATATTCAAAAGCACATATTGAGATATCTGACATTAATAATACATACTAAATGTCTTTTATTTTATTTTGTAAATGATTGGTGGTTGTATTACGGGGGTGCAGTACCTCAATTGTAAAAAAATGATTTACGCATTCTTAGTCAAACTTCTACTTCTTCTAGATGTGAAAGAAACTGGAGCTTGTTTGAGCGTATCCATACTAAAAGAAGAAATAGATTGGAGCATCAAAGGCTTAATGATTTGGTTTTCACTAACTACAATCGAGGCTAAAGTTTAGGTAAACTTAACTTTTGATTACTTGTTTTATAGTTTTATACTTTTATTACATATGGATATATATACACTTTATTAATGTTGGTATTCTATCATGTTGGCATTATAGGAATCAATTGAAAAAGAAGAAAGACAATTATGATCCCATTGATTATGAATCAATTGATAAAGTTGACTTTTGGGTGGTTGAGGAAGATTCAACTCCTGAATTTGATGATGTAGATGCAACAAATCTTCAACTTGAACAAATGGCAAGCGATTTTGGAGGTTCCTAACTATCTCTTCTATTATATAAGATTATATTCCTACACAAAATAATATAACTATGTCTTTTACATATGTATTAATAATTCTATTCGTTTCATATATAGGTGATGATGATTTTAGTATTGCGCCTCCATCTTTAAATGATGCTCATGTCGCTTCTAGTGCCTTTACTTTTCCTCCTATAGCTCCACCTCCTGATGTCTCAATACCTAAAGAGTTGAATGATGTTAATGCTGATTACAATGATGATGATGATTAGATTATCAAAGGTGAGAATATTTTGTCATCATATACTTGTTTTTGATATTTTGCTAGTATGAATATTTTGTCTCAAATGTAGGTTGTAAAGAAAATTCAAAATTGTTAAGAATGATATCTGAATATGTCACAAGTATTGGAGTATATGATTATTTTGCTATTGATCTAAAGTATTGAAATGATATATAGTATGTCAAATTTAGGTTGGTGTGATGAGAAATTAAATATTTTCTATTTTTTTATACCTCACCGGTCTACCAAACCGGTCTAGGCCCGGGTTGACTCCGATCTGACCTACTAACCCTTAACCCAATACCCCTACCGGTTCAGTGACCGGTCCGGGTTTCAGAACCTTGCTTAAAATAGCCTCCACCTCTTCTCTTTTCCTTTCCCTTTTTCCCTCGCACTCTTTTCTCGCCTCTCCCTCTGCTGACCGTGCATGTGTGTGTGTGGCGTGTGTGGATGTGGGTTGATTAAATAGAAGGGGGAGGGAAGTGATTGGAAGGAGTGGTTCACAAATCAAGCAAATGGGTATGGGGGCACTTGCCCCATCCCATCTGATGGGTTGCAATTGCAGCCTTTTTTTTTGCTGCTTCATTCTTTTCTTTTCTTTTTTTTGTGTTTTTTTTTTCAGATTTCTTTCTTTCTCTTTTTGCTTTAACTATTACAAAATAAATACACTCATCATATATAATTCTTTTATAATTACAATTAGATCCTGAAATTAAAAATCAGGATGTTACAACTTTCCCCACCTAAATATAATTTTATCCCCAAAATTCTCAACAGGTTATTAAAGAAAACAATCCCTAACAAAAGATTCCAATACAATAACATCAAGGTCAAAACATCATTACCAAAATATCATGGCACGCTGGCACATCAAAACAAAAGTCACTAACATAACAAAATTATCACATCACACAACTTTGATCACAACACAAAACAATCATAAATATCAATAATATCATAACACGTAGGTATACCTACTCAAACAAATCAGGGAAATCATGTCGCACTCGCTCGTCGGTTTCGCAAGTAGCATCACCGGGAGACATACCCTTCTTGAAAACTTTTAAGACATGGATTGTTCTATTTCACAACTGCTTATCCTTCACATCGAGGATCCTTCCTGGCTCGAGTATGTAGGTTAAATTTTCTCTCAATTCAACCTCTTCAGGCTCAATTACATGGGAAGGATTTGGATGATATTTTTAAGTTGTGACACGTGGAACACGTTGTGCATGCTAGACAGATGCGACAGCAAGGCAATTCGATAAGCAACTGGTGCAATTCGCTCTAGAATCTTGTATGGTCCAATGAATCGGGGAGTCAATTTCTTGGCTTTAATGGATTTGTCAATACCAATTACCGGTGAAACCTTAAGGATTACATGATCCCCTACTTCAAACTCCAAAGGTCTTCGTCGCCTATCCGCATAACTCTTTTGTCTGCTATGAGCGGTTAACAACCTCTGGTGAATCATATCAATTTTTTTTGTAGTTTTGTCCACCAAGTTCGGTCCAATCACAGTTCGTTTGCTCAATTCAGTCCAACAAAAGGCGATCTACACTTTCTACTACACAATGCCTCGAAAGGAGCCATTTGAATGCTCGAGTGATAACTATTATTGTAAGCAAATTCTACTAAAGGCAAGTGACAATCCCAACTATCAGGTAACTCAATGGCACAAGCTTTCAACATATCTTCAAGGGTCTGAATCGTCCTCTCTGTCTGACCATCGACCTGCGGATGATAAGCGGTACTATACGTCAACCTTGTCCCCATAGCCTCTTGTAACGCCTTCCAAAAGTTTGATGTGAACCTTGTATCATGGTCTGACACAATATCTGTGGATACACCATGCAACCTGACAATCCAATCCACGTACAATTGAGCTAGCCTCTTTAAGCTATATCCGATATGGATTGGAAGAAAATGAGCTGACTTCATCAATCGGTCTACAATGACCCATATGGCGTTGTGGTGTGCTGTGGTTTTCGACAATCCCACAATAAAATCCATGGAAATGTTGTCCCACTTCCATTGCGAAACTTCTAAAGGTTGAAGTAATCCCAGAGGCTTTTGATGCTTGATTCTCACCTTCTGACAAGTTAGACACTTCAATACGAAGTCTGCCACATCACGCTTCATCTTTGGCCACCAATAATACCCTTGCTTCAGAACTTGATATGTCTTGGTGACTCCCGAATGAATGGTATACTTGCTCGATGAGCCTCTTCAAGAATTGTTTTCTTGATTTCCTCGTTATCTGGAACACAAATCCTCTTCTTATACGTTAATATACATGTATCTCCAATATCGTAATCAGTTACTTCACTGTTCTCTAACTCTTTTATGATCTTTAGCAATCGGTCGTCTTCCATCTGGGTCATTCTCAAATCACCATAAAAGTCAAACTTCCTTAGCACTGTACTCATAATCACCCTTCATTTTGGTTCAAGATAAACCTCTGATAATCCTTCTAACAGATTATGTTTAGCTACACACATATGAAACACATGTATTGACTTCTAGCTCAAGGCACCAGCAACTACATTTGCCTCCCCTGGATGATACTTCAACTCAAAATCATAATCTTTCAAGAACTCCATCCATCTTCTCTATCAGTTGTTCATCTCCTTTTGATCTACAAGATATTTCAAACTCTTATGGTCATTGAAGATCTCCAATTGAGATCCATACAGATAATGCCTTCAGATCTTCAAGGCAAAAACGACAGTTGCAAGCTCTAGGTCATGCGTCGGGTAGTTCTATTCATGAGGCCTCAACTGTCGAGATGCATAAGCCACAACTTTACCATCTTGCATGAGAACACATCCCAAGCCCTTCAATGATGCATCTGTATACACTATGTATGGTCAGTGTCGATCAGGTATGATGAGAACAGGTGCAGTAGTCAACCGATTTTTCAGCTCCTGAAAAGCCGCCTCACACTTCCCATCCCAAACAAACGGTTGCTCCTTTTTAGTTAATCTGGTGAATGGCCCAGCAATCCTAGAGAATCCCTCTATAAAACGGCAGTAATAACCAGCCAACCCTACAAAACTGCGCACCTCTATCACAGACTTAGGTGGTTCCCCTTTCAACACAGCGTCAACCTTGCTAGGATCTACTGCTACTCCATTTGCTGAGACCACATGACCCAAAAACTTCACCTCTCTCAGCCAAAATTCATATTTACTCAATTTCGCAGACAATTGATGCTTTCTCATAATTTGCATTACCATTCGAAGATACTCTCGGTGTTCCTCTTCACTCTTTGAATAGATAAGAATATCATCAATGAATACCACCACAAATTGATCCAAATAAGGTATGAAGATTTGATTCATATAATCCATAAATACTGTTGGCGCATAGTCAATCCAAAAGGCATGACAAGAAACTCATAATGGCCATATCTGGTACGGAAAGCGGTCTTCGGAATGTCTTCTGCCTTTACCCACAACTGATGATAACCCGATCTCACATCGATTTTTGAAAATACTGATGAGCCTACTAGCTGATCTAATAAATCATCTATCCTTGGCAACAGGTACTTATTCTTGAAAGTGACTTTATTCAATTGTCGGTAGTCAATGCAAAGCCTCAAGTTGCCATCTTTCTTCTTCACGAACAGAACTAGTGAACCCCATGGAGATACACTTGGCCGGATAAATCCCTTCTCCAATAAATCTTCAATTTGCTTCTTCAATTCAACCAACTCTAAAGGTGACATCCGGTAAGGAGCCTTGGAGACCGACTCTGTCCCTGGCACTAATTCAATGGCAAACTCGACTTCTCGCTCTGGAGGTAATCTGGTCAACTCTTCAAGGAACACATCAGGAAACTCTTTAACCACTTCGATTTACTCAATATTTTCCTTTAATTCCACTTGAACTGAGAAGAACACCATGAAGGCTTCGCAACCCTTCTCTACACTTCTCTCAACCTGAGCTGCTGACAACATCATCAAAACTTGAGGAATTTCTTTAATTATTGATGGGAAAAATTAGCACAAAAGACCCAACTATTTCCCTTTTTTTTTACAATTACAATTTAATTACAATCATTCATATATAATTATTTCATAATTATAGTTAAATCCTAAAAGTAGGATTAGGATGTTACAGAGCGCGAGGTATAAGATCAAGGTTTTGAGGAAGAACATTACAGAGTGTGAGGTACAAGATCAATGTTTTGAGGAAGAAGAAAGTGAACAATAAATGTGAGATTTAACAAAAATCGTAATGGGGATAACAAGTTCATTAATAGGATTAACAAGTTCGGTAGTGAGAATAACAAATTCATTCTTCGGGGGAACACATTTTACTGATGAAACCAAAATCTAACTACCATTAACAAATTGCGTAATAGGAATAACAAGTTCATTAATGAAATTAACAAGTTCAGTAATGAGAATAACAAGTTCATTATTCAAGGGAAATAACAAGTTCAGTAATGTGTTCCCCCGAACTTGTTATTCTCATTACTGAAGTTGTTAATCCCATTAATGAATTTGTTGTTCCCATTACGATTTTTGTTAAATTTCATATTTACTGTTCACATTTTTCTTCTTCAAAACCTCGATCTTGTACCTCACGCTCCAATCTCTGTAAAAACAAGTTCTCAGATTGAGAACTTTTTTGGGAAAATCCTTTTGGAGGCCCTTTTAACAGAAAAAATCCCAAAAAAAGGCCCCAAGATTATGAAAATCCCAAAAAAGGCCCCAGGGCCTTTTCTGGGATTTTTCATTAAAACATTAGTTGTTAACGGTGCTGATATAGTTATTAACCGGGGCTGATATTGTTGTTAATGTGACAGATTCAGTTGTTAAAATATTGTTGTTAATGCGGCTGATTCAGTTGTTAACGGGTATTGATTTAGTTGTTAATGGGGTTGATTTAGTTGTTAACGTTTAATGAATTTATACCAGAAAAGGCCCTTGGGCCTTTTTTGGGATTTCAAAATCTTGGGGTCTTTTTTAGGATTTTTTTTCTGTTAAAAGGGCCCCCAAAAGGATTTTCTCAACTTTTTTTTTCATCAGAAAACGTTTTTTTAGTGCTTTTATCACATCTATAATCTTATCGCCTAAAACCTCTCACTCCAAATCAAACACCTAATTTTTTTCAAACAAAGGTTATGAAAATAGAGAAGAAGATCTCGGAGACTTGTTGAGAAGTATCCCTTAAGGAAAATCTCACCTTTTCGCGCACACTATTAAGCTAGATGAAAAAATTAGAGAGAGAGAGAGTGTGTGTGTGTGTGTGTATTAGAGAGAGAGAGAGAGAGAGAGAGAGAGGAGAGAAGAGGAGGTGTGTGTGTGTGTGTGTGTGTGAGAAAAAGTATAATGGTAAATTCATCAACATCTTAAAATTCTAATTTAATTCCTTTCACCTTTATATTCTTTACAAATTTTAACAATCATTTGGAAGTTTTGGAATTTCATTTGGTATTTATTCGTTATTATTCTTATAAACTATCTATATATCAGATTAAATGACATCAGTGACCTTCAGTTCCTAATAGATCGACCATGACTACCCGATTCCTCTTCTAAACTCTCAAAACACTACAATATTCGACCCCAAAATCTTTTTAAAAACAAATAACTATCAAATGCTTCAGATATGAATATGATTAGAAGAACCCTAATACGAGTTAATTCGGAAAAACTAATTTCAAGTCTCGAGCATTTCTTTTTTGCTAATCGATAATCCATGGTGAAAAAAAGAAAATAAATTTGACAAAGCAAAATGGTAATCAACTCCACAACTTAGAGCAAGAGCGGCCACTAAACAAACAAAATGAGTCTAGTCGATAGTTCAATGTTTCATGGATGCAAGCTCGTTAATCCTGAACTTTTGTCGTTATCACTAGATGAAAACTCCCCAAGAAACTGTGATCTCAATTGCATCAATAGTTGGCCAAGATAATTTAAGTCCTCTCCATCCCGACCTCCGACCCAAAACAGATCATACGGTGATGCCTCAACAAGCACCGAACCGGCAGTTGAGATCATGTTATTCAAGTGCGGGTAGATTGAGAACTTGCATTTAAGAGCTCTATTCATTACTTCAATCTTTATGGTGTCCCAGTCAGGCCCTTACCTGTGTACCCACCTAAATATATGTTTCAGACTTTCTCCAAATCAGGAAATAACCAGTTCAATGTATATTCCAAGACGACATCATTGGCATATGCGGTAAGGATGCATGCTTTCCAAAGAAAATCATATGCAAAGGGTAGAATTGGGAATAAGGCCTTATAGGACCGGCTCTTAAAGGGTCAGGGCCTAAAAGGGAGGCCCTAGGTAAAAAAAATGTATGTTTTTTAAGATCCGGCCTGAGAGCATGCGGGCTAGGGCTGGCCTTTTAAGGCCGAAGGCCAAAGACATTTTTAAGAATTTAAATTATTTTTCCTATATTTTTTTTTAAAGAAGTATAATTAGTAAAAAAATATAACAATTAAAGTTCTAATTTATCAAATAAATATTGTCAACATTAATGTCTACACAACACGCTTAATGCAATAAACAGATCACTAATTCATAATCAAGAGTAAATTATTGTTCACAAGTAACTCACACAAAGCATAATAAGTTTTGATCTATGGTAGAACACAAGTGTCTAGTCTCAATGGACTAGTGGATGATTTATATAGGATCAAGTGACTCCTCAAAGATGTCTATCAGATGAACACCAAAGAGAAGATGATTGCTCAGTGATATCTATGAGGAAGATATTACAGAGAGTCTGGAGATCACTATGCTACACAAGTATAGCGTTTCGCCAAAGAGGAATGGGGTGTGTGCATAGTGTGACTGAATATTAGAATAGATGAATAGGGAGTGTGCACCTGGTAGGTAATCTCCTATTTATAGAGATTACCTAGGGTTTTGGCTGTGATTCACCACGCAGGCAGTATGCGCCTCCACGTTCTGCAAAATATCTGCTCCACTACTTGTACTTTCCATGATTACAGGGTGATTAGTGTTTTATCTGATTATGGAGGGATTCTGCCATAAAGTGCCCTTACTGGGCCGCATATCAGCTAGGCTCATTATATGAGTCCATAACAAGCTTAATGCAGTAAAAGTTCTAATTTATCAAATAAATGTTGTCAACATTAATGTCAACACAACACGCTTAATGTAATAAATAAACGCAGTCACTAATTCATAATCAAGAGTAAACTATTGTCTACAAGTAACTCACACAAAGCATAATAAGCTTACTATCAAGCAACATGAGTATGATGATTATCATTTTCATCTTCTTCACCACTATCATCACATTTGATTATGCTTCACTTTGAGTAATAGGCTCTGCCTCAGGAGTAAAAATATCAAGAATATATTCTCTCATATCATGAATACATCCATAATCTTTATCTGCAACAAATAATAAATCAAATCATAAAATTAAAGTATAGTTATTATGTATTTGTAATTAAATGGATAAATAATTCTATAATGAATACAGAATACATATAAATTAGTAAATTAAATGATCAAGTCAAGTTAACGAAACCAAAAAAAATAAATATTTAAAGGGTCTAATATAGGACCAACTTCATTTAGAAGCTCAAATTTACAACCCTGGCCCTTGGAGGGCCAGGGCTTAAACGGGCCGATCCAACAGGCTCGGTCCAATTTTCCGACTCTAGCAAAAGGGTCCAAAATTACTTATAGAAATGTAAAATTTTCTTCATTTCCTGACCTACATTTTAACAATCAGTGTTTTGGACAACTAAAAATTTGACTCGTGTATTTATATTCTGGCCCCTCAATATTTTTATTACAGCCCTGCCTCTTTATAGGATGGTTTACCTGATCAGGTCGATGCATACCAGATCGATCAGGTCCCTGTCTCTGCATCGACCTTCCTATTTTCGCAACTTCTTCTAGACTTTTTGCAGATTTGATCATTTCAACGCATTTATGAGCAAACGGATCATTGAACCCCACAAATTTGTGTGCCTAAACATTGTTATATTTCATAAGCAAACAAACATAGCTGCAACGATTAGAATTTATGCGGGAAAGGCAAAAGTACCTGGTAGCAGTGCTCCACACTTAACCAAGGTGCATAATCATCATTTCCATCAAGCATTTTTTGAATGGGATGAGCTAATATAGACCAACTACTTATATATTCTAACACATTTGAATGGGATGAGGTGAGAAATTTGAAAATTCACCCTAAGGATCCCATGTTTTATAGAAAAATTTGATGCTAGATTCATAAGGTGAGACAGTAGGATCAATGGCAAAAGTCTCATCCACTGATGGGATAACAGGAGTCAGATCTTGTATAGGCTTGAGAAACTCACTTATCAGCATGACAGGCCCAATCTGCATTACGCTTGCCAGTGAAAAAATATCAAGAACTTGGTAAGATCTGGTAAATCATATCCATTTTAAAGATCTAATACTAGACAATCTGGTAACCATGTCCCCAATTAAACAGACAATACTAGAAGCAACTGAAATTTCTCCTCTGAGATATTCAAGGATGTGATAGTTTGGTCAATACATGCAGCAATCAGATGAAGATATACTTGATATTTTGAAAAAAATTATTACCAACCTGGTTGTAGCAAACATCAATTAGATCTAAGGCCCGTGACATCTCAACCATCCCAAGCTCACCAACAGGAGATGTTGCACCTTTCCCCTGATAATTTTAGGAGCAACAAATGCATAAACCTGCAGACTACATAACTTGCTATTACACCTATAACTTCATTCGTTCCTTTCAACAGCTAACAATACAATTGATTATCATCACGCTGATAAACAACATCACTATAGCACATGCAATCGTGACTCACCATCAAAATTCTTACCATCATTTTAAAGTTTGCTTCACCAAAGACGATCAGCCTCTATCATTATCCACACTTTACTTTGTTATAACAGTTTGCAGAAATAACTTATTCTGATATCCTGCATAAAGGATCAAAAGAGTTTACTCTCATACATCTCCATCACTGCAAGCATCTCCATCGTCGCCCACAATCTCCATTTGTTAGTCAAGAAAGTCATAGTCTCACAGGCAAAGTGTTGGGTATCTTTTACTTTTCTTTCTGTTATACCTAACTTCTCTCCATCTTTGTTTGTATTCTTGGTTATGTCCGCGATGAGTTTCAAGGTTGATATGAGGGTTCGTTTTTGTGGAGGTTTTGTGTACATCTCTGGTACTTGTGATATGCCTGATTCTAACGAGTCTTTCACCCCATTTCCATTTCTCACCATGAAGTCACAGTGAGCTTGCATACTCCAAAGTGAAAAACCATGGATGGTTTCATTGTGTGGGTTGCGGAATTTGTTCAATAATCAAGTTAAGAGTAATTTTGGTGAACAAATGTCAAAATACTCAAGATTAATTTTCTTATAGCCACGAAATCGTTATAAATTGGAAAATTTGCTTAACTATTACTCTTATATAATGTTTTTCACTATAATATCAAGATGCCACTAGTGCAAAATCATCTTCTTAGACTACCCATATGATATGGAGGATCTAAAAAATGTGACCGATAACATTTTGTAAATATTGTAATCTTTTTAAATCGGTTCCTTATATGTTATGTCTAAAAAATGTTTTTAGACTTTATTTCTTGACAACTGCTCTAAAAAGAAATCATATAACTAAAAAATCATATAAAAATATTTTTTAGACCGAATGTTCATTACAACTGGTCTAAAAATGTGATTGGTGGAATTTTTGATAAATATTGTACTTTTTTGGATCGGTTTCTTATTGGTAATGTCTAAAATATGTTTTTTAGACCTTATTTCTAGAAAACTGCTCTGAAAAGAAATAAGATAATTAAAAAATCATATAAAAATGTTTTTTAGACCTAATGTTAATTAAAAGACGTTAAAACCTTTGAATCACATCTGCGTTCAACCTGTGTTTCTAAGAGCTTGTTTGGTTTGAGGGGAGGGAGAGAAGAAGAGAAATATTTTTTTCTCATTTTTACTAAATAGCCTATGAAATTTTTTCAATATTCTAAAAATATACTTTCAAAAAAAAAGAAATATTCTTTTTATTAATGACAATGTGGTCAATATCCTCCCCAGGGATTCCTCCCCTCCCATCCCCTTCCCTCAAACCAAGCACACCCTCTAAGGCTCTCTTCTTCTTCGCTCACTACCTCTCTCGAGCTGTTGCTATGCAGACGAAAGTCCAAAACTCTCTAGTGCTCTCTCACTCAAACTCGATCTCACCGTTGCTCAAAGACGCGAAGATTGGTTGATTCTCTCCTCCTCGGTGACCCAGACATCTAATTGAATTCACTCAAGAGGTAAATGTATATTTCAACAATTTTGTACGACTATACTTTTAATTTTTTTTTTTAAAAAAAACAGCATGTAAGTACAGTTAATGATTTGTCTGGCTTTGATGTTACAGATGTTTGATCTTATTGATCCCTTTCCCGAAGAATATGTTGACTTCATCCACAAAAGTTGTTGTGAATTCATTTATGAGCTCTTTAAATAATAGTGGGTCTAAGTCTTGTGTTTTTCATCATGTATGTATATTCATCATTTAAATGCTGTAAAATGTTGTGATCTGTAATGAATAATAGTTATTAGATCAATTTTTTTTTTCCTCACTTGAATTGAATATTGTTGGCATTATATTCATTTTCAATAATTAATCAATTTGTACGTTCATTTCCAATAATTCAATTTATAACTTACATTAAGTTGTTTTGAACTTGTAGCTTAAGCTGTCTTTTAGTTGTTGGATATATTGGATGGTGGGTAAGAGGAAGTAATAGAGTGGATATGTGAAAAAAAAAACATGAAAAAATTTAGACCGAATGTTATAAATGTAAAGTCTAAAAAGAATTAATATGTGAAGTATAAAATATAAGGTCTAACTTTTAAGACCAGTTTTAAAAATATAAGGTCTAAAAAATAATTTTTAAGACCGGTTTCTCAACTGGTCTAAAAAGTAACGGACTTTTTAGACTAGCTGTATCAACACTTGATCCATAACCGGTCTAAAAAGCCATTTCCACCCTGTCTAATAAGTGTTTTGTGTACTAGTGTCCATTATTGATTCACTAGTTGATAAGTCTTTTGAAAAACAAATGATCTTGGGGAATAAACTCCTACCAAGGCCACCATTTTTTAAAACATTGATGGATTTTAAATATGATTAATAGAGCAAGTCAATATTTTGGGAAGGATGTTATAATTGTAAACTTTGTGGTAAAACGAATGTACTTTAGGAATATGAAATATGTTGAAAATAATGCTCCCCGCATGAATTACGCTCATTTTTTGAAGGGAAAATGACAGCTAGGTCCCAAAGAACATATAAAATATCAAAAAAGTCATAACCCAAAATCACACATATATGATATTATTTGTATTGACAACATGAAGTACTATATATATTTACAACAAAATAAATCACTCATCACTAGCAGCGAAGCTCCAAGAACTGCCGGTGATGATGACTGACAATTAATATTCCAGTGCTGACAACAGTTATCGGCCTGAGCTTTGGCAACTCGATCATATTGGAGGGAGTGGGCTTTTTTAAAAAGAATGAGGGCATTTTAGCAATTAAGTACTAAAACTTGTTTATAATCAAGGCTCACGAGAGTCCACATGTGATATGTTGATTTTAAGGGATTTTGGAACATGGTGTTAGAATATAAGAGAATAATTGATTAGTTAGTGAATTAGTTAGGGCCTTAATCTATATAAGAGGTCTTAACTAATGAGATTAGTATGTTTGGTGTGGAGTCCTCATCATGTGTGTGGGATGTGGAGTCTCACAAGAGAGGGAGTTAACTTGGTCTCCCTCTAAGAATGAGTTAACTTAGTCTCTCTCTAAGAAGAAGTTAACATGGTCTTCTTCTAGGTTTTAGAATTAACCATGAGGGTTATTCATTGTAAGGAGATATTCCTCTTTTGTTAATAATACATGATTCTTCATCTTGATTCTTCTCCAATTATACTTGTTAACACATGGAATGTTGTGTGGGACTTCCGATGTTACGTTGTGCTTCTAAAACACTGATTACTTCGTCGTCCTTTGATGCATACTACGCTAAAAGAATATGCTCCCTCCTCCCCCCTGTGTTAGTCATTTTAACGGCCCTTTCAAAACAAAAAATGGGGTAAAATGAAACATTTTTCAATTAATTTCACTCATATTTAAGAGTATATAACAACACTGCATGCTTCATTAGCTTTCAACTCTTCCTCTTGTGCTAATTAATAAATTGTAATAGCAATAATATTCGAAAAAATATTATTAATGACCCACCAAGTGACTTATATTATGAATCAAGAATTTCTTTTAAAAGATACCCTAGTTATATTTAAGATTGGAGAAGGTATTATAATAGAGTTTGAGTCTCACGTTCCATGTAGAAAGTTTTTAGGTACTTGATTTAATCACGCACACACATGTATATATAAATGAAAAAAAAAAAAAAAAACTATCTCGTGATGATTCTAAGATAATATAAATTATATTGGATAGAGATAATAAGAAAATAATAATGATGCAACTATGCATCCCAAGATATGAATCTGTTTTATTTGTGTGAACTCTTGTTATTTTGCAAGAGAAGTAATTACAAAAGAGTTATTAGGTTGGCGAAAACTCAAAACTGGGGTAAAATGCGGGGGTGTGGGAGTGAGAATGAATGATTCCAAAGAAGAAGATGGAGGATGAGTTAGTTGTCGTCGAGGGATCTGCGGAGAGATTGAGCGTTTTGCTTGAGGGAGTGAGCGGAGTCTTGAGCCTTGTCAAGCACAGTGTCAGCTGCCCTGTGAGCGGAGTCCTTGGCGGAATCCCACGCGTCTTGCATCGCTTGCTTTGCTTTCTCCCCCATGTCCTCTGCCTTGCCTGCCATCTCACTCCCCACCTCTCGTGCCTTCTGCTTCACCTGCATTCATTCATTTATTTTATCATCGTCATTTCAATCATCTATATATATATATGCACCTATAGCTAGCTTGTGAATGTGATCCAGTTACGTACATTTTGGGTGGCAGTGGAATAAGCCTGCTGGCTTTCATCGCCCGTCGTCACGTTCCCCGTCCCATCACTGCTCAGCGTCTCATTTGAGTTGGGTACCTACAATATAATTAAGTATGAATGAGTGATCACGTAAGTATATATATGTTCATCATTATTTCGTGTGTGTACGTACTTGATTAATAGCCCTGTGAGTGGCGGCTCCAACAAGCCTAGGGTTCCAGATTCCAGTTCTGGCGATTGTTGCTCCGGCATGCCCAATCTTTGGGAGGCACGTCACTAAGTTGCTCAACCTTCCCATTCTCTCTCTCTCTCTCTCTGTTGCTCTCTAATTAATTACTAGTTTCATTATCACACATGCGTGTATGTCTATATATACACACACACAACAACCCACTCAGAGTAATTCGGCCGCTCTCAAAATAAGGATTCATATTCAGGGTGCTCCGCCTTCCATGGATCCTGTATTTTAGGATATATGAACAATATTAGTCACCCACGTAAACTTGCTGACTTTTCCAATAACATCCATGATCCATCCATACACTTTTTATTTTCTTCCACCATCCATACACCTACAAAATTTCCTTCTCTCGTACCATTCTTTAATTAACGCACAATACGTTCATCAAAAAATGTACACCGGCGACTCAATTTTTTCTCTCGTATAACTATATATAGTATACACAATCTCATTTTCCAACCATTTATATAACATTTGGGCAAAAAAAAAAAAAAAACCATTTATATAACACATTCATGTTTTAGACGTCTCATCTATATTTAGAGGTCTCACCGTTGCTTTTCAAACTGATACTCCCTTCATCCTAAAATACAAGTGTTTTTTTTTTTTTATATACAAAAAAAAAAATCCATTAAATAGAAGAAAGCGTATTTCCAAACTTTATCCTTGCCGGAAATGTAGATTATTTTAGAATTTTAATAGGGTAGTTTAAAAAGCATTACAACTTTTTGATAGATTATTTAAGGGAAAAACACTTCTCATGTGTGTATAGGAATCTTCTTCTTCTCATGCAACATGAGAAGTTTAAACCCCATTATTTAATGATCATCAGTTAACTTCTATTTAACTTGTTTCCTTAGTTTGTGTGATGTTATAAATAATTTACAGTAAATATATATATTATATAGTTGATTTTTTTGGAGAAATTAAAGAATTAATTAAATTACTTTAGAGTATTTTTATTTTTTTTTTTTCTTTAAAGTAATTAGTAAATTTAAACTAATATTATTTAATGATCATCAGTTAACTTCTATTTAACTTGTTTCCTTAGTTTGTGTAAAGTCGTATAAACTAGATTTACAGTAAATAATACTAACTACATCTTTACATCATTTAAATTTTTGAATGGTAGCAAATGGCAATCTCATTATTTTTTGGACAAATGCGTTATTGCCAGCAAATCAGAGATACAGCAACCATAAAGTCATTCGGCAAAAATAAAAGGGTAACATAAGAACGGGTAATAATAACAGAGCCATAAAACGTTAGCCCACGTACACCCATTCTGAACTGGTGATGAAATATCTGCTGGTGACCATCCATTAATTATGCACTCCACGAGCATCCGAAGTGACAGAGAGTATGTATGGCTGTGAAACCGACCCTTAAAAGCCTTTGCTGCTAGTTAGATTTCCTGCAGCATTTCCAAGTCTAGGAGTACTCTGGATGATATCATGCACGATACCTCTGCTTTTCCAGTCATAAAGATCTGGAAGTTGCATTTTAACACAGGTATATATATGCAGAAGTTTCGAATCATTATTACGTATAAATCATATCAGTCTATTCAAAATCAATCACTTATTTGATTTAAATATATATGAAAAACTAAAACGAAAAACTACTATATAGCAAACTAGTCAAAATTGGTATAATCAGGAAGGATGGCCTATCTGATCATGATGTCCCTTTGTCCCTAAAATTCGCTAGATTCTAGTTTTTCTACTATAATTATTTTTTCATTATTAGATAAAAATGAAATTGGAAAAAGTAATGCAAGTGAGAACTAGATATTAGGAGCGAGAACTAGCTTTGAAAGTGTGTTTAGCACGAAAAAAATGCAATCTTTATATGATTTTTATCTGATAGCTAGGTATTGATTTAATATGAAGATATATGCAGCCAAAGGTTATAAAAATAGTATATGGAAAATCCTCTCTAATAAGACAGAACGTTTCCTGTTTATCTTTGGATAGGCAGGGAACACCTATCCCATCTGATTTGTCCAGGATGGGATCCGACGATCCCAGAGCATTTTTTTTTTTTTTACTTTTGATTTTTTTAAAAAAATATTTTAATAAGTAGAGAATCTAAAATAAAAATAATCTCTTAACTAACATTTTTTCAAAAATAATTTTTTATAAAAATACTAAAATAATTATGGAAAAATCCTCTCTAATAAGACTCCTTTCTTCTACTTCTATGGTCTTGTTTATTGCAAAGAAAATGTAGCGATTGGACAGGAACCAAGTTTCCTTTGCTTTGCGTTGCACGTTAATTAGGTTGTCCCATCCGTACTTCCTCAACAATCCCTCCTCCTATATACACCCGAAAGCTCAAATCCTTCAATGGATCGAAGGAAGCAAGCTTCCCAAGGGAGAAAATCATATAATGGGAAAAAAATACATACCCTGATTCTTTCTTCCTTCAATTTGTCAATGATGCGAGCTTCATCCTTGAAAAGTCCTATCTTCTCTGTGTTTTAAGGCAAAGGTCGTGCGGGTTAGAGAGGGAGGGAGGGAGGGATTGGGTTCGAAGGGTCGTTTGAACTCAACAATTATCTCCCCATAAAAAACCTCAAGCTTTTTTTGCACGTGCAATCAACACCTCAAGTATTGCAATTTTGGCTCTAACGTATTAAAAATAGGACAATCGTCACCTCAAATTAACTGACGTTAACCTCCATTTACTCCCCTTTGCGGCAAACTCTCTCTGTCTCTCTGCGTCTTCCTTCCTTCCTTCTTTTGCTTCTCCTGCGACAAATCCTGGAGTCCTTACTTTCTGATCTCTTATCCTTCCGCACATGTGTGCATTATTTTGAGAATATATGTATTCATATTAATCTTCAACCCTGAAAATGTGCAAGCTTCCATTTTTTTAATCCGCTCCACCACCAACTGTATAGTCATAGACTCATAGCCTCAATCATAAAAGCATCGACCTTAATACCTCATAGATTAAAAATCTAAATGACAAGGCTAAACTTGGCAGAAACCTCAAAATTTTCATTTCTTGGCCCTTACTTGCAGTGTGTCTCGTCCATGTTAAGCAATTATATCAACCTAATGCTCATCAACCCGAAAAAAGCGAAGGAATATGTTTAATATAAGAAAGCAAACGTGAATAGCAAACAAAATAAATCAATGTTTCGATTGCTTGTGTATATCATGGTTTACTACTGCCTAATCTTCCATACGGACCTAGTTTAAGTTATTTTTAATCAAAAATATATAAAAAATTATGTTGAAAGTTTAAAATCTAATAATGCTTTAATTTGCCACATTGAAAATATTTAATTATACAGTTATCACTTAAATTTATTGGCACAACATTTTTGTTAAGTGAAACTAATGTTGTTAATAAACTAAAAACACATTTTATAAACTTCCATAATTAAAGTAGAACTTTTAAACATGTCGAACTTTTAGAACCTGTTAGAACTATCAAAGAATAGAACTTTTAGTCTATTAATTAACATATGTTTCCTATTCTTTGCATATCAAACACGTCGTGGTCGACACTTTTCATTTTCATCCAATTCCTTTCCTTTTCCTTCGTTCATTCTTCCTACCAAAAAGCAACGTCTTCTTCCGCCATTGTGATCAAGCTAAAGGCCAACAAAATCGATAAAATCATAAAAAAGCAATCTATAAAATGATATTTCATAAAATAAACGTAAAAACATAATGTATATATCAGGGAGAATGATGAATAATTTGATATTCCAAAACTCATAAATGTTTATTGAAAAGGGAAAATGACAGAGAGGGTTTTAAATATTCAGGCAAAAGATCAAACTACTATTCTTCTTCACCGCCGGCAAAGACCACAGCCTCTTCTTCTCTTCCCACTGTAGTGATCGCGAGACCTCCGCCGTCAACCTCAATCATTGTCTCATCGTCTTCGATCTTCCTCTTCAAAGAACTAGATCAAAAACCAGATCTATCTTCAACCTCAATCGCGTCGTTTGAGTTCGTGCTTTCCTTCCAGATCCATAGCGCACAACCTTCTTCTTGGTCTGTTGTGCCACCGTCGAACCTACCCCCTCTTGAGTTGAACAATATCTGGGTTTTGAGAAAGAAGAAGGTGAATAGTAAATGTGAGATTTGACAAAAATCATAATGGAACTAACAAGTTCACCAATGGTATTCACAAGACTTGTAATGGGTTTAACTAGGGTGCTCATCAGGTGAAAACATGTTAGTTTGGGTTCGCCAACATCTGAGCACTATGTACAAAAATCGTAATGGGATTAACAAGTTTATCAATGGTTTTCACGAAACTTGTAATGGGTTTAATAAAGGTGTTTTCTGATGATTTTCACCCACATTTGTGCGCTTTGAACAACATTCGTAATGAGATTCACAAGTTCAATAATGATTTTCACAAGACTTGTCATGGTTGAAATCAAATCAGACTGACATATTTTTATCTGAGAAACGCCTTTGTCAAACTCATTACAAGTCTTGTGAAAACCATTAATAGACTTGTTAATTCCATTACGCCTTTTGTTCATAGTACTCAGATGTTGGTGAACCCAGATTAACATATTTTCACCCGATGAACGCCTTTATTAAACCCATTATAAGTTTTATGAATACCATTGATGAACTTGTTATAATCTCATTACGACTTTTGTTTATAGTGTTCCAATGTGGGTGAACCCAAACTGATATGTTTTCACCTGACAAACGTCTTTGTTAAAGCCATTATAATTTGTGTGAATATCATTGATGAACTTATTAATCCCATTTCGATTCTAGTGTAAATGTCAAGGTTGTTGTTCACCTTCTTCTTCATCTCTCTTTCCTTCCCCTTCTAATAATGGAGTCAAATCCCAACAACCACTACATCTCAAACCCATAACCAAATCCAAATCCACCACCCCTCACCCCACCACTTTCATCCAAGCCAACACTTCCTTCTTCAATTAGGTCATCCAAATGCTCACTGGATCCTTTAACACCATCCGCCTCCAAACCCAACTCCTTGGTCCTGTCCCTCTCTTTCTCTCCAGATGCGACGGTGATGGAAACAGAAGCCCCGTCTCTTGTTCAATCCACCGGCGAGAAGAGGAGGAGGAAGAGAAGGAGAGGAGAGAGAAAGAGGAAGAGAGGGTATAATGGTAAATTCATTAACATTTTAAAATCTCAATTTAATCGTGTTACTTTTATATCTTTTACAAATTTTAACAAATTTTTTGGGATTTTGAAATTTCATTTAGTATTTATTAATCATTCTCCCTTTATTTTATATAGATTAGAGAAATTTAAATTAAATGTTTTAATGCACTTAAATAATTTTTTTAAAAGAAGAAAAAAATAATAATAATAATTTTTTAAAAGCCATGTGTGTCTGTATATATTGGAAACAATCTTATTTAAAAATAAAAATTAAATATTAAATGATTTTCTTAAAAGCCATGGATATCCTTCTATTAGAAGCAAATCTTTTTTTTTCCCCCCCTCGGATAGAGGCAAATCATCTTACTCTTCACTTTTCGCTAGCCAGTTCATAAATTCCAATAACAAACATTATTTTTACACTAGTGACATTATCCAACTAACTAAAAAAATGCCCATTTCTTTTCATAGCCCGCTGAATATACTCTTTATATTCTATCTATGCTCCAAGCGAGTTCTCATTTTTCCATTTTATTTTCATGAAAATAATCCGCAAACCAAACACTCAAACAACCCTTCCAAAGGCATGGTTTTCGAACATTAAAATCTCACATTTCAATTAACAAATAAGAAAAATTATTACATGTCCAGCAGACAAATAAGTACGATCAATCTTATTCAAATTCATCAAACAGTATTTTACGGACTTAAAAGTTTAAGTGGGCTACAGACCAGAAACACAGCACATACAAATCGGTTTTATATAAATAGAGAGACACACACAACCTCAGCCGGTTGAGGAAGCAACTGATGCCCAAAGCTTGACCCAGTCTTCCATGGCTTGGGCAGCCCGCAAAAACAGAGGATCCACCTGTCCCAGTTTCTCCTTCACTGTCTTGGCCATCTCCGCCACACAAGCCTCTGGGGTACTAGCTGACTGTGGCAACCTCAAGGACTGAAAGAAAGGAACGATGTCCTCCATAAGTTTCACCCCTTGCCACTCTTTCTTCAGGCTCTCTATGGCACTACCTCTTTGCGTTCTATAAACATAGGGCAGCCCTGTTTTCACGCCTAGACCTAAATGATCACATATCACTTTCACACACATTCCGGACCATATATCTTCAATTGTTTCCCACCTCAACTTTCCTTCATCGGCCAACTTCAAGGCAGGGACTAATGCAGGGCCAACTACTTCACGGTTAAAAGCAATGTTGATTCCACTAACAGGTATCATAGTTCTCACAGGAACAGTCATAACCGCATCCACATACCGCGAATTCCTCACCCCTGGCTTGAGTGCTTGTGTTGGTGCATCAAAGTCAGCCTGATTAAGCCATAAGCCACATGACAGAGCACAATCAACCCCACTTCGCAAGCTAAATGGGTAACCACGAACAAAATCTGCACCCTTGCGGAAAGGATCATAGAGTGTATTAAAGAAGAAAGGGGTCGCAGGAGTTTTGAGGTTAAATAGATGCTCAGCCAGAGCATCTACCACATTTCCCATATTATCCCTCGCGGGAAAGCAATCATCATCAACACACACAATATACTTCTTTCGTGAAACTAGATAACCAAAGTACCTACAAGAGTAGCCAGAGAATAGGCCAGCAGTAGAGGAACCCACAACTCGCTCAATATCAGACTTTGAATAGACATCCAACTCAAAGCCTTCAGGGATTCGAAGATCCTCCTTGAGATCAGGATCTTTGACAATTATAATGTGGAAACGCAAGAAAAATGGTCTCCATTCATTCATAAACAATGTCAGGTCAGAGTGCAATGCACCAATCACTATGTCCACTTCACTCTCGTTGATATTTGCTTGAGACATATTTAGGTCATACAAACTTACTGCAGAAACCAAATTCGTTTTCGCCTCCTCAAAGCTGACAAGTTGAGTTCAAATAGCTATCTGGTGCCAAAACTACACAAACCTACCTTAAAGTTTTTCAGAACATCCTGTTAAATGAGATTCTTCAAAGGTCAGAAGAGCAATTTTCCATTAGGGGAAATATTTACAATGTTGGAGAAATTTAACTCACTGGTAGGCAGTACAGGGGTCACGATATGCTGGATGTTAAGTGCCTGAATAAGTGAGATGACTTCCTCCTTGCCAGTTGCCACGAACAGTCTCAGAACTTTCTCAGTCAGCTTTCCAGCCTTCAATATTCTCTGCCCATGACAATCATACAAGGCAATGAGGATGCCAACAACAACAAAATAAAACTTATAGGTTACAGTGAACAGACATATTTAAAAAGAAAAAACACACAAAACAGGTCAATTGAGCCAGTCTGTTGAGGTATAAGTAGTGATTTGGGTTTAAACCCTCTAGATATAACTGGGAAAAAAAAGAGGAAACAGATGGTCGTTCTAGTGCATGGAACAAAACATGAACCATTTCCGCCTTAAATAGTGTAGTCCTTAATGCCTACTATCAAGTTAGCCACAGTTGCTATAGGAACAAGAAAAGACAACTGCAAATTTGATAGCCTAATAAAACAGATGGGAAGCAAAAACCGATGCATGAAATTCCCATCTCTCTAACGTAATTACTAAATTCCCATATCTTGACAATTTTCAAATATGAAGACCCGTCAATAATTGAAGTCAAAGGGCCATCAATTTAGCAATGCCATCACAAGTACTAAAGATTAATGGTAGGGGAAAGAAATTGAAAGTGAAATTAGTTCCGTCAACTTAGACAAGACATCCATTGGATGATTGTTGAAATTATCTGACGAAGCTAGATCTTCACAAAATGTTGGAAAAAGTAAGAAAACATCTACCTCTATAATTCTGGTAACCTACGAATAAACTAGCAAACGAGTGAAGCTAAAAACTTTCTTCTTCTTTTTAATCTGAAAACAGACAACTTTGCCAAACATGAATCTAGAATTAAGCTGCAAAAGACATAATCATGGTTACAGTCATATTATCATGGCAACGGTTTATTTGTTATAGAAGATACTCAACTTCCTCATCGTTGGGTGGATCGAGGTCAATACCCAACAGGCGGCTCACTGACAACCTCAATCGTTGTCATGGCAATTCGTTACATGATATACTCAGCATGTTGTTAATAAATTGCACAATCATCACGAGAAGCTACTATTCACGAGAAGCAAGACAAAATGCAAATATAATTCGGCACTTATGATTGGATTTCCCCGATAAACTATCAGCTGAATAAAAGCTTGCTAGAACACCATGTCATCGTCATAAAAGAAAATAAAAAATAAAAATCGATCCGTCCTTCAATTCGCATCACCTTTCAATTATCATAAAAGGGGTTCCCCTCTTGATGACAAAAAATCAGAACAGGGTTTTGATAACGCAGGAGCAGAAGAGATCCATTAACTTTTCAGTCATTCAAACTAATAATATCTAAGTTAAAGCACAAACAGTCATTATATTACCTTAATGGAAGATACGCTAATGATACATCGATTGTACTCACATCCAAAATGATAGAAAGAAGAAGAAAAAACAGAACGATCCCAGTTAAGCCTAGCCGGAAAACTCGTGTGGCTTAAAATTCGTCCATTGGACGCTTTACAATCAATGGTAGTCTAGTGGGAAAAAATCGGTCGAAAATTAAACGGCAGAAGAGAGCGATGCCGAAGTGATTGCCTCCACACACACAAAAAAAAGAAAAAAAGGCAAAGACAGATATAAAGAAAATAACAACAGAAGAGAAAAGAAGATACCAAGAAGAGATCGAGGAGGATGTGGTCAGGAAGGGGAGTGAGATCCGAGATGTCGGAGAGATTAAGGAGGGCTGAGTCAAGAGTAAGAGAAAGGAGGGAAGGGGGGGCTTTCATTCAATCGAAAATCATCGTCATGACGATGAGACCTAATCGCCGCAAGATTTAAGACGTCTGAAATCCGAACTCAACTCGGACATTGCTGACTCCACGCCCTTTTTGCTTCGTCCTCTCATCAGAACTTCGTTGCTTCCGTCCTTGTATTCTCCCCCTCCGGCTAGGGCCTGCCCCATTACTTGGGCCTCCAATCTTTTGAGGACGGTGTTGGACCATTAATTAGTTTATCACAATTAAAATCGTAGTATAAATATATGGGATAAGATATTGTCATCATTAAGTTATTACCATTTTTTTCACCATTAGTCATTAGATCAGAGATCTCATCTACCTTTATCATTTCTTTCTTTTATTGAGATTTTGATCTAACGGTGAAAAAAATGGTAGTGATTTGGTAGTGATCAAAATTGGTAATGATGATATCTATCCTAAATTAAATATATATTAAAAATCTACTCGTATAATATATCAAAAAAATCATAGTATAAATTTTTTATAGTTTATAAAAGGATCACCCTAATCTTGAATTAATTTTTTGGCTAAATTATATGAAAGCTCTATGACTTTATATCAATAAA
The DNA here is from genome assembly GCA_019022615.1 of Acacia melanoxylon. Classification (NCBI taxonomy): domain Eukaryota; kingdom Viridiplantae; phylum Streptophyta; class Magnoliopsida; order Fabales; family Fabaceae; genus Acacia; species Acacia melanoxylon. The sequence goes on from JAFJYJ010000059.1 coordinate 229,127, forward strand.
GAGGATTTTCTCTCTTTTCTCTTTCTCATTTTCACCCTTAGATCATGAAAATGGATGGTTTAGATTGATATTTTATAAAATACATACATACATACATATATTTCATTTTTAAACCACGCGCGTGTGTGTATACATTAATCAGATCAATACAAAATTGATCTAGCGGTGTAAGACCCTGTTAAATCCTTTTAGATCTCACGTTCGAGTCCTAATGGACATCTGTATTGAGAGGGGGTAGTCACAAACTCTAAGCCAGAAATCAGATGATACTATATAAAAAAAATGAATGACCAGCTTAAAAAACCAACACTTTTACAATTGGTCTAAAAAGTGTCGACTTTTTTAATTGGTCGATACAAGACCTGACTTAAATCCGGTCAAAATGACCAATTTTAATCAATATAAAAAGGCCTTTTCTTTGGTATTGATTGAATTGGAGGAATAGGATTTTGTTTGAAGTGGGTTTTGCATTATCTTGGTTTGCAAGTATGAGTAATTAGAAACTATGCAAAGGAAATATTGTTATCTTTGGAGAAATACAGGGAGTAGGGTGTGAGAAGATAGGAAAGAATATCAATCATAATGCTCCTACGGAGGGGTGGGGAAGTTTATATATATATATATATATAAAAGAGGCCTGAAAGGCTACGTTACAAAAGGAAAATTACACAGAAGGGGAAATAAAATTTCAAACACTCTTGGTCTAACCAAATCCTAAAGAAAATAGGACATACTACTAAAACATCAGATCTTGTTAAACACAATTTGGCTAAATGTTAGCCTCAAAATCACCCGCCAATCTTTCAATAATAATTCTCTAATCTGCAAAACTAGCAAGCTCCCAAAATCGAGCTCATAGTTCCTAGTAGCGTTAATAACTATTTGTGCTTCGGATTCCAGGATGTGCTTTTTGTAGCCAAGATCCCATGCCAGCTCTAAACCCGCAAGAATAGCCCATTCCTCTAAAAAGTGAGATTGACATGTATCGATTATTCTTGTAAATCCGGCCACCCATTCATCATTACTATTCTTGATGACTCTACCACAACCTGTCTTAGATGTTTGCAAAGCCATAGCTGTAGGAATCTCACCAGAAACGCGGAAGCGTATCGAACCGAGACGATGTAGAAAAAGATGAACCTTCATCGTTCTGATTACCTGGAAAGATGAGCGATCTAAAAGCTTCTTCTCAAACGGTCCAAGTCATGAACAGTCCAAGTCCGCTCTATGATCGATCTTCCAGACTATCTCTTGAGGGGGATGAGATGGTTGTGTGGGCAACCGTTCAGATGATGAACGTCTGCCTCTAGGGTTTTATTTATGATGAGAGCCTCCTTGTGAATTAGGTTTCTCAATGGTTGAAAGTAGGTTTATATACTACTACACCAAGACCTAACCCTAAACCCTAAAGGGGCATAGGGCTCTTGGGTTGTGGTCTCACTTAAGCCCAATTGGGCTTAAGTGACCAAAGAGCATATATTCCAACAATCTCCCACTTGCTCTTTGAGATACAAAACTTGAGCTCGTAAACCCAAAACCATGTAGCCCTTAAGCCATCATTATCGATAATTTACCCCATCCCTTGTTTCGAGCTAGCGCGGGGATCTATCATTTGTCATTTATCGAGGCTCATGATAATCTTGAAGATTATCTAGTTCGGTGCTACTCCACTAAAAGCCCGAATGTGAACTCCAAGATTAATGACAATTATAACACGAATATGCATTACCCCTTTATAAAATGTCTATAATTTGATTGATTAGTTTTACGTAACTCAATCAATTATTTATTCCTTGACTATGATAGTTTCTCTAATGGATTACATGACCACTTTGGCCGTGTCTTCAATATCCAAGTACCGAAACATATCAAGTGGACATTTCCTATAAATTCCATGTTGTTTATCTCATAAACACCGATAACCAAAAAGTCTCAATCCCAAAATACCAAGTTATTGGCCGTCATATAGATCAAACCTCACTTTGTTGGTAAATCAAAGAATGAAAACTATTTGACTACCTATTTAAAATAAACTCGGATTAAGAGCAACTACATGACTATAGTTATCCGGAGATTTGATTCCTTATGACAGAAAGAGCAACCTTAATCAAATCTCTCCTTGATCCATTCAATGTAAGTATTAACTCACACCAATATTTTATAATGATCCGGACAAAACCATTTCATAAAATATTGCAGCCTAAATAAAGTGCCCAACTTAATTTAATAGCTGTGAAGCTATTCATCAATTATGAGTACCTATGACCATGTCCTCTATGAATGTATCCATATGATCATATACTCCACAATTGATCTGGACCTTTAAGTCTGTAAATAGTGTGTGAAATTTAAATGAAAAACACCTCATTTATACCATTCAGAAAAAATTGCAATGTCATAATGTCTTGCTCAAAGAGCACAAAATAACAAAATGAAATTTCAACTTCCTAAAGCTTATAGCAAATCTGAAATCCTCCAAAGACCCATAAATGTAACATGCCTCTCGAACACACGTTCAAGCAAACTCTTAGTAAAAGGGTCAGCAAGGTTCTCTTCTGATGCTATCTTTCTTTGCTACTTACTCAGCCTCTGTGGCAGAGTCAGTCACACATGATTGTTTTACACTTCTCCAACAAATGGCACCGCCATTATGGGTGTACACATATCCCGAGGTGGATTTACTTGAGTCAATATCTCGTTGGAAATCTGAGTCCGTATAACCAATGGTTTCAAGACTCCTACTAGAATAGACCAACATATAATCTCTCGTTCTCCGTAGGTACTTGAGTATATGTTTGACCGCTACCCAGTGTTCCTCTCCAGGATTAGATTGGTACCGGCTTACTACTCCCACTGCATAACAGATATCTGGTCTGGTACAAAGCATAGCATACATGAGACTACCTACTGCGGAAGCATAAGGTATCCTACTCATGCGTTCTCCGCTCGGGAGTTTTAGGAGATTGCTCCTTAGAGAGATGAATCCCATGCCCTGAAGGGTATCATTCCCCTCTTGGAATTCTCCATGCTAAACCTGGCAAGTATTTTGTCGATGTATTTAGCCTGGGATAATGCCAAAACCCTATTCTTCCTGGGTCTCGCAAGAGTTTAATACCAAGAATATAATTGGCTTCCCCCAGGTCCTTCATAGCAAAATTCTTGCTCGGCCAGGTCTTTATGCTTAATAATACCTCTCCGTATCATTTCCGATAAGGAGTATATCATCCACATAAAGTACCAGAAAAGATACTGCGTCACCTTGGATCCTTTTATACACACACGGCTCATCAGGACTTTTCTCAAAACCATAAGACTTAATGGCTTGATCAAATCTGATGTTCCATGATCCGGACGCTTGCTTAAGTCCATAAATGGACCTTTGCAACTTGCATACCATATGTTCTTGCCCTTTGGCTATAAACCCTTTTGGTTGTTGCATATAGATCTCCTCTTCCAAATTTCCATTTAGAAAAGCAGTTTTGACATCCATTTGCCAAATCTCATAATCAAGATTTGCTGCAACAACTAAGAGAATCCGGATGGACTTAAGCATGGCAACCGGCGAAAAAGTTTCTTCATAATCCACATGTTCTATTTGGGAGTACCCTTTCGTCACCAATCTAGCTTTGAAGGTTTCAACCTTCCCGTCCGATCCTCTCTTTCTCTTGTAAATCCACTTACACCCAATGGGTTTTACCCCTTTAGGTGCATCTACAAGAGACCAAACGAGTTGGAATACATAGAATCCATTTCACGATTCATATCCTCAAGCCATTCCCGAGCATCAACATCTCCTAGTGCCATGTCATAACTCGTGGGATCATCATCTTCATCAATGATGACATCCTCGATATGACTCACCCAACAAGAGAAATCTTGTAGGTTTACGAATCAATCTCCCACTACTACTTTGTCGTACTTGATGTTGTGCATTGATCGAACCATATTTTTATATGATTTTCATGATAAAAATTGAGATAATTAATGTATTTTCTTGGTCATTATTGCATGATTAAACACTAATTTGAGTTAGGGACATTTGTATGGAATTAAGTGTAATTAGGGGTAAAATGGTCATACTTTGTTATTTATTCATACAAATGATTTCTTGGACTTTTGATGCTATGTTGTGTTTAATCTTGCATTATAGGTATTTTGGAAGAAAATGGAGATTTTTGAGGGTCAGAATTAATGTTTTGAGCACTGGGAAAAATTACAAGAAAGGCCCAAACAATTTCTGAAAATTGGAAAGCAATGAAGAAAAGGGCCAGAGCAAAATTACATAAAAGTACCCAGTGTTTTTCAGAAATCACAGATTTACCCCAAAAAGGTTTTGAAAATTTGCACTTTAGTCCCTCTACAAAAACGTTTGAATCTTTGCACTTAGGTCCCTGGTCAAAACTCTGCGTTTTGACCAGGGACATATTCAGCCCTAATTGAAAACGCAGAGGAGCTGGGGGGAGATGAAAATTTCAGCGCCGACACATTAAAGGGGAGATTAAATGCTGAATTAATGAGAGCGCAGCGGGGGAAAAAAATGCATCATCGATCATCACCTTCTTTTCTTTCTTCTTCCTTCCGACTCCCCCTCTCGCCCGGCGGCACCACCACCTCCTTCGGTCGCCGGCGAGCTTCCATCATCACCAACCTCCACCAACTCCGGCAACCACAACGGCGGCGGTGAGGACGCACGAGACGGGGAGAGACGACATCATCGTCTTCAACCTTGGAGCTGCGACCTCAATCCTTCTTCAACCTCCAGTTCCGATCAGTCTAAGCTCGACGTTGCAGAACCTCAGAACCTGAGACGCTGGACCTCCACCTTCATCGTCTCTTACCACCGACCACCACCCATCTTCTTCTCACTCCCATCGGACTGAACTAACAAATCAGAGCCCAGCGTCTTGAACTCCAGACCATCGACCATCTTTGTTGATTTTGACAGATCTGGGTTCAATGAGTGGCTGATTCATTTGCTCGTTGGAGATAGATGAAGTGACTGGAATTTCAGAGTTTAAAATAGGGGAGTATTTTTGTTGAATTTATTTTCTCCAATTACATTTTAATTTCCTAGTTTTAGGAATATTATTTTGTAATGTTGAGACTTAGTTTATCCGTTTGGAAAACTTTGTGGATTGGACCTATGTGATTGGATTGAATTTTGTGGTTTGTGAATTTATAAATTTGTATTTCCCTTTTGATTCAGTGAAATTATGTTTTCTACGTGGTATTGTTAGATAACATGATTTAATTGGATTAATTGAGTGGTGTGGTATCGCATTCATATCAAGAGGAACCAAGTTGCATTAATTTAATCCTAATCACACACTAAGTGGTTTTTAACAATATCTCATGAGGTAGTAGTTAGCTACGGTAGTAGGAGCTATTATTAATTGGGAATATTGGACCCAAGTGGTATCTTGGGATTCTTCATCTAGACTTAGTGAAAATTTACTCTCACATTTAATTGAACTAGGATAGTCACTATTCCATTTCCAAGAGCATCCATACTCATTTTCATACTCCATTCCATTTTATTAAAAATACCAAAAATATTAGTTTAGCATTTAATTTATTTGCATTCTTATTTTAGTTAATTAATTTGAAAAGCAAAAACCTATTTTCCCTTGTTTTAATTGCATTTGCATGGCATTTAGATCACTTAGGATTCAATAAAAGGCTCCTCGAGAGAGAGAACGATCCTAGGTTTGCCTATACGCAATCCTTGGTTTATTTTTAATTGTGGACCCCAAGGCTAAGAAAGAGAAAAATCCACCAATCAAGAATCTACAGGGGGTCCATATTTTGTGGGTTAACAATTTCTTGATGAGGACCCTCATTAGGTGGATTAACCAATTCGTGATTTTTGTTCTTCCATACGTTCATCATTATCTTTGAACTTCTGGTTCTATTTACGGTTTCTGTGTATGTTCGGGTATATTTTCCATATTTTCCCTCTTTGAACAACCACATGAATAAATCTTTGGAACCGCTTTGAGGAGGTGGTGGTGAAACTTGATCGAGACTAGCTCATCAAGAATAACCTTACTCCTTGGCTTATAATTTGCCATATAGTCCTCCTCTAAGAAAGTCGCGTGTGTGCTCACTATGATCTTCTTTTCTTTTGGACTATAAAACAACCAACCTCTGGTTCCTTTAGGATAGCCTATAAACATGCATACTTGAAGACGCGAGTCCATCTTATCGGTTTTTTTTTGTTGCAAGACATGTGTCGGAGCACCCCGGATCCGAATATGTTTCATGGTGGGCTTGCACCCTTTCCACAATTCTATTGGTGTCTTTGAAACCGACTTGGACGGTGCTAAGTTCAATAGATACATAGCGGTTTCTAAGGCATATCCCCGGAATGAATCGAAGAGATGAATAAGCGAGCATAGATCTTGTCATTTCTAAAAGGGTTCTATTTCTCCTTTCAACAACTTCATTCTCTTTGGGGTGTCCTTGGAGAGGATAATTGTGAAACTATCCCCTCTTTGATGAGGTAAGACCGAACTCTCCAGATAGGTATTCACCCCCTCGATCGATCGAAGGGTCTTAATTTGAACACCAAGATGCTTTTACGCTCAGCCTTGAACTCTTGGAATTTTCCAAAAGCTTCGGACTTGTGACGCATCAAGTACACATGTCCAAATCTAGAGTAATCATCGGTAAATGTGATGTAATCGATACCCTCCTCCGGCTTGGACATTTATTGGTCCACATACATCGGTATGTACCAATTCCAATTTGAAGTGTGGCACGTTTTCCCTTGGCCTTGAAGGATCTCTTGGTCATTTTACCCTCTAAACAAGATTCACATCGGTATCGGTTCAAAGTTCGGGGATTTTAAAATCCCACTTTTGACCAAACCTTGTATCTGTTAGAGTTAATATGACCTAACCTCAAATGCCAAAGATAAGTTTCATTGGAAACTTTTCTTTTCTTTGATGAATTTATATGCCCAACATCTCTTAATTCAACATGATTAACTTCACAGGGAACAGGATTAAGGAAATAAAGACCATTAATCATTACACCGAGAACAAATAAAAGAAGATTTACTTCTTATTGAAGCGAGGAATTAAAGCGAACTTGTCAAACCATGTTTTCCAAACAACTAACGAAATTAAATTCCTCTTAAATTCGGGAATAAATAAACGGTCTTCTAAAACCAAAGTTCGCAATTATCAAAAGATAAAATAACTTGTCCCATTGCTAGTGCGGACACAAGCTCCCAGGTTCCAAGCTTCAAAACTCTTTGTCCTTCACTTACGGGAAAGCTATGTTTGAACCCTTTGGTTGATTCATACGTGGGCAATTTTTCTTCCAATGCCCCTTTTGTCCGCACTTGAAGCACTTGCCTTTTGGCTACTTCATTGCAAATGTTTTGGCAACTGGAATATCTGATTTCTTCTTTTTCTTGTTCTTGTTCTTTCCTTTGGGTTTCCCCTTAGGTTTCACCGAACTTTCACTAGCAAATAATGCAACGCCTGCTTGACTAGAGGAGCTGTTCAAAGCACTCTCAAGCTCATGCATCGGTTGAGTGAGATCAAGATTCATCTTATTCATATTATAATTCATCTTGAAATGATTGAAGTAATCGGCGATGATTGCAATAGAAGGTCAACTTTTACTTCTTATTCAAATTTGACACCATGATCTTGACCTTCTTGAAGTTTGCTATCATTGTTAGACAATGATCTCGCACACTTCCTCCGGACATCCTTTGTCTTGGTGACTGAATTCAACGCATTTTGCCTAGCAAAGGCTGCTAGACGTAGCAAACATGTCATCAAGAGTCACGGAGCATTGTTGCTCGGCTCTCAATCATGCTCACTTGCTCGAAGAAGGTGGCGCGAAGCGGCTAAAATATAGCGATGAACCGCCACATTCGCCTTCTCCCATTTTTCCTTCTCTTGCTGAAATTTTGTCGGATTGGGGCAGACGCATCTTCAACAAAAACTTAGCGGCGGCATAAGGGTAGTTAGAACAAAGTTGAGCTTTTCATATTGAAGAACAATATCCAAATTTGTTTTCCATTGTTTGTAGTTTGTACCATCCATAGGTTTTTGGCTCAAGATTGTAGCTAAAGGATTGAAAGACATTTTTTAGAAAATAAGGAAAAATCACACTAATTACAAACTATATTTAACAACAAACGAGATATTGTGCTAGTAGATTCTAATAACTACTATTCGTTTATTGTTTAACAATCCATTAGTTATCTTTACAAGGCTTACGATGGGCAAGATACTTGTAAAACTAATATTGTTATTTTGGGCCTTCAGTTCCATTGCCAGAGCCTCGATGGGAGGGTTAACAATTTTACCAAAGTTGAATGTATTTAACCACTGTTTACTTTCAAAATTATCTTTAGTGTCTAAGTGTCGCCGACGATGGGCCGTACAAAACTTTACTAAAATTTTGAAAATATTAGGGTTTAATCTAGCGAAATCCGATTATCCTTATCCGATGGGGCTTCAGCGATAACCATTTCACTAATAAACCCACAATTGAGACCCGTAGGTTTTAAAATTAAATGCTTAATTTAAAAACTTCACCCATTCAATATTTTAAATTTAGAATTTTTAATTTCCAAAAATTGTTCAATTTAGAGTATTTTTTAAATCACTCTTAAATATACAATTCTCTTAGGAAATTTCCTGGATTATTTGTCTAGATTTTAATTCCACAATTAATTAATCCAATTATTAATCTAGATTTTAATATAAAATCACAATAATTAATTTAGTGGATAACCTAAATAATCTTGCAAAATAACTATCATATTAGTCGAATCAAGACATAATAGCTACTATGCAGTAATGACATGTGATTATGCATCAAATATGGCATCTTTCCTATTCTATATGACATGTTATTTCTAAAATCATGTTAATCGCACATTTAATTCATCAATTCAATAAAAGCATTTAAAAAATTAAACAAATAACTTTAATCCATGGCTTTCCTATTTTAAAAAATAAAATATAAAATTACAACTTTGGAATTTCTCTTTTGTCCGACCTCTTAGGATCTGTCTCAAGCCCCTTTAGGGTATTCATGGGCCGTAAAAAAAAAAACCCAAAGACCCACTTTTGGCGAGAAAACCTAGGATGCAAAAGAGGAACCCTAGCCGTCGATCTTCATTATTTTGTCACCGAAAGTCATCTCAAACGATGGGCAATTTTTCTTCTTTTTCTTCGCAGTTTCTCGATCTTCAACTTTTACAGAAATTTGGAAATTTATATAGAAATTGTGAAAAAACATAAGAACAAGCAAGGAGGAAACCTAATCATATGGGATTAGCCTCCTTGTTACAAATCAAGAAATACACGAGAAAATCTAACCATGGATTAAAGCGATTAAAATTAAAACTAATATCAAATCTAAATTATAAAGAATAAAACTCATGAAATCAATAACAAATATAGAAATAGATGCCATACTTTTCAAAAAAATAATATTTTGAAAAATCGATATTTGATCGCATAAACTAAATCGATGCCATATTTTTCAAAAAATAATATTTTGAAAAATGCGAGATTTGATCGGATAAACTAAATCAAAGCTGGTTCTTTTCCTCATCGCGAACCGGCTCGATGCCAATTGTAGGAATCTCACGCGAAACGCGGAAGCGTATCGAACCGAGACGATGTAGAAAAAGATGAACCTTCATCGTTTTGATTACTGGAAAGATGAGCGATCTAAAAGCTTCTTCTCAAACGGTCCAAGTCACGAACGGTCCAAGTCGCTCTATGATCGATCTTCTAGACTATCTCTCGAGGGGGATGAGATGGTTGTGTGGGCAACCGTTCAGATGATGAACGTACGCCTCTAGGGTTTTATTTCGATGAGAGCCTCCTTGTGAATTAGGTTTCTCAATGGGTGAAAGTAAGTTTATATACTACTACACCAAGACCTAACCCTAAACCCTAAAGGGGCATAGGGCTCTTGGGCTGTGGTCTCACTTAAGCCCAATTGGGCTTAAGTGACCAAAGAGCATATATTCCAACAATAACTCCATCCACGTTTAATTTGAACCAATCTAATGGAGGTTTCTACCAAGTAAAACTAAAAGTAGTTTCCAAATGCCTGGTTCCGTGATTAAAGCAAAATGTCTCCATATTTGCGTAATAACAAATAAATGATGGGCTGCAAAAGGACAACTTGGTTTTGTTGGGTGTGGTCGGTTGTTGAAAGGAAGTGATGGTAGGTGGACTCGAGGCTTTGCAAGAGAAGTGGGAACATGCAAGGCCATCAAGGTGGAGCTTAAGGGCCTCCTCACAAGTTTACAACTGGCTTTTAAAACTGGGGTAACACATATAATTGCTGAGAGTGAGCCAGTTCTTGTAAATATCAAAGAAAAGATTAAGGATGGTAGTATGATAAGTTAGTCCTTGGAAACTTGTAAAAGTTGAAGAATGACGATTTGAACCTTCAAAAACAGCTTTTCAATTATAATTTACAATTTGTGAGGTAAATAGTAAGATAAATTTTATTTCGCTTCATGAAAATAGGTGTTTTTAAAGTATCAAATTGTGATCCAAACAAGAAATAAGTTTGTGCAAACTCGTGTGCTAATTGTTTTACCAATTAGTTTTGACATAGGTGGGGTGTTAAAAGGTTTTTGATGAATCGCCTCAAAGAGTGAGGGAATATCTATTGAATGACTTTGTGATATTGACTACTTACGTACGGGTTGGTATAATATTTATATATATATATATATATATAACGAGTTGGTATAATATGATTCACTAAAAAAACAAAAAACAGAAAGAAGCAAAAGGAAAAGGAAAAAAAAGGTGCTGATGTTTGGAGAGGAATAAAAACCTAATAGCCCATCCATCATTACAATATTTGCAAACAGGAGAGAAGATGAGGAGGCAGATTCAATGATAGGATTTGCAGAATTCAATAAGAATGAAAAGGGAAAAGGTAACTCTAGAGTCAATATCTGAAACTTTAGCCAATGAACAATAACTTTCATATATCAATGCTATATATTTAAAACGTATTACAAGCCTCTATAGAAAGCAGATAACATATTCCCTATAACTTCTTATAACTGTTAACTAAACTGACTAAAACTAACAAACAGATAAAATATAGATAACTTCTAAAAAAAATACCAGATGGATAAAATAGAATAAATACTCTATCTTATCATTAGCCACATGTCTTCTTTTCCTAGAATAAACCAAAAGGGTCGTGGGATCCTAACAATATTCCCCCTTGAAAATAAGCCTTGTCCTCAAAATTTGAAATGAGAAATTGATCAAGCAATGTAGTCATAAGGTTCCCAACTTGAATCTTCTAGTGGCCTATCCTGCCATTGAATTAAAAGTTCAATGTCTTGAGTACTAGCCACGTCTACAACACGAGCATCCAGCACTTGTGCAGGCTGAAGAGTTAATTCCCAATTTTCAGTGACTGGAAGTGGAGAAATAGCAACTTGAGCAGTACATCTGTAAGCTGGTTTAAGGAGTGATACATGAAAGATTGGATGAACTTTGGATGTAGGTGGAAGAAGTAGTTCATAAGCAACAGCCCCAATGCGACGAACCACAGAATAAGGCCCAAAATAGCATGCTGATAGCTTCTGAAATCTGTGACCAGAGAGAGATTTTTGGCGATAGGGCTGAATCTTAAGGAAGACCATATCACCTGGTTGAAATTCGAGGTGGCGGCGATGGGAATCTGCATGAATCTTCACGTGTGCTTGTGCATCCAATAAATTGGATTTGATTAGTTCCAAGGCAGCATCTCGTTCAGTGAAGAATTCATCCAATTCAGCAATAGGAGTAGTATTGGAGACATAAGGCACTAAAGCAGTGGGTTCCTTTCCATAAACGATTTTAAAAGGAGTATGACCAGTAGAAGTGTGAAACCCAGAATTGTAGGAAAATTCTGCCCAATGTAGAAAATTGAACCAACTTCTCTAGTAGTCATGGCAGAAACAACGGAGATAAGTCTCCAAGCACCGATTTATAACCTCGGTTTGTCCATCAGTTTGAGGATGATATGAGGTGCTCATTTTCAGTTTCCTACCTGAAAGTTTAAACAATTCCTTCCAAAAAGAACTTAGAAAAATTGGATCTCGGTCTGAAATGATGGATGTAGGAATTCCATGAAGGCGAACTATCTCTTTACAAAAGAGAGAAGCAACTGATTTTGCTGTATAAGGTCGAGAAAGACCAAGGAAATGGGCATACTTGCTGAAACGATCCACCACGACTAAGATTACATCAAAACCATTTGATTTAGGGAGGCCAGTAATAAAATCCAGTGAAAGATCTTCCCAAATGTGATGGGGAATAGGTAGTGGCTGTAATAAACCAGCATATGATTGAGGTAAAGTTTTACTCCGTTGACAAATTAAGCATTGTTGAATGAATTTTGTCACTTCCTCTTTCATATGGTTCCAATAATAGTGATTCTGCAATCTTTTGAGCGTCTTAAGGACCCCCCCATGTCCACCAACCAAAGATGTATGTGCTTCATATATAAGTAAATGAGTAAGTGATGACTTTGCTGGAATGACTAAGCGACTTTTGTAATATAACCTTCCGGAAACCAAGGAATAGTGAGGGATAGAATGAGGGCCTGCTTGCAAAGATTGTAGAATTTGATTTGTAAATGCATCCTGTTGTATTAATGCTGGCAATTCTTCCAAATCAGATGCATGTGGTACTGCCAAGGCAAAAAATTCACCAGAATGAGGATAACGGGACAAGGCATCAGCACCTTGATTAGTGTTTCCCGGTTTGTAGATGATCTGAAAATCAAATGGAAGAAGTTTAAGGAGCAAACGTTGGTGGGATGGAATTGTAACACGCTGTTCCAGGAGATATTTTTAAGCTGAAGTGATCTGTATGCACCAAGAATTTGCACCCAAGTAAGTAGTGGCGCCATTTGTTCAAAGCCATCACCAAGGCCAGTAATTCTCTCTCATAAACTGACTTATGCTGGTTAGAAAGTGACAATCCTTTGCTGTAATAAGCAATAGGATGGCCTTCCTGTTGTAAGATAGCACCCAATCCAGTAGAGGAGGCATCACATTCCACAATAAAAGGCCTAGAAAAATCCGGTAAGTGCAAAACAAGAACTTGTGTTAGTGTTGTCTTAAGATTGTCAAAAGCAGATTTAGAGGCATAATCCCAATGAAATGCGTCTTTTTTGGTCATGTCAACAAGAGGCTTGGCAATATGGCCATAACGATAGACAAATCGTCTATAATATCCAGTAAGGCCTAAAAACCCACGTAATGCTGAAATATCTTTTGGAAGAGGCCATTTAGTAATGGCAGAAACCTTTTCAGGATCAACAGATACTCCCTTAGCTGAAATAATATGCCCCAAATAAGATATATCCTGCTGGAGAAAATCACATTTCTTGGAATTAGCATAGAATTCATGTTGTTGCAAAGTCTGAAGAATGATATCCAAGTGCCTCATATGATCTTCAAAACTTGGACTATACACCAAGATGTCATCAAAAAATACCAAGATGAATTTCCTGAGGAAGGGACGAAATAGATCGTTCATTGCAGCTTGAAATGTAGTAGGAGCATTGGTGAGGCCAAATGGCATGACAACAAACTCATAGTGACCGAAGTGGGTCCAAAATGCAGTTTTATGTATATCTGAAGGAAGTACTCTGATTTGATGATACCCAGAACGCAAATCAATTTTTGAGAAAAATTTAGCACCATGTAGCTCTTCAATCAACTCATCAATTGTGGGAATTGGATACTTATCTTTGATTGTGAGTATGTTGAGGTCTCTGTAATCCACACAGAATCTCCAAGTAGAGTCCTTTTTTGCTACCAGAAGAACCGGACTGGCAAATGGACTAACACTAGACTGTATGAAGCCTTTGTGTAACAATTCAGCGACTTGCCGTTTAATTTCATCTTTTTGTACAAAGGGGTATCTGTAGGGACGAATGTTGGGTGGTATAGCAGTTGGTAGAAGAGGTATGGCATGGCTATGTTGTCTGAATGGTGGTAGTGATTGAGGTTCATGAAACACAGAAGAATATTTTTGCAGCAGGTCTTCCAATGAATCAAATTGCAGAATCATTTGATCACATACATAGCGTGAAGAGATCGATGTTATTTTCTGTGGAATTCCCTGAAACTTGTAGCGTTTTCCCTTATACCAGAATATCATAAATAATTTGTTCCAATTCGCCTCTATTATATTCAAAGAAGCTAGCCATTTGACACCCAGTACCATGTCGACTGTTCCTAAGTTAAAGGGAAAAAAGTCTTCTTGAATGGTGATATCCTGTATCTTGACCTCTAATTGCTTACAGACAAATTTACAAGGGACCCTTCGATTATCTCCAACTTGAACACCAAAGGCAGGTAGGGGATGAAGGTGTAATTGGAGATCGCTTACAGTTTGATTGGAGATGAAGTTGTGTGTTGAACCACAATCAATCAGAATAAGGATGGATTTGTTGTTCACAACTCCTCGTACCTTCAAAGTTGTTGCTGAAGAGTTACCGAGAATGGCATGTAGCAAAATCTCAGCGAAATTATCATCAGATTGCAATTCTTCTTCCTGAATTTCCGTTGACTCTTCTTTATCATCGGAGACGTCCATTATGCGCAATGCAGACGTGGCACACCTATGCCCAGGTGTAAATTTTTCCACACAGCGAAAACAGAGGCCCTTCTCACGTCGGTATTGTCTGTCGCTATCCGAGAGTTTGGATGTATACGTGTTCGGCGTATAATTCTGTGCATTGGTTGCTGACAGTTGCTTTGAGGAATTTAAATTTTGCAAATTTAAATTCCGTTGATAATTGGAAGTTGCCACACCGACTGGATATATTGAATTGGGATTTGAATTAAATCCCTGATTACTCGAACCGACAGAATTAGTGGTTGCGTGAGATCCGAATTTGCGGCATTATAGTAACCGAGTGGATTACGATACTGATTTCGGTAATCTCGGTCAATTTGGTTGCTGCCACGTGGATTATAGAAACGCTGATTGGATCGTTGGGCATTCTGAGATTGCGACTTTACTTCAAATTCCAGCGCGAGGCTCACTGCCTTGTAAACGGTTCTAGGTTTATGTATTTTCACATCTGCTTGTAATTCCTTTTTGAGACCATTGATAAATACTCCTAAGAGGCAGTGTTCAGGCCATCCTTGAACTTGGGCTTGTCTCCTCACAAATTCTTGCTTGTATACGGTGACAGAATACAATTGTTTTATACCACATAAATAGGCGTCGAGATTTTGAAATTCAGTAGGACCAAATTGCTCTTGAAAAGCTCGAACCAGTTCATCCCAATAGCGTAAGGTTCTCCCTGACGATATCCACATAAATGTATCCAAAGCATCTCCCTCAAGATTTACCGCTGCTATATCAACCTTCAAGTCTTCAGGTGTTTGGTAATACCGAAAGTACTTTTCAGCCCTTAGAATCCACCATCTTGGATCTCCTCCTTCATACTTCGGGAATTCAATCTTTGAATGGGATCGTCTTGAGGAATTTTGTTGCCACCAAGGATCTTCGCCTTCATCATTCTCATGGTGAGTTTCTCTGTTAATCTGGCTTGACTCTCCTTGAGCAAATACGGTTGCTTTCTGATTTCTTAAATTGTTGATTTCTGCATTCATATGGCTTAATTGTGCCATAATGGCTACCAATTGTGGATTTTCAGTTTCTGGTGGTATTTGAGAATGGGGTTGCAACATAATCACTGCTGGGTCATTATGAGGATTGGAAGTGGGTGGTGTTTCTGGATTTTGTGGTGGACGTTGTGGAGAATTATCCTCATATGAGGAATTACGGGTGTTCACCATGGTATCCTACAGGTCCTAAGATTGTCTGTTCTGATACCAAGTTGATAGGATTTGCAGAATTCAATAAGAATGAAAAGGGAAAAGGTAACTCTAGAAAGTTGATAGGATTTGCAGAATTCAATAAGAATGAAAAGGGAAAAGGTAACTCTAGAGTCCGTATCTGAAACTCTAGCCAATGAACAATAACTTTCATATATCAATGCTGTATATTTAAAACGTATTACAAGCCTTTATAGAAAGCAGATAACATATTCCCTATAACTTCTTATAATGTTAACTAAACTGACTAAAACTAACAAACATATAAAATATAGATAACGTCTAAAAAAAACTACCAGATGGATAAAATAGAATAACTACTCTATCTTATCATCAGCCACATGTCTTCTTTTCCTAGAATAAACCAAAAGGGGTCGTGGGATCCTAACATTCAAGGCCCATGGGACTTGACTCCAAGGATGGACATGAGAAATTGAAGGTGGTCATAGATTGCATAGGAACTGCAGGAAGCGTCGAGCAGAGAGGGCGGCTCAACTCCAGCGACAATATACAGCTTCTTTAATTCATCCGTGCACGACGCCTGCGGTGTTCTTTCATATCCTACTATCACTCGGATGGCATTGATCTCTTTCCATAGCTTCTCCTCATTCACCGTGACCTGCAATTTCAAACTCCTCATTCTCTCGCTATGAAATTTCCAACATCGGTATTAAAAAGGGGTCTTCACTCTTCACCTCGTTATTATTAGGACTCATGACGGGTCCAGATCGGGAAGAGTTCTGCACATCCGCAACATCATTAACCACGAGGCCGCAAGATTCTGCACAATAACTAATCTCATATGGGTGTGATTGTTAGTGCACTAATTAAACATGGCGCATGGAAATTACCTTGATGTAAACCAATTGTTTCATCAGCAGTCACTACACTTGGAATTGGCTTGTGTGAGTCTGTGATATCACTCTCATCAACTTGTTTAATATGCTCGCCGGACAGGGGATCTTCCTTTTTTCCATCTCCAATTCTTTCAACACAATGCTTCAGGACATAAGAATGTGTAGCAGGCATGGGGAGCACTTTTCTCATCAGCTTGTGCGTGCAGGCATGGATAGCCCAAAAGAGGCCAAAAGGGATGGAGACGGAGATCCCAATTACTGAAATAACCACGAGAGGCGGAATAACCACTGGGGCAGAACATGCCAACAAGCTCGCCACAAGTACCTGCTTTCCCATTCTCACTCCTCTCTTCAACAACCACCTCCTCCTCTCTCCCTCTACTTCTTCCATCCTAATACACTACACACATGACCAATCCTAATCATACTTTTTATCAATTCAATCTTATCCTAGTTTCCTGACTTTTACCAAACCAAAAAGGAAAGTAATTAATGACGAACTAGCATAATGATCCCCCTTAATAATACATTAAAATATTCTTAAATCACCAATTAAATTACAGTAAGACAGAACAAAAGCTGTTCATGCATAATAAGAGCAGGTTAGATTGAAGAGTCTTTGCCTACATGAAACAAACTCCTCACACATAATTCTGTGCTCTCTTTTCAATAAATTGTTTTCAATGTATAGGAGTTGTCAATAAACGAGGTGATAAGATTCAGACATGCAAGAATGCACCGCCAACTTCAATTTTAGGCCTACCTGCTTGATAACGGTAAAATAAAAAAAAAAAAAAAAATTGCTTGAGAAAGAGAGGAGAGAAAAGAACATTTAAGTGCTTGAATAAACTGATTGGGTGGGTTATTCTAATTTAATTAGTGGTTTTGTGTTTGAGCCCTGATATGTAACTGCAATAATTACTTGGAGGTAGCGACTCATTGCAGGCCAATATTCCCACAAATTGGACTAGTCAATTGCTACTAGCAGCTGAATACCAATGGATTAATCCAAGAAAAAAGAAACATTGGGATGAGAATATAACCATCCCTCCAGAAAAATGTGCAATGCAAAACAAGGAAGTAACAGAGATTTTTTTTAAAAAAATATTTTCACAAAAAAAAAGGAAACAAAATATAAACAAATGAAGAAATACCCTGTCAAGATCAGTGTGTGCAAGTGCCACATGGTCATTACACGCTATACTATTTGATCTGGTAGACTGTATCTCAAATGTTGAAGTTCTTTTGCAGTAGCCACAATAACATCAAGAGTCAGCATGATATAAGTATGGACTTCGAAGGCGATAAAGAAACATTAGATTTGTCATACAACCAAATATAAAACCCAATTAACTTTTTTAAGTGATTAAAGAAACTAATTAAATTACTTTAAAGTATTTATATTTATTATTTTTCTCTAAATTAATTTGTTTAACTTTTAAACTTATATATAATTTAATTACAAACAACATATGATATGATTAAACAACTTATTTAACATTTTTAATTTCTCTAAAAATATTAATTAGATCTTATATTTATGACTTATGACCGGAGGTAATAGTAATTTATAATTAATAATCCACAAATGCTATGTATAGCAACAACACAAAGTATCATAACTGATAGACATAAATGAGCTCATCAAACCCAACACTGATAATGTTCATTGGATTGTGATTGACCAAGAGAATTGAGGGTCCTGGATGGTTGCAGACAAACAACAGCTTTCAGAGTAATTTTAACACTTGATAAAATATCAAACTAGAATATGATAATCGGATAAGCACCCGGAGAGTACCAGACAAATCAAACTTTCCCGTCTGCTTTATAATTTATTTACAATTACATTTATACAGGAGCAGGACTGTTCTTATTAGCTATGCACTTCTCATCTCATCTATGCAATCTGCCGCATCAGCAAATGCCAACTGATATCAAAGTTTTCAAATAAAGAGTTCCTATAACTTTTAGGGACATTTGTAACCATGCTCAGCAAATGTTATTCTCCTGCAAAGTATAAATATAGAATAGAGGAAATGGGCACAAAACCTTAACAATAATTAGAAGCTTCAGAAGAATTTAGAATGAACAGGAGGATGAACAAATGCACCCCAAAAAAAAAAGAGATATTAAAGATACTACGAAGTATGAGAAGCAGGGAAAGTGTTGGCAGGGATCCAATAATACATATAAGTGGAGTCACCTTGGTCTGTGGTAGTGTGTGGCAAGAGAAGGCCGTTCTTGTTTCCAGCACAAAGGCGGCAATGGAGGTCTTCACCACAGGGATAAAATATCCCTGCTAACTAGTTCCGAGGAGCAAAGCACGTTTACCTGTTTTGTACAACAATTAAGATCAGATATGCTCACTTCTCTGCTTCATCTCAAAACCAATTATTCGGCGGCGAATCTTGAGAACCATTTAGGTCAGATATGAGAGATGGCGGAATCTTGGCATCTCTCTGTAATGTCACACGAGTTTGGAGCGAGACGGTGACACCTCCTGCTTATGTATCCGCAGCTGAATTCCACATGGCTTTCTCTACAGTCTGCAATTCTGCATTCTATTACTCAAATATCCACGCACCATTTGTAAAATAACTTTAATTGTAGATTATAATTTAATGATGGTAAAATCAGAAAAATATTTTGTAACCATCCCTACCAAAAGAAAAATCACATGAAAGAAGTGAGATAATTAAAGATAGAAATAAATTACATTCTTAAAATTGAGGGATATTCTGCTAAAAAGAAATATGATTATCTAATCAGTTAATTTTAATTACTCAATCAGTGAATTATGGGAAAATATATATATAAAAAAAACAGAAAGTATTAATCGATAATAAATTGTGTTTATTAATTAATGAATCAAAACCAACTCATTTTCTTATGAACTTAGTATTAGAAGTTTTTAAGAATAAAGATGATTGATTGAGCACACAATGGTTTCATGTGTTTTTTTTTTTTTTTTTATTGATATACGTTTCATGTTAGTAATATAGTTAAAAATAAAATTTGCTTTTTACTGCAAAATAGTCTCAATTCAAATGTCAAAACAAAAATATGGTTACCAAAAGGGGGATAAAACTCAGCTGATGAATGAATGAAGGGCTGGATGTCCATACTGTATCTAGCCAAAGATGCGATAATTGGCTAGTTCAGGACGCTGCCATTCATTCTATGCCTTCACTCGAGAGAGTTTCTATCGGGCAATTGTAATTGATATTAGCATGAGGATCGTTCGGAAAGACCTCGTACCCGATGGACCCGGCAGCGTTAAGGTATAATTCCTCACTAAGCCGAACTTGTTTCAGATTTCCTTTTTGACTCAACGCGAGTCAGACTTCCTTTTCTTTTTCTTCCTGCGGCTTCTTACTTGTTCCCTATGGTTCATTCTTTTTCTTGTCTCGGGTATAGGCTTGTGCGAAGTATAACTTGTTAATTTTTTAATTTGAAATCTTATCTGATTTTCATTTTCATTTGTAGATGGTACCGATTGATTCGGATGATCTATGGTTTGCATATAACCTGATCGCTCCCGGAGACTCTGTCATGGCTGTTACTGTGAGGTACTTCTTTATTCTTTATTTTATCTGTATCCCTTAAAGAACATTGTTGTAACTTGGAAGGAACCCCTATTGTAATTGGTAGTGGAATTTGACCATCACGGATCTCTCTATTTAATCATTTATCTCATTTTAGTCCCATTTTCGACGAGTGGATCTTCCACTTGCGGATAGTTAGAACTCTGATATTGAAGTCTATAGTCGTTGAAACATGATAGTCGGTGTGGTGTCCTCAATCCCATAATCTTTCCTGACTGCAACAGGAAGGTTCTTAGAGAAATGGCTTCTGGTGGACGAGAAGCTGAACGTTTGAAGCTGAAATTGGAAATTAAAGTTGAGGAGGTAGAAGACACATAATTAAGTTCTGTTCAGTATATATTGAAGTTCATCGTGTCTGACATTTTTTCTCTTTCAGGTGGCAGATTATGACAAAGAAGGGTCACTCTTGCGTATACGTGGAAAGAACATTTTGGAGAACGAACATGTTAAGGTAAATGCCGTCCCAAATTTATGTACTGCATGTAGAATTGCAGGTTCAGCCATCAGTGATAAATATAACCTTTCATCTTTATTTGCAGATAGGGGCATTCCATACTTTAGAACTTGAGCTGCAAAGGCCCTTTGTGCTCAGGAAGGTGTGGTTCATTTACTTCTTGCAAGTAGTTAGGGTTCCAGATGGAGTTTATTTCATGCTAGTTGTGTCTGGCATGTTATTACATATTTGCTTGACATATATTAGAGCTAGATCTTATGCTTCATGACTGGCTTGTTTGGGCATATCATTACGGCGTTCTACTTCAAACATTGAGGGAGTGGGTAGTAGAAATGATTAAGTTTCATTTTGCCATTCGTAGGATGTTTGGGATTCTTTGGCTTTGGAGATGCTGCAACAGGCCTCTGGTATGTTATTTTTCCTGTTTTTACTACCTTCTTATATTGGGGAATATACATTTAAAATTGTATTTTCGAGGTTGTGTGATTTACGTATATGAGAATTCCTAGACTTGTAATTTTGAAAATTGGTCAGTATTAAAGCATAGTTCAGTCTCTGTCCTGTTATAACACTAGACTGTCCTGTTATTATACTTTGGAGGTTGGATGATATCTTACATTTGTTCTTGCGCCCGTTTAAGTGGGCAAATAAAGGCAAATGGTAGAAAAAAGTTCAATAGAACTTATGGTCACTTTCAAATCCATTTAAAGTTAAAAGGTAGGTTGTATCATACAGCTAATTTTGTCAGTTTGGAACATACGTATGGATTTACATCAGTAATCAATATGGCAAATAAAAATATCATTCCAATTTTGTAGATCCTGGTGCAAGTGCTGATCTAGCTGTGGTTTTGATGCAAGAAGGACTAGCTCATATCCTCCTTGTTGGTAGAAGGTAGTAGTAACTTTCAGCTGAAAAAGATGAAGTTATCCAATCCTTATAGAATTTCCCATATATCCCCCCTTTTTGAGTCCAATGTATCAAATACAAGTTTATGATGGACATGAACAAGTTAATATTAAAAGCTACTCTTTGACTTGCTCAACTACTATTTTGGGACTACATGGTCTATGATGTGGTGAGGAAAGGGCCAGTTGCAGACTTGAGAACATCTTCTAACAAATTAATTCGGGTTATTTTATAAGAAACAGTAGCATTTGAGGATTCAATGGGTACTTCGTGACGTCTTTGAAAGAAGACATTAAGATTGCAGAAAAAAGTTGATGTATGCTATATGAGGCTTTTAAGTGTTTGTTTGAGTCCTGTGAAACCAGGAGCGTTGGGAATGAATTGTTCTTCTTGGAACTGTGATTTGTTTCTTACATCTAATTGTGCCATGGCATTAATGCATTCATCTTAATATGACTGACCGACAGTATGACTGTTACTCGATCGCGGATTGAAACTTCAATTCCTCGCAAGCATGGACCTGCTATTGCTGGTTATGAGTCTGTATGTTCTTTCACGCTCTTCCTTGATAATCTGTTTTCATTACTGCAAGCCATATCAGTGAATAAATTGAATATCATGTTATGACTCTAAAGCATCTTCCTGCCATTTGCAGGCTTTGAATAAGTTCTTTGATAACGTTTTGCGTGTAAGTTCCATCTGAGGACTTAGAGTGAAATATTTTCTATTCATAAAATTTAGTTGTCTTTTCAAGTTTATTGGTTACTATAATTGGTTTCAGGCTTTCTTGAAACATGTCGATTTCAATGTGGTTCGCTGTGCTGTAATTGCAAGTCCTGGATTTACAAAGGTTTATGATCATTCTTGATCTCTGTTCTTTTTTTTAGGCTTTTAGCTTCCGTGTTTAGCTATAGCATCGATTTTTTTTTTTTTTTTTTTTTTACTAATGATCGAAATCTCAATCTTAAATGACTTTGAAGTAAATAAAAGCTAAGACTGGATATTGGTGTATAAGACTACATTATGCCTATGTTTTTTGTCTCTGCTCATTTCAGGATCAGTTTCATCGTCACTTATTATTAGAAGCAGAAAGAAAACAGTTGCGACCTATTATTGAGAACAAGTCACGTATCATTCTTGTGCATACAAGCTCAGGATACAAGTATGATTGGTTTTTCAAATTGCATCATCTTTTTGTTATTCCCGGTATTAGACATTGAGAAGTAACAACTATAAAGTTATAGAAGAGGCTCCTTAACAATTCTTATTTTTTATGCTGATAATATGTCCGTCTTGACATTTGATAACACATAAGCATAAATCAAATCTCATGTGCTCAAAGCTAGCATAAGATACCAATTATTTTTATTTTCTCTCGTAACTTAATGGCTGATGATATGGTAGCTAGAGGAAAACAGGTTCTAGTTTATTAAATGAGTGTCTTAGAGGGATGAATAACATAACTATGACAAACTGTTGGAGTTTAGGAGTTGTGACTTGTGACAACATGACTTTATGGCAAACCATGGCATAAATCAACATATGCTACATTGTCAAGGCACTATGATACTGGTTCTGATTTTTAATTACATGCCTATAATTTTGAATGTGAGGAAAAGAAAAATAGTATCAAACATAATCTTGAGGTGCCAATTTTAAGAATTGACTTTTTAGATTAATTGCTTGTTAGTTCTCTGTAATGCAGCTGAGATCTTTGACTCACACTAGAACTTATCCTTTTTAGGCATAGCTTGAGAGAGGTTTTGGATGCTCCAAATGTTATGAATATGATAAAAGATACAAAAGCTGCTCTAGAGGTATCATAGAAAGTAAATTATTAATTATATTGCATTTTCTTACTGTCTCCTCTGGCTTCTTAGCAGTGTGCTAATCCTGTGAATTTTATTCCCTTGAGGTTGGGAACAAGTTTAATTTTTTCCTACTTTTTCCAGGTTCGGATTTTGAAGGATTTCTACAACATGCTTTCAAATGTCAGGTTCTATTTGTGAGATGCTTTTTTTTTTTGGCCTTGTCTATTTGGTAAAACCGGTGGTCAATTGGTTGAAAATTACTTCATTATTAAGTATTGATAGGGTGGAAAACATTTTGTCAATAAGGCCTTTTTGTGCTTTTATTTGTCAATAATCATCATATATTTAGATGAATGATAATGATCTGTTGATCAATGGTGTGATGACTTCTGTAATGACTATCAGATAAATGCTTCACTGAAGCTTATAGACAGAAGTATATTTACATTGGAGTGTACTTTCCCCCATGTTTTTCTTCTTCAGTTGGTGTTAAGTTGTGTGTAGCTTTAATTATACATGATCTTTTCTAGTTACAAAAACTCACCTGTTTTATATGATAATCTTTTTAATCAACTAAACACCTAATCTCAAATCTAACTAGTTACAAGTTAATTTTTTTCCCTCTGGAAATTATTGAAGTATTTTGTAACTATACTTAGGTGGCAAGTGATGAATATGCAAGGGTTGTGCCCTCATTTTCACTGTCTGTTTCACAATGAGCATTCTTTGCATTTTTTGTTCATAATACTCAAGTGGTGAGAATGTGGATGGAGATGCTAAAAAATCATCTTGCTGAAAATTTACCTTGGGAAACCATCGTTGTCTATATCTGCTTATGTTTATTAAGTGCTCAATGTTGAGTGCAATGAAGTCTTTGGAATCTGGGTCTTTCAAATGCCCAAAGCCTGTACCAAGAGTGTCAAGTTTTCCCCTTCTTAATAAGGATAAAGAGAAAAAACAGTTGTTAGTGACATGAAGGGTAAATTTATTGCATAACAGTCGTCAAACAATTATGATAGTGTGATTGTCCCTGCCACGATGTGGTTCATCTTTAATTTCTTTGGCTGGAAGGGAATGCATTGGTGAATGCAGCAAGTGCCACATTCTGAAGAGTTTGAGAGGGTTTCTTATAAACTTTTACTTGTTACGGATCTCTATTTTCTTTTCTTTCATATACATCTGGGGAATGGCTCTCCAAGCAATTATGTATTCTTTGCCTTTTGGATTTCACGTTTTCAGACATCTAGGAAATGCTGATTGAAGATTTTTTGGGGTTTGGCAGGATCCATCCCGTGCTTGTTATGGAGTAAAGCATATTGAGGTTGCCATTGAACGTCTAGCTGTGCAGACACTTCTCATTACAGATGAGCTTTTCAGGTTTCTATTAAAGCCCTCTGAAATTTTGAAGGGCGCTTGTTTGTGCCATCTTATTCATACACATTTGATGTATCCTGCATTTTTGTTAAATTAAATCATAGAACTCATCTCTCTTCTTACCTGCTTGAAAATGGTTTCAATCAAAGCGTCCAAGTTATATCCCCCTTTAATTAGAAGGGAAAAGGGAGCCTGGGGGGCTTATTCATCTCATGAATTTGACATACTTCACAAGTCCATTTCAACTTTTTCTTCAAACTGCATGTCAAGTACGGGGAGTACTAATGCTTTTCCTAGTGAAAGTGTTAGACCGGCTGCTTTTTCAATTTTTGACTGTAGTATATAAAGTGTGGGTCATTGTAATGCAGTCTTCTGAATTATCTTCATACAAATTTATCCTTAATTACTGATTTAGATCATTAACTGTCACTGTAATGCTTCAGAAACTTGTCACGCAACATTTTCAAATTTCTTTTGCTTTCTTTGGGTTTTCTAGTTTTTGTTTTCTAATTTCATGCTGAACTTGTTTTTGCCCTTGTTTTTCTGATAAAGTAGAATTTTTCTTGGGAGCCACTTTAGCGTCTTGACAACTGGAAACTTTATATTTAGCATCATGTATGATTGCTTGGGATGCCATTCAAAATATAAGTTGATAATTGTGAGTTCTATCGATCTCCATTCCTTTGATTAATAGGAATTCAGATATAACAAGGAGGCAAAAGTATGTCAACCTGGTCAACTCAGTTAAGGGTTCAGGAGGATCTGTCCATGTATTCTCGTCCATGCATGTCTCTGGAGAGCGTGAGTGTTATTTTATTCTTATCTTCCTTCTTGTTTTAGAATTTGAATCTTTTTCTATCCTGTTTTCGGTGTTGAGGATCTGATTTTCATTGCTGAACCACCAAAGTAAACAAACATGGATTTAGATTCCTCCCATTGCTTTTCTATGTTCAGTACTCAAATTCAACCTATCAAGGAGATAAATCTATTATAACTAAAAAGAAATATAAATATCACTAAAGTGTTACTTTTACAACTACACTTGAGCGCTGCATAATATAAGGGATCTATATCCAAACAAAACATACCAGGACGGTGAGCTTTTCTTTTTCAGTTTTTGCCTTGTGAAGTAGAAGGCTTTGGTAGAAAGATTGAAATTATTATTCTATTTAAATTTGTCAATTTTGTATTGATGGACAGAGCTAGCACAAATTACTGGCATTGCAGCAATTCTTCGTTTTCCTCTCCCGGATCTTGAAGACATTGAGATGTGATGGGCACATATGGCTGATGCTGCAACATTCTTTCTGGTTACCCTGCTAGTTTCCGTGCCAGACTAGGATCAGCGTTTTTTATTGCAATGCCAGGCAATACTAGTTGACCGTTATGTTGCAATGCACTACCAGTATATACTAGTATTATTTTTTGTTCATATCAGTGTGTGTGTGGGCGCGTGTCATCAAATGTTTAAATGAAGAGAAAAGTAGGAAAGAAAAATATAGATGAGTAAACACGGGGGAAAATATTTTCTCCCTTTGTAGTAATAATTGAAAAGTGGAGAAGCAGGGGGCGCATGATTTGCCTATTCTTCTTCCAAAAGTTTTATTTGGAGAAAAAAGGAGATTATGTTGATAAAACATGTGTCAAAAGAAAGAAAAAGATGTACAAGATATATATATTTTTTGACGTGATCAAGAGTATAATCTCGTTTAAATGTTAGAAAGTAAAAGAATTTTTGTTTTTTCTAACAAGTGTACTTCTCAATATTTGAATTTGTGTTATCCTTTGAGAGCTTCAACCACCTTTCACTCCAACCAACGTGTTGGTAGATTTGTATGTTTTATATATGAATATTGTTGTTATTGTAAAAAGATACGTAAGGATACTGAAAAAAAATATATTTCAGAATAATGACGAATATTGAAAAAAAAATATTTTAGGGTATTGATAATGATGAGTACTAAAAAGATATTGAAAAAGTACTTCATAATCTTGAATTTTTTTTTTAGGATATTGAAAAAATACATAGGGTAATGACTAATCTTCAAAAAATATTTAAGGTATTAACAGTCTTAAAAAGATCTTTTAGGGATCTCACAGATCTTGAAAAAATACTGATTTTGGCAAATGAGAGAGAAAAATCTGAAAGAAATAGCTTTTTTCAAAATTTAGGTTTTGACTTAGAATTTCAGCTAATTTCAACTTCTGACAGTTTCTGTTGGTGTTTGATAAATTTTTATCAAAACCTAAAAGGTTTTGATCGAGAATAGTTCCGGATAAAATAGAGTATTGCCAAAACCTGTTTTGGAGTTCTCCAAACATGCCCAAATTATTTTTTTCTCTTCTTATTTAATATGAAAACTCTCTATTTTCCCTCCATTTTCTATTTTTATTTTCTTTTTATATATTCTCTTTCTAATGCATATAAACCTTACTAATGGGTCAATTTTGTCTAACCCTTCTTTGAATCGATGTGAAACATTTGGTGGTAAGTCAATTTATAGCTACTGTTTAAATTTCTCTGAATAATGTTGAAGATTGCTTTGTTAAATTTATAATTCATTACATTTCCACAACACCTGAAATGTTTTTTAAGCCCGGGCATATGGGTAAACTTTAAACGATTGTTGAATAAATACGCTTAAATTAAGTATGTTTGAAACTTAAATAATTATTATTTATTTAGGGGTTGAAAAGGGATATTTTGGCAAAAAAAAGTGATTTAATGATTATTTAATTAAGTATATTTGAAATAGTCGGGGTGTATTACCACCTCTCTTTTTAACTTGTTTTCAGAAAACAAACGTTAATATTAGTTTCGTTAAATTACTTTTTATAGGAGGTAGTTGTTCCTACAAGGCGGGATCCAGATGATTGTGTGCACATGCGGGGCGGCGGTGCTGATGGCGGTCAAGTACGGCGTCACAGGGCAAGGCTCCATGAGTAAGGCGGAAGCGAACGTGTTGTTATTTTTTATCTGCGCGTTTGTGGCAGCCTATGCCTGGTCTTGGGGCCCCTGGCTTGGCTGGTGCCCACGAAGGTGTGCTCGCTGGTCGTCAGATCCGCCGGGCAAGCCATCAACGTGTCCGTCAACATGGCCTTCACTTTCATCATTGCTCGGACCTTTCTCACCAAGCTCTGCCACGTGAAGTTCGGTCTCTTCTTCTTCTTTGCCGGCTTCATTGCCATCATGACCACCTTCATCCACCTGCTTCTCCCGGAGATCAAGGGCGTCCCCATCGATTGTTGAATACTGGCGGCGGTGGCGGCCGAACGGTGGTGGTGGCCGGCCGATGGCGGTGGTAGTGGTGGTGGGGTGGTGGGGGGTTGGGTTTTTTAAAAAAAAAAATTATTTAAATGTAAGGGTAGAAAGGTAATTTCACGCTGACCGATCTCTTTAGTTTCCATCTCTGTCTTTTTATTTTTCGAAAGATCTCTTGGGGGATTTAGGAAACCATCATTTTATTTAAATGGAATTTTCCCTTAATTATTTCAGGCATTTTTCACAGGCCGCCTTCTCATATTTCAAAACTTTTTGCTAAACTCCCGAAAATGGCGACACCTTTTTTGTTTTTGTTTTGCAAAACACGAATCTGATCAAGGATTGGCACGTCATACAAATATAATTTTAATCCCCCTGAACAGATTCAGAGAAGAGAACTGTAAATTATAAATTGAAAGGACGCCACCCTCCGCAGGGAGAAGAGAATTTGGGCAGTCTCCGCGTTTGACCCAGTACTAGAATATTAGAGTCGAAGAACAGATTAAAGGAACTGAATCATGAAACCGTATTGATTAGTGTAGTTGAGCCTCTGTTATATAGACAGATGACTGAGCGAACTGTACAAGAAGAGTAAAGAAAAGTAATTGTGACTAATTGTACACGTGTGCAGTTAACTCCTAACAACTTGTCAACAATGCAACTGATTCTGTAACTATAGTTGCCAGCTAAGCACAATACAATCTTCTGGTATATTCTAATACAATCTTCTCATATATTCTAATATTCCTTATGCAAGTTTTGTTTGTTTTTGACTTGTATGATCTTGAGCAGCAAAAACACTTAATCTGTCACGAAAAGGAAGAAACATGCATTTTCCCAAAGGCTTAGTTAGAACATTAGCAACTTGCTCACTCGAAGGAACATAACCAATTTGTATTTGGCCTGCTGCAACTTTTTCTCTAAGGAAGTGAATGTCAATTTCCACATGCTTTGTTTTTTAATGCAGCACTGGATTCGATGCAAGTGCAATTGCACCAGAATTATCACACCAGACTATAGGCACCTCAGCAATTGGGACATGCATTTCTTGCAGTAATTTCATGACCCAAACCACATCAGAGGAGGCATCCGCAAGGCTTCTGTATTCAGCTTCTGTGGCGGACCGTGAGACCACTTGCTGACACTTGGAGACCCATGTGACAGGATTAGTTCCTAAGTAAGTGCAGTAACCACTTACAGAACGACGGTCTTCCTTGTTTATCGCCCAATCAAAATCAGAAAATGCTTGTACATGAAGTCTGGGCATAGGACGAAGTAGAAGTCCATAATTGATAGTACCCACAAGATATCTAAGTAGCCTCTTAACAGCAATCCAATGAGGATCACGAGGATCTTTGAGAAATCGACTTAAGCGATTGACTGCAAAGGAAATTTCTAGTCTTGTGTAGCAAAGGTACTGCAGTTTACCGAGAATGCTTCTGTAAAGCTTGGAATTATGAAAATAATTACCATCTGTGGAGGCAAGCTGAAGATTGGTTGCCATTGGTGTAGAATACGGTTTGGCATTGAGAAATTTGACTTCATGTAGTAGAGAAAGTATATATTTCCGTTGAGACAGTAGTAGACCATGTGGAGTAGTATAAAACTCAATACCCAAGAAATATGATAAAGAGCCAAGGTCTTTTAAGGAGAACAACTCACTCATGGCATCAATAAGTCGCTGCACTTCAGCATTATCTGAACCGGTGATGACAATGTCGTCTACATAAAGAACCAAATAAGAAATGTTGGTCTGACCTTTTCTGATAAACAGGCAGGAGTCAGATTTAGAAGCCACAAAACCAAGAGCTGAATGTAATTTCTGAAACCAGGCCCGAGGCGCCTGTTTAAGTCCATAGATAGCCTTCTTCAGCTTGCAAACTAGTGGTTGACCATCAGTGGGAGAACATCCAAAAGAGAAACCTGGAGGTGCTTCCATGTAGACTTCCTCAGAGAGGTCCCCATTAAGGAAGGCATTATTAAAATCAAGTTGCCTTAGGGGCCAGCCAGAAGTGACAGCAAGTGTAAGTAAAATTCTAATAGTTGCAGCTTTAACTACGGGACTAAAGGTGTCCACATAATCTATTCCCGCTGTTTGTGAAAACCCCTTTGCTACTAACCTTGCTTTCCTCTTGGCAAGAGAGCCATCTGCATTAGTCTTTGCTTTCCATATCCACTTACATCCAATAGGACGGCGATGAGAGGGTAGAGGAACAATATCCCAAGTCTGAAATTTCAGTAAGGCATTATATTCATCTAAAGTCGCCTGTTCCCAATCAGAATCTGCTAGGGCCTCAGCGATGGTGGTAGGTGGGATAACTGTAGTTGACACAGAATAAATTTTTGGTTTAGAGATACCAGCCTTACCACGGGTAGTCATAGGGTGAGTGTTATGAGGCATAGATGTGGTGGAAGGGGTAGTATAACTAGAGTTAGAGGTTGATGATGTAATGGAAGTTGCTGATGAAGTGGATTTATTAGATGAAACAGGTGATAGGATGACTGGTTGTGACAGACCAGTAGGTGCTGAGTCAGAAGTAAGTGGGATGGTTGAGTTTTTACTAAGGTGTGAGGGGCGAATGGTGGGAATAAGGGAGGAATTGACTGATAAGTGAGAGGAAGCTGTGTTTTTGACAGAGAATTGAGAGCCTGAAGTGAGAAAATTAGACTCATCAAAATGAACATGACGAGAGACATAAGCTCTTCCTGTACGCATGTCAACACACTTATAACCTTGATGTTGAGAACTACATCCCAAGAAGACACAAGCTATGGATCTGAATTCTAACTTATGAGAATTATATGGTCTGGTGTATGGGTAACAGATGCAGCCAAAGACACGTAATATGGAGTAATTAGGTCTGATTCCATGAATTTTCTCATAAGGAGTCATGTTACTAGGTAGTGCTTTTGTGGGTAGTCTATTTAGCAAAAACACTGCAGTAGCAAAGGCATCCTTCCAATAAGCCATAGACAAGGAAGCATGTGCCAACAAAGTTAAACCAGTCTCAACAATTAACCGATGACGACATTCAACCAGTCCATTCTGTTCTGATGTATGTGGACAGGAAAAACGTTGTTCTATACCACAAGAAGCAAGATAAGACTTGAAAGCAATAAATTCTCCACCATTGTCAGATTGAACTTGCTGTATTGTGGACTGATATTTCTTTTCAACCAGTAATTTAAACTCCTGAAATGCTGATAATGCATCTGATTTTTTATGCAGAAAATAGATCCAAGTAAATCTACTATATGCATCAACAAAAGCTATATAGTAGGCTGATCCATAAGACTGAATAGGCGCAGGGCCCCATATATCCATCACTATTAATTCCAGTGGTTTGTGATATACAGTAGATGAAGGAAAAAATGGAAGTTTATGTATCTTTCCATATTGACATGCAGAACAAAGACCTTTATTTTCTGTAGATGTAAAAGAAACAGAATTACAACTAAGAACACTTTTAACAGTAGGAAAGGACGGATGTCCTAGTCGCTGATGCCATAGAGACAGTGAATCAGCAGAGGCATGAAAAACTTGAGATTTGACTGGAGATGTTGTAAGACCAGTTGAAGCAGACAAAATAGACTGAGACTTGGATGTAGACTTCACAGTAGCCAGAGGCTTCACGTTAGCCAGCAGAGGATACATGCCATGCCTTTCAACCCCAGACATCAAGTGTTGGCCAGTCCTTAGATCCTTAACAACACAGTTGTGTGGGAAAAATTCAACAGAAACATTATTCTCACGAGTGAATTTAGCTATTGACAACAGGTTTTTCCTCATCTTAGGTACATAAAGAACATTGTTTAAAGAAAATTGAGTGCCAGAATTAGTAAGAAATGTTTTACCACTGGATTGTATTGATGACAGTTCACCAGTGCCAACCTGAACAGTACCAATACCATCAAGAATGGAGTCAGGAGCAAGACAAGAATCATCATGAGTTATGTGTGCTGTAGCACCAGAATCAGGATACCAAGCAGGGTCAACCACGGTATTAGGAGTGACAAGAAACGCTTGAGCCGTGGGAGAAGTAGGAGTAATAGATGCTGATTTAGGATTTGTAGTAGATGAAGGTACATGGTTTACAGAGGGCACGTGAGTCACAGAATTAGCCGAAACAGAACCAGAGTCATGCCTCTTGGATGAAGCATCAGATACAGAGGATTCAACAGGTACAAGATAATATTCAAACGGCGAATAGAACTCAGGTATACCATAGTCAGTATAATGAGCCTGAGCCTGAGATTCAGATGATGCGCCATGGCCATAGGAGGTCGGATATTCATACCTCTAATAACAACGATCAGCCAAATGTCCTGATTTATGGCAGATCTGACAAAGTGGCCTCCAATTGTGAAAGCGTCCACGACCACGACCATTGCCACGACCTCCTCCACGAGAAAAATTCGGTGGACGAGAACCACCTCTGTTGCTATATCCTGAAGAAGGTCCTTGAGTTTGACAGACCACAGTAAATGAGTCTTCATCACTAGGATCACCAGTGTAGTGATCCGAAGACATTGGAGCCAGAGAATTGTGAACCACAGTATTTAACGGATTAGTGACCAGATTAATTGGATGAGTTGTATTGTTGTTAAGGAATACCTTGTGCCTGGACTCAGAGTCGAGTAGCATATTTGATACTATTTCAAGACCAAATCGAGGCTGTGAAGCATTGATGACGGCAATGACTGGTTCATATTCTGCTGTTAGTCCATTGAGGATATGCGAGACATGAGTGGCTTCATCTACCTTCTCTCCAAGCATAGCTAAGTGATTGCAGATGGATTTCAGGTTTGCAAGATAATCACGCATAGCTAGAGTTCCTTTTTGTTGGTTAGCCAACTGATTGCGATAAGACATAATTTTTGAATCCGACTTGTTGGAGAAAAGCTGATTGAGTTTCGCCCAGATTTGAGCTGCAGTGGTGAGTCCAACCAGATCTGGCAGGATGTTTGAAGAAACAGAAGCTAACAGCCAGGAAGCAAGTGCGGAGTCTAGTGATTCGAACTCATCAAATTCTGGATTGACATTTTCTGCACCATGAGCGTCTCTGATTTTTGTCAGTGGAGTGACTACAGTGCCATCGAGGAACGAATGAACTCGGTGTTGTTTTACCATAAAATAAACTTGTTGTTTCCACAGCAAGAAGTTGGAATCATCAAGCTTGATTGTGATTTTCTTGTTTGAAAAACCACGACTCACAGACATCGATTGAGCAGACGCTGCAACTGAATCGCTAGATCCAGACATATCAGTCATTGTGCTTTAGTGATCAATCTGTATCGAAGAACAGAGATCACCAAGCTATGACGCCTTTGCTCGTTCTAGTCACCGGGATCGGAGATTGACGGTGGTCGTCGGCTCTGATACCATACTAGAATATTAGAGTCGAAGAACAGATTAAAGGAACTGAATCATGAAACCGTATTGATTAGTGTAGTTGAGCCTCTGTTATATAGACAGATGACTGAGCGAACTGTACAAGAAGAGTAAAGAAAAGTAATTGTGACTAATTGTACACGTGTGCAGTTAACTCCTAACAACTTGTCAACAATGCAACTGATTCTGTAACTATAGTTGCCAGCTAAGCACAATACAATCTTCTGGTATATTCTAATACCCAGAGTATTATCCCAGTCACATACAATGTAAAAAACTAAAGTATAAGGTCAAGTCGGCCCAAGGGGGGAAAAAAAGCGTTATTAGCAGAGGTCGCCAGTTTTAAGTTATTAAAACGAAGGGAAAAGAGAGACACCAGAAAATCCTACAAGTACCTCGTTAAAATGGTTTTTCCTGCCACAAGAAATATTTCTTACATGCATATCCAGTACAGCAATCACACGTTAACACAACTGCTCACCATAAAAAAAATACAATTTGGTTGATGAAAACAGCCCGTAATTACCCTATAATGTAA
This sequence comes from Acacia melanoxylon, assembly GCA_019022615.1. Lineage (NCBI taxonomy): Eukaryota > Viridiplantae > Streptophyta > Magnoliopsida > Fabales > Fabaceae > Acacia > Acacia melanoxylon. The sequence continues at coordinate 263,200 of JAFJYJ010000059.1, forward strand.
AATGAAACTACTAATTACATTACACAAAAATTGACAAATAGCAAGCATAATATCTCATCTTGAAACAGGATCTGCCATAAAAATCCCCCCTCGGAACAAAAACCATGACATATTAAAGAATAATATTACAAATCAATTATCAATTATGTCAGTGATGCATGTACCCATGTAATTGATATATCACCGGCATATATGAATACCAGCCCCAGAAGAAATAGAGCAACATCCACCCAATCTTTACTCGTTCCTTTTCTCTGGCAACTCGTTTTACATCCCAGATGATGTTCGGTTTATTCTCTGAGCACCTAATTTAGGGGCGCTAGGTTTAACCCCCCGACCTCTGCTAGCCGACAAGGGCTTCGCTTTAGTGGTGGGTGCTGGTGCAGCAATGGCAGCCCAGGGATCATCATCATTGGTAGCAACTGATTTGAAGTCCGAAGGCTTTGATGTTTTAGGAGCAGGCGCTGCAATGGAACCCCACAAATCATCATCCTCATCCTTGCTCAACTTTGTTGCACTTTTTGGTCGCATAATTGAGGCTAAGAACAAAAGAAAAACTTCAAGTTAAAATGAAAAATATCCAGATAGGTATTAAGAGTAGAGTGCATGAGAATGTGCTTTGTAGCACCTTTAGCACAAACTACATACTAGACAACTCGAACTGTATTTTCTTCAGTATTAGTTATACTTTTTGCTTATAGAATGTCATTTCATAAATTAACGTACAAGGATGAAATAATGTGATAAGGTATCATGGTAAATCAATCAACAGTGAAGGAAATATAAAACAATCCAATTAAAGTAACATGCGAGCACACGCAAAACTTAGGCGCATGCTTAGCAAGATGAAATCAGACCAATCATTCAATGCAAACCTAAAATTCACATACTTCAAAATAACTCAGTTGTCAAGATATAAATAAACTTCTGTATTTCTTCTTCTGGTCAAGCAGTTAGGTATATAACTTGAATCTGACATTTGAAGCATAAAAGTATTAACATGTAGCCATGGCAATCCCAACCCATAAAAATATAAAATACCAGGTTTCGCCTGTGAAACAGGTTGAGAGACTGGTCGCCTTTGAGCTGCTTGAATGCTTGCAAGAGCTTGAGACGGTTTTGGCTCTTCGAGTGGTTCCAAATCATCCCAACCATCCTTGTCATTTTCATGCTCTTCAATTCCATTCTCCAGTTCTCCCCAACCATCTGTTGATGTAGGGGATGCAGGGATGGAAATTTCGGTCAAATCAGAGGTAGATCTTACACGGACCGGTGCTGTTGATGGCGCATCCACAGCTAGATTACCAGATAATAAAAAGGGGAATCCACAGGTTAACTTGTATATATGCACTGATAGAATTAAGACATTGAAGTAAAAAGGAAATGAAACAAAGCCCCATTGGAAGAAACACATATAAGGTCTAGCCCCGTCACAAGGGCAAAGTATATGAGGAGTAAGATCTTCAGGTTGAGGGATGCAGGGCTGAAAAAAGTTAATTTTTCTTCATACAACAATCAACATAAGCAAAACCTGCTAAGAACAGTACTGTCTTTCACCTCTCACCCGTTCCACCCCCAAAAGTAAAAGCTTAACATCAAGCAAACAAGATCTTAGATAATATTAAAAATTGACGTTTCAATGAAGAATCTTGCAGTTGCAGGGCATAAAACGATCAATAGTGCAAACAAGACTAATAACCAGAATTTTAATTCAGAAGCAGGCCATTAGGGGACAAGGAGGACAGGACATGAGAATGGAGAGCAGGCAGAACATTAGCCATAAAACATATTCACATTCAGAGAAAGGAATATGCATGAACAAATCCAATTTTTCAACAAAGAGAATAATCATTAGCCATACCTGAACTGGCATTGGAAGATGTTGGTGTAAGTGCGCTGGTACTTGCAGAAGCAACGGGAGCATGGTCAGAAGGTTTTCCCTTCAGGGTCAAAGAGCTCATAGCCCATCTGCATGGAGACATATCTTATTTGTGACAATTTCCTTAAAATGATATTTTGTATCTAATTAAGCACCTTTCCCAGACAGGCAAGCACCAAAAACAAGCATCAAAGAGAAAAATTATAACATGTAGTTTGTACTATCATCACATATTTAGACAAACTCTCCTGCATTATTTTATGATACGTTATCCATAAAAAATCAGGAGTTTAGAATTAGACTGCAGTACACAGTATCTACAGGAATCAGATTGACATATCGGTCTCTCCTCATTGATTAACATGAAAATAGGCAAGAGTGAGTGAATGAATGAGAACAAGAAGCTGTCTGACCACAAAATTCAGACTGACTTACCCAAGCAAACTCGCATTTCCTGGAGCTGATGAAATTCCCATGCCAACGGCTCCTGTAGTATCTGTTGTATTTGACTATAATATACAACATATAAGAACACAAACATCACAATTAACCAAAACAAGGGCAGAAACAAATGTTAGCCATTAAAAACAATCATCCAAAACATGTAACTCAAAACAGACGAACCACATAAAATGGGCCAGTTCTGAGATTTTTTGCCTTTTTCCAATTTTATCTCATATTACTCTGAACCAGGCAATGTTTGTCAAACAACTGATAATTTCCGCATATTTCATTTCATTTTTGAAACTTTTACAACAATCAAGACCACTGAAACTGTCAAAGCTGAAATAAATGCACCATTATTGCATGTGCTAGAAGATCACAATTTTTGTTATTCCATAACAAGGTGTAGGAATTAGGAGAGCTACTGTAACAACTTGAATACTAATTAATTGTGTTTTTAGAACATAACAGAGCACAAATAAACAACTTGAGTTCTAAAGTTGTAAATTGAAAAATGATGAAATAGATTATACCTAATCCGTAAACTTTAATCAGGGATAACAAATAAAGAATATGAAATAATTAATATGAAATTGGAAACTAACTTCAAGAAACTGATTAATCCATATTGCACATGAAGAAATATATGCAGCTAAAAGAATCATCATTTATATGCAAGTAAAAGCCAAAAGGATTTTCAGAAAATACCTTGTCATAGCATTGCTTCACTATCTGCAAAAATTGATCAACAGCTTGAAATGCTTTGGATCGAACATCACTGTTTGAGCCATGACAATAACAACATCGAAGCAGAAAATAACATCACTCGTTCAAGAATGGAAGAAAGATAAACAGTACAATAATAAGAATCTTTTCCTAAAGTGTAACCCATCAATGAAGCCAAGAAGACATAGAAGCAATAAAAATGTCTGAAATGCTAATATGGTAATGTTTGGAGGGACGGATGGGGGAAGTAAGCAGCAGTGATTTGATAGATATGAGTCAACCAAATAAAAGTAAATGATTTGACAGGAAAATCACTTTACGACAAAACAAAAATCATCAGCTTGAGAGTACCTGTCAGGATCAATTGTAAGCACGACAATGTTCGGAAGTATCCGAGTAGCAATTTCAGGTATATCATAATAGGAGCTGGTGGCACTTAAAGCCATTATGCCTGAACAACAGAAAGTTGAGAGGCTGTGAGAAGAATGTCTCAAAAAAAAAAAAAAAAGAGCAAACTTGAAAAATAGCAGTCAAAACTGAAATGCCATCTTAGCATCAATGAAAAGAAAAGGCACAATGGAGGGGGAAAAAGTAATAGCAAAGTCAAATAATACCTGCTCCTCTAGCAGGAGGGAAAGTATCCCGTAAAGCACGGACTGTAAATGCATTAATCAAAACTCTTTTTCTTGTCTGCATACTTAGCGCCAAAGGCATCAGTTAATTCACCAAATCAACACAAACAGAATAAAATATAGCACAATATATGAAACTAGTGTGTTGCAGGCAGCACTTAGCACATACCCCTTCATTTAGGTAGCTTGCAATATTTCCTAGCAAGATGGTTGTATTTGTTCGGATTGCTGGTTCTTCATCAACCTGCAAATATAATAGCCGGTTTCTGAGATACAGCAAAAAAAGTTCAACACAGAAGCAAATAACAAAGAAAAAGTTTTTTCCCAATGAGAAATAGGTTTACAAATCAACCAAATCAAAACTGGCAATAAGAGGAAAGTCAATTTTGACAGTAAGATGAGAGAGATCAAACTTGTAGCCAAAATAAACTCAAGCTTTGTAATCAGCAGCATAAGCAACATTAACAAGACAATCCCACACTGGAAAGGTTCAAGCAATACCTGTAACTTGGACAGGTATTTCAATAATGACCCTGAGATGGTCCTTTGAGACAACTGCAATAACGAAACAAACAAATCTTTTACGCATAACTCAAAGGGTAAGCAGTTTTCCACTGTAGATTCATCAAATACAAGGGAAAAATTAAAAACATTAGCAAGACCAAAAGGGAACAACAAAACCAAAGGAAGCAGACTCTAAGAACAAGTGCTGTGACCATTTGGAGAAAATATCAAGTAGAAGCCCTTAAATCACAAGGTCAGTGACAATGAACCTGAGACTTTCACCTGCTCTTGACCCATCTCTCTCTCACTCTCTAACAAACATGTTCACTCGTATGAAATGGCATTAAACTTCGGTCAATTCAACCGAGTCAAATCAACTGAGCTTCAATGAAAACATTATTTTCACATCAATATTAAAGAATGCACTATTGAATACCAAGAAGTCTTAAGTGATTTGATAGAACACCACCTATGAAAAGATCAGACTGATATCATCAATTCGACAGTCATGAAAAACTTCATATTTGTTGCATTCTCATAATTCTCATACCTTAGGAGCTAATATAAGCATGGCCTTAAGTGTCAGTTCCCTCAGAAAAGCAGATGTGTCAGAGAACCCCGTAGCAACATGAGGGTAAACCTGATTATTGTCAAAATAAAATATCAAATCTTCCATTTGTTACCAAGATATCTTTGTACAAAGGAGAAATAATCAAGTTTTCCCGAAAAAAGGGCTTAGAAGTTGAAATCATTTCATCCAGAACATTTACCTGCTCATCAACAGCCTGCGCTGATAAGGACTCACCAAATTGATCAATATGTTGAAGAAGCGCAACTCGAATAGCTCGGTCATTAGAGGCAAAGAGTTTTACAATAGTTGGAAGCACCTGTGCATTTAAACCAGAAATTCAACACACACATGAGATGCATCCTAATTAAATTGAAAAGATGGAAATAAATTATGTAAATGAAAGAAAACATTAACATGAAGAAGCAGAAAGAGTTGCTTACCTTGACACTGAACTCCTCAACTGAAAGCCAGGAACCCATTTTCAACAATGCTGTCAAAGCAGGGGCCACAGCTGAACCAAATTCTAGAGCAGAAGCTAACAAAGGTAGCAACTGAAAAAACAAAAATATCAAGTCATAAAAACGGTATAGAATATCTTAACAGATTTAAAACTTCCAATATGGAGATTAAAATTTGAAGTTCCAAAGAGAAGCACCTTCTTCAACACAATCGGGCGAGGTAGTTGCTCCGCTAAATTTGGAAGCTTACGAAAGAAGGTGTCTTTCTCAACGCTGTCTTTCAAGCTAAGAATCTCCATGAAATGTATTGTGTCTACCAACTTATTTTGAAAATATTCTGCATGCCCAAGAGCAAAACAAATGTTTGAAGAAACAAAAAAAATGCTGAAAACTTTTTTTCTGTCCGTTAACAGGTAAACTTGAAGAAGAAAAGTCCCTCCAAAATCGGAGCTGAGATAAATTTACTGTGGAAATATTATGCATTTATTAATTATCTTATTATTATATTAGATATAGATATATTATATCATATCTTAAGATTAGATATAAGTATATATATCTTAGGATATTTCCTATATATCTTAAGATTAGATATAGGTATATATATCTTAGGATATATTTCCTATTATATATCTTAGGATATTTCCTATTAGATTTTATGAGATCTAGGGTTAGGTGCAGGTTTCTTTTATATAAAGCGCTTTATGTATTCTTTTCCGATTAAGAGATTAAGAATAATATTTCTCTCTCAATTTATTCCACATGGTATCGTAGCTAGATTGATCTTGAAGACAAAAGAGTTCAGTTTTGTTCCTCATTGGTGACTCGTTCTCTCTTAAATCGTTTCTTCTTCATGCTCCACATAATTGCTTCGAGCATTGAATCGTGAAACAGAGTCAGAGAGGCTGCAAAGCACCAGCGCGAGGAGCCAATTTCACCACTGTTTGTCTGTTGTGTCAGCCCATAGTCGCTGCCCATTAAGTCAGTCCATGATTTCAGCTCCTCACCTCGTCTCCTACTTCTTCTTCTCAGTCTAATTGCTCCCTAGGATCTCTGTTTGTCAGACCCAACGTCAGGAATTTATGTCCTATTTTCGCTCCCTGGGTTCTCCATCAGTCAGAACCAGCATCAGCAATTTCCGGCGAGTTTCCCGGATTCCGGCGAAAATTTCCAGATTCCGGCGAGGTTCAGAATACCACCAGTGAATCAGCATCTTCTCCTTCGTCCTTCCTCGCCAAAGTAGCAGATCGAAGGAAAGCAAAGAAAGGAGAAGATGAAGGTGTCTCTGTTTCATTCACCCACCGGCGGCATGTATCACCGGAGATGAAAGCCGTCAAGTTTGAACCAGAATCAGCAGCGAACAGAATCAGCGGCTACTGTCTCTTCCTCCTCGCCGATCGATCGCACGGAGAGTTCAGAACGTAACCATCGACGTTGTCCCATCCTCCTCATCGAAGGAGAACGAGAAGAGCAGAGAAGATGAAGGAGTGTCCGGTTCTCATGCGGCGCTGTGAAGAAAATAAAAGGAAGAAGAGAAGGCGGTGAGATGAATGAGAAAGAGGAAGAAGTCACGATAATTTAGGAAGAAGTCGACCTAAATTATTGTAATCATTTAAAGCCTAAGAAGGAGATCAAAACGCTGCAGTTTTTGCGGAAGACTAAAGCGCCATTTCAGAAATTCGAGACCAAACCGTCATTTCTGAAATTCACGGGACCAATTTGTCATTTATCAAATTGAGGGACCAAATTGTCATTTCAAAAAATTGTGGGCCTCGAGACTCAAGAAGTACAAGCCTAAGGATTTTGAAGACTCAAGCAATTATGGGACCTTCATCTTCGATCTTGTCGCAGCCGCCGTTGATCTTTCGCTGCCCGTCGATCTTGTCGCAGCCGGTTACTCTCAAAGTTGTTGTGTATCTGCTGCCCGTTCATCTTGTCGCAGCAGTAACTCCCAACATCGTCAAGACCTTGATAAGTTGCATAAGCAAGTTGGACATGATTCACATCCATGATCCAACTTGAGGGGAGTGTGGAAATATTATGCATTTATTAATTATCTTATTATTATATTAGATATAGATATATTATATCATATCTTAAGATTAGATATAGGTATATATATCTTAGGATATTTCCTATTATATCTCAATCAGTTTGATTGATTTGGATTTGATTAGATTTTATGAGATTCTAGGGTTAGGTCTAGGTTTGCCTATATAAAGGCCTTTATGTATTCTTTCTGATTAAGAGATTAAGAATAATATTTCTCTCTCAATTTATTCCACATTTACATAAGAATGAGGTAACATCCCTTGTGCTGTCAACCACCAACCTCTCTAAACTACCCTGTTTGGTTCAACGGAGGGGAGGGGAACCATTCTAATGATCCCCTGATTGGTTCAAGGGTAAGCATTTCTTGTTTAGTTCAAGACAGGAGGGAAGGTGAGATAGTTAAAATATACCCTCCCCTCCAAAACTCCCCAATTTGAAGGAGAGGGGAAAGAGAGGGGGTGTTTATTTAAAAAAAATTCCCCCCCCCCAAAAAAAACCCCAATCAAACAGGGGCTACATGTATAAAATGCTAAACAGTAATATCGCATGTTAGAGTTAACCGTAGTCTAATTAGCTACGGCTTATTTGACCTGGTTAAGTTAGAAAATGAATTTTCGTCACACAATGAAACCATTCAGCTAATCCCCATTCACATAAAGGGAAATTTATAAATTGCTTCCATAATCAAAAAACTCCTTAGAAAGTGCATTGCAAACAAGACAAACCATTTTTTTTAAAAAAAATCATTAATGTGAAGGAGCACCTACCACTGTTTTCTATCAGCTTTGATGTATTTAATCTACGAGGTGGCATGGAACTCAATAGGCGCTGGTAATCTGGAAGCAGAGACTGTGAGACAGAAATAGACATAAAGATGAAAAATTAATGTCATAAGAATGAAGTATCAGAGCAACATAAATAGTAAAGCAGCCTTCAATTTCCATATTAAGTAATACATATATTTAAAAAACAATAATTTTACTGCTAAGAAGGCAAACCTTGGGAATGGAGGCAGTGTTGCGTAACTCCTCCGTTTTGCCCAAACTGACACCCGAGAATAGCTCATAGATAAGACATCCTATAAAAATAGAACCGCTAAATCAGTCAAAGAGACCTACTCAGAAAGGCAAAAGAGTAAAAAGGAAACAACAGGTGATCAAATTAAAAGAAGCTCCAACATGTGAACAAGTTCACATAATTTAGGTCATCAAACAAACCCCAGTCCAGCCCCCCTCCCCAACACACACACACATTAAAAAAGGCAGACCCCACGTGGTGGGACACCATATGGCGGAATAATTCATTTCTGGCATAAGGTCATGGGTGCAGACGCAGTGAGTATGAAGTTAAGAAAGGTCATGAATTTGAATCTTGTGGATAGAAGGGAAGCCGTGTTGGGAAAGCAATCCCCATTTAGTCATCTTGAATATAACCCTATAGCATCAAAATAGCATATATATGGACTAACTTAAATCAATCTAGTAGGGAAAATGATATATAAATATAATAATCAGCATTTAGGGACCTAATTGTAACATGAACCTAGGGAAGGGACCTAAGTGTAAACTAGATAAGTAGTTGGGTAATTAGTCATTAACCCATTAGTTAGGACTTGAGGAGTAGGCTTGTTCCCCAATCTGAATCAACATACAGTCTAGTTGTTTCTTTCCTACGGCTGAAAGCAAAATGCCAAGTCCAGGAGTTGTCTCTTGAGATATCTCACCACTCTTTGTGCAGCACTGATGTGAGACCTTCTTGGTGCTTGCATAAATTGGCTTAGTCGCTGCACAATAAAACTAATATCAAGCCTAGTTATTGTAAGGTAAGATAACCTACCTATCAACCGTCTGTAAACAATCGGCTCTTGCAATAGTGGATCATCTTTTTCATGCCTTGGACGCATTCTAAGCCGTGTATTCGCACTCTATTTGAAATCTTATTTAGACATCCTGCTGATCTGTCTTCTTTAAAGGTTTTTGGTTGTCTTGCTTTTGCTATCACATCACAGGTTCATGATAAATTTCAGCCTAGAGCTGAACCTTATATTTTTATGGGCTATCCCCCTAATCAAAAGGGCTCCTTACTTTTTAATATTCATTCTAAAGCCTTTTGTGTTTCTAGACATGTGTCTTTTGATGAAACTCATTTTCCCTATAAAGATACATTGGGCATCAATCTAAGGGGGGGATTCTACTATTATGATTGATCCCTTCCACTATGAGTTAGGGACGCATTCTCCCATACATATAAGGCAGGAATCTGTTCCCAATAGACAGCCACCGGAAGAGGGAGGAGTCTGAATTAGATAACGATAATGATGTTGATGTTGATGGGGACACGCATACAAAACCCATAGTGCCTAGACCATCTCGAGAAAGAAAGACTCCCACGTCTTCCCTATCTCTCTTCTAATCCCCTTTCTTGTGTCTCTTCTACTCTATTTCTCAATTCTTGTTCAATAAGCATATCAGTGGTATCAGAGCAGTCCTTCCTTGGCTGTCTTTTTCGCTGTTTTTGTTCTCATCCCTCTCTATTCTGACTTGAAAAAATGGGGGAAAAAAAGAGACAAAGAATTCTCTCTTCTACTCCCATTCTCTTAATTCTAAATCAAAAAGCATATCAGTGGGCAGCAAGAATTCATCAAGAAATAGGTTCGGGTTTTAACAACGTTGAGGCTGCCATAGTTCGATTACCTCTCTATCTGAGATCAGAATTCTTTGGGGTTACAAGGAGTCATCAAGAATTTCAAGAAATCATCAAAGGGTTCAGGTTCTTTCTTTCTGATTTCCGTTTCTAGTTCTGGTATCCTTCTTTGGTTCTGGTTCTGCCGGTAGTCATCTGTGGGGTTGTTCTTCTTTCTGGTTCTGTCCCTTCTGGTTTTGGATTCTGTCATCTGCACTTCTTGTATTCTGGTTCTGCCTCTCTCTGTTTTCTGCTTTCTGGTTCTGTTTTTCTGGATTCCAGTTCTGTTCCTTCTGTTATTCTTGAAGACATGGTGGGTGGGTGGTACAAACAAGATCAAGAATAGCAAGAACCATGGATGAATTGCACGATATGGTGTGGGGCTTGAGAGATGAATTAAGAGCACTAGTATTGGCAATGCAAGCCAATAATGGGGGTTAGTGGTGGCCACGGCAGCTTGGCAATGTGAAGGAATATAGTGAAATTTTTGATGAGGCTGTCACAAGATTTCAGCTCCAGCTCTATATGCTTGAAGAGTACCTTGTTGAAGAATATGTGAATGGATTGAAAGATGAACTCCGTGAATCAGTCAAATTCTTCCAACCAAGAACCTTGAGTGGGGCTCGTGCTTACGCTCAAATGGAGGAATGGGATCTGCAGCGGCAAGTCAAGAAGAAAGCAGAGAAGGCAAGAAGAGTATTGAAAGATAAAGAAGATGGTGGCTGTTCACAGAAGTCTCCACAAGAAGTGCAAGAAGCTTCTAAGGTTCAAGAAAGTGGTGGGTCTTATTTAGACTCCACCAACAAATGTAGCAAAGAACAAAAAGCTTCTAATTGCCCTAAAAAGAGCGAGTCTTGTTCAGCCTCCTCCCAGGAATGTACCAAAATAAAAGAAACAAGAGGAGTGTTGAAGCTTGAAAGGTCAAAACCACAGCTGGTTGCTACCTTCCAAACCTTTCAGCTGGCTTGCAATTTCTCTCGGTGGCAGAAGTACCTTGCTGGTCCACTGGGTTGGTGAATTTTAGATGAGTGTTTGGGCTTTTCCTTTGAAGAAAATAGCCCAAGTTTGTTGCTGCAATTGGGTCTTAAAAGGTCTGGATATATAAATGACAGGCTGCTGCAAAATTGGCTCTCATTTTTTCAGTGTTCTCCTACCCAAAGTCTGCTGCATACTTGGTTCAGGGGATAGCTGATTAAAATGCAATTTGGGTCTGGATTGGATTTATTGCTTCTAATCAGTGTTGTTAGAATCGCACGATACGCGATACGTATCGTGTGATTCAATACGAGTCAGGGGAAAATCGATTCAAACCGTTGCAATGAATCGTTTTGTGCATGAATCGCAATATTGAATCGTGCAAATCGCACGATTCGAAACCAAATCGAGAATCACTGAAAATGTGCAATTCATATTTTTAAACACACGACAGCACGAATAGTAGAAAACCAAGAGTCGCGATTTAAATTTTTAAACCCACGACTCTTAGAAAACCAAGAGTCGTGGGACTCGTCTGGCTTCAGAGTTCATAACAGAACAAGAAGAAAGACCTGCAGAGAGAGACCTGAAATCAGGTGACGAAGAAGGAGAGAGAGACTTGCTGAGATTCGCCTTTAAGTTGTGGGAGTCGCCTTGAAGTTGCAAAGCCTGGGACAGACGACGGAGAAGAAGAGGGAGACTGCAGAGAGAGACCGCTAATCGATAGACGACGAAGAGAGAGTATGTTTATTATTTTCAAACTCTTCCATCTGAATTTCCATTTTGAAATATATTTAAATATACTGAAAAAGTTTATAAGTCCACAAGTGTAAGGATTTTAGGAAGTTGGGTCTCCACGTCGTGTACGTCGCAAGTGACAAGAACTCAATCTTCAAGTTGCACCTGACCAGTAATGTTTTATTTTATATTAAAGTGGGGAAACTGCAAAGTGCTAAGACAACTTTAATTTTTTATATTGTGTACAGAAAGTCCGAAAATGGCTCCAAAAAAAAAATCTCAAAAACAAAAGGATATAACTTGGGATCATTGTAAATCCCTTGGCAATAGGTTAAATGTTAAATGTAATCACTATATAATATTATAGTGATTATACATTTTTCATTTATTTCTAAATCTTACGATTCACGATTCAAAAAAACAGTCAAACGATTCACGATTCGTATTGCGATTCAACAACCTTGCTTCTAATTGTTCCAGCAGCAAACAAGTGAAGAGTGTAGCAGCACAAGTTTCAGAATTTTACAGCTTAGGCTTATGTTTTCGATGTTTCAGCTTTGTATTTTTTAGGGTCAGTTGTGTCAATCATCCTTGAGGGCAAGGATGTTTTGGGGAGGGGGTATTGATATATAAATATAATAATCAGCATTTAGGGACCTAATTGTAACATGAACCTAGGGACCTAAGTGTAAACTAGATAAGTAGTTGGGTAATTAGTCATTAACCCATTAGTTAGGACTTGAGGGAGGCTAGAGTGTTATAAATAGCTTACTCCTCCATTTTGTAAGAATCAGATCAGTTTTGCTATGAGGATGAATAAAGACTTGTGAGAGCTTACAAGAGGCAAGAGCTCTCTTCCCTATCTCTCTTCTAATCCCTTTCTTGTGTCTCTTCTACTCTATTTCTCAATTCTTGTTCAATAAGCATATCATAAAATTAATCTGAGTCCCTATAATTTCACCTCATTTTTAATCAAGTCCTGTAGTTTTTTTCCCCTCCCAATTTTCTTAGGTTCTTATAGTTTTCTCAGTTATAGGCATTGACGTTAATGGTTCATGGTGGTGTGGCTCTTAGTATACATAGGATAAATTTTGCCACATGGATTATGTTAGGAACCAACAGAAAAGGTATCTAAAACACTGATTTCATTAAGCACAAAACAGAACCACACTGAAATACAATAAATCTGTCAAGAGACAAAGACCCCCACAGCCAAGACAGAAGCAAATCTGTGATAACAGATTTGTTCCCCTCTCCTACAATCTTCACTCAAAAATAAGCTTACCACTCCCATTCCTTCCTACACCTAATATAGTCAAAAAGCATCTGTGCACGCCACTCAATGCAGCGGCTAAGTGTCTAACAATTACACCAAAATAGGAAAGTCAGCCCTACAACCTGAAAAAGTATCATTTCCTTCTGTTTGCCTCGTTGGTAGCTTCCTAGGTTGTCTTGCATAGGTTTTCCCCGTGAATGGGGTCCTTTCAGATTAAAAAAAAAAAAAACTAAATATTATATATGCATGGGGACGAAGAAAACTACCATCAAATCATCGTTCAAATTCGCTTTTAAATCCAGGTGTGGCATTTCTGGCTTCATCTTCTTAGGAAGTAGAAAGGGAAAGAAAACTTAGGATTTTAGAACTTTCGTGTGCTAGTGAGAACAATTCCCTCCAAGGGGCAGCGGTGATGATTCCCCTCGCCAAGTGGCGGCGGTTGGTGGGATGAAGCTTCTACCACTAGTAGCTAAAGTGCCTCTACAATTTCTATAGTGGTATCTAGGTTCGATCTTTGTTTCATAGTTGTTTTGGAGTTCAGTGGTGGATTGGAAGTGTTATCAAAATCTATTTTTTATTTTTTCAAAACTCAGCCATTGTAGTTATGGTCTTCAATTTCCCTAGATCTGTTTCTAGCTTATTGTCATAGGTTTCTAGATTGTTGTCATTGTTATTTTGGATTGACTGATTGGTTGTTGGTGATCAAAGTTGCAATATGTTTTGACTCCTTCCTCAGCCGACGGTGATGCTGCTCCATGTAGAGAGCCACCCGTGTTACCATCACTACTTTCCAGTGCAGCTTTAATACACTATGGTGGAAGAATTCATTTCTGGCGTAAGGACATCGTGCAGTGGCAGAGACATTCTCCTAAAATCGCTACTCGTTTGTGTTTGTAGGTGGAAGAAAAATTGAGTGGATCATGGCAGTAGAAATAATGGAAGAACCGGATGAAGAAGATATAAGAGGGAGGGATCAGTTGGCAAATGTACTAACTAAGCCTTTTCCCTATGATCAGTATGCTTATCTTCAGTCCATACTTAGTGTTTTGCCTCACACACACCAATCATGAGGGGACATGTTAGGGTAAATAAGTCAGTTAGGCAGTTGGGTAGTTATAGTTAGTAAACAGAAACAGAATACATCTTGCAACCCTCTTCCATAATGCCTTCTGGCATACAACAGAGGGCGTATCAATACAATCCGTGTTACCCAGATTTCCACCAGTCATATTATAAACAAGGTTAGGAAAAAAGAGGAAGAAAGTATTGGCAACAGTAAGTAATAATAATGAAACAATTAACTAGTGTCAACTTGTTTCAATCTATGTTCCTACCAAATTGCTATCACAATGAATTTTCAGCAAAAAAAAGGGACTAAATGAACAAGCAAAACAATAACAACTTACCCATGCCCCAAGAATCAATGGCCCAAGGAGGAGACTTTCTGATAGCAGCCCAGTCAGACTTTGCCAACTCCATTGGTTTGTACTGTGATCCAACAAGCCATGCATATTGCTGAATGGAAAAAATGTGAACATGAGAGGAATGAAGTAGGTAGCACCATTCCATATTCTTTACTTGAAAAGACACAATCACACACACAAAAACTAACACCTTTGGCTGCATCAACATAATGTCAGTATAGTTTGTCATAGATGCTCAAATGCCAAAAAAAACCAGACAAATGAAGCATCACACAGCTGAAACTTGAGTTTCTAATATTTCAATTTCAAGGAACAATAACAGCAAAATTTCAGATACAGAGTACAATGCCAAAGAGAACATGGAAAAAAAAAGCATTACAACAAGCACTTGTGTTACCAGCATTTGCCCAGCAGAAGCTTCATTGCTCCCATCGAATTCTGAAAGAACGTCAAAAGCATGGAGTTTCCAGTCCAAAGTTTGTGTGACCACTACACTAGCCAAGCAAACATTACCATGAATCTGCAACACGAAAGCTTGTCAAGAAAAATAAACAGATTCCTCAGAAGAGACAAAGTCTTAATTGACCCGTGAATACTCACAAGTTTGCAATCATTATTTAAAAAGCTCACAGCCTTGGCTATTTGATGCAGCCCCCAAGCATAATATTCGTCCCTAAAACATTGATAAAGATGAAGTGTATATTAACAAAATCGTAAATCAATTTTTACTTGGTGTAAAACTCATAGTGTATGATCTGCAATTTGCATATGATAAGTCTTACAGGGAGTAAAAGCATATTACACTATAAATTACAAGAACAAAAGAATGTTCCTACCTTTGACCCCAAAAAAAGTTCCTACCAAAATACAGAGTAGAAGCTCTATTCATACCTTTGTGTACCTTCTAGTCCTAACTCCTTAATCTTTTCTGAAAGTGGCATGACAGGCTCTGTTACAATATAGATCGTGACCTTGGCAGAACCACCATCAGAAGTTTCAGTCTCAGTACTGTGAAGAAATGACAAAATATTTGGATGCCTGACCTGAAAATGATAAGAGTTAAAAAATCAACCAGGGAAATCTGAAATTGGAATTCAAAACTAAATATAGTCCACAGATCAAAGATGAATAAAGCACAAAATATCAAAATGCAGTATTCTTCATGAATATCAAGAATTGTCTATCATCATGGAAACAGGCTGACAGGGTTTCATATTTTTGACAGGTGAAGACCAGTTCTTGCTATGCAACTCGTATCCGGCTAGAATTTGACTCAAACACCATAATGAAGGGAGGAAATGCTCACTATCAGAAGGATTTCAAACACGTTTTTGAACTTTGGGCATAATTTTAGGGCTCATGTCATACACTAATGAGACGAGAAAAGACATCATGTTCCCACTATAAAAAAGATAATAAAAAGGGACAAAACTGCTCAATAGAGAAGGGAAAGGAATCTGTTTCCTTCCTCATACCAAACAACTCTCTCAAGGGCATCCAACAACGAGGGAAAAAGAAATTGAGAAAAAACGATAAAAGAAAATATTTACAAATGTACCAACCACAAAGCAAAAAACAGTTGCTGCATACACTGAGAAGAACAAATTTTTTTACAACACTCAAGCATGAGTTAGTGACGGGAGGTTTAGTTGGATTTATTTTCTGCTTTTAGTAATTCCTTTTGCTTTAAGTTCAGGTTTTCTTTTGCTTTATACTTAAGTTACTGTGCTTGGGGCTCTATAAATAGCTGTAGATTATTGTCATTGTAAGACTTCTATTTGCCTTCAACCCTCCCTTTCTCCCTTTATCTCTCTATTTCTACCTCCTTCTCCTTCCCCCTCCCCCCTTTCTTTCCTTACGCTGCATCATTGATCTGTCCCCACAACAATTAAACAGGTCCAAACAAAGGAGTTATGTCAGCCAAATTTCATGTAATTATGAGAAGTGTCCCCATATGATATCATATATTATTGAAAGGGGGGAACTCTCCATGAGAGTGACAGTAATTTTATTTAAACCATAAATTTCTATATTATCATTGAAGCAACAAAAACAGTCATACAACATTAGATTCCAAAAAGGAAGTAATTCTCAATATTTAAACGTCATCAGTTAAAATTCAAACACAAAACAATCATGATTTAATACTTACTGTTCGGAGACGCTTGACACCATTTCGACCTGCTGCTAAATGTCCATCCTGAGCATTACTCCCAGATAGAGAAAAGATTGAAACTGGAGATCCATCATCCTGTAAATTGCATCAACATGCAGACTTGTATCAGATCAACTGCCTAAGGAATATGACGGAGGAAAAAATAAGACCATTCAAGACACCTAAATCTAAAAGCCAGCAGCTGTTGGTAGTACAAGTTCATAAATTGAAGTTTGCTGTCAAATGATAGAGTCAGGTTCATTTGGTGAATAAAAAGTTTAAAATGAGAAAGGTAACCAGCATACAGGGGACTAACACATTATGGCGTACCGAATATATGCAGCTTTAAGCAAGCCACACAAATTATCTAAACTAGAACATAACTTCTGTTCGTTCCACAGCGTTTCAATATAATAAGGTGCTTTATTGTTTTCTTTCTATCAACTATTCGCAATGAGATAATTAAGACAGGATGAGAAGCAAAGACAGGTCCTATTACCTTCCTTGAGCAACACTAGCCCGTAACCACCAAGGCAACGGCTCAATTTTCATCAGATCAATGCATAATCAGTTGCCCATGGCGAGGTGTTCTGAAATAAACTGGTACTAAATCCAGTACCATAAAAAAATGCAGGTCCCTACTCAGCTAAACCGTGAAATTCCTGCTAGTTGAGCATATTATCACATATGCCGTGTTCAAAGACAAGCTACTGGATAAGCCTATAAGTATTACCAAGACAAAAATGACGCAAGCAAACCCCGTAATCAATTGGGGAGAGAAGTAATATTTAAGGCCCAAGAGAGGTGAACAATAAGAAGCAGATCCAACGTAGGTGTAATCTAACAGTTCGATCAAATTATAATTCTGGGACAAAAAAAAAAGAAGAAATACCAGATTATACGAATGAGAAAGAGAGGAAGAAGAATATGTGGAAAGTACCTTGGAGGTGCCGCGGTAGTGAGTCCAAGATCCCCAAGCAGAAGGGTAAGGTTGGCCGATATTATAAGGGAGATCTTTGAGTCCGGTTCCAGATCCACCCACCACCTCTTTCAAGAATTTAAACATTTTGATCCGTGGTTACGAAGAAATAACTGATCGGCAACAAGGACACAGAGAAGATTAAGATAAGATTAATCTGATTGTGTATTTAACGGTCGTGTGGCTTCTCCCACTCTGCATGAGAGCGATATAATCACCCGAGGGAAGCAGCCGAGCCGGTTTCTTATTCGTGGAGGGATCAACCAGATGGCATCAACCGATGAGGCCGGGCCAGTAGCCGCAGCGAACAGCGAAGCTGCTCACAAAATTTGCCAAAGAAATCATAATAATCATAGTAATCCCAGGGGAAATAATTAATGCTAATTTCATCCAGTTATAAAAACTAAAGAAAATGTAAAGAAAAGTAGAGAGAAGTTAGAGAGAAATTCTGCAGAGATAAAATTCTCATTTCAAGTAAGTTTGAATGTTTACACAAGGCACTTATTTATAGGACCTTCGAGGATTACTTACTGAAAAGGACATCCACATAATACATATATTTATAACACTCCTGGATATACTATTATGAATATGTTCTCATTAAAAACTTTAACAGGAAACCAAATGGGATAAAAAAAAAAAGTAAAGAAAAAAAAGACATTATCCATCTGATACACTTTCTAATGTTCGCTCATTAAAAACTTTTTAGGAAACCCAGTGGGATAAAACCAGATAAGGGAAAAAAAAGACAACGTGTATCGATCTCCCCTCTTAATTACATCATATTTTCTTAATTAAAAATCTTTCTAAAACCAGGTGGACAAAACCAGATAAGGAAAAAAAACGACATCAACTGCATTTCTAAATTACATCGATTTACTCCCCCGATGACTATATTACAACCATTTGTCTTTTGTTTTGGTGAAGAATTATCTCATGTTAATAAACATGATATTGCCCTTCTTCAACTTCTTTGTTTGAGGTCGAAATTGTTCTTTATCCATCTGCAAATAATTTAAGTATATAATCGATATGACTTATCCATATATAATCAATCGAGGACATACTTTCGTATAAACAAAAGATCTCGTACTATAGGTATTAAATCTGTAATCTAATACAGAATTTCGTTCTTCTCAATTCCTTTATTTCAAATTCTTTTTTCTAAACAATTAATTGCCTTATGAAAACTCTTCGTTTTCAATAATGTTGATATCATCAACATAAATTGCAATTAAAAGATTCATTTCAAGATTTTTTCATAAAGATGCTTGGGCATATTGATTCACTTTCTTTATACCCTTCTTTCAACATATATTTCTCGAGAAGATTACAATCTGTTGTCTTCTAATTGGTTTAAGTCATACAAAGACTTCTTCCCCTCTATTGTTTTTAATAACTTGAATTAAATGCTTTTGATTAGATCCTAAGTCCTTCTTGAGGGACTTGCTTCTAAGACAATAAATCATTTGAAGTTTCTGCACCTTAAGTCTTTTGGGCAGTACATGTCTTTCGCACCTTAAATCTTTTTGGGACATGTCTTCGCCACCTTAAGTCTTTTCTACCACCTTAAGTCTTTTTAAGGACATGTCTTACTCAAGACTTTTCAATTCTTTGAAGATTCTACTGTAATCTTCATAATTTAGTAAGCCTTATGCATAGGCTATATAACAATATCTAATAGACGCATAATATTTCTTTCTTTCATAAATTGTCAAGTTAACAATATATATACAAAATTATTGTATTCACCACACAATCATATATCACATCATAATCATATTTAACCTTGTGATAATGTTTATTTTCATATAAACATTCAGATATCCCAATTTGGACTTCCGGTCCATAACTATCATAATATGATTATGTTGGCGTCTTTTCAATTTTACTTAACCTCTTGGCCAATTATCTTTATGTCAACTTTTCGTGACATATCTTTATATAATATCCTCATTTGATCACGTGATATCATCTTTCAAAATTGTTGTCGACAATTTCATCTTTTCGGTTCCATTTTTCCAATTCGACATAACTTATCAATATCAATATTATTCGCGAACCTCTCTTTGAGGTTTTTGCAATTAGTTATGTCTTGATACTCTTCTAGAGTATCTACGTCCTTAATATGATCATCATAATTATTGCTCCAATTTATCCAAAACATTTATAATTGGAACCGAATAATTTCTCATGCATCGAGCATGCCATATTCATATTCATACAGATTGGAGCATTTTTAGCTGGAGTATGAGATTTAATAAATCTCATTTAGGTCAGAAAAATATTATCTGGCAAATAATTCATGAATGCATAATTTGATGAACTTCTGGTTCATACTACTTTATTCGAGGATATATACAATGCTATAATGCATTCCATGTATTCACTTTTCCAACCTATCCAATTTCTAACCCTCATGGTAAGAAAACAATGTCAAACGACAATTGATTAATCACGCAAAGATAAGTCTCCTACATCCATTTGTTTCCTTTAGAAACATCTTAATCGCTTCATATAGAGACAAACAAGAAATAGAAGGTACTTATACAACATTTATCACAAATTTCTTTCTATATCCATCTATGTGCATTGTGGTGGATTTATAATCATTGCACATTCAACCATTTTAGGATGGAAATTTGTCTGGCTTCTGACCAAAAGCCAATTTTACCCGGGAGAATTTTGTTGGCTTATATAAATGCTGCTATATATTATTAAATATACCAACATAAAAATTTTGTTCTCATAAGCATTCATCTAGTTTATTCATGGAGGCTTTAATATATGATTCCTAGATCATATCATCTGGAAAATCGCTTAATTTATTCAAACATCAAACATTATTGCAAACTTCATATTGCAATCTCTTTTGCAAACTTCATGTTGCAATTATTTACGCAAACTTCATGTTGCAAGCAAATAATCTCACATGTAACCATTTTATAGATGATCTATTAAATTTATCATATCATTGTATGGTTTACATGCTATTTCAATGGCCTATATAAATCTGTTTGATATATTTCCAGGAGATCCATTATTACTAATTATGACCTATGACATTTTCATAGTCATTTATATTTGAGAACAAATGACTATTTATGAAGAATTTTCTGATTCTTCAATGGATGTCAATACAAATTCTTATTTGTACTATATATGACTTGGATGATCAAACAAGTCATGCCAACAAATAGTAAACTTCTAGTTTACTGTAACATATATCTCAACTCAGTAAACTTCTGATTTACTGTAACATTATGATTTTAAATCATAATTTATTATCTATTTTCGGGAGATCATATTTGTCAATGTGTGGAAAGTATATAAGTATCACACTTGTATTGCTAACAATCTTCCCCTCAAGTGTGAGACATAACTTTCACCTTAAAATTCAAGGACTTTGTCCTTCATAAAACAAGCTTAATGTATGAAGTATATAACTTTTCAAAACTTCACTCACACTTGTATTCTAGAAATCTCCCCCTCAAGTGTGAGTGCTTTAAAAATACTTCACATACATTAATGGATTTCAATCCAAATGTGGGTTTTTATATTCAAATTAATTTATCATCAAAAGATATTTATACCCACCATATATTCTCATCCTCCATTGAGAACCATATTAGTGCATTATAATAGTGCTACAAGCACTTCGCACACCCAACGGAAAAATATCTCAAATATTTCCTCCTAGACCGCTCTAGAAAAATGAAAACCCATGTTCAATTTTTCTTGGTCATGAATTGTAATATATGTTTACACATCAAGATATGAATTCTCATATCATTATTAACCACATGACCTAACTGGTCATACTATAAACTTCTAGTTTATATATACAAATTTGGCATTATTATTTGTAAACTTACGGTTTACAATTGCATATGGTTCAATACTTTTCTATATGATATCTATTTCTCGAGATATCTTTGAAACTCAATAAGTTTCTTTCACTTTTGGTAGAATAAAATGCATATTCAATGCATAATTTTGTCCTTCGCGTAACAAAATATTAGCTCTTCTTGAGCTTTAAATAAAATTTATACTTTCATAGCTCATCCAGAGCCCTCAAATTTATACTACCAAATTTAGTATGAACATTGATCTTTCAAATTAAGTGGGCAAACAATGCTAATTAGTCTCCAAGACTATTAGCCTTTACAAATATTACTCGTGTGGCATAATTTCTATGCAAGTTATTTCTCTTTAAGACAATAACTTAAAACTCTTACGTATTAACTTAAAATTCTTTGTATAGACAATAACTTGAAACTCTTTGTATATACGTATTAACTTAAAATTCTTTGTATATACATATACCTTCGTGGTCTTAGTATTTATAATAATCCATAAAATTTTTCTTGTCATGCCATTTCTTTAAACCAATATTGTTCTTTTATAAAAGAAAAACTATAAAAATTAATAAAATTCTTAAACATCAAATAATAAATTTATGGCAATAAAAATGATAAATTTTCTAGTCATAAAATCATAATATTATGACTACTTCTTGCCATAAAAACATAATATTATGGCTACTTGCCATTCAAAAATATCAAAAAAAATTCGTGAATAGTATTTACTATTCATAATAATAAAATAATATAAACACATGGGACCCACGGCCAAATTTTTCTCACGTGGAGGTTTGAAAAAAAAATTTCTTTGGGGAAAATTACATAACTTGACCCCAAAATAAATAATATTTTAGCACCACGTAAAAATTACAAAATAGTACCCCAAATAATTAAAACTCCAAACGGGTCTAAATTTAGAAAATCACCGCCTCCAACTGTTGAAAGGATTTTGAGGTCGATATACATATGATACTTATCTTATCAGATAATTTATATCAAATATTTGACCTTTAATAAATATATCATGACATACAATAAATACATAAATCATGACCCCTTGCCACCACAACAATAACATGAATTTCTATCATGTTTGTTAAACCCAATATCACTTTGTATGGTTTTTATCAATAATCTTTCCTTACTTCTGGTGAGGATTTGAACCATCAAAATTACAACCATGTCCATATGTAAACAAATTTACACACATATTCACAACCACAATTAAATATATTCATTACTACATTCACACGGGAATGGAGTCGAGCTCGTTAGTGGAAATTCATGATCCTTAAAACAAAAACTCACTGTTTTGTTTGATCATATAAATACAAGAAATTAATTCAAAATATTTCTTGATTCCTTCACAATATTGCTACTTCAGGAGCAAATTGAATATTCCCATTTATAATAAACTTTTAGAAGAACAACAATCTTCTGGTGGTTATACAATCCCATTAATTTGTTCTAAAGAACAAAAGAATCTATTAATGACAAATATTCAATTTTGAGACATTTATACAACTGATGGCATACAAAAATCATAGATCATGCCTTGTCTCATATCTTCAGGCAAATTTGTCTCTTTGGCTTCATGCCAATTTATCTCTTAATATCAAGCCAAATTATCATTTGACTTCAGGCCATATTGTGCCTTCTCTTGGCTTCTTGCCAATATATGTCTTCTTGGCCAAATTATCTTCTTCTAGGCTACTTGCCACTTTATATCTTCACTTGGCTTTCGCCAATTTTTGTCATATATCTCAATGCCATTTTTCTCTTCAAGAGAAATTAAATCAAAATGGCTTCCAACTGCTTATCTTCGGATAAACAAAGGTTTCGGCCATTATATTTGACGTCGATCATATAATAAGAAATATAATAATAATAATAATAAAATGACAAATAATAAATAAAACATAAACAATAAATGTTATGTTAGAAACATAAAAATAAATGTTATGTTAGCAAACATAAAAATAAATGTTATGTTAGTTAACATAAAAGTAAATGCTTAATTTAAATAGCATAAAAATAAATGCTTAATATTAAATCAAGACTTCAAAGTTAGGAGGTTTAACCCAAGTAGGTGTCGTAATTAAAATATAAATACATAAATAAATAACATAAAGGTAAATGCTTGAATATTAAATCAAGACTCCCGGTTAGGCGGTTTAACCTCAAGTAGGTGTCGAAATTAAAATATAAATAAATAAATAACATAAAAGTAAATTTGAATATTAAATCAAGACTTTAGGTTAGGAGATTTAACCCAAGTAGGTGTTAAATTAAAATATAAATAAATAAACATAAATATGTTATTGTTAGCAACATTTTTTAAAATAAAATATTAAATTAAAACAATAAAAGATTAATATATATCTGCGTAAATTATTGTGCAATCAATGTGCAATTTACTATGTAAATAGTAATATAATATAATAATAAATAGTAATTATAATAATATAATATTAAAAACATATGGGTCCCGCTGCCAAATTTTTCAAACCATCAGACGTTTTTTTTTTGGAATTTACTATTTAAATAGTAATTATAATAATTAAATATTAAAAACATGTGGGACCCACGTAAAATTTTTTCAACCACCGCTCTTCTTCTTCCTCGCTCAAATCGCAACCTTCGTTCTTCCTCCTCCTTTCATTTACAACATCATATTACTTAAATCAACCATCTAAACTTAATAGAAAACATACCGTGTGAAAAGAAATCATTTTCACCGATCCAAAATCAATCTTCCACTTGAAACGCCTCCTTTTGAGCTATTTGAAAACTTCTTCTTACGCCGGGAAGGTGAACGACGGTGATGATGAACGATGTTAGGGAGGCTCAGTTGATTAGAACCTCGTGCTGATAACGTGTTATAAAACTGAAGAAAATGTAAAGAAAAATAGAGAGAAGTCAGAGAGAAGTTCTAGAGAGATGAAGGAATTCTCATTTCAAGTAAGTTCTGAATGTTTACACAAGACCTCTATTTATAGACCTTCAAGGGTTACTATGCAATGGACATCCACATAATACATATATTTATAACAGATCCTTATTTTTATCAGATTTGAACTTGGTATAGTTTTGATTTTTCTCTCGTTGGGAAAAAAAATCCCCGACCATTTAAATCATAATTTCAAACGACTTTTAAAACTGTAATTTCAGAATTCGTCCTCCTTGGTTCAATATTTAATTGGTGCCTATGTACTATAATGAGGTTCTCCCACAAAAAATTCACAAATGCACTCACAATAACATGAATATCCTAGTAGTTATACACACACACACACACACACACACACACACACACAAAGATGGGGTAGGACCTCAACCCAAGGTTGTTGAATCGCAATACGAATCATGAATCGTTTGACTGTTTTTTTGAATCGTAAATCGTATCGAATCGTAAGATTCAGAAATAAATGAAAAATGTATAATCACTATAATATTATATAGTGATTACATTTAACATTTAACCTATTGCCAAGGGATTTACAATGATCCCAAGTTATATCCTTTTGTTTTTGAGATTTTTTTTGACTTTCTGTACACTATAAAAAATTAAAGTTGTCTTAGCACTTTGCAGTTTCCCCACTTTAATATAAAATAAAACATTACTGGTTAGGTGCAACTTGAAGATTTAGTTCTTGTCACTTGTGACGTACACGACGTGGAGACCCAACTTCCTAAAATCCTTACACTTGTGGACTTATCAACTTTTCAGTATATTTAATAATATTTAAATATATTTCAAAATGGAAATTCAGATAGAGATGAAGATGGAAGAGTTTGAAAATCATAAACATACTCTCTCTTTGTCGTCTATCGATTAGCGGTCTCTCTCTCAGTCTCCCTCTTCTTCTCCGTCGTCTGTCCCAGGCTCTACAACTTCAAGGCGAATCTCTGCAAGTCTCTCTCTCTCTCTGCAGGTCTTTCTTCTTGTTCTGTTCTGAACTCTGAAGCCAGACGAGTCCCACGACTCTTGGTTTTCTAAGAGTCGTGGGTTTAAAAATTTAAATCGCGACTCTTGGTTTTCTACTATTCGTGCTGTCGTGTGTTTAAAAATATGAATCGCACATTTTCAGCGATTCTCGATTTGGTTTCGAATCGTGCGATTTGCACGATTTAATATTGCGATTCATGCACAAAACGATTCATTGCAACAGTTCGAATCGATTTTCCCCTGACTCGTATCGAATTGCACGATACGTATCGCGTATCGTGCGATTCTAACAACACTGCCTCAACCTATGTCACTACTAGACCCAACTCTCACCATACTGTCTTTATCCAGAACTCAGACAAGCACCCGAATGTGACACTAAAGTGTTGATGACTTGGCCATGCACTCAACGCTTGCTTAGCAACATAATCAGCAACCGTATTAGCACTTCTAATGATCTAATGAACCTAATCCACCTCTCATTCTTTAAGCAGCATGCTCTTGATTTCATTTATTACAGTCGTTTCAAGATGGCTCATCGGAACAAAACTGTGGATCAACGGCACCACATCCTTGGCATTAGTTTCAAGTACCACTCTTCTCTCCAGAATCCCAACAAATCTTGAGGCCAAATAAAATAGCCCATAACTCAGCTAGTAGAGTATCGGCAGGCTTGTTTGCTTTAAACATGAAACCTTCCTTGAGGGCACCTTTATAATCATGATGAACACCACCATATGCCACCACATGGTTCTCTGAGTAGGCCCCATCCACGTTCAACTTTATCTAACCATGACTAGTGGAGCCCATGCAGCAGAGTTGGGTTGAACCAGATGCCCATTCAATCTAACTCCCTTCAACAAACTCCTGGCTTTAGACAAGGAGCTAAGAATGGAGTCCGCTCTATATTTAATAGTATCATTGCTTGTTATTGTGTTCTCAAAGATTATGGCATGACGTCATTGCCAAATAAGCTAGCAAACTGCAAAAAATCCCCCAACCTCCTTCCCCTATCGTGAAGATTACGAATATTGTACCTATATCTAATTGGAACGAAGGGTGACATGAGGATGGAGGGTGACAGAAGGACGGAGGGCGACGGTCGGGGAAGTAGGAGGTAAGGAAAGGGATGTGGGAATCAAAGAAAGGAGAACAGAGGGCGACGATGGGGAAGTAGGATGCGACCGGAGAGTGACGGGGGAATCAAAGAGTTTGGTTCTAGAGCAACCTGCCATATTGAAACTTTTCAAAGTAGGGATATTAGTTCATTGTCGCAATATGGGAACGTTGGGAAGACGTATATGGCTTCTAGAAATTCTCGATTGTCGTACAATGATAAGCTTTTATGCCCGTGAGTCTAGTTTCCTGGAACTTAATATATTAGCAGCTAATGCCTTAAATGGCTAGAAGGGTTATTTTGTGAAAACTAATAAGAAACAGAGTATAAAGGAGGTGGAGGAGGTTGGCGAAGGTATTGAGCAGGAAAAAGATGCGGTGGATATGTGGAATTGTATAGGAAAATTGCAGAAGCTTAAAGTTAATTCAAAGGAGTATGCTGCATGGTGCAAGGCAAACATGAACTCACTCATTGTTAAGCTTCTCGAGAAGTCCTTTAACGTTGGTTTTATGAGGCTAAGGATGAAACGCATGTGGGCTCCAAAGGAACCGATGAGAGTAACCCCGCTTAATAATGGTTACTTTCTCGTGTCTTTCTCTTTGAAGGATGATCGAGACTATGCTCTGCAAGAGGGACCATAGATGATAGCAGATCACTACTTATCGGTTCAGCGTTGACGACCGAATTTCAATCCTTAGAAAGCTTATAACTAGAAATGAATATCAGTTTGGGTTAGAATTCATGACCTCCCACACGAGCTGTATAATATTGAATCCATTAGGATATTAGGTGATATGATTGGGAAAACCCTTAAGATAGATCGTACTATGACGTTCTTAGAGAAAGGTGGCTTTGCTCAAATGTGTGTTGAAATTGACAAAAATACCCCTATGTATTTTTACCTAAATTAGTACTCATCCCTTCCATTATCTCCATCATTGTTGTTCAAAAATCTAGTTGTCGCCCTCCCTCTCATCTAGTTTGCCCTATCTACTCCCTCTCGCCCAGTTGCCTCTCTTATCGGCCCTGTCATGCCTTCTTCGTCTATTTTTTGACGGCAAGATGTCCCTCCCATCTCCTCCCACTGGTCCAACGCCCAATCGTCCCTCTAATTGACATCACATCCCCAACTCTTCTTTAGCAACTAGATTGAGGGGTGTTGTCAAAGAATCTTGGAAGTTGAGTGAAAAATAAAGAAGGTGTGAAAGAAGAAGAATCAGTGTTTGAGGAAGAAGAGTACATGAAAGATAAGGGAATCATCAAATAAAATTCTGGTATAGCCCGTGAATGAATTGAAATTATGCAGGGGATGATCCAATCCAAACAAAGAACATATGACAAATTGGTGAATGAGGGAGAGTTGCAAAATATATATTTTTATTTTTTAAATAGGAAAGATATTATACTTATTCCATAATTAATATATAATTATAAAATAAAATAAATATAAATATTCCTTATAAATATTACTCCATACCAAACTTAATTTTAGACCTCATTTTCAAATACCAAGCCCTTTCTTTATAAAGCCTAATGGTTTAACCAACTAATACAATCTAACTAGAATGATATTATTATTATTATTTAAAAAAAAAAAAAGATAATGCATTCAAGCAACAGAGGAGTGGCAAGTGTGTCATTGGCTTCCTTTCTAGCTAGCCAGAGAAAATAGTGTTGTTGTAATGCCCTAGATTATTATTATTAATAATGATAATAATAATAATAATAACAACAATAATAATAATATAGTAATAATAAAAATTTAGAATTTAATAATGTTTGTATTGTTTTATAATTTATTAATTGGCAATAGTTAAAGAGTCCAGTCCATAGCTAAACCCTAATTTTTAATTATAAATTGAGGTCTGGCCGCCTAACCCTAGCGAACGCTCAGTACTTCTCTTCTCCTCTACTACTTCCTCTATTCTCTCTCTACATCAATTATTCTTCTAGGAGGTTAGCAAAACAGAGATCAGGTAATACTAATACTACTAATGTATTAATGTATTTTAATGAGTAGATCGTAGGAATTTCCCATAAACGAGGTAATCCTAATCCCTAGGTTAACAAATAGAAATTCATTGCTATATGGTATAATTTTTTTAAATCCCCAAAATTGTCGTCTCGTTCTTTCTCGTAATTTCCATTAGGTACCATAAATCTTACACATGCTTCCTGTAACACCCTCAAATTTCTAACAATTATAATAACTTAAACTGCGATAATATTTAAGATTAATTACTGAAAGTCAAAATAAACTACTTTGGAAAGTGTTACCGCCACACTTGTACTGGGACAAGTGCAAGGCTAACTTATTACATTAACATAAATCCGAACTTAAATAAATGTGTTTTATTCATAACAAAGGAAATAAAAATAAAATAAAATAAAAACCGGCTAGAATCACTGAACGTTCTTCCTCACTTCTCACTGCTAGCCCCAACCCTTGGCACCTGTTTCACTGAAATTTTACTCCCCTGAAGGATCATCGCTGCCCATGAACACAAACAAAAAATCAGCAAAGCTGGTAATCCTAAAAAAATACAATTTAAATGGCTAATATATTAATCAAAGCAAACATATATAATCATATGGTAATTGCATCGAACATTATTTATTAACTTTTAAAATTTATTTAGACCCGGGAAACCCTGTCAGTCTATTTAGTGGGAAGAGAACCATGGTAGACCCAGATATCCTGCCAGTCTACCCTATGACCCGGAGATACTTCTAGTCACAAATCATCAAATTGGCCATAAAATATTTCTTCCTAGTGTGCACACCTCTTCCCAAAGTTGCTACTAGTGTCCCGGAAACCTGCCAGACGCCACTTTGGGAAGAACAGATATCATCGGTTCACATCAAATAATATATATCGGGGGCATAAAGCCTAAGGGTTGTGTTCATCACTTTAGGAGATATCATCCCAAAACTATCCTCCCATTGTTAAATTATTTTAAAATACGCACATAATAAACTCCCAAGTTATGTCTATTATTTAATTAACTTTTATATACTTTCCTATTATTTAATTAAATATAGGATACAAGGATATTTTGATATAAAATCTATTCATATCCTATTTTATTGTGTAGGAGATATTATATAAAGAAGAAAATAAAAAGGAATCAAATAATATAGCATTGCACAGAAGCACAACTAGCATCTATGTTAATATAGTATAGTATATTATCTATAATATATTACAATTAACGAAAAGAAAGCCCGGACTCTACACGAAGCAATTGTCATGGATGTTAGTTATATAAGAGGTATTATTGTGATAATGTAATATCTAATAAAAGAGGGATTGGTGCCGCAAGCTACACGCACAAGACGGAACAGTTGCAATTAAGAGAATTGAAAGATGCAGTCAGACACACAAACAGATTGGTGACTTTACAAAAAAGTTACTCACGCAAAATGAGAGAAAAGGCAATATATGTGTATTCAATTGCCAAAGACTGAAACACCCAAGGCCAAAACGCACAAAATCAATAACTAAGGCTAGTCAAAATCAACCATAATCATATCATAAGAAGAAAACAACTTTTTCATAAAGGAAGGCAAATACAAGATTTATAATACCGAATGAGAATCACGAGAAAGAACGAGACGACAGTTTTGGGGATTTAAAAAGAATTATGCCATGTAACAATGTATTTCTATTGTTCTAAGGATTACCTGGTCTCCGTTTTCTAACCTCTAAGAAGAATAATTGACACAGAATACAAAAAGAGAAAATAGTAGAGGAGAAGGGACGTATTGTGCATTTGCTAGGGTTAGGCGGCTAGACCTCTATTTATAATGTAAAATTAGGGTTTAGCTATGCGCTAGACATTTTAACTATTGCCAATTAATAAATTATAAAACAATACAATTAAATTCTAAATTCGTATTATTACTATAACTATTGTCAATTAATAAATTATAAAATAATACAACCATTATTAAATTCTAAATTTTTTATTATTACTATATTGTTGTTGTTGTTATTATTATTATTACTATTACTATTACTATCATCATCATCATTATTAATAAATAATCTGGGGTATTACACTTCCTCTGTGAGAAAGTTGTTTCCTTCATATGATATGATCCTGCATGATTTAGACTAGCCTTAGTGATTGTGTATGTATGCCGCTAAATGAGTGCCTCGGTTTTGTTTTTGTGATTAAATACATATATATTATATTTCTTCCTCTCATTTTGCGCGATTTATTTTTTTGCAAAGTCACTCAACATTGAATATAAGATATTGTACGTAGTTGCTTCGGGTCTTCGGTTTTGATGATTGAAACATATATATATATATATAATACCTGTACGTTTTGCTCTGGGTTTTATGTTCGTTTTCCTTTGGCTTAAAATCCTATCCTATAATATATTATGATTATATTCGTTCGTCAACCCAAGTTGAACCTGGGCTCTACTACCATTTGTAACACTCCAAATTTCTAACAATTATAATGACCTAAAATTGCAAAGATTTTCATAAATAATTACTGAAATTCAAAATAACCACATTTGGGAAGTGTTACCGCCACACTTGTACTAAGATAAGTGCAAGGCTACTTATTACATTAACATAAATCCAAAACTCAAATAATGTGTTTTATTTGGAGCATAAAAAAAATAAACTAGCTAGAATTACTAATTATTGTTCCTCACTTCTCACTGCTAGCTCCAACTTTGGAACCTATTTCACTGAAAATCTGCTCCTCGAAGGATCATCGCAGCCACATAAACACAAACATCAACAAAGCTGGTAATCCTAATAAAAACAAAGATGATAGAGCTCAAATATATTAATCAAATCAAATATAAGTAATTGAATTAAATATCAATTTCAATATTCATCATATCTATATATTCACATCGAATCAAATATTATTCATTATCTTTTTAAATTTATTTAGACTCGGGAAACCCTACCAGTCTATTTGGTGAGAAAAGAACCATGGTAGACTCGGATATCCTGCCAGTCTACCCTTTGACCCGGAAACCTACCAGTCACAAATCATCAAATTGGTCATAAAACATCTCTTCATAGTGTACACACCTCTTCCCAAAATTGCTACTAGTGTCTCGGGAAACCTTGCCAAACACCACTTTGGGAAGAACGGATAATCTATGTTCACATCATATAATATATCGGAGGCGTAAAGCCTAAGGGTTGTGTTCATCACTTTAGGAGGTACTATCCCAAAGCGATCATCCCATTGTTAGATTATTTCAAATACACATATAATAAATTCCCAAACTATTTTCAATATGTGTTTGAAACACTTGTATTGTAATCAATTCAATTCATACTTGTACTATATGTTTGAAACACTTGTATTGTAATCAATTCAATTCAATTCGTACTTGTACATATATGCTTGAAACACTCGTATTGTAATCAATTCAATTCAATTCCTACTTGTACATATATGTTTGAAACACTCGTATTGTAATCAACACAACATACAATTGTTGTGTTGATATAGTCAACAATAACAACATGCATATATATATATATATATACAACACATACAAAATAGATTTTTCAAATTAAACTATAAAATAAATTCTCATGAGTTTCTATAAGGTTGTCATAAGAAATTTCCATGACCATCATTTAAACCCCTGGCTCTACTCATTATCCATCTCATGGGTTGCTATAAGGTTGTCATGAGAATATATAACCGAGATATTGGTTCATTTATTGACGAACAAATATAATTATAATATATTATAGCATATGATTTTAAGCCAAAAGAAAACGAACATAGAACCCAAAGCAAAACATACAGTATTATATATATATATATATATATATATATATGTTTCAATCAGCAAAACCGAAGACCCGAAGCAACTACGTACAATATCTTATATTCAATGTCAAGCGACTTTGCAAAAAAATAAATCACGCAAAACGAGAGGAAGAAATATAATATATATATATTTAATCACAAAAACAAAATCGAGGCACTCATTTAGCAGCGTACATACACAATAAATAAGGCTAGTCTAAATCATGCAAAATCATATCATATGAAGGGAAACAACTTTCTCACAGAGGAAGACATGTGTAAGATTTATAGTACCGAATGAAAATTACGAGAAAGAACGAGACAACAATTTTGGGGATTTAAAAGAATTATGTCATATATCAATGAATTTCTATTAACCTAGGGATTAAGATTACCTTGTTTATGGGAAATTCCCACGATCTACTCATTAAAATACATTAATACATTAGTGGTATTAGGATTACCTGGTCTCCGTTTTGCTAACCTCCTAGAAGAATAATTGATGCAGAGAAAGAATAGAGGAAGTAGTAGAGGAGAAGATGAGTACTGAGCATTCGTTAGGGTTAGGCGACTAGACCTTAATTTATAATTAAAAATTAGGGTTTAGCTATAGGGATGGGCTCTTTAACTATTGCCAATTAATAAATTATAAAACAATACAAACATTATTAAATTCTAAATTTGTATTATTACTATATTATTGTTGTTGTTGTTGTTATTATTATTAATCTGGGGTATTACAATTGGCCTTCCAATAAGTTAGTTTTTGATAGACCTTCCCTATAAGATAGCTATAAGCATCTTTTGTGATATGCGAGTGGATCAATGGAACGCCGAGGCATTTACTAAGGTGCTCTTTTCCCTTTTTAACGACACACTGATGAATTTTTAAGTGAATTGAGGTGGGTGAAACTTGTGACGTGTTTGTGTTAAGTTTGGCATCTACCTCCTCATTATCTATTAAAGGTAATGGAGAGACAAGAAAAAAATAGGGTTAAGATGCAAAAATGTACATGTGGTTTATCCAGAGGAGCGTCTAACACCAAGTATTTTTTTTAGAAGCAACAGTGACTATGTGGTTATCAAATTGGTGCAAGAGTCACATCTGCCGTTAAGGGAGAAGACGGTCACCGTGAACATTCCAGGTGTGGGCTGACATGTACGCTAAAGTTCGCAACTCATGCAAATTGCTCCAGAAATCAAAGCCACGTTCTAATTCCAAAAGCCAACCATTGAAATACAATGAAATAAGAGAGGTGATGGTGCAGATGCCAATGAAGTTCGCCGAGAATGGAGAACGACGGTGATGGCGACGGCGTGGTGGTGGTTGGCCGAAGAGAGTGAAGGTTGCTGCAGATCGAGCTTGAAACTCCGTTCTTCTTCTCCTGATGTTTAGGTTGCCGGAGAAGATAGTGAAACCTGAGTTCTGAGCTTTCACTACTGCCACCCCCTGAAACTCTCGCTTATGCCCTACCTCCTCTCATTGCCGCTGTAGAAATTGACGGTGGATGGTCGCTTGTGACAATAGAATTGGATGATGTTGATGAAGTCGATTCAAGGTGAAGGGATGCCGAGAATGAAAAATGAAGGTCCAGGTTCTATGTGTAGACGTGCCTCTATTCTCTATTCCAGTGTCCTTTCCATTTCACACTCCACGTTAGCACTTTTAGTCAGACCTACCAAGTTCACGGTCTCCGTCTTCTCTCTTAACGGAAAATGTGACTTTTGCACCAATTTAGTAACTACATAATCAGAGGCGGACCGAGGTATCAAAGAAGGGGGGCACGTGCCCCCCACTGAAATTACTTTTTTTTTTTTTAAAAAAAAAAAACCTATGCCTTCCGTCTCAGCGGCTCATTCTTCTTCTTCCTCTTTTTGACCTAGATTGAAATTCCCTTCTTTGCCTTCCGTCTCACACGCCGGACGCCTCCTCAGACACGTAAGCTCACTCTACTCCTTCCCGGCTTCCTCCTTCCATTATCGCCACCCACCTCCGTCGTCCTTCGGCATAACCCCAGAACTCCAAAAGCTCGGAGCACGAAGCTTGGAGTCGGACCGTGAATCAATCAGGTACACTTTTTCCCGGGAAATGATGCAATGTTAGCGTCAATGATGCCGCCCTATTTTAGTTAATTCTTCTCCATTCTCAAGCTTAAATTTCCATTGTGCAGGATATATCATATATATATATATATGTGTGTGTGTGAACGACAAAGTTCTCCTTCTGTAGACAGTAAGCATTCAAGCATATCTCTGAATCTGTTTAAATTTTTCATTCTGTGTGCTTATCTGTTAATACCGATGCTGTCCCCCCTATCCTGTTTTCTATATTTATTTAGTTTTAGCAGAATCGTGATGGAATTGGAGTATATGATAGATCCAGTACCAAAGACATAACGAATCAGTGTGGGGTATATTTTCTTTCTTTCTCTTTTTTATCATATAATATGTTTGTGTGTGTGTCTATAAAGGCTCCTTCGTTCTTCGAGAAAGCTTCTGCAGTATGTGTCTGTATATAGATAATACACTACTTGAACTTTAAAGTTTTTATCAAAAAAAAAATTGACAAATTGTTTTATTAGTATGCACTATGCAGATGCCTAAGCAAGATATTTCTGAGTGAAGGATAATGGGGCCTGAAAATCGATATTTTTATTATACTTGCTGTGAATTATAAAAGTAATGCATTGCTGGTGCATGAGCCTGAAGAATAATGGGGCTCAATAGTCAATCTTTTAATTATACTTCCTCTGTTTAATTATTCCAGTGACCACAGAATTTCAGAATCCATCCCTTTGCAAATAGTTTCCCTTACTCCAAAGCAAAAATTTCAGAAGATGTCTTTTTCTCTTATGATTTTAACAAACAGACTTATCTTCATCTACAAATCACACCCACCACCAACCTCTTTACAAGAAATTTCTCAAGCAAAACACAAACCTGTGATTGTATATTACAAACTTGTTAATCAGTTTTTTTTTCTTTTTTTCTTTTTTTTTGTTCAGCATGCCGTAGGATTTGTGAGTGGTGATAAGTATTATCGAGCAAAAGCAAGTGTAAGCGTGTGGGCACCACGTGTGACAAATCAATATGAATTCAGTTTATCTCAAATCAATATGAAAAAACATATTGTGTATCCTTTGGTTTATTTACTTGTAAAGTTAGATTAACTTGCTCGTAAAGAATCGCTTTAACTACGTGGAAAGAGTATTTTCACTATGAAATACATCAAGACCGCACTTCGTAATAGGATAGGAGATGAATGGTTGAATGATCGCTTTAAAGTGCCTTATATTGAAAAAGATGTATTTGATAAAGATTGATAATGAGACAATTATGATAGAATTCCAACAAATTAGGCCTAGAAGAATAACATTGTAATTATTTTTATTATAATATACTTACTGTTTTTCCCTTTATATTCTTTAGTTTTTTTAATGCATTTAAAATTTTGCTTTAAAAAAAAAAATCGGGGGCGCTGCCCCTGAACCCCCACCAATGGTGCCCCCACACCACTAATTTTCTGGGTCCGCCACTGTACATAATCACTGTTATATCTAAAAAAAAGGACTTAGTGTTGGGCACTCCTCTGAATAAACCATATGTGCATTTTTGTACCTTAATCCAAAAAATATATGTTTTTTTGGGCCCTTTCTTCCAGATTGACAGATATATGCATGTATTGGACGGGCGTGATGAAGCAAGGTCGATTCTCGATCTCGAGACTTGTAGCAGCAGCAATTAGATTCTGCTAATGAAGGAGATTCAAAGGGAACGTGCACCACAAGGAGCACTTTACTGTTATATATACCCAGCAACCAGGGACGGACCCAAGAATTTTAATGACGGGGGGCGAAAATAAAAAATATTCTATCATAAATAAAAGTATTTAAAATACAATATAGACTTAATATACAAAAAATTGAAAGAAATCTATTACAAAAATTAAGATCACTCCACCTAACTTTTACTCTACATGTTTTTTTATATTATTAACTCATCTATAATTGAAGTACTTTTTAACACTAAAATATTTATTATAATGCTCCAGAGCCAAAGGGAGGGACAGGGGGAAAAAAGTAATTCTTGCTCATTCTGAGTTCCATTCCCACTCCTATTTTAATGTAATCTAAATTGTCTAGCAAGAACCTATTTAACATCACGTATTGAAGCATTTCAGTGAGAACATAATAAGTCACAGACTATCCAAGCAAGCCATAGAATAATACACTGAATCAGACCATTGGTAAATAATACATATCGCGTCTGTCTGTCTGTCCGTCTGTATGTCTGTCTCTCTCTCTCTCTCTCACACACACACGCACAGTTAATACTAATTAAGTTTCCCAGTTACAGAGAACTGGAGTGATATATAGATGTGAAGATATCTAATAATACATCAATAAACTAAAAACAAACCCTAGAACAGCACATAAAAACCCTTTCCTGCTAGATAGATGGTGTGAAGTTGAAGACTCATTGCACAAATTAAAGCCGTACCACGTCTCTGGGGTATGAATGTGTCGTACTCGAATATAACAGCCTTTATGTTATGGCCGTAAAGTTTCTCACTTCGTGGCTTCCAGCCATTGTGTTCAGATGTGTAGAAGAAAACGTAGCAAATCTGGTATGCACATGGACCATTTAACCGAAATTTATATATATAATAATTTTTTTCCAAAATTTTAGGGGGGGCGGGGGCCACCCCTAGCCCCCCCTTGGGTCCGTCTATGCCAGCAACGTGCATGCAATTCTAACGGTAGAATAAGAACAACAGAGGACTAGACATTGCAAATAATGCGTGTATAAATTAAAGGGCCAACTGGGAGCTAGTGATTGAGATTACTTATCCTTTTTTTGAATGAAGCCCAATTGGTGGGCATCAAATTAATGGGTCATTTTCAGCCAATCACAGTGGTCTGCTCATTCCATGCATGGCTATAATATAAGCATCTAATTTCTCATTGGCCATTCACAATGATAAATTCATATTTATGAGGAGTAATAGTTATAATATTATCGTTATTTTTAATTCTGCATATAATAAAATAAAAATTAAATTAATTAGATCCGAAACGTATAAAATTAATCTAATTAATGGTAAATATGGGTGATGACAACATTTTTACTCATCAAAATCGCAATGAGTGTAGCTTTAAGACTGCCATAAAATTATATCGATCCCCATACTAGCTATATATATTATAAGAATAAGAGAATTCAAGTAGCTAGAGATTTGATGCCCTAGAAAAAATCTGGCTCGTCTGATCTCTGCAGAACATTGTTCAGATGATTACTACACCACACAACTTGTTTAATTTTGTTATATATATACCCTCCTCCAAACATGGAATCAAATAATTAAGGATACATTACACATCATCACGCTCCTTATCTCCTTAATTAGGTGCTCACTCATCTTTAATTTCCATATTCCTTTGGAACGTCATTTAATTAATAATCTGGTCTCTTTTACAGTTTAATTTCTAACTCGTTGTGTTCAGATCATGTCGGTTCAAAACATTAAAGAATCAATGGGTTGGATGGGGAACCAAACTTAGTTTTACGGGATTAAAGGAGAGAAGTTTCCAATTCTATTTCAGATGTTATATATAAGTGTGTCCACTTCCGCGTCAAACTCGCTCCACTCGTTATATAATTAGCTCCAAGAAGTAGAAGAAACTATGAGCAGTTTTTTTTTTTTGGCATATCACTACCATGTCTTTGATATAAAAGCTACTCCTTAACTAATTTTAGCATATTAAAAAATTTATAAAATTAGTTTTTTTGAAAAAAAGGTGACTCACAATCTCCTTAAAATGTCATTAATGTAATATTAGGTTATAAATCAGTTTTAAATTAATTAGATTAGTTTACGAAAAAAATCATAAATATAAAAAAATAAAATGGACTAGGATGTTATATTTAAAATTATACTGTTAGTTAGCTCTTATATTGGGGACTAAAGCTAATGTATATTAAAATTGGAACAGCAATAACATAAGCACACGTGTTTTCCATATATGTTAGCAAGACAGAATATAGAATCTTCTGCGCGGAAGAATATAATTTGTTCTCCCACACGGTTCAGATCATTTAAGCCATTTGTTCGATCCATAATCAAGAACAGATAGAACCTACTTTGCATTAGATATTTGTCTGATTTTTCCCAGGATAAGTTCAGGAACGTCTCCTCAAGAAGACAAGCCAGAGCAAGAAAACCAATCAAATTATTATTTGATATTAATTATATTTACAACAAGGAATCGAAAGAGGTAGGGCTTGGCTGAAATATGAATGGTATAATACGAGAAAATGCATAAATTAAGTTAACATAGCTACTTAAGCCAGGCCTTAAGGGCACATATGATAACTCGACTATGTACACTATACCAGTTCAGCTACGTACCATATTTTAGGCTGAGGTATTTTTGCCCCCGTATTTAAATGTCCACTTAACTAATAATGATGCCCGTGTGCGCCAAGATATATTTATATATGTGTGTGTGTAGTTGATTAATCTAACGGATTACATTTCAGGAGGTGTTTTTTGATATATAGTTGGTATAGTGGTGGTGAGACACAGAAATTTGTGTGCGTCAATGTCAGGAAGAGAAGGAAAAAGAAATTTCAGAGTAGGAATTTGTGATGCCTCCATTATTGCTAGGAGTTGATCAAATACCCACTATGTGTTATGCTTAGGGAATAATAATAAGCAATGCTTAGCGAAACACAAAACCCTATTTGCAAAGGTACGTAGTGGGAGGAGAATAATCGCTGCGCCTCATATATATTCTTTATTCTGATAAATTTGATGAGCGTAAGGAAATCCCAGTGTGGCAAAAGCAACCACACATTCATATGCACTGCTGCCATCAGAAGAATCAAATTCGGAACGTACGTCGACTTAATTCTCATCAATCATCATACACGGTCGAAATGGCTTGTCCGTAGAAACAGAAAGAATATGTAAGTAGACCTCGATCATTAATTAAAAGTTAGGGCTTTTAATTTGTCTGTATATATATATGTGGGCAAATTTAATTACTGTGGGGCTGAACACGCATGCATGTTGAGGTTGGATAGAGAGAGAGAATGATAGGATGGGAAGATGTGTATAAGGTGGTGGCGGCAATGGTGCCACTGTACGTAGCTCTGATGTTGGGGTACGGGTCGGTGAGGTGGTGGGGGATCTTCACAAGGGAGCAGTGCGAGGCCATAAACCGACTGGTGTGCTACTTCACGCTGCCCCTCTTCACCTTTGAGTTCACCGTTCACATTGATCCCTTCCGCATGAATTTCCCCTTCATCGCCGCCGACGTCATCTCCAAGCTGATCATCGTGTCGGCGCTTGCCTTGTGGGCCAAGTGCTCTCCCAGAGGAAGTTACTGCTGGTCCATCACCAGCTTCTCGCTGTGCACCCTAACCAACTCTCTGGTGGTGGGGGTACCGCTCTTGAAGGCCATGTATGGGCCCTTTGGGTTGGACTTGGTTGTCCAATCCTCGGTTGTGCAGGCCATCCTCTGGCTCACTCTCCTCCTCTTTGTCTTGGAATTTCGAAGAGCGGCAACCATGGCCACGCCTAAAGATGTTCCTGTACAAGTGGACGAGGCCTTGGTCATCAGCAGCAGCAGGCCTCCCTTCTGCAACTCCATCAAGCTTGTGGGCCTCAAGCTTGCACTCAACCCTAACACCTACGCTTGTGTCGTTGGCATTTCCTGGGCTTTCATAGCTAACAGGTGTGTGAGTGAACCGATTAGTTACTTCATTAACTGTCGTTTCGTAAGATGCTTATTATTTGGTCGTTACGTTGAACATATGTACCTACGTACAGGTGGAAGTTGGAAATGCCAAGCATCGTAGAGGGGTGTGTATTAATCATGTCCAGGTCTGGCACAGGCACTGCCATGTTTAGTATGGGTGAGTGTACAGTTGGTCATGTCTGTTACAGTACCAAGTATATGTGTGTGCGCGTGCGTGCGGGGTATTAATTCACATGGAAACGTATGTGTTATACATTATTTTGCAGGGATTTTCATGGCGCTTCAGGACAAGTTGATAGCCTGTGGATCCAGTCTGACGGTGTTCAGTATGGTTCTAAAGTTGGTGGCCGGACCTGCCGCCATGGCTATTGCTTCCCTCTGTGTGGGGCTGCATGCGGACGTTTTACGAGTCGCTATCATTCAGGTGTGCCTTTTATTCTTCTGTTTTTCGGTCGCTGTGTAACGGATTATTTCTAGTGTAATTTACTAGTTAACTCGCCTGAGAGATGACAACGTAACAGAAATATAACAAACTCATTGATCCGTCTTCTGACATGTGGCAAATCTATCCATAAAAAGGAGAAAAGTGACTCAATCCCTCCGACAAAATCTAATTTTATCAGTAACTTACTGGGAACCAGGAAGGAATTAGTTTCCTACCTATCTTTGGGATAGGTAGGCGGATTCGAGATGAGATTTAGGAGTCCAGGATTTTTTTTTTTTAAAAAAAATAATTATTTTAATGGATAGAGAATTTAAAATAAAAATAATTTTTCAACTAACATATTTTTAAAAAATGATTTTTTTTTTTCATTTAAAAAATGGCAGTTAAAAAAATTAAATTTGGACCATTCAGATCAAATTTCAACTAAATTTGGAAAAGTTTTCCCTACCTATCCCATGATAGGTAGGAAAACTGGTTCCAAACTAGGAAAGACCAGGAGGGCGAAGTTAAGTAAATTAATCATAATCAATCTCAGATAGAAAACTAAATACTACTAAGTATATTTTTAAAA
Organism: Acacia melanoxylon; assembly: GCA_019022615.1. NCBI lineage: Eukaryota > Viridiplantae > Streptophyta > Magnoliopsida > Fabales > Fabaceae > Acacia > Acacia melanoxylon. Next base: position 304,207 of record JAFJYJ010000059.1, read on the forward strand.
TTTTATTTAATAATAATAAGTCTAAAGGGATTTAATATCTACAGTTCAAAAGTCATATTTACAAAATGAGCTGCGTCATTCATAACTCAAATTGAATAATCTAATATTTTATAAATCAAACTTTTATATTTGTAAGTTAAGCTAGTTGTTTACATGTTAAACTTGTGAATATTAAATCTTAAATTGATAAGAATTTGGAGGGCTTATTGATAATTTTTCTTATTAAAATTAGGTTTTAATACTGGAAGCCCCTTGTTCTCTCTCTTTTTTTTATAACTACAAGACTGTATAAAGTATATATTCAATTAATTTTTGCTCCAGCGAAATTTCCATTGTCCTTCTATAGAATAGCCTTTGTGTGAGACAATTATGTTGTTTCCAAATTTTTTTTTTTTAAAATAAATAAATAAATTATCTCTAACATAACATAGTCCCCCGCCATATGGAAGGAAAACGGGCACCCATCACATACCTGTACGGCTGTACCCATCACATACCCGTTTGGAACCCTCCAAGTAGGGGATGTGAATTGACGCTTGAGTCAAAGGCTCCAAATACTTTAATTTTTCACTAACATAATTATTAAGAATACTTTAATGGAAAAATGTCATTTAAATATCATATGAAATTTTGAAATTTAAATATTTTTATCGAAATGCCTCTTACATATTCTTTCTCTCTCCTCAGCCTCTCTTCCTCTTTGTGACCTTCTCTCCCCCCCCCTTTCTCTCTCTCACACACAGTGAAGTGAAGGCAACAATGATGGTGGAGTGAGGGTGGTGGAGCGAAGGTAGAGGTAGAGTAAAGTGAAAATAGTGGAAGAAACCAATTTCCATCGAACTTTTTCAATTTTCGGCGAAGTTCTGCATTTTCCAGCGAGTTCATGAGTTTTTCGGCAAGCTTATTGATTTTTTAGCATTTAATTTGTGGCTTTTGACAAAATTTATAATGGGATGGACAAGAGCAATAGTGAGTTTGACAAAATTCGTAATGGTTTTCACAAGAGCAATAATCATGACTTACATGTTTTCATCAGCAAACGCTTTTATCAACACCATTACTAAACTTGTCAATCTCATTACGAATTTTGTGAAGTCATTTTACTGTTCACCTTCTTCTTCCCCTAGTCTCATTTTTACTGTTCACCTTTTTACTTTTGTAAAATCTATTACTAAACTTATCAATCACATTACGAATTTTGTAAAGTCATTTTACTATTCACCTTCTTCTTCCTAAGCCTCTATTTTACTGTTCACCCCCTTCCTCAACCTCCTTTTTACTATTATCAAGGCCATTACAATTCTTATCAAAATTATTAATAAAGTTGTCAATCCCATGTGAATTTTGTGAAACTCATTCTACTGTTCACCTTTTTCTTTCTCAACCTCCTGAACTCGTTTTACTGTTCACTTTCTCCAACAACACTAATTTCAATCTTCCTCCACCTTCGCTTTAATTCAATTTTGCCGTCAGCACTCCCAAAGAAGCATTCTCTCCCACTTTCTCATTTTCTCTAGCCGTACTTGCTGCACGAGGAGGGGCTTTGAGGCGTCCCATGCGGAGCAGATAGCGACAACCATCAAAAGATGAAGAGAGGGAGAGAGCAAGGGAAGAGGAAGAGAAAGAGAGGGAGAGATGAAGAGAGGAGCATTTTAGTAAAAACACTTAAATTTCAAAATCTCTTATCCCTCTCAATCACCTTTGTATCCTCTTAATTTTTTAACCGATGTTTGTTTTGAGGTTTTAAAATTTCATATATATATCATTCTCCCTACCTTATACTTATCAGGGTGTAATGGATTACTTTCTTTAAATAATACGAGTAGAAAGATGATACCTTATACTATCATCTTTCTGCATCTGCAAGGAAGTTGAGTACGTTGGAAAAGAGGAGAGCGACGCAACGGTGGTGGAGGTGGAAGGATAGGGAAGGAAGAGAGGAGAGAGAAGCATTCACATCAATGATTTTTGGGGCTATTTTTGTTGCAGCCTTTAGTCACTGAGAAGAGAAAGTGAAATCGCGATTTTTTTATTTGTTACTCATAAATCCAAGTTGGGAAAAAATTCAGGTGGATGCCATGCGGAAATACCGCCTCAACTAAATACTTGCCACGGTTGCATCTGGTAGTGACATTTTGTTATTTAAAAACGGTAAAGTTTTCATCCATGTAGGCCCCGATTTTGTAACTTGTAGGGCGAAACTGACCTCTCAAAAACCTCCAGACATCTGATGCTTCTTGGCAGAGACTTTCGAGACATTTTTATCCTTTAATTCAAGAAAAAAAATCATGACACATGCTTCTCAAACCCGCACGTACACATATATTAGTGTGGCTGGAGTTGATTTGATTTGGAATTACTCCCGAGACGTAGTATAGCTTAAAGGGTGATCGAAATCAAAATAAGGGAAGGAACAATGATCGAGACGAAGTAAAGCTTAATTATCGGTGTTTCTTAATTAATTTGTTATTGAAAAATATTGTCAGTTCTGTAAGCATCTGTTAAAAGTACAGATAATAATAGGAAAGATGCTTTTAGTGACGTTGGATATTGTTCTGCAGGCAGCACTGCCACAATCCATAACGTCCTTCATATTTGCTAAAGAATATGGATTGCATCCGGAGGTTCTTAGCACAGCGTGAGTCTCCATTTCAAATATTAACATCGATTTTATTTTATATTGCTGCTCTTTTTCTATACATGTGTGTGTGTTAAGATTTCGACTCTTTGCATACTGCAGGGTGATTTTTGGTATGATCGTCTCCCTTCCGGTGTTGATTGCCTACTACGCAATATTGGAGTTTGTGCATTAACAGTCTGAGATTGGGAAAAAAGGGTTTTGGAACCCATTACTTATAATTTATAATATTTGGATTAATTGTCTTTATATTTTTCAAGCTTGTTTAAATAACACTTTAGTCAACTTAAACTATTATTTCTTACCAACTCATTTAAAACTCTTTATCCCAGTTTTACAAGTCAATTCATCAACATTTTCTTAGCCCTTTTTTTTTTTCATTTTTTTAAGAAAAAATCAATTATACAATCATGAATCATGGAGTGACCTGGAGCTCGACACCTAGGGCCTTCTCCATCACCGACTTCCCGCATAATGCATCTCAACAGGCTCAAGTATTTTGCCTGAGGCTAGAGTATTATAAAAGAAGATAGTTTTGATTTACTTATAGGTCTGTCGACAGAGATGTGATTCTAGAGGGCCTTGGTATGAAGGTTTGATCGGTTTCAATAGAACACTGAGAACTACGTAATTGGACCCCAAAGTGTCAAGAATCATACTGCATTACAAGTGTTAAACGCAGAAGCTACCAACCCGCGCCCACTCTGCACCTCTGTACAAGTCCTCTAACTGGCCTCCTCTGAACCCAATCTTGTCACGCTACGCGAAATGGGAACTTATTCACTGGAACTTCATTGTAACATCCATGAAATCAAGCGTCAGTTAATTTGCACAACCGGGAAAACCCGGTCCAACATAATACTGGTACAATCCTAAATGAATTCTGACCAGATAACAAACAGAAAAAGTAAATACATAAAAGGGTCGTATCACTACTAGACCACATTCTTCACCGAGAGCTGCTTGTTTTTTGCTTGGCCTTCTCAATGAGTGACTTCAATTGCTTCTTCTCGGCAAGGATCTTCAGAAAGTTAAACAGAAAGGGTATATAATTGTGCTTCCTACGGATATTCTCAGTTCTCCATTTTTTGAATTTTTCTTCCTCCATCAATATCTTCTCAGTAGCAGCTTCGATTCCAGCATTCACTTCAGAGAGAGAATTGTTCAGTGTCTCATAATTGCTATTTTCCATCAGCCTCTCTGATTTAGATGCAGCCAGCTGCTGCAAGATGCGCTCCCTCCTCTTCTGAAGCTCCTTGAGTTCAGCAGTATACATCTCCTTCCTGTTCTTGATAATTGCCATGAGATTAAATCTTATCTCACTTTGGGAATACCTATCTATGCGTTCCTGGATCACGGGTTGCACCACCTTTAGCCATTCCATATCATCTTGACTGCCAGAGCACTGACCAAGGCTAATGGGACCCTCCTTTAACCCATCAAGCTCATACAGGATCCCATCCACTGGTAGGTAGCTTATAAAATGGTAAACATCATCATCTTTCCCGGCAACCTTCTGCTCATCAGGGACAAAAGGTTCAGGCCTTGCAAAGCTATTATGGGCCGTACGAATAGCTTCACTATTATTGATAGCCAATCCTTTTAGCTCAGGCGGGAAGTTCTTTGTAAATTCTTTCAATTTTGACAACTCTGGTCCAATGTCAACATCCGGTGAATTCATAAGGATAGACAAGATCGCTTGTGTTGCACAAGCATTATTTATTACCTGCAGATTTAACACTCAGCAATCAGTACACCTTAAATAAAACAATATTTAGTAAACCAAGAAAACTAACCTGGCTAGCAAAAAATAAGTTAGGATTGGGATCTTTGATAACAACACGGTCATCCTTTTCGCCTGGACGCCATTTGAAAAGAAAAATCAACCCATAAACAGGCCTGCAATTGAGGGTGGAACCCACAAAAGGGGGAAAAGCAAAGGGAGACATTCACAAATAGATCATCATAACTTGTGAGCATAAACTTAATTTGGTGAGATAGTACACCAACCTAAGGCTATTGAGGGAGTCAAGGTCCAATGAATACAACTCCTCAACCTGCCAACACAACAGGCATCATGAAAATATTCATGGGAACATAAAGCAAAAATTAAAGCTGGGAAATTGAAAGTAAATAGCCTAGGGCAATATATAAAAAATACAAACTAACTGTCCCTGGCACTGGACTTCTACTTACATAAAAATTGGGAAAATCAGTTTGTCCATTATGGGTATTTATAGCTTTTTAATTTTTGTTTTGATACTTCTACTTAAATACATACACTGCCAACCTAGCCATCTCTCATTGAATGCAGAATATTATATGCTTCACTGTTGGTGATTCTCTTTCATCTTTTTTAATTCATTCCCAAAGACTGTTGTTGCCATCAAATTTAGATGGTAGATACTCAGCACAAAGTGTTATCAACAACATCTCCAAAAAAATCATGCTAGAGCCATTCAAGGAGGTTAAAGTAGATAAGTTTCTTAGAACTACAAGACATCGCCCCGAACAAAATTTAAAGAAACATAAAACAACATCTTACAACATTCAAAAGCTTAAAATACAACACTTGGATAAAACCAAAAACACTTATATAGGACAAAAACTACCTGTACTCCTTTCACTTGCATTTGTTGTATAAGTTCTGTGAATACACCTGAAAAGTTGAAAAGAGAAGGCGGGATGCTTTGTGTTGTGTCTTAACAAAAATTATGTAACTACCACAGAATTACAAGCATGCCAGACCTAAGGCATTTATGGACAGCCATCTAATGGCTCAATTTTTTAGGTAGAATGGCTATTGAAATTACCGAATCTAAGAAACTTGATTTTCACTACCTCCCTTTTCTTGATTATGAAATTCAATTTTAGCATTAGATAGAGATCGGTCTTGCTTTGTCCACTCGTCAAATATGTAAGACAAGCTGCTAGAAGGATACCTGGATCTGATTCGATTGTACACCAAGACATGATTGAAAATCCTAAAAGCTGCAAGGAGAGGAATATAATGAGAAAGAGACATTCAAAAGCACGAAATATGAAAGATTGAGAGAAGAGGGAAGAGGACGCACCTAAGAATGACGGCGCTGGAAGAGAGAAGGCGAGATACAGAGTGGGGACGGACGGAGAGTCTGAGGACTGAGAGACGAAGTCCACGGTGAGCAGCGGAGACGGGGAAGGGGAGAGACAGTGGGGAGAGCAGACGCAAGATCGGTGTAGTATGAACGCCCTAGAGGTTCCTTACCCGCGCCTGCCTCTCCAAGTTTTCTTTCCGTTTTTATTGGATCCCGCTTTGGTCCCGCTGCGCTCCCATGCCTAAAACGGCGATGTTTTGGCGTAAAACAAAGAGTAAGCTCCCTTTTCAAGAAAAATTCAACACACTGAATAGTTGAATAGTAAGTACTAAAAAGATATATCTTATATTTGTATAAAATATATATATATGGAAAAAAACACTTCTTCTTTTTTTTTTGGTAAAATAGGAAAAACACTTCTCATGTTGTGGAGAAGTATATATATATGTGGGTCCTATCATTTTATGTGTGCGTAAGAATCTTCTTCTTCCACGCAAATACTTAGAGGTTTAAACCCCTATATATATATATATATTTAGGATATTTAAAAAAATACTTTATGATCTTAAAAAAATATTTTAGTCTTATTTGGTATTAAAAAAATACTTAAGATATTGAGTACTAAAAGATAATTCTATTTTTAGTATCAATGAGTACCTAAAATATTTTTTTCAAGATTATAAAATAATTTTTCAAAATCATGAGGTATTTTTTTCAGTACGAGTCTGTATGTTGAAGAATTTTTTTCATCTGAAATATTTTTCAAGATCCTAATCCTAAAATATTATTCAATGCCCTGAAATATATATTTGTTTTTTTAAAAAGGAATTTGCTCATTGTCTTGCACCAAACTGGCATTGTTTTAAGTATAGAAGGGCAGCAGACTAGAGTGCGCAACAGACCAAAGCCATGTCCGTTTTTATTAGGGTTAAGGGGTTTTAAATGCCGAGCAAGTTTTCACACATGACATTAGGTACCTGAAAGTTTTAAAACACAATTTTGCCCTTCCCTTAAAGACACAAAAGATTAACCATCTGTTAACCCATTACGTTGAGGTGGATGCCGACATAGGCATGCCACCTCTTTTTTTTTCCAAGCTTGGAATTTTGTAGGAGAAGATAAAATATATATATATGTTCTCCTCCTTAAGCATTCTCTAGCTACCACATTCTACAGCAAGACTGAAATAGTCATTGTCCTTCCAATGGCGGAGCCATAAACTGAAAATTGGGGGGCGAAAATTACAGAAAGGAACCCTAAACCTCATAAAACTCTGGGTTCTTTTCTGTAATTTTTGCCCCCCAATTTTCAGTTTCTAGCTCTACCATTAGATCGAGCACAAAATAGAGTTGGTCTTGACTTTTAAAGGTTTCTTGAGCTCTGTAATCGAAATCCCAAATAATGGTGGAGAGCATGATGGGTAATCCTTTGCCAAAATGCATGAATATATGGTTTGACTCTTCCGTTATTGCCTAAAGCAAAAAAAAAAAAAAAATCACAATTAAATTAAAGGGTTAAGATGCAGATTGGCCAACGAACTATTACACGAGGAGCATGTGGCACAAACATTAATTGAGGGTACTTAATTATCAATCAACAATTAAAAAGTGAAAAAAAAACAATGCCTTTAAACTACCCCGTCATTGTCGGGTGTCTCCGTCTTCCATCGATCGTCGGTGTCGTGACGACGCTCGGCGTCTCCAAAGCTTCCATTGTTACTGGGTGTTCCACTCACCCTCTTGAACTCATCAAGGTCCGTATGCAATTTTAGGGCAAGAATCACACACCAAAACCAAATCCAGCAGTCCACAGTTTCTGACCGACGACACATGACTTACACCCTGGTTCCGTCCCTCCAATGCCACAGGCAACAGCCGCTGCTGCCACAGCGCCTGCTCGCATGGGTCCCATCTATGTTGATGTTTGCCTTATTAAACAAGAAGGCATAACTGCTCTTTTCTCCAGCGTCTCCACCACCGTCCTCTGCCAGTGCCTCATATTTTAATGTAATTGTGATAGTTATTTTTAATTGTTATTTAGTACTTATTTTCACTTTTTAATTGTTGATTGATAATTAAGTTACCCTCAATTAATGTTTGTGCTAGATGCTCTTCGGGTAATAGTTCGTTAACCAATCTACACCTTAACCCTAAATTAAATGGATTGGTTAGGATCCTTTATTTCCATGCCTCCACAAAAAATCATGGCAAAGAATTGATGGGGTGTTGGAAGTTGCGAGTTCAGATATGGATTTAGGGTGGCACCTCCCCCTTCATCAATATCGACCACTCAGTTCTTCTAGCCATCGACCATTGCCTCTCAATCTCTTCTTCGTCGCAATGTCACCATAGGTCTAAGATTTGTAGGGAGGAAGTTGTACCTGCAGCACCGAGAGTTGAATGAGAGGATGGAGTTTGGACAATGAACAACTGACGTTGAAGAACTTGCTTGGAACGCCAAGAGAGTGGCGACGGAGATGAACCCATTAGAGGAGGTTCACCAGAAAGGAGAGATCTAATGAGGGTTTGTTGAATCCGTGGGAAAGATTATTGCTATACACTTGTTCGAGGCATTGTCAGCCACTAAAAAAAGTGGACACCTCGTCCAATAAGAATTCAAACCAAACCAAATTATATGCTTACCCAGTGTTTGGTCTGATTAAAACCTTGAATTGAAAAGGGCAACCCGTGGTTAGTTTTGATCTAGTAACAACCTGAAATTGGGCCAAACCAGACTTGATCCATCGGACTGTTGGATGGGATGGTCTAGGTAAACCAGAATCTTCAATTTTTTATAAGTTCACAAAAATAGCAGCAGGAGAAGAGGAGATAGGCACTTGATTAAGCCATAAATCAATAGTTTGCTCTCACTAAAACAATATTAAAAAAAAAAAACAGAGGGATGAAAACAAGAGGGGGGGACGTCGATTGGGAAGAGAACTAGAGGGAACAACTCCAAGAGGAGGACTGACAGCAACAACACCAATAGGAGGACTAGAAGAGCGACACCGAATGAGTTCCGAAAGGAGCAACACCAAGAGGAGGTCCAAAGGGATTGTTGCCTAGAGGCAGCAATGTCATGGTGAGTGATTAGCGATGGAACTTCATATGACATGCTTGAGTTGACGTTTGAGAAGCATATTCACACAAGTTTTGACAAAATTCCTTACATATTTGTCTCATATATATTGTAAATCACGGTGTAAAAGTAACTTCTACTACTAACCGAAACAGGCACATATAGGAGATTGTGGAGTAATGATGCCATGATGATGATGCTTGTTTGGAATATTGATTAGAGATTTCAAAAATAACTTTTCAATTGTGATTTATAATTTATGAGGTAAGTATATAAGATGAGTTTTGTCTTATCAATTTACATGAATAAACACTTTGATCCTAAACGATACCAAACAAGTAAAATAGTCTTCAAAGCTGAAACCGGCCCGATCACACTCCCATTCCATTGGATATTTTAGGAACATGCAGAACAAACTAGTTCCACACCGGCACTGTTTGTAGCAATAGTTGCATTCCCAGATCCTTCGACACTGATAAACTTACCAAAACGTTCCACCGATATTTGAAGATGCCTTTTGTCTTTGGGCGAGTGATTCCTGTTGATTCAAATAAGACCTTGTCCAGTGATATGTTCGATGACTGGAGAGAGTATATGGGAGGGGATATGTGGGAGAGGAGAGAGCACTGGGCTAGTAAACATTTAAGGGTATTGAGACAGATTTATAAGATTAAAAAAAATCTCAAATTAATCCTCATTAAATTGCAGGCCTAAATATAATATAAATTTTGATATTTCAGTTATTTTTAATTGAGATTTCTCCTAGAGTACATTAATACGTAAAAATAAGAACGTGTCTTCTCACTAAATAATAGTATGATATGAATGAAAGCAACAATTAATATAAGAAATGGCAAAAAAAAAAAAAAAAACTGATCTTATACTATTTGACATCGAAACAGAACTCCCAAATCCGGAATATTTTATCTTTTTTTATTTGCCAACGTCTCCTCGTATATGTTAACTTGATTTTATATAATTGACCTTTTTGTCGGAAAAAAAAGGATAATGGGTGGGACAAATTAGACAAGAACAAATTATAAGCAAAATTGATTTATAAAATAAATAACGGCTTGAAAGGAAGAGAAGCAGGTGGGAAAGTAAGGTGAAATCAGTCGGACTGTCCGAGTTAGTTGGAATCATTTTAAAAAGAAAGAAAAAATGTTTGACCGGGTCTCTATAGGCAGTGCCCGCCTTATTCGCTGCCTCCTCCTCTTTCCCAGTCCCTACCGTTTCCTCCATATTGTATGTATGTATGTAAGTATATGCTTCTCTTCATTCCCTGCAATTCAGCGCCCGAAGATGAGGTCATCATCTGATCGTGTACCCACTAATCTCTCCTGCTTTTATTTCTTTCCCTGCCTTCTATTACAATCATTCTTACCTTTTTTTTTTCTGGTTTTATGAATGCTTTTTTTGAATACTTTTCCTTCCTTCCTTGTACCAGGCATTTGGTGCTGCTTCGAAGGGTAAAAAATCATATCTTCTTTGTGTTATCTTCCCGGCAGCTGGTTTACTTTGTGTTGTTGCGTTCGTTACATGTTCATTTTTTGCACAAGGCTACAGAGAGGTACATGAATAAATTCTCTCAGGATTAATTATGCCACTCGTCATCAAAAGCAGTTGCCCATATAGGAAGGTTTTCCTACTTAATTACAAGTCTTTCTTTCCACCTGAACGTTTGTGTAAAATTGATGTAGACCGATTAATAAGGAATTCCATCTCTTTCCAATTTCAATACTCTGGGGTACGTGGTCATTTTGATCTCCATTATCACGTACAGAAATTCATAAGATGGAGAACGCATGGTGTTGTTCAGAATTTGGAATCTGACAAATGCAAGGTTTCCTCTCCTCACCATGCATGGATACTTCTATACTCCCACATTTTTATATGATTTACTCATTATCTGACATTATGTTCAAATTTTGTACTTATTTGTTTCTCTTGTTTAGTAGAATCAGTGCAGACCCAGAGGAAGCGAGGCATTACCTCGAGGTATAGTCTCCAACACTTCTGATTTCAAAACGCAACGTTTATCGGATCCTCCGGGAAGAAGTCACGTCAAAAAAATGGATGTAAGTTTCGGATTTTGTGCGTGTATATTTCTTGTTCCTGTGACCCCTAGAGAAAAAACACACACGGCGCGGGCAATGCCATTAATTCCCTGTGCAAAGAAATTATGTAAGTGAACGCACAATATCAAGTTTACTGGGGCACTAACCTCCCCACTGAATTATATAGTAAGCCTATAAATATATATCCTTCACAAATTTTACTCTCTCTCTCTAGTTTCAAGTTGTTATTGCAGGCCATACAGTGCCTTTTCTACATAAACCTTTCATCTCTTTATCCTTACTCAATTATCCTAATGCATGTACCGACCGTTTCAATCTCACATTTTTTTGCTATTGTGGGTAAGTGTGCTTGACTTAGCTTGCACCTTTTAACAGATTAAGGCAAATTTGTCACCCAATTTGCTTGCGGTGACAGTTGGGATAAAGCAGAAAGATCTTGTGAGCAAAATGGTCCAAAAGGTCCTCCAACCCATTCTGTGGTTGCTTGCATTGTTAACTTTGATTTTTGTGCATGAATCGTGACCCTTTTCTTCCTTTTAAATTTCAGTTTCTAGCGAGCGATTTCCTTGTAATGCTCTTCCATTATGATGGTTTTGTTGACGAATGGAAGGATTTTGGTTGGAGCACTGATCAAGTGATTCAAGTGTCTGTCAATAATCAAAGTAAATGGTAAATCATCCCCATTATATTTTCCTTCCCATCGATCAATAATGATAACTAAATAATTAAGGTGCTTGTTTTTATATATTAGGTGGTTTGCCAAGCGTTTCTTACACCCTGACATAGTTGCAGATTATGGATATATTTTCCTTTGGGATGAGGACCTCGGAGTTGAAAATTTCCATCCTGATAAGTGCGTCAAATACCTTTACCTAGAGTTTATATATTCCATAAACATTGGATCAGTTTAACTTTTTATATTACCCCTCGAGACCTTTAAACTTGACGGTCTGATGGTATATGTATGGAACAAATATAATGTCGTGGACTTGTAGTTTACATAATCTATATATCCTCTCGATCGCATGTAGCTTTTAGCATCATATATTGTTGGGAGAATATGAGGCAGTTTTATTGGGAAGACGACATCATGTTAACAAGTGGTTGAGTGTAGGTATGTATCTATCATAAAGAGAGAAGGGCTGGAGGTATCACAACCTGCACTTGATCCTAAAGAATCAGAAGTTCATCATCAGATTACTGTACGCGGGAGGTCAGAAGTGCACAGGTATATATCCATTTTACCACGTACAGGAATATTCTACAAAACATATTTATATCAGCTAGCTAGATGTTGATCGAGTTGAGTATCATTGGCAAGACTTTGCAATTATATATGTTTCAAGTCTCTACAGGACTCCGCCTATTTTATGATAGGAGACTGATGAGTCCCTAATCATCAGTAAGCAATATGACTAAAGCTTTCTGGAAGTCCATCTCCAGATCATCCTCTCTTGCGTGTCCTCCCTGGACTGAGAGGGAAAACAGAAGAAAAGAAAGCGTAGCTTAATTAAGTTTTCTTGTTTCTGATGATATATATATTAATTCGATTCTTATGCTTTTGGTCATTTGTATTTAATTTGCAGAAGGACATACAAGGCTGCTGGTGATGGTCAAGGGTGTGATGATAACAGTACAGGCCCTCCTTGCACCGGGTACAAGTTTCTTGTTGTAAGCTCACGACAAGATGTTTTTATTTTAGATATTTCCTGTTGAGGAAATATAAAAAGTTTTGCTTTAATTTATAGGTGGATAGAGATGATGGCTCCTGTATTTTCTAGAGCCGCCTGGCGCTGCGTTTGGTACATGATCCAGGTGTGACAATCCACAATGCTTAGCGTTGCTGTACGTAGCCATTAATTATATCATATCACTTTGAAAATTAAAAGTTACGTATATACATATATGTTTGTTTGCATGGGGCTCATTGAACAGAATGACTTGGTGCATGCATGGGGACTAGATATGAAGCTGGGGTATTGCGCGCAGGCAAGCAAATTGATTATTATTATTATTATTATTTGTAGCCCCTCCCCTCCTAACTTGCTTCTGGTTTTGAGGTTGGTTTTTGTGGATAGGGAGACCGAACCAAAAATGTTGGTGTTGTGGATGCCGAATACATAGTCCACTATAATCGCCCCACTCTTGGAGGTTCATCAGACGAGGTCAGAAATTAATAACATGCATGCATACATACATACACATACAGCATACCTTATTTGAGACGTAACCGATGACATACATTATTATATATGCAGGTTTCATCGTCTCAGGCGGCTAAGGACCTCAGAGTTGGCGTAAGTAGAGAACATCATATCCTGTCTGTCCTCTCGTGATGTGTGTGTGTCACTGTCAGTTAATATAATGAATTAATATATCTCTGAATAATGGAGTGAGTGCAGGTGAGAAGACGGTCGTTTCGTGAATATCGTGCATTCGAAAAACGATGGGAAGCGGCGGCGGAGCTGGATGAATGTTGGAAGGATCCCTATCAATAATAAATACCCAATGCAACATACATGACTCTTCAGTTCCTTCCAATTCTCAAAAATTCCTGCGCAACCAACTCAAGCTTGCGTTCAGGAGAAAATATGTTTTGTTATTTCCACCTTGTCACTTATCACCAATTTTCTCCAATATACTCCCTCCACCCCTTAATATATAATATACTTTGGGAGTTGATCTTGGTCTTAAATATAAAATATATTTTTTATGTTTGTCAATTTATTTATAATTTACCTTATCAATGTTTTCTCAACAATAATAATTAAGGAGGAGTGAGAAATTAGGAAAGATGATTATGATGTTTTAGAAAATATATGTCATAGTAACTAACTTTTTTAATTTAATCATGACTTCTCTATTGTTAAGCTATCCCTTGCAAGTTATTAATCTCAAACTTGGAATAAATTTAAAATTTATAGAAAGACACTATTTATAAGTTACAAAAAATGGTTATTTTTCAAATTTCATAAGTGTCTAGGACTCCTCTAATTCCTTGTTTTGATGCTTATGCTCTAAAAAAATCAAATGCAGGCCAAATGTGTTAGCTTGTGCTGAAAAACAAACCCATTAAATTAGAATTTCATGAAACTTGTTGTTTGGACGGTTTAGTTTACCCATATACTTGAACTGGGACCCCTCAACTTATTCTTTGGCCAAGGAATTACCAACATGAATAACAAATTGATAAGCGATTAGATCAGTCCTTCAACTCCCATCATGCTATTCATGATGGGTGACAATCCCAGAGAAATATCGTTGTATAAAATAAAGGAAAGGCAATGGACTTTGATTTGTATAACTTTTTACGAGAGGAAAGTAGTTGTGGGGCCGAATGGAGCTGCATATATATAGTCTTCAATTTTGTCCATTATTAGCTTCAAATTTACTTATAAATAAATTGTGTTCATGAGGGATAATTAATGGAGTATCAACAGACATGCTTCTCGGTAAAAAAGATTCAATGCAGAGAGCCATACCCGAAAAACCAACGGGGAGAAGAGACACTCTAGGCTATCAACTTTGTCGAAGATTTCAGCCTTACTCGCTGCTTCTGAATGCTCAATATAATACACAGAGAAGCATGCTGGCGAAATTAAAAGATACTACCCCGGTCCTAAAAATAAGAGATAGCACTATGTCCTATATTTAAGACCGGAAGATACCTTGTAACTAGTACAACTATGCCATCCTACTCTCGTCATAACAACCGAGTTAGAATAGCTAGTTTTTATTTCTTCTTTAAAATAAGACAACCACATATTGGTAACACTAAAATCCTTGAGCGGTTCATGAACGATATGTATCTCTGCAATGGAAATGCTACTGCTCAAAGTCTCGTGAAATAAACTGAAAACATCCATCAGCATAAACTTGACATGACAACCTTGAATTCCGTAAAAGACAAAAACAAATGATTAGCAGGCAGTGCATGAATATGGAAAGTAGAAAGATGATAATGATGATACCGTTGCTGAAGATGAATTCTACATGCATGCGCTAGACAACAATAAATACGTTTATGAGAAACCAAAGGCTCTGCAGTGAATTTCAATCATGCATCTAACAATTTTTCACAAAGGAGGCATCATTTGGTTGTCAATAAATTATGCAAGATAATTTTGCATCACGGAAATAAATTAATTAAAAAAGACAGGCTCAAGAACAGAAGAAATGTTCACATCAGGTTTGACCCAATGTGACAATATTTGTTGAATTTTATACAATATGGCAGCATGAAATCCAGAACAGTCATATCTGTCAACTGCATGCATTTTCAGGTTGACAGAATTACCATGACATGAACTCTGTACATCTCCAGCAATGGAGAAAATGAATTTACAGATTACTCATTTATCTCCCAAAAAAATTGTAAAAGGCAAATGACCCATTTCTAAAACACTTCATTCATCCCTCATCATCAATGCTATCTTCAGAAGACATCTGTCTAGTCTCCGACAGCGAGAGCCGCCGGGGCTTTGTTGAGCCTGACTCAACAAGTCCATCTGATGATAAATTCAATGCAGCAGTTCCCGATGAAGACCCCAATAGACGGCGGACAGAAGTATCTGATGATGGTGATGCAGATATATTGTATGCGAAGATTCCCATTGGATGATCAAACTTACAACTTGGGCCAAATTTGCATATGCCATAACGAGAATAGAAGACACACAAAGGCTCTCCCTGTAGGAGGAAATTTGATAATGCATCTTTCAGCTTGCAATGTATCAATGAGGATCAAACTAGGATAAATCCAAGAGTATGGACTAGCTCCAATAATGTTCACAAACCATAAGTTGGTGAGAAAAAATAACAAGGCAAAAATATGTTTCAAATAATTCACTGTTCACTTTTCCTTTATCATCTCATTTCACAGCTGCTTCAAACCATTAATACCCCTCTAAAGTTAGTTGTGATCATGCATGAACTAAATCTTCTATGCCCTCTTCAGTAATCTCAGCGTGTAATGTACCGCACGTATGGTTTATTAACAGGTTTTTCACACAGTGTGGTTGCAATGACTTACACGTTATCATCCATAGAAGGAGAGCCTGTCACTTTCCAAGCAAATAATTATTTTGTTTAAAAAATGGAAAAACATAGGTACTTTTCATTACAAGTGGTAATAAAACAGGCAAGCCACCAGTAAAATTAGAAGGACTAATCTTGAAATCAAGACAATTGATTCAAATTTAGAATTATCATGCAGTATAAATAATAGAATCTAAGACACAGGGAAAACCATCATGGTATAGATACGATGGTAGTAAAGAAAAGAACTCACTGGACGTAGAGGAAGGCCTATGGGACTCAAGACACAGTCAGGAGCAGGTATTAATCTCTCACGTGGATGATGAAACCGACAGACTGCACCAAACTTACAATCCCCGGTCTTCATGTAGAATTGGCATTCTGGCTGACCAGGCCTCTCAGGAAATATGTTCTCCCTCTGCAGAGCATAAAACCCCAGAGGAACAGAGCCAGAACGAAATTGAGAATATGTCCCTTGAGATCCTGCATTTGCAGGTTCACCCTGGCGGGAAGTTCCATACATTTGACCATTTCCTACTGTTTGTTGTGGACTGTCTGAAGTAGAGACTGATCCAATTTGACCCTGGAGAATACAAATAGCCCATTAGCATGTTGGCAAGCCTCAGCAAATAACAAATTTTAGCAAAAGAAACAAGGCATGCTTATGTCCAATTTTGAGTCACATTAAGTTAAACTTAAAGACAGCCCCATCCAAGAACAGTGCCTTATAATCATCAACATGTCCACATGAAAAGCATACCACTTGTCATATTTTCTTTAATTAATAAAGCATGGAGGAGCTTACACTGTATGCACTCCACCCAGGAACTGAAACCACTCCCTGAGGTAGGATCAGAGGTGCATAGCTTGAAGGGCCTTGCCAGCGTGGACTAGGAATATAAGAAGCTCTAGACCAATTTGTGATCCCCCCTGCATATGATGACTGCTGGCCAGGCGTAGTTGGAGAATGAATAGTAGGATAAACAGGAGAGCCCCGCAATGAAATCATCATATTATTTGGCTGAGGATGGTGGAATTTGCAAGTGCTCCCAAATTTGCATTGTCCAGTTCTCAAATAATAAGCACATTCAGGTTCATTCTTCATAACAAAAAACAAAAACAAAATAAAATACAGCCATAAATTCAACAATCCATAAAATCTAGAGAACATGTCTAGAAAAGATTCAGGTGTCATAAATGCATAACAGCATCCCACAAAATTCGAGAAAAATGATAAGGAAAAAATACGGATAATTCAAATTAAAACTTTGCTTGCCTAAATGTGTATTGTCCATGTTAATTTCCAACCAATCAATGAGGCAAGAATAAACCACAAACTGATTAATTGTATTGCTTTTGAAAATTAATTACTTGTATCAAAGTCATATTATTACTGCAAGGAAAATATTAGTCTACTAACTGGGCGAAGTGGATAGCCTAAACTATTTAAGGCAACTCTTCCAGCAATCCCAGCCTTTTCTCTTGGATGATGAAACTTGCATGTGGCTCCAAACTTGCAAGTTCCCGTCTTCAGATAATACTGGAAAGCATATAAAATATATTAGTCTTCAGAATATGCTGATGGTCCAAGTTACACAAGTTTAGACGCGTCTTATGTCACAACACAAGCTAATGCTCAACATAAAAAAAGATGAAATTAACATCCATATTGCTGAGAGGACATGAATTTTGGAACGAAAATGAAAAATCATAAGAAAAAAACAAGGACTTATAATTAAGCACGGACCATTTCCAACTCTTTCTTACCCAACATAACTGGTTGATATATTAATTGGTTTTCACTCAGATGAACACTACAATGAACTAACATTTTTATCAAGAACAAGTTACATCAATGTTAAGGTAAAATCAAGTCCATGGACACCAAGTACGAATTCTATCAGCATTCCACCTCAACAATACTATTGTTCAGATGATCCAGTGACAATAAATTGCACATAAAATAGATGGCATGCAAAATATGCTGCCAACTTGGTCGCCCCCCCCCCCCCCCCCCCCCAAAAAAAATAAAAATAAAAATAAAAAAAAAATCCATTTTGAACCGTTTAAAAGTTGAGCTATACTGAATTACTAACACTGTATGCTTCACTTACACAACTTGACATGAGGTCCAAAAGGAATGTTAACTCAAAACTCAAAACCCAAGTACCGATAGAATGAGCTAATTAGCACAGTGTATGCATAATATAAGCAACAGTGTGCCTGGTGCATGCATTAAGAAGAAAGTACATGCCTGACATTCTGGCTGTCCAACTCTTTCTGGGAACTCTCCTTTCATCCTTGCAGTGGCAATAGCCTGAATGTGTTTGAAGAAAAATTTATCAGGAATCTAAATTCTCCAAGTCCAATGTACTAACATGATATCAAAACAAAAGGTATTACAAGTACAGTATAGATTAATGTTATGCAACATTGATGCAAGAAATTTATTTCATGTGCAAAAGTGCAAGGGACATGTATGTGTAAATCAACACGGAAACATGCATAGGAAATGTGACTTCTGCATAAAAAAGAGGTTTCATGCAGCCAAAGTTAGCAGCTAAAAATGAGACTAAACATGAGAAACAGATCAAGAAAATGGAAATGCAAAGTAACCTTCTCTAGCTGTGTCTACATACATCTTTTAGTGTATGCCAATTATAATAGTGATCCACCAGCTGAATAGAAGATGCAAGGTCTCAACACAAGGAAGAAAACAAGCAAACACACCTAGGCAAAAAAAGATATAGAGGAAAATCGTAGATAGGCAGTCATTAATTTCATCACTTTGAGGGATCTATGGTGATAATAAAAAGGCTTTGGGATGAGTAAGTTTAAAAATCTTAATAATAACACGCCAACAATGTCTAACCCTAATAGTATTAACTTAAAATTACAATTTTTCAAAATAAATTGCAGCTTATACCAGCTTCCTGTTTGGAGGATGATTAAATCGGCATGTTGCCCCAAATCTACAAAGGCCTGTTCTGATGTAGTAAGAACAATCTAATTCTCCTGGACGCTCAGGATAAGGTCCAGATTCCATTGTTTCACCTGATCTCAATTTCATATGCCACAATGCTTCTGAAATAACATCACAATAATAAAGTAAAAGTTTCAAATCATACATCATCTACTATAAATCTATACAAAATAGAGAATAGAAATTGAAGAAGTTAAATATTATCCTCATTGATTTTGTCACAGTCTGATGTCAATAATGCCTGAGACTTTATTTTCCATTTTTGTAACACCAACTTAGGTTGTAAAGAGAGAAGTTCCAAGTCATGCATGCCAAGAGAGAAGTTCGTGAAATTATTTCTCCTAATTCACTTTCTTGATCACTCAAGCAGTTTTTAAAATAGTAAAAAAAAAAAAAAAAAAAAAAAAAAAAAAAAAAAAAAAAAAAAAACCACCAAGTGCTAGGATAGGCTGGTTGTGAGTTGTTCCGCCTTAACTAGTGGTATCATGCTAGCGCCCTAGGTACTGAGGTAGCAAGGTTCCCCATCGTGGACCTAAATTCCTACAAACAAGACTAGTCGGTTGCTAGTAGCGTTGCCGCTGGATACCGGTGGAGAAATAAAAAAATAGTAAAAATGAATATGTATTCAAGATGCAATGATGATATTTCCAATCATGGTTGGGTTCTTAATGGCCCCATCCTGGACAAAAGAGTTAGTTGCATGAACCAGAACTTTCAAGTTAATTTCCATTTTGCTTTTTTGCGCTTTCCATTTCTTGCCAGAACCATTTATATTGGAGTAATGCTAGTTGCTCTGCCATCTCTCTGGACCATAACTCCTTTCAAATTATCAATCAATTTTGGTCATTTGTGCGTTCACCTTATTATAGCTAGAGCTGGATTTGATGAAGTAGCTAATCAACAAGGCGGAAAGAAGTAAATATATAGCACTATTTAATAAGGTGGGAATATTATTTGCTTACTAATTGATATAATATTTATTTATTTTCTCTCTTTTAGGCAACCAGTAAGATTGGCTGATTTGTGAAAGATGACAGTTGGATAGAAGGTAGTCAACTAGCATTTTGCTTTGCGTTTATAGAGCATTCGTGTTAAGGGAAAGTCAGATGCAAACACCGCCCTTCAGCAAAAAGGGGAAAAAAAAGAAACATGATCCTAAACTGGAGCGACTTGGTCTCCAAAGTCACGTGCGGGCTAGCTACTAGATACTGAAGCAGGGAATGAAGGGTGTGCAAAGAAGAAGGATAACTATATAAGAAGATTATCATCATCCTGTATTCAATAAACGGAACGACAGCAAAAGGAAAGCGGAAGAAGAGAGAGAGGGAGGGAAAGAAAAGAGAGAAGATCGATGAAGGAAACTTGCATTGAAAGGGGAAAAAAATACCAATTTGACAGATAAGCAATCGCAAAAGAGTCAAATAAAGCAAATTGAAGGAAGCCAGGCCTAGAAATGTAAACAGGAAAAGAAACGAAGGAAGCGAAGGCTATAATTACAAAAGCGAGGAGATGAATAGGGAGGGAAAGTGGGCAATGGAGGGGAGACAGGAATAAGAATCAGATGCCAACAAATGATGAAGCCGAGAAAAACGAAGGGAAGGGGGAGGGGGGATTGACAAGGTGAAAAGGGATTATGCACGGGAAAATCAACACACATACGAAAGAAAATAATTAAAAAAAAAAAAAAGAGAGAGAGAGATAAGAGGAGAAGCAGAAGGAAAACCTTGGGAGAGGGCCGACGGGGACAGGGGGATTGCGCCATCGAAATCCATAGGGAAGAAACGTTCTTCTCCATATCAACAACGGGGTGTGAGGGAAGAGAAGGCCGCATGAATTCCCATCGACGCAGCAGTAATGCGATCAATTGGTAGGCGCCGGAAAAGAGAGAGAAAGAAAGGCGCTCTCTTCTCTCCACAAACAGGAGAGGGAATAAAAACCAACCAGCCAACCAGAGGTGTGCTTGCTTTTTTGGTTATTATTATTTCTTTTTTCTTCTCAGAAACGGGCGACCTGCCACACGTTTGCGCATCCTGTCTCCTTTCTTTTTACCCTTTTCCTAAATTGACTTTCCTGTTTTACGTCAATGGACCCGCGCTCGTTCCAACAATTTCCCGTAACTGCTTTCCTACTAATTCCCGCCACCTTCGTCATCCATAACATTCATTCATTCATTCTCCTCCCGCTTCAATCAACACCCTATTCTCCGTAACTCCGTCTTCCTGGATCTTCCTCAACTAAAATAGACGGCAATACAAATTTGGGACGATGGTTTGTGATGAACCCAGTACCCTGGAGTGGAGTTTTGTACCCCAAGTCGACCCCAACTTTCCTTTGCGTCTTTGTCTTCACTTCGCTTTACTTCTCACCATCATAAAAAGGCAATGCTTTGGTGGAAAAATAAATATGGTTTTTAACCAACACCTTCTTAAATATTTCATGTGCGGTCTGTATATTCTTAAAAACTAAAAAATGAGCTGAATTATTCATTAATATAACTTATTAAAATTTTTATTAGATATGAATGATAATTCTAATTCAACTAAAAAGAAAAAATCAAAAGTAATACGATATTCTATCCGAAGCTTTTGTCCCCCAAAAAAAACTATCCGAAGCTAATTTAAAACCACCCTAGCGAAATATGCATGGGGAGTGGGGAGGAACTGCCTTGATCGTGTGCATATCCCGCATAGGATGCAAACCCATTCAATTTGCTTTCCATTTATCGATTCCCCCAAATTCAATCCCCTCCCGCCTTTCATTGTTTTTGCCTTGTCAGATTGGGTTGTGTCGGATCACAAAGTTTTGAGTTTTTATGTGCGACTCTGCATGAAGCTTTTCCTAATCCACATGAGTGCCCGAAATCGCCAACTTGCATTAAAATTATGCACGAACAAAGCATTTGATAGAGGGCAATGAGACTTTTTTTAGTCAAGCGCTTTTCAAGAGCAGCGGTGGAGGAAAGTGAGGGCAAGCAAGGGCCATAGTCCCCCGGAATAGATTCCCCTATCTTTAAGACATTCCGATTGTTTTAGTTTGATTATTTTTTAATGAAAAAATTTTTTTTTCTTTATTTTAGCCCCATAAAAATACTTTTTTAAAAATCAAAAGTAAAAAAATATATAAATCTCTGCCGGTCCAGGATGGGATAGATGTTCCCTCTATCAAGTCATTAATTTTTTTCTAGCCCCATAAAAATTATATAAACTCTGTACTACTCCCTCCAAGTCATTAACATGAGATATATTTACAAAGGTTAATGTTGATTATAAATATAAAACATTTTTTATAGGTGTCAATCATTTCTTAATTTATCTTATTAATACTCCCTCAACAATAATTAGGGGAGGGAAATGAATGAGGAATAAAAAAAGATAACTAAATCCTTTTAGAAAATATTTTTCATACTAACGAACTTAATCAATTTCCGAATGAAATTAAATGAATATGTTTTTATTTTCAATCTCAACTTTCAATTCAACTTCTTCGCCCCCCCTCCCATGAAGATTAGGCAGCAAGACTGAAGGAATATTTTGCATTAGTGTCTCTGATTACCACTGTTTGTGAAGGTTTCTCTCCAACGGATTAGTGGGTGCAGATTTTGGAAGGCATCTATTTCCCTGCTTGTGACTTCGTGGAGGGGAAAGAGCATCATGGGCATGGTTAGTTTAGTCTATCAGAAGGAAGAAAGATATTGCAGAATAATCTGGGATGGCAAGTTAGAATTGGGATCTAGTAAAAAAATGCTTTATTTGCTATGGTTTCATCTTTCTGGGAGTCCCAGCATATGCTTCGAGCTTTAAATAAAACCAGTATTATTTTGATTCCAATGTCTGATAAACCTCAGTCTACGAGAGATTTTCGGCTTATTAGTTTGCGTAATGTTTCTTATAGGATTATCTCTACGTACTAGACTGAATGTTCCATTAGATTATCTCATCACTCCTAATCAAAGTGCCTTCTTGAAAGGAAGATTGATATCACACAATATTTTACTTGCTTCTGACCTTATGTCTCAGATTCACTCTTCGCGAACTGGAAGGAAGAAACATGCTACCTTAAAGGTAGATTTCACAAAGGCTTTTAATAGACTTTCATGGCAATTTATATCTGCAGTTTTGAGAAGAATGAACTTTCCTGAAAAACGAGTTAACCTCATTTTCCAATGCATTTCCACGGTTGAGTATCAGCTATTATTCAACGGTCAGCTAGCTTGTTCTATACAGCCCACAAGAGGAATAAGGCAAGGAGATCCTCTGTCTCCTTACCTTGATACAATTTCAGCCAATGTTTTGTCTTGTCTAATTCATCAAGCAGAGGGAAACAATGAGTGGGAGTGCATTAAAGAGTGCAGAGCAACCTGTGGAATTTCGCATCTTCTATATGCTGATGATTCAATTTTTTTTTTCTTTTGAAAGTTCAAAACAAGGTTTCAATGCTGTTCAGAGTGTTTTAGATAAATACTGCTTGTGGTCTGGACAGGAGGTTAACAGATCAAAATCTAACCTCATTTTTAGTTATAATGTTTCCCATTCGCAAAAGCTTTCCTTCTCTCAGAGATTGGGAATTAATTTCTTGTCAAGACTTGGGAAATAGCTTGGTACATGGATTGATACAGGAAGGGATAAACCCGCTATCTCTATCAGCAAGTGGTTATCTCCATGACTCCATTGATAGGAGAACTTCTGCCTGGAAATCTAGGCTTTTATCTCAAGCAAGTCATTTACATATTCTCTCATGTGCGAAGCTTCCTGATTGGATTTGTGACAAAAATGATGCTAGGTGTATTATTTTTTCTGGGGAAATGTTGGTGACAAAAACCAAATTCATCTACTTAATAAAAACACCCCCTTTCTTCCAGTCAACCAAGGTGGTCTGAGAATTAGGTAAACAAAAGCTGTCAATCAAGCCTTGCTGGCTAAGTTTTTTTGGAGAATCATCTCCTTGAAGGATTCATCATTATTAGGCTCTACTTTGAAGGTAAAATATGTTGATTGGTCTCAGGATAACATTGTTAAGAAGCCGTACATTTCACCATAGATCTGGAAAGGAATTATGGAGTGTGCGCCTTATGTTCTTAGCAAAACTAAATGGCAAGTTGGTGATGTTGCTTCGATTTTAATTTCCCACCCTTTATGGTGCCATATGCAATCTAGGCAAGCTGTAAATATTAATATTAGATATGTGGCTGACCTATTAATGCATACTTCTCTTACATGGAATCCAATACAATGGAATATTGATCTTGTAGTATGATTGTATTCTTGCAGATTGCTAAGAAGATTTTTCAAACTCCAATCTCTTTATTATCTCAAAGGGATAAACTTCTTTGGTCTGATCATCCTTTTGGTGAATATTTGGTTAAATATGGTTTTAATCACTACCTTTCTTCCACATACGGTGACTTTGGTGTTTTTTATCCCTTTTGGAAATTTCTTTTGTCTTTATCTCTTCCTTACAAATCCTTGCTTTTCATGTGAAAGTTGTTTCATTCAGCCCTGTCATCCTTTGACATCCTTAGGATTCATCATATGAATTTCAATGGCAAATGTCTGTTTGGTAACTTTGGTTGTTCTGAGGATGAGACTTTAGAGCATATAATGTTCAAATGCTCACACTCTCGAGCTATCTGGTTTGCATGCTTCTCTCTATGCCCACCCAAGATCTCTTTTAACCATACTCTCATATGGTTAAAGGATATACTCTTGCAACTTCATTCTGATGGGTTCTCTGATCTTATAAAAGGCATAATCACTCTTGTAATACCCTATGGCAT
Organism: Acacia melanoxylon; assembly: GCA_019022615.1. Taxonomy (NCBI): domain Eukaryota; kingdom Viridiplantae; phylum Streptophyta; class Magnoliopsida; order Fabales; family Fabaceae; genus Acacia; species Acacia melanoxylon. The sequence continues at coordinate 328,871 of JAFJYJ010000059.1, forward strand.
AAGAGAAACATTGCAATACATAAGGGTAAAGTCTCCCCTCTAGATATGGTAGTCAAAGAAATCTTTGGCAATCTTTATTTTTCATTCATTGCTTTCATGAATTCTGCAAACACAACCATCCATGTATCTCTTTTTCCTTGCCTACCCATCAGCCTTCCATGAGATAGGGGATTATCCTTCGTAAATCGAAAGCTTCAAGGATTACATTGTGTTATGGTTATATTTGTCTCTATGATCTTCCCTTATAGGTGTTTGCATGGAAAAGAGTGAGGATAAAAGGTTCAGATTTTATTCTTGGATGCCTGAGAGCTTTGCTGTGTTGGATAAATCAATCCGGTCGTCTGGATAAAGACATGTGTGCTTTGTCATTAAACCTGATATCAAATTTTTTTAAGGCCATTTAACCATATCTCTTATAAAATAATTGATCTCTTTTGTTTTTCATAGATTTGAACGTGTGTTCACCATTCCCCCAATTTTTTGGACAATCTAATTTTTTATATTTTTAATATATCATTTTGTCTTTTCTTCAAAAAGAAAGAAAGAATTGGTCATATGTGTGTGTACACTCTCTAAATATATCTTATATTAAAGATATGAGGGAATAATAAATTTTTGGAAAATCTCCATGACTTCCGGGTCTTCCTATACCTTTTCCCTGACTCGCCATGCCGCTTTGGTATGAACTTGCAGACATCAAGGTCATTTAATTTGCATCTTGCATTGAGATAGCAAGTAGAACATGATTCAACTAGATTAGTGGCTTATGGATAAATATTAAAAAATTAACGCTCGCTATCCCACTTTTTGCTTATATATATATATGGGATATCATTTCGCAGATTCTTGAAGAAAAAAATTTTTCAAACAATTGAAAAACGACGTCGTTTGTTTTAATTGGTTGTTAATCGACGATTTAGTCCAAACTTAATACGGTAAATTGTTGAAAGAAACACCATTATAGCATCGTGCTTTAAAAAACAAAACTTACCGATCTATATTTCCAACCGGTATACCATCCATAGAACGGAGGAGAAATCAACTTAATATCGCATTAACAATGTCAACTAGTGCGACTCACATCTTTGAAGGGTGTTAGCATGACATTCAAAGAAAATTTCTGTGCAATTCCACCCCTCGTAGCAATTGAAACCTCTTACACTCTCCCTTCCCATCTTCCATCTTTCTTATAAATATATATCGGAAGGAAAACGAGTAAGCCATCGGGTTTAGAACAAGAAAAACATTCTCGATATATATTTATCTCACATTCTTGCTCGCTTTAGAACAAGAAAAACGAGAGGTAAGCCATCGGGTTGCTTTGCTTTGGCGTTTGAGTTACATTTTTTCCTTCACCGCCGGCGGTTTATATATATATAAACCAAACTTAAAACTTTTTTGTCAATATATATATAAATATATAAGTACGTATTTGGACCTTGGAAACCATAGGAAGAGCTTGCCTAATAAATATATATAGGTATACGATGCTAACTTTGGTGAGAGTACATATGTGTATTAATGCATAAGAATACCTTGCTTTTTGATATACATTTGCTGCATAAGTAAGAAACAAAGAAAGCGGTGCGGACAAGGCCATGGAAGATGCGGAACAAGGCCCTGGAATATGCAGAACATCGACATTCGTCAGACGTAGGTGCGGAACTTAAGCCCAAGAAAGATAGAGAGCAAAGGGATGGATCTGAGAGTCATGGCAAGACACCCCAACCACTTCAAGAGACCATCGAGGAAAAAAAAGAAGAAGAAACGGTGTTAGTTTGCCATGGTAGTTCTGATTCAAACCACGGCTTTGATCTACATGGTAGCGGTGTACTTGGGGTTCTTCGCTGGATTTGATTTCAAAGGTTTGTGGTTGGGTTTGTTGGCAGCTCAAGGATCATTGCATGGTGACGGTGTTGTTCGTGTTGGGAAGAAAGAGGCCAAAAATAATAATAATAATAATAAAAGACGTCGTTTTTCAATTGCTGCAGAAATTTTTTGAAAATTTTTTCTGCCATAAATGATATCCCCATATATATATAGTGCCAAATGTACTATCCCGAGTTTAAGGGGAAAATGGGAATTTGTCAGTAAGTCAAGCTTATCGTTATGCCAAAGAAAATATGAAGTCTGCCTCTAATAGTCAGGCAAGAGGCCTGTTTGGGATAGCATGTTTGGGATAGCATAAGAAGCTGAAATAAGTCCATCAAAAGCTGAAAAAAATCCATCAGATGTGAAAACTTGTTTTTTGGTGTTTGGCAAAGCTTTACTATGTGATGGGCTTCAAGGTCTGAAGCTATTTTTTTTGTAAAGTCACTTCTCCAAACTTCAAGGTTTAAAGCCACTTTTGCTACTGCTATCTCAAATACGAATCGAATCATGAAAAGTCCAGCAGACAAAAAGTCTGTCAGAAAGAAAAGCAACTTCTACCACCACTATCTCAAACGGGCCCAAAAACATCACATGTCATTGCACTGGCTTTATGAAAGTTCACTCGGCATCATAAAATGCCTTCAAAGAAGCAAAATTTCACGTGGAGACTGTTCAATGGGTCTCTCCATCTCTACTTAACTAAGACAGCAGACTATGGAAGTGTGGAACTGTCATTTTTGTGATAATTAGGCAGATACACACACACACATACATACATTCAATTAAATTTCTCCTCTCTTTTCGAAATTCGAATGGGCCAGTCCATTTAAAGTTTAAAGAATGGGTGTTCTGATTGAGACAACTTTACATAATATATGATGACAAGTATTGTGCTTTAATTACCATCCCATGCTGGAGTTTGTTTATACGGAAGTCAGGAAATAATAATGTTTTTGAAAGTGTCTTCCTTCATCGGGATTCATTAAAATCAACATAGACAGATGCTTCGTGTGTATGGAATCGGTGTGTTCATTAAAATCAACACAGGCAAATGCTTAAAGAATGGTTTTTTGGACGTGGTGGGGTGATATAGTTGCACATATATATAATTCTTCGTTCGTGACTCTTTCTAGTCTTACGGTTGAAGACTTGAAGTCATGGTAATGAACAAAAAAAGGCTTGGGTTTTACAAAAGGTATAGCGGGATCGGGATTCTAATTTAACCTTTACTGAATGATATGTCATCTAAATGAAGGGGTCAAAGGGTTTATAATGGTTTTGTCGTCTTTTAACCTGTTCCTTGATGAGCAAAATAGGCAAATAGCTTATTGAGAGGCATTGGGATGAGGGGTTTGGCACGGACTCCTGAGCACTTACAAAATGAAGTTTGATCAACCGAATAACAATTTATTAGTATAATACAATATGTGTTTAAATAAACCTTTATATAAAACATATTTGAATGTTTATGTAAATACCACCTCCCATCCTTACATTTATACTACAATCTTGATACTACCCTTTTTAATTATAGAAACACTTTTTGTAATATAAATAATTATAATTATAGAATCATTTTTATAGTGTTGAGGGAGTATTATATAAAATATAAGAACTAGTTTTTGGGCAAGACAATAGGGCTCGACATTTGAAGAAACTATATCTTTAAATCCAGAGAGCCAGCAAAAAACGACACATGGTTATACGTCGTATGATGTTGGTCCTCTTGGAAAGAAAATAATATAAATGCAAAACCGGGTCACCGGGGCGCCCGGGGATCTTCGCTGGGCGCAGGATCTCTCAGTTCAGATCATATCTATGCAATTTTAAAGAGGGACGTTCAATGTCGGCAAAGGGAATGAACAGATCCAGTTAATACCCGTGAGGTTCCTACCTTGATCGACCTGGATTCCCTTCCAACTCGTCTTCACTTTCCGCGGTGCCCACTTTCTTGTTTATTCTCTTCAGTATTTATCCTGCAAGAAGTATAGGGGATCACAGGAGTACGTATAATTCCTACCATGGGCCTGCTTTTTGACCATCGCAGAAGCATCCTCGCTTTTTCTTTCGTCTTGTTCTTGAGCCTGTCGCTGGCCTTTGCTCAGGTCTCCCACGATGTCCCTGTTCTTACGTACTGCGCTTATTTTTATCCCTTCATTCTCTCTTCGTTTGCTCATATAATACCTGTAAGCTTTTTTATGTTGGTTTGTGCCACTGTTTAGGATTCTCTGTTAGATACTGAGAAGGAAGACTCTGGTGGATCTCTGGATCTGGGCCGCCGTAGCCAAGTTAGCGTCACCTCCTTTTATTAATCATATGTATTCGAAGCTTCAGTTATTGGAAAAATTAAATCAAACGCAATATAAGGAATTATAATGCAACGCATTTGCTGGGTTGGTTATAAGGAATTCTATTCATCTAACCTGAAAGGCTGCATATGAGAATAGCTCCGGCATAGAAGTTCAGTTTTTATTAAGTTTTTTGTGTGTTTATTCTGTTTCTGTGGACAGATCACCTTGAAGAATCTAGGCAACTATGCTGTCAAAAACGACAATGATGCAACTTATGCCGGCATTTCTTTTGGGTTGGATTCTGGGGTTGGAGTCTTTGATGCTTTTCTTGCCAGTCTATCAATGATCATCGTCAGTGAGGTTAGTTTAAGCACTAACCGTGAGTTATTGGTTATCAATTGTGAAGCAAATTTGTAAAGTTTGAATATGCAAGCAAATAGATTTGGTTAAGTATGAAACCTTTGGATATGGAAGAAGGGGGGAACTAGCAGCACACATGAAGAGCACGATGCAATGGGGAATTGTATGCTGCATTCGGACTAGCCAGTAGGAGTAATCAAATCATGAAGAATGTTTTTGTTGCTCTTACGTGTTAACTCTTCTTTGAAAGAGAAGCCCTACTAGCTGGTAGGAGCAATCATGTTCCTAAGGATGCTTTTGTTACTCCTACTTGTTAACTCTTTGTAGAATCCTGAAACTTAAGGAGTCAGATCAAAAACTTAGGGAGCAAGTTCTGATTCAAAATTATAGGGAGTGATTAGGACAATTAATCTTGATTATTTCTTGATTTAGTATCATATCGGGACCTAATTAATACCCGATTCTATCATGTGTGTATATACATGTAATCCGCCAGTGTGAATAATATGAGAAATATTTCAATCCTATAATCTCTTCATGGTATCAGATCTCAGAAGAGATTAATCAAACATCTTTCGTAGTCCTCGATATAGTCCAACTTTTTTACAAGTGGGCAAAGTCTCGGCAGAGTCCCGGGTCCTTGACCATCTCAACTCGTCCGTGGTCTTCAATCTCACTCTCTGGGCTCTTCGTCTTTGTCAGAACCTGCATCGGCATCTTCTGGGTTCCTCTATCTCTGTCTCCAGCACTATCTATAGTCTTGGCGTCCTCCAATCCTTGACGTTTACCCACTTGTGCTTTCTGTTTGAATAATTGGCGTTACCCAACCCTCTCTGTTAGATCGTGCTCAGTTCGTGATCTCGTCTCCTAGTGAGTTCAGTGAACTCTTGCTTTATCTCGTCATCTCTATTCGTGACCTCGTCTCCTCGTCTTCTCAGCTCAGTTTGTGATCTTGTCTTGGTTATTTTTCGGGTCACTCGTTCGGGATTGCTTTTTCTGTTCGAGAACTTGGGCTGGGTCCCTCGGATATCCGAAATTGTCCCTCAAATATCCGAAATTAGGTTGGGTCCCTCATATATCCAAAATCAGCTAATTGTTGGATCAAGTGGTTTTATAAGGCAGTGGTTCTGATTTCCGGTTTATCACAACAATTTTTTTAAAAGTCACTATGTCTACTATCTCCGACGCCTATTCGTTTGTGCTGCGATCTAGCTCTAATGACATCTCGACTGTCTTCTTTGTCTTTGAGAAACTTAGTGACAAATACTAGGAATGGTCTCAATCCATGATTCTTGTTCTCAATGGATGGGATAAACTTGAATATAGAACTGGTGAAGCAAAAAGGTCCCCAACATCAAAAACCAAGGAGTTTCCAAAATGGTAGTCTGAGAATGTATTGGTATCCTCTTGGTTAATCAATGCAATGTCTTCCTCAATTAAGAAAAGTTTTATGTACCTTCCTTTAGCCTGGAAAACTTGAGAAGCCCTTTGTGAGACATATAGTCCTATAGGGAATAGGTCCTGTATATTTGATGTTAAGAAAAAGTTGTGGCAACTAAAACACAACCACATGCCACTTGATAATTATTATCTTGAACACCAGCGCTTTGGCAAGAGTTTGATGCTCTAAGGAATAAAATTCATCACTACGGGGTTGATGATAAAGAAGATCGCAAAGAGAAACAAAAGGAGAGAGTATATGAGTTGTTGGTTGGTCTTAATGTGATCTATGATGATGTTCGGGCTCGGATTCTCAGTCTAGAACCTTTGCCTTATGTGTGAGAAATCTACTCTATTTTGCGTAATGAAGAGGGTAGGCGCAAATCAATGCTTTAGAATCATTTTTCTGCTGCTGCTACTCCTGCACCTCCTGAGGTCTCAACTCTTGTGTTCGATCCACGAACTCAAAAGGTTCCAAAGGTCGACCATTCTGTGATCATTGTAAGAAACAAGGGCACACAAAGGATACCTGCTAGGACCTTCATGGTAAACTTGTAGACCGAAAGGGAAAGGGAAAGGAAAAGGCTATGTGGCTGAAGTTTCCAAAGGTAGTGGAACCTCCTAGAGTGATCAGCTGAGTAAAATCATGGAGATGTGATAGAGTACCGAATTAACGGGAGATAATGGAAGTTGCAAAAAGTTTAGAGATTTTAGGAATTAATATTTAATTAATTGGGTCTGTTTTTATTATTATCTTTAGGAATTATGAAATAAAGGGAATATCTTATTAGATATTATCTTTAGGAATTAGGAAATGAGAGGAATATCTTATTAGATAAGATTTAGTCGTTAGGATTTATGATTATTAGTTATCTAAATCTTAGATTTAGATATATTTTTAGATTTCGTATTTATATTTTGGATAGAGTCTACTCTATGTAAATCATTATAAATAGGCACTAATAAGATACTTTTCAGAGAGTAATTCAATAGTGGAGATTCTTCTTGGACTTTAACAGTCTGATGAGTTACAGATTTTGACTCATCTACTATTAAGGATGTGGGCTGTTCTTATAGAATTAGTGAGATACTCGCTTATTCTATAAAACATAGGCTATTTTTAGAGAGCTAGTAAGATCCTTGCTTCCCTTTAAAAATAAAGTAAATCTATTTTCCCTTTTATTTCCCAATTTAATAGCATAACTAGTATCCCATCAAGATGCTAGCCGTATTTCAGACTACAAAGCAACCTACTGCCATAATAGTAAGGAGAGATAACTTTTTTCAAGCTTTAGCTGCAATGAAAAGTCTATGTACAGGCAATTGTTAGATTATTGACTCAGGTGTCTCGGATCGTATTACTGACAATAAGACTCTCTTCTCATCTTATATGCTTGTCGCCAAGGGAATGACTGTGCAGATTGTTGATGACTTCGAATCGGTTGTGGCTGGAATTGGCACTATTAAAATTTCTGATACACTTACTCTTCACTCTGTATTACATGTTCCAAAGTTGAAGTGTAACTTACTATCAATTAGTCAATTAGCGGCTAACTTCTTTGCTACTCATTGTCTTTTTTAGGATCTATTGACGAGGACGACGATTGGAAGTGCGAAAGAATTTGATGTTCTCTATTACCTTGATGAAAGTGATAGTCATAGGATTCAGTCTTGCAATAAAGTGTCTTTCCCAAGGACTAGTGACTTGGGTTATGGCACAAACGTTTAGGTCATCCCAATTTCAATTACATGTCTCAAATGTTTCTCTCAAGGGAAGAAGTCTGTTGGGTGCAAGTGGGCATTCACTCCTAAGTATAGATGATACACTGGTTGTGGAAATTACAGAATTCAGAGGGTTAAGAAGTAGAAATCAGAGGGAGTGAGAAGAGAACAAGAGGGAGAAAGGTTAGAAACAAGTGCTGTTGCACTTGTTCATTCCATCATACACAATATGAATCAATACATGCCTTTCCTTAGTCTAGCCTCTTGTATATATAGGCAAAGGCTAGACTCCCAAGGCCCATTAGCTAAGTCCACTAATCATAACAGATAACTAATATTAATAGTCCTAAGTAATACTAACCCCGGCGGCCTCATCGAATTAGTATAGTGCTGCTGGTATTCCTAAGTACTAGGTAGCCTCATCGAATTAGTATAGTGCCACCTCAGCCTATATATCACTATTTATATGCATTAATCAGTCCTAAGGCCTCATAGGATTAATATTGTGCCTCCTAATCAGTCCTAAATCCATTATTCATGACTAACATATCAATACCCCTTCCCAAAAACATCCTTGCCCTCAAGGATGTGAAACAACAAAAACACAAACCTAAAGAACAAAAAATTCAAAACTCAAAAATACAAATTTGAATCAATCAAAAACATCTCCTTCGAAAGCCCACTTTCCGACGACTTCACTCCACGATACTTTACGCGACGCTTTACTCAACCTCTTGCCGGTTAGCCTCTCCGGTCAGAACCCTTCGTAGGTAGCCCTCTCCGGTTAGCCGTTTCTCAAAGAACACACCATTGATTTTCTTGGTTTCCTTCAACCGTTGTCCCATACCAACAAGAAGAGGAATCTTTCTTTTTTTTCTTGGTCCCTTAAGCCTGTTGTCCCATACCAACATGAAGAGAATTTCCTTTTTTCTCTCCTCGGATTACAAACCTTACTTCAAGAAAGGCGATTTCGACCCTTTCATTTGCAATATCTGTTCGAGACCACAAAACCGCACTTTTGATCTGTGTAGTTGGAGAATTCCAGAATTATTCAGAGCCAGAATTAGTCGACGCTGCCAGAATCCCGAAGCGACGAACATCACGTAACCGATGATATTTGATTGAAATACCCGAAATAGTCGATGAAGAACAACAACGCAAACGACGATGCGAACGGTGATACCCGAGCCTAGGCTGACAAGCAAGAGATGAAGAAACCGAGAGATTGATGACGTGGTTCCCTGAACCAGTCGACGAGAACGTAGAGTATTGGGACAAGGAAAGGACTCGCCCTGCGCTTTGGATTTCCGATTACACTTATGGGTCTGATTTCTGCTGGGCCAATTTCGAACTGGTGCGTGAAAAGTTCTTTGCTGGGTCGGTTTCGGTTGGGTCAATTTCGAACTGAACTGAAACAAATTGATGCTGTTGGTGTTGCGTCGACGATTCCAGCTGGTGAGGTGGGAGGATTTCGCTGAGTCTGCTGCTGGTCTTGGACTATTTTCCTGTTTGCCTTAACGCCTTTCCACGTCAATAATTCAAGTCTGGTACGTGGGAGTGCTTCACTGGTTCAGTGTCACTTGTTCTTGCACCTTGTCTTGACTTTCTTTTTGTCTTTTAAGGTAACTTTTGAAACAAAAACTGGGCTGTGTGTTTCTTGTCTTCAAGTCTTGGTGGCTTCCTTTTTTTTTTTTTTTCTTAAACTGGACCGAGAGTAGAAGAAGGATCAGAATTAATCTCAAGAATATATTTCTTGATGCTTCTTTTTGGAGTTTCTGGCTGACTCAGATGCCAACTGAACCATTAGGGTCATGACTCCGCCTGGTTCACCTTGCACTTGGTCAATTGGTTATTTTTGATCGGGCGAGCCGTGAGAGAAGAGAAAGGCTCGAACTAATTCAAGAATTTACGAGAGATCACGGTGGGGGGAGCCGAGGATGACTCGCTCCGATACCACCGATACCTTTGGTTGTGGAAATTACATAATTCGGAGGGTTAAGAAGTAGAAATCAGAGGGAGTGAGAAGAGAACAAGAGGGAGAAAGGTTAGAAACAAGTGTTGTTGCACTTGTTCATTCCATCATACACAATATGAATCAATACATGCCTTTCCTTAGTCTAGCCTGTTGTATATATAGGCAAAGGCTAGACTCCCAAGGCCCATTAGCTAAGTCCACTAATCATAACAGATAACTAATATTAATAGTCCTAAGTAATACTAACCCCGGCGGCCTCATCGAATTAGTATAGTGCCGCTGGTATTCCTAAGTACTAGGTAGCCTCATCGAATTAGTATGCCACCTCGGCCTATATATCACTATTTATATGCATTAATCAGTCCTAAGGCCTCATAGGATTAATATTGTGCCTCCTAATCAGTCCTAAATCCATTATTCATGACTAACATATCAATACCCCCTTCCCCAAAAACATCCTTGCCCTCAAGGATGTGAAACAACAAAAACACAAACCTAAAGAACAAAAAATTCAAAACTCAAAAATACAAATTTGAATCAATCAAAAACATCTCCTTCGAAAGCCCACTTTCCGACGACTTCACTCCACGATACTTTACGCGACGCTTTACTCAACCCTCCTAGGTTAGCTCTCTCCCGGTCGAACCCTTCGTAGGTAGCCCTCTCCGGTTAGCCGTTTCTCAAAGAACACACCATTGATTTTCTTGGTTTCCTTCAACCGTTGTCCCATACCAACAAGAAGAGGAATCTTTCTTTTTTTTCTTGGTCCCTTAAGCTGTTGTCCCATACCAACAGTAAGAGAATTTCCTTTTTTTCTCTCCTCAGATTACAAACCTTACTTCAAGAAAGGCGATTTCGACCCTTTCATTTGCAATATCTGTTCAGACCACAAAACCGCACCAGTCTGTGTAGTTGGAGAATTCCAGAATTATTTGAGCCAGAATTAGTTGACGCTGCCAGAATCCCGAAGCGACGAACATCACGTAACCGATGATATTTGATTGAAATACCCGAAATAGTCGATGAAGAACAACAACGCAAACGACGATGCAGAACGGTGATACCCGACCTAGCTGATACAGCAAGAGATGAAGAAACCAGAGATTGATGACGTGGTTCCCTGAACCAGTCGACGAGAACGTAGAGTATTGGGACAAGGAAAGGACTCGCCCTGCGCTTTGGATTTCCGATTACACTTATGGGTCGATTTCTGTTGGGCCAATTTCGAACGGGTGCGTGAAAAGTTCTTTCTTTGGGTCGGTTTCGGTTGGGTCAATTTCGAACTGAATCGAAACAAATTGATCTTGTTGGTGTTGCGTCGACGATTCCGGTGGTGAGGTGGGAGGATTTCGCCCGAGTCGCCGCTGGTCTTGGACTATTTTCTGTTTGCCTTAACGCCTTTCCACGTCAATAATTCAAGTCCGGTACGTGGGAGTGCTTCACCGGTTTAGTGTCCTTTGTTCTTGCACTGTCTTGACTTTCTTTTTGTCTTTTCTGGGTAACTTTTGAAACAAAAACTGGGCTGTGTGTTTGCTGTCTTCAAGTCTTGGCTGGCTTCCTTTTTTTTTTTTCTTAAACTGGACCGAGAGTAGAAGAAGGATCAGAATTAATCTCAAGAATATATTTCTTGATGCTTCTTTTTGGAGTTTCTGGCTGACTCAGATGCCAACTGAACCATTAGGGTCATGACTCCGCCTGGTTCACCTTGCACTTGGTCAATTGGTTATTTTTTGATCAGAACTGAGCCGTGAGAGAAGAGAAAGGCTCTGAACTAATTCAAGAATTTACAGAGATCACAGTGGGGGAGCCGAGGATGACTCGCTCTGATACCACTGATACACTGGTTGTGGAAATTACATAATTCAGAGGGTTAAGAAGTAGAAATCAGAGGGAGTGAGAAGAGAACAAGAGGGAGAAAGGTTAGAAACAAGTGTTGTTGCACTTGTTCATTCCATCATACACAATATGAATCAATACATGCCTTTCCTTAGTCTAGCCTCTTGTATATATAGGCAAAGGCTAGACTCCCAAGGCCCATTAGCTAAGTCCACTAATCATAACAGATAACTAATATTAATAGTCCTAAGTAATACTAACCCCGGCAGCCTCATCGAATTAGTATAGTGCCGCTGGTATTCCTAAGTACTAGGTAGCCTCATCGAATTAGTATGCCACCTCAGCCTATATATCACTATTTATATGCATTAATCAGTCCTAAGGCCTCATAGGATTAATATTGTGCCTCCTAATCAGTCCTAAATCCATTATTCATGACTAACATATCAATAGAGCTGATGGAACACTTGAGAAATACAAAGCTAGACTAGTTGCAAAAGGTTTCACGCAAATATATGGGGAAGACTACATAGAAACGTTTGCACCAGTAGCCAAGCTGAAAACAATCAAAATCCTCGTCCATTGCAGTAAATTTAGAATGGGGTTTGCACCAACTAGATGTAAAGAATGCCTTCCTCAACGGAGAACTCAAGGAAGAGGTGTATATGAAGTTACCTCCAGGGTTCCCAGGGAAAAAGGCTAACCAAGTCTGCAAGCTAAAGAAGTCATTATATGGGTTGAAGCAATCTCCACAATCTTGGTTTGATAGATTCACTCGAGTCCTAAAGAGACACGGATACACTCAAGGGCAGAGCGACCATACTTTGTTCGTTAAACATCATAAGGGTAAGATGGCAGTTCTAGCTGTGTATGTTGATGATATAATCCTTACAAGAGATGAAGAGGTAGAAATCAATCAAATCAAGGCAACCCTGACACGAGAATTCTATATCAAAGATCTTGGAGAAATGAAGTATTTTCTTGGGATGGAAGTTGCTTGATTAAAGGGAGGAATTATATCTCCCAAAGAAAGTACGTACTAGATCTTCTAAAAGAAATAGGAATGATTGGTTGCAGACCTAGTGACACACCTATACGGGTTGATAAAATAGATGAAGAAGCAGATCTCGGTAAAGCTGTGGACATAGGGAACTATCAACAAATGGTAGCCTAACTGATATACCTATCTTATACTAGACCAGACATTGCATTTGTAGTCAGTGTGGTCAGCCAACATTCCCGTGACCCTAAACATAAGCATTTAATTGAAGTCTACAGGATCTTTCATTACTTGAAGGGATCTCTAGGACATGGCTTGCTGTTCAAGAAAACTGACAAACAAAATGTAGAGCTATTTACAGATGTTGATTGGGCGGGTGATCAAGATGATAGGAAACACACATTTGGATATTGTACATATGTGTGGGGTAACTTGGTCGCATGGAGTAGTAAAAAGCAAAATGTAGTTGCAAGAAGCGGTTAAAGCTAAATACAGGGTTGTAGCACTTGGAATCTGTGAAGGCATATGGATAAAGCGGGTCCTTGAAGACTTAAAAAATATTTCATGTTATCTGACAGTGTGAATAATGTAATTCTGTCATATGTGTGTGTGTGTAATCTGCCAGTGTGAATAATATGAGAAATATTTCAGTCCTATAATCTCTTCACTCCTCTCTACGTTTTAATGTCAGATATATTGATTATGCTCTTTGAATGACAATGATGGTGCTAGATTGGAGATGAGACATTTATAATAGCAGCTCTTATGGCAATGCGTCACCCTAAGTCAACTGTCTTATCTGGAGCACTCTCTGCTCTTGTTATTATGACAGTAAGTGCCCTTGTTTTCTGTTTCTATTTCAGCTCCCATGTATATCATTTTGCAGTTCTGATCATGTGATACTAATGAATAACTATAAAGGAAGGGGGGACACATCCTTAAAAATTGACTTGTAACTTGTAAAGGAGGAAAAAAGCTAGGCCAGCGAAGGACCACTATATCATTTTGTAGTTCTGATCATGTGATACTAATGAAAAACTATAAAAGAAGGGGGGACACATCCTTAAAAATTGGCTTGTAACTTGTAAAGGAGGAAAAAAGCTATGCCAGTGAAGGACCACTGTAACTACTTGTGACTACACAGTGTGGGACTTTATCAAATGTATTTTGCTTGGTATTGTAAGGAACTGGTTTCAATAACCATAAAGCACTTAGGAGGGCCTCTAATTCTTTTTTTTGATGTTGCCGAGTTGTTATATGTGTCAATTAGGTACTTTCTACTGGACTTGGCAGGATTGTGCCGAATTTGATTTCAAGGAAGCATACAAATAGTGCAGCTACAGGTAAATCCTCTGGATTAGTACTTAGCACTCGGCTGTATTTCTGTCTTTTCTCATGAGGATTTGCTACTTATAATTTTGGCTCAGGAGCAGGCAATAAGAAAAATGATTTTTGAATGTTATTTTACATGAATTACAACGGTTGCATATGCACTTTTATTGAAGCTTTGTAAATAGTACTTGTTTGTTTGTTGGACGTGACATTGTGAACTTGACAGATTTCGTTTAAGTTTATTTGTATTTTAAATTTGACTCATAGTTGCTTGTGTTAATTGTTATAACATACTATGATGCCCCATTTGGTACCTTGGAATCGGAGGTTAGGAAGTTGAAACAGAAGTGGAAGTGTTTATTTTGCTTGTTTGATGCTCTAGAACTAAAATATCACTTCCATCAAAATGGCCTGAAGTTGATTCCATCTCATGGAGCATGGAGTTGCTTGGCTTCCATGGAAGTGAGATTTTGTGACACTTATTCCCGCATTTTGTTGAAATTCTTGACCAAATTGCCCTCCAACATCTTGAGTAATTATGAGTGAAGGCAACTTCCACATAGCAGCAGCAGCAAGTGGAATGAGATCAATGAGGGTTAGTGGAAATTGAAGGTTACTGAACCCGCTACAAGAATTTTTAGATATGCAGTAAACCACATACAAATCCGATTCTGTCAACAAACAAATGCAAAGACAATATTTTATCAACTTCGCAATTTGTTTATCGGTTTCAGTTGAATTTTAGGGACTGTCATAGAGATCAACCCTTTTAAAGGGGGAAGGGTTTGCTAGGGTTGGGGGTCTTGAAGGAGTTTGCAAGTGGGTCTCTCTCATAAAATTCTGGCAAGGTATTTTGTTCTTTAATATAATAAATACACATCCCGTCTCTTGTCCTGTTCCATTTCCTTGAACATCTCTTCCAACATGCCAAACAGGGTTTAAGATTCTAACCTTCATCTCTGTCAATGACATCTGATTCTTTCCTGTTTGGCAACTTTATTGTGGGGGACTACATTTATATACCCATTTTCCTTTGTCAGGCCTCCAGTATCAGTGTTCATGAGGATTTATAATTGTGTTAGTGATCAAGATTTTTTCTCAGTTTAGCCTAATTTGCTTCCTGTTTGGATTCTGTTCACATGGGTTATTATCATTATAAGAGAAAGAGAGGGGACTACCCTAATAAGTTATTATATACCCATTTTCCTTTGTCAGGCCTCCAGTATCAGTGTTCATGAGGATTTATAATTGTGTTAGTGATCAAGATTTTTTAGCCTAATTTGCTTCCTGTTTGGATTCTGTTCACATGGGTTGTTAGAGATCAGCCTATGTTAGTGTACTTTAGGAGATAAAGGGTTAAAAGGGACTGACTGAATTATTAGTTTATGTCTTATGCGTCAGTTATGTTTTATGAAAGAAGTTATTTTCTATCTCATCTTAATTAGGCTAGTTATGTTCAGTTGTGTTCAGTTATTGTATTAGGCTTATAAATATCCGTATGTAACTTGGTTGTGACATGTAATGATTATTATCCAGTTTACAGAATTCCCTTCCCTCTAGAATTGCAGATCCTGGTTCTAGATTTCTTCTCTTCCTCTCCCTACCTCTTTTTCTCTTCTCTTTCTCAAACTTATTTCTGTAGAATTTAATAAGAATCTTTATTAATCGTATTAAGCCATAATGAACAATATAAATGTACCAACTGCCCTATTTAAAGTTTTTGACTAGGTTGTGTTCGTGTGTTTCTTAGCTAGCCAGTTCTAACTTCTTGGTTACCTTTATTTTTCTTGTTTGTGTAATATTTTACATGAGGGTGAGTCTTAGCGCTACGGTAAGATTGCTACTATGTGACCTGAAGGTCATAGGTTCAA
The DNA here is from genome assembly GCA_019022615.1 of Acacia melanoxylon. Classification (NCBI taxonomy): domain Eukaryota; kingdom Viridiplantae; phylum Streptophyta; class Magnoliopsida; order Fabales; family Fabaceae; genus Acacia; species Acacia melanoxylon. Next base: position 344,570 of record JAFJYJ010000059.1, read on the forward strand.
ATCCTGGAAACCCCTTCTCCAATTGTGAGATTAAGGATGTTTACATCTATTCCTTCCTAGACCCCACCTGATGGGAGCTTTGTGCATTGGGCCGTCCTTTTGTAATATTTCACATATTTTCATTCTTAATTCTTTGTTTACATATGGGTGTTCCATTCACTTTATGGGTTCTAGAAAGATAATGTGAAACTTACCTTTATAACTATATTTTTTTTTGTCTGCAGTTCTATATGCATTCTTTGGGTTGCGATTACTTTATATTGCTTGGAGATCAGATTCAAAATCTTCACAGAAGAAAGAAATGGAAGAAGTAGGTATTTATTTACCATTTACAGTGTAATAGTAAAATTGTTGACATAATTCTGTCCATTCAGTCATATGAGATCATGGATGTATGGTTTCAAATATCAGTATTGAGTTTGAATTTGTTGACTGGAATGGCTTTTTCTACATGGCCATAGCCATTCACTACACTCATGTGTCATCCTAATTTTAAACGTTCAACTCTTCAAAGAAGAAGAATCTTCCTAAACCAATAGGGTTTTATGTAGCTGCTGCTTATTATTGTAGTTTTCCTTTCCCTCCTTGGTCTGCACCCCGAGCCTTCTATAGCTCTTTATTAATTGATGCTTTTGGAATGTTTTGCTTCATAAAGCATATCTTATGCTCAGTATAGTCTTGTTTCCCTGCTCCCTTCTTTTCTATGGTCAAATTTGGTACTGGCTCTGAATGTTATTCTTGTCAATCAGGTGGAGGAGAAACTTGAAGCTGGACAGGGGAAAACAACCTTCCGACGGTTCTTTTCAAGATTTTGTACACCTATATTTTTGGAGGTGTGTACTATTTTTTTCATCATTTGTTTAAACTGTATGTTTATATTCACATCTGAGATTGTACTCTTCTCTTTGCAGTCTTTTATTCTAACATTCCTTGCTGAGTGGGGGGATCGGAGCCAGATTGCGACAATTGCTGTAAGAAATTTAATTTGTTGGGTTCAGGTTTTGGTTTATTTTCTGCATCGTTGTTAATAATATCTTAGGTTCTTGATATAAGAGTCAATTGACTAATTTGGGAAAATTAAGGAAGCTAAATAAATTACTTAATAATGGCATATGCTACATGTTTACTCTGAAATACTGATGTGTACCGTTAGAGGTAAATTATTTTGGAGAAAAACGATAAATATAAATATTTTAAACTTAAAGTAATTTATTTAGCTTTCTCAATCTCCCTAATTAGTCAATTGGCTCTTATACTAAGAACTGGGATAGTATTTGATGTTTATATTGTATGCTTTGGCTTTTGGCAGCAGTTTTGGTATGATTTTTGTTGTTCTTGCTGACAACCTAGGTTGTCTCATTTTCTTAGGAAATGGATATGTTGAGCATGGGCCTGGATTTATATATTGCGGAAGGAGATCCAGATCCAGAAATACGGGAGAGGGTCTAGCAAATTAGAAAAGGGTATTTGGGGTATTTTGTATGTGTCCGTTAGAGGAGAGAGAAGGGAAGGTTGTTATTTGGAGTGCCATGCAGATTGAGGAGAGGGGAAGGAAATTCTGAAATAATTTTGGGAGAGCCCACGCCCCTTGAAGGCATAGGAACTGAGATTTTGCTTTCTAATTCCTGTGACCAGTGTATTTCCCCATTAGACCTACACTAGAGTTTTGTCATTGAATAATACTATACCTTTGGCTGTTTCCTCCATGATAATCTCAATTTTGGAGAGGCAAAAATAATATCTTATGTGAACCTTATTCTTTCCAGGCTGCATCCTCTGCTATGAGACTCCACACAGCAGAGTGTCTTGACCTCTCATATAGGGTTCACCACCTTTTTAATGAATTTGCTTATCTTTCAAGTTCAAGCAAATCCATGCTGTTCTTGTGTGGACCTATTATGTTCTTCATCACCATCATATCTTGAGTGTATGCTTAACATGTTATTCTTGGGACTTGCCATGCCTCTACCAGAAATTTCTTTTCCTCTTGACCTCCAACTTGTTTGTTCTGCAGCTGGCAACACACAAAAATGCGCTGGGAGTGGCAGTTGGAGCCACTTTTGGACACACCATCTGTACTTCACTAGCAGTGGTGGGAGGAAGCATGCTGGCATCCAAGATCTCGCAGCGCACTGTTGCCATGATAGGTGGCTTGCTCTTCCTCTGCTTTTCCATATCTTCCTTCTTTTATCCTCCCCTATGATTCATATTGAGAAACAAGTTTAATATTTTTTGTTTTGAATAGTCTTTCCAACCCTTGAAAAAAATTCAAAAATGGTTTGTTTTTCGACCTCAACAAGTAGCATCTTTATAATGGAAATTCCATACCGGCTTCCCCACGTAAGCTGGATATTGTAGCTTTTGCGTGTATTCTTTTTGTAAAAATAATTTTCGCTTCAGTCTCTTCCTTGTGCTCATCCGTTGACAGCTTTTGTTAATGTCTTCATTTCATCTGGAAGGGTTTTTAGTTAATTTTTTAGAGGCATTTGTCGATTTGTCATGCTTAAATGGTTACGAGCATTTTTTTTTTTTTTTTTATTCATAACGTAGTTAAAGAGGTTCAACTTTGTTCATAAAATGAAAATTGATAACTTTATTGGTAGTGATGGGCCGTGAGCGGCGGGGTTGTGGAAGGGAGGAAGTATTTTATTTTTATTTTTTTCAAAAAAAAAAAAGAATTATAGCTATCTTTATAAGCATACACTAAAGTTTGTTTATAATTAAAAAGATTTAAGTATATTTTTAGTCCTTTAAGTTTATGAAAATAACGTTAACGGTGTTAGAATTTTAGGACCAAAAGTATATTTTATAAAGTTAAGATATCAAAAGTAAGTCTTATGTAAAATTTAAAGGATTAAAAATATACTTTAGCCTAATTAAAAAATGTGACTGACTTGTATTATCATGGAAGGATCATGAATTGAAGGTAAACTTGGTGGTTAGTTCAGAAAGGTCACTTGTGAATTAATGAGAAGTCAATAGTGAATAAATAGTAAGGTCACTTGTGAATTTATGGAAAATCATTTTTTGTAAGTTTACGGATATTTTCTTGAATTTATGTATCGCCACTTGGTCAGTTGTGAATTTAAGAAATGTCACTTGTAAATGGATAAATAGTCTCTTATGAATATATATGCTTTGGCATTGTCACTTGTAAATTTAAAGACGGCAACTTGTAAAGCTATGATTTAGGGCCTTTTTGTTGGTACGGAGGGCATGAAAGGGGAGGGGTTATATTGTTCGGTTCAATTAGGAGGAAAATGATTTTTAATGATCCTTTATTTGATTTAAGAAAGGAAATAATAAGTCATTTATCATTCTACTCATATATGTTCATTTATACTATATTTTCGGTCTTAAATATAGGACTAAGTTCATTTTTTTTTAGATATATTAAGAAAGTTAATTAAATTACTTTAAAATATTTATATTTTTTATTTGTTTTTCAAACTAATTTACCTAACTTATAAAAATAAGAAATGTGATATTGTTAATATCTTTTTATAATTGCATCATACAATGTTTTGTAAATACTAGATGTTTATAAATTTTTGAATCATTAACGAAAAAAGCCACCGTCTCCCTAACCAAAAAAACAAAAGAAAACCTATAAAAAAAAAAGTCACCGTCTTCCACCTTCGACCCCACCCATCTGAGCATAAAAATTATGCAGCAAAACTTCTGAGTATGAATATCAAGCCTGTCATATGCTTCTTCTTTTTTTACTTAGATTTCTTCTTCTTTTTTTGTCATAAATTGTGCAAATCTTCTTCTAGCTCTCCCTCTTTTACGTTTGGATCAGCGAAGGTGTAAAAGCAGAAGGAGTACACATTAGGTGCTTGGAATTAGGTTCTTATACCTCTAATCAGAGGTATGAGCAGGGCGGACCCAGAAAAATATTGAAAGAATATAAACAATAAAAGAAAATAATATCAAAAAAAATATTCATCAAATCAAGTGAATATTAATGATTAATAAGAGATGTGATTATTTTACAAACCTATCATTTAAAAAAGTAAAAAATTTGCTAAAGCGGTTAGAAATGTAGCTACATAAATTACTGATGAAGGGTGGTAGACTCAATAAGTTCAATACATATATTTTAATAAAAAAGTATATTACAATAAAAATAATTACAATGTCATCTTTTTAGGCTTTATTTTTTGGAATTTCATCATAATTGTCTTATTATCAATCTTGCTATCAAATACATCTTTTTCAATATAAGGCGATTAAACAATCATTCAACCATATATCCTCCATTCGATTACGAAGTGTAGTCTTGATGAATTAAGGTAGACACTTAATTTAAAGGTGGGCAATCATTCAAATATATATTAATTTTTTAAATTAAATTTATTTTTTTTTACATTTAAAAAAAAAAAAAAAAAAACCTCCAGATTTAAGGGGGGCACTTGCCCCCCTTGTCTAATACTTGGGTCCGCCCATGACAACACATCAGACATACTTTTCCAACCCCAATGCTTTCAATTTTCAAATTTGAATGTACCCTTGTTATGGCCATCAATCCTGAGAGCGACAAAGATATTGAGCTACGGTTAGGGGTGGAAATAAGTAAGGGAAAACGTAAAAAAGCGTGTTCGAGCTTGGCTGTTTGTCAAGCTAAAAGGTCGCCGGCTAATTCAAGGCTGTTTGACTTAACAGGGCCAAAGCCAGACCTCTTAGTAGGCACGTAAATCCTGTCGACCAGGCACATTAAGGAAGGGTAAAATTGTAAAATATATATATATATTCATTAAAATGTCTCTACCTCAAAATAAGCCTCTCGAGTGAGCCCCAATTTCACATTTTCTCCTCCACTTCCGCCTTGTCCTCTTCGTCCTTAGCCTTGGCACTCTGCTTCTCCTTCCTCCTTCTCATGGCGCTCCTTCAAAATTTACGAACCCAACCAAAACTGATCAAAAATTTGAGGAAGTAGCAAAAGGATAAAGAAAAGCAGCAGCAGCGTCGCACGTTTAAGAGCTAGGGTTTTTTCTGGGCAGCCAAGAGCCCTAATTTCACGATCCAAATCTCGATCTCACCATCGTCACCTCAGTGCGAGGATCTCACTCTCATTGCGACGGCGGCCTGTTCTCAACCGTCCTCACCATCATCACTCTAATTTCACGATCCAGCCCTAATTGCGACAGCAGCCTGTTCTCGACAGTGAGAGCGTGCGAGGATCTCACTCTCAGCCTCTCAGAGTCTCAGCCTCTGTCTTTGTCTGTTCTTCGCTTGTGGTAAATCTCTCTCTCTAAGAAATGATTTACTGATTTAATCTTCCTTGTACATTTCTGCCGGTTCGATTTGGTGATTACTACATTTCTGCTTTTAATGATTTGCTGATTTGTAGTGGGTAGGGGTTGATTTTTACACTATGAAATGGGTAGGGGTTGATTTTTGCAGAGTAGTGATATATATATATATATATGTTTGATTCTTTTGAGACTTTGGATCTTCGTTTTTCTTGGTTTTTTATCAGTGTTGGTTTTCATTGTTTCTGGGTATTGTTTTGCTTGTTTGGTGTTCTTGAGGTGCAGTTATTGAACTAGTATATGGTTTTCGATAAGCAATGTAGTAACCCAGATTTCACATTATTACAACCCCGTATAATCCTTCCATATACTCTGTTCAATAAGAATCAACTTGTATATGCTGATATGGTTATTCAAAGCTGTAATTGATCCTTTAAGACAGTTATTGTTTACCAGGTAAACCATTACTAATACTCACAATTTTGTGGGGATGGGCTTAAATGAACTCCTTTACTTGTGTGAATGCAACACATCTTTCTTAATTTGTTATTTTGATCATTTGTTGAACTTAGATTCATGGTTTGCATAAAGTAAACTGCAACTGACAAGGAATTGAGTATTTAATTTGTTTTGGAAAAGTGGATTTATGAAAGTATTTATGCTTTAACATTAGTATTCGTGTTTCTGAGGCATCTGTATAGTGTTTTAATATAAACCTAAGAAACAAGGATGTTGCCTTGGAATTTGGCATTTGAACTAACAAATTCATAATGATCTCACCATTGTTTTTCTCCCTTTTATTTTAGGAGCTGCTAAAAATAAAGTGTTTAAGCTGTTCTGTTTTGGTGTTGAATTATACATTTTTGAGTATAGAAGAAAAAGAACAATGCTTTAACTGCTCAACTACCTGCTATTTGACAAAGACAAATATCTTGAAGATTCTTCCTCTTCAAGTTCTGATTTTTATTTTTATGTATACCAAAAGTAGAGTTCTTACCAGATTACAATTCTTGTGCAGGCTTGTGGCAAGTGATTTGGCATCAGATGTCATTGTCACTAAAGGTGATATAAAGTTTTATTTACACTAGGTATATCTCAAAATCCACTTTTTCTAGTCTCCAAAATACTCAGTCTTGCCAAAAATTTTAAGTGGTGTCTTGTTTTGAAATCCATTGCAAAACTGTATTGGGACAAGGATATTAAATTAGGCCTGCCTGTTCTTGTTTTTGGCCTGTTTACAGTATGTCTGTTTTTGGCCTGTTTACAATAAGCTTGTTTACTGTAGGCATGTTTTTGTTCTATGGCCTGTTAGCCTAAGTACAAGATTTAAAAAAATATAGGCCTCTTAACAGGCCACAAGAAGCCGGACTTAGGCCGGAAACATAAGCCCGCTGCGCAAAAGCCGCTCGCCACTTCCTTGCATAATAGGCCGACTGTTAAGAGTGAGGGTGAGTTCCGCTGTTTCCACCTCTAGCTACGGCCCTCATCTCTTGTGCAAGAACGGAGGTTGAAGCGTTTTTATTTTCTGAGTATCTTAATGTGGCAACTACATCTTCATTTGAGACTACTGGCGACAAATATAGCTAGACCAAGCGAGGTTGCGTGATGCTTCGGAAAGCGTCAAGGAAAATGGTTTGAGTGAGACGAGGGTTTCAGAATTTGATTCTGTGGCTAAGGATCTTGGAGGAAATGGTCGAGTTTGCTTAACAAAGGAGAAGGGGGTAGATATCAAGGATCTAGACTCCAATGAACTAGAGAAAAATCAATAGCCTGGATACATTTTCTGATAAGATAAAGAGAAATAAGAGCTCCGGCAATGATATGAGCTTTTTTAGGTGAGGATGCAACGATGGAGAGGAAGTGGCAATGATGTAACCAATGAGATCACTTTGGTATTGGGTTGTTTGAAAAAAAAAATGTCTATAAGTATTCAGGAACTTCCTCCCTTGGCCCTTTCTCTTCATTTTGTTATCCCTTTCTGTGTTGTGCCTTTTTTTTTTTTTTTCAGATTCGTATCACTTACTATTCAAAGTATGGGGCTGTTTGTTCTTTGGCTCTGTGAAAGTAGTCAATTTCAAGATAATACAGCCAATCAATGGGGGACAATCTATACAAGAATACTGACGAGAAAGGTGGTGATTTTGGTAACCAGATGTGGCCTAAGGCAGAGGACCTGAAACTGTTCACCTTGCGAGAGGAAGGGAAAGATGTGTTTAACTTCCAAGATATTGGAAGCAATATAAGTGAATTCAGGCATGATAGTTTTCTTGTGGAGAGTGAAAGAATTAAGAGTGAGAGAATTGAGGATACTGAGAAGCTTGAGAAGGAAGAGAAATTAGAAGCCTTTTTTGCACATGATACGAAGATTTGTATTGGCGGTAATGCTTAACTATGAATGCAATTTGTCATTTTTATAAGCTAATTTAGTAGATGATTAGTGATGATTCGTATTTTGGTGATCATAAGTATAAATTATCATCTTCAAATGTCAACGTATCATTCTTGAAGCAAAAAATGGCTAAGTAATGGAACGATAAGTAATATTTATTTTGTATATCCAATCCTGACTTGGTGAACTTTAATATTGTTGCGTCTTCTTATGGAAACTTATTTTGTAATTTTAAGAGTGAGCGCTGCTGGACTGACGAGTTCCTTTTCTTTTTAAAAACCAGTTCTGAACTAATCCTTCTGAATGGTTTATATAATTGAAAAATCTGGCGGGATGCTTCGGTGGTGGTTTATATAATTGAAAAATCTGGCGGGATGCTTCGGTGGTGTTGTGGCTGAAGGAAGATGACAATGATGGTTGGTCGAAACTCTGTCACTGTCCACAGTGATGGTGAAGTAGAGAGATGAAGATGAGTGAATGAGAAAGAGAGGAAGAAAAAGATGACGAGGTGTGATGCCACTTATATTGGGCTCAGTGATATAGATGATGAGGTGGCGTGATATGTGTGTTGTTTGATTGATTTAACAATCAAATTTAACATTGGGGATGTAACATCTCAATTTTTAAATTCTAAAATTAAGTAATATTTTTAAAAAGAATAATTTATGGTAATTAAAATTTACCATATAGTTACTCAATATGAGAATACATTTTCTTAAGTGAAAATTAAAGAAAATATTATAAGTTATATTTTATAGAAAATATTATAACTTATTAAGTATTGAAGAAATTTTATTTGGATTGAAAATGTAAACTTTAGTCTAATTGTTGTAAAAAAAAAAAAAGGAAAAAGAAGAAAAAAAACAATTTATAATATAATAATATATTATAAAAATAAAAATATATATTATTTAGTGGACAGCACGAGTTCCAAAAGTTAATGACCTCCCACCACCTATATTAGTTAATATATATGTGTGTGTGTGTGTGTGTGATGGTGTGATATGTATGCGTGTGTTGAGAGGCGCATAGGTGGAGAGGCAAGGTGTGCGTGCGTTGAGTGATTGTGAGGCAAGAGAACAAGATGAAGAGTAGAAGAATAGATTATTTGAGTTTTTAAAATAAATTATTTATTTTATAAGATCATTTAGATAGTTAAATTAATTTTTTTTCAACGAGCTTTCTTTATAAAAGTTGTTCTACATATTTTTCTCTTTTTAGTGAGGGTAAATATAGTATCGATTAGTGAAAATTTTAGGATTTGAATATTAGCAAAGTTTTAAGTTTTGATAATAGAAGACTGTATATATGTAAAGCATGATTAATAAATAACTTTAAGGTTTATATCTGTTAGTGGATTGCTGTGGGGATTTAAATTTATTTTCTATTTAAAAGAATTTAGGATTATCGGTTAAATGAGGATTTAAGCATTTAGTTGGATTACTGGAAGTATTATTAAAGGTTTAATCGGTTAGTTTTGCTAAATCTTGAACTATATGAAATTATGAATTGGGATTTGTGATTTAAATAGATTTTGATATGATTTGATTATGTGGAAGTTCGAAGATTTGTTTAATAAATTTGATTATACTCATATAGGTTAGTAATAGGTTCGAAAAATTAAGGTTGATGATAGTAGGTCATTTATATCTGAATTTATAACCCATTTTTAACTTATTAGAGATTATATTGAGGATTAGATAAATTGGATTTTAGGTTTGTAAATGAATATGAATATTAGAAGTTGTTTTAGGTGAACTTTTATTGTAGGAAATTAGGTATTTTGGTAAAATTGAGGATATGGTGATATTTTGATAATCATAATTAGTGAAAAATAATTTATGAAGGAAGAAAATGATATTGTAATCATTGTTGTCAAACTCGCGAGTTGACACTGACGAGTTTAAGCGTTTTTACGTTTCTAGCTTACTAAATCGAGTCGAAGTCACCAGTAAACTTGTGACCATTGTAAACTCGGTTAAATTCACGAGTTTATACACCGAATTTACCGTTTTTACATTTCTAACTTACAAAATTGTGTTAACTCACTCTTAAACTCGTGTTAACTTTTTTTTATTTGATCATATTTAACAACCTTTATATATAAGTTTTATAGAAATTTCTTTGTTAAATATGGTAAATTTTGAATGTTGATGGATTTAATTTCAATTATTTAGATTTAAAATATATTTAAATCAAATTTTTATCATTTTTTATATTTTAATTATTTATTATACACTATTAATACCTATTTAATAGTGAAAGTAAACTCTTATGAGTTTACGTTTTGAGTTGACGATACGAATTAACGTCATTGTCACGAGTTTACTTAAACTCGCGAGTTTGACAACCTTGATTGTAATAATGATTTGAGAAATAGATAAATTATTATTTTTTTAAGAAAACTAAAGTAAAACAATTATAGTTGAATTAACTTGTTATTATATTAGTTGGTATTTCTAGTTAATTATATTAACGTATAATTATATATTTATTTTTTAGAGTAGAGTTGATTTTTCTCAAGTTTAGTTCTTGTATCAAGAATTTGAGGTAACCACTTTTCACTTGTTGGACTTGCTTGTATGATGTTTGTGAATGATTTTTAACTATATAAATCTATGAAACTACGTTGGTAGTGAAGTTGCCTAGTGAGATTTATTTTGAAATGATTAGTAATATTATATGTTATGGATAATGCACTTTTGTTATGACTTCTTGAATTGAAATAATATTGCAATTTTAATGATTATTGTGACGATGTACTATTTTATAAATCATGTTTGGAATCTTATATATACATGTCAAGATTATGATGATGTGGAGCAGTGATGGTTGTGGAGTGATGATGGGAGTTATTATGTATATAATACCACATGGTATGTCACCACTCGGTGCACAGTGGATGACTTTGACATTTTCAGGGCCCTTGGTATCACCCTTTTCCTTTGGCTGGGATAAGGGTCAGCCCTTGGCACAGTGACACATTTATCTATTCGAAAGAAAGGGAACCCATGTTTGGCCGGGCTACACCTCATCGTTGGAGAGCTTGGTGCAATCTTGTCACAAAGACTAAACCTATTATGTTACAGCCCATGGGTTCTGTCAGCGGTTATAAGGGTTGGGGTGATAAGGATTGTCAAAGTATCAATCTGTTGCTTGACATGTTATATATGTGATTCATGATATGAAATTTGATATAGAAACTTTATTATAGAATTGATGATTTGATAAATTTGTAAATTATATATATAGTACTTTGTTATACAAAATATTCCACTTGGCACCTCACGAGCACATATTAGCATTTGTAATGAGTTGGATTGATGGTTACAAACATTTTTTAGGTGATAGTTCTTGCGTTGATCTATAAGGGAAGGCTCCAGAAGCTTATGTTACTTTTACTAACAGTAGTACTTCCACCTTTTTGGTACGTGCTGATTTATTGTATATTGCCACATTATGACTCACTTAACATACTTTAGTATATTTTGGATATTTTAGCAAATTCTAAAGCAATATTTAATTTAAAATGTACGGATCTAGTAAAATCCAAAGTTTAATTGTAAGTTAGTAATTAATAATTGTCTTTTAAAATAGAGGATATTACAGGGGTGACAGGGCAAAATTACTATTTTGTAAAGTTTCGGGGTAAAATTGCTTCTAAAAAAACTTTCGAATACTCACCTCTCTACAACGAAAACTTTCAAGACAAAAATGATATTAAACCCTTGATTTCTCTATTCTTGGGTCTTGTTTCAATTTCCTTCGATTTGTAAATTTGGAAGGAGTATTATTTCTTGTTCCTTCACGAATATGTTTTTAGATTTTTCAGAAATCACCTGGTTCATGTTTTTATTCCTCAATCTTGATTCTGAATCGATCCATTTATATTGAACTGCATATCAGTAGAGGTGCGACTCGGCTAAGAGACGATATGGGTGTTTGATTTTTTTTGGATTTGGGTCCTTTCAAGAAATCATGTAGTTCATATTTTTCTTCCTTGTTCTTGATTCTCGATTTTTATGGAACTATCATTGTGAAAGGCGATTCGTGGGTTGCGTTTCTAGCAAATCCTATGATTGTTGATGCGTGGAGGTGAAAAATTTTTATTTATTTTTTTTTTGCTGAAGGGAATTTTGGTATTTTCATATTATGAATACAAATTTCAATTAAAAATTATATCTACTTTAATTATTTTGGCCACTCCTTGCAAAGTTTAACACATCAACTCTCAAACTTCACCACCATATCTGCTCAAATTAACAATCAATATAGTCAAACTTAATAGCATTCTTGATTTAGCTATTTTAAAAATTGTGTATGATAGATCATGTTTACATCCAACAAATGATAATTTTTTTAGGTGCTCAAAGTGTACAATATTATTACTATTTTTGCACATTCAAATGTTAGCTTGACAATTGAGCTCCCAATGCATCATCACTCAGAGCCTTGAGTCCTTAACCCTTCTATCTGTCCCCGGCCATCATGATTGTTTCCAATTCCATCATGAATTTTATCACCTTCTTCACCTAATTTCGAAAATTCATACTCTAGTTTTAAATATGCAAAAATTATTAATCAAGTTTTTATTACAAAAAAAGTTTGAGCTGCCTGATTTATACCGCCAACAAAAAAAACCCTACTAATGATATTGTCATTAGATTATTTTCAAATCCGCTATTTCCAAAAATATATTCCATGTTTCAAAAATCAAAAGTTAATTGGATTATTTTATTAAATTGTCTAAATCATTAAATATCTTGAGTCTTCATCATTGTAGGAGGAGGAAGGAAAATGGGGCTCTTCCCCCCCCAAACCCCTTAAAGACTTGAGATTCAGAAATTTATCCAAGAAATTAGAAAAATACATTAAAGTTTATTTCATTTATTACGGAGGGTAGTCAGCCGTTTAATTAGGGGGATTTGAAAAAACATTCATCATGATCTGTACTAATTCAATTAATCAAACTTTTTTGTTATGTCCACAATTGTCAAACACATGAGCCTCCTTAAACTCCTGATAGGAACCTAAGTTCAAATAGTAAGCTCATAAAAAATTGTTTTTACCACTAAATAACTATTAAAAGAATATGATTAGATAATCAAAATATAAAAAAATACCCACAATTTGGTTTTAATACACTTTAAATTCAAATTAAATCCATCAATATTCATAATTATCATTCCCAACAAAGAAGTTGCTTTGTGGTTTATATATGAAGTCAAAAAAAAAAAAAAAAAAATCAAAAAAAGGGTCAAGGGCAAAGTTATTAATATGAAATTGAAGATTTTCGGGGTTATTAATATAAAATTATAAAGAAAATGAAAAAATCGATATCTTTTTTAAAAAAAAAAAAAAAAAAAACTAAAGCAAACCGGGTTAATGTCGGCCTGGTTTACCCACCTAAGATTAGCAATTTTTGGATTGAACCGACGGGTTCGGGTTTAATAACAATGGTTGAGGGACATTTTTTCCCGAAAGTCTTTATGGATGGACGATTTCTTTCCGAAAGTTTTTTGAATGTGCAATTTTGACCTAGAAATTTAAAAAATAGAGCAATTTTGCCCGAGCCGTTATCTCAACTAGTTTTAACCGTTCGTTAACCAAATATGTTGAGTTGGTAGTCCACATGTCATCCACCTCATTTTTTATTAATGTGTAAATTTCCACTAAAAGTTCATGAGTCATTAATTTCATATTTATTCAAAGTTAAATTTAAAACTTTTTGGGGTGATGTGAAAGACATGTGAACTACCAACTAAACATATTTAGTCAACTAACGATCAAAATTAGCTAAAATAATGACCAGAGCAAAATTGCCCTTAAAAAAACTTCCAAAGCGAAATTGCCCCTCAGTAAAAACTTTCGAGACAAAAATACCCTTTAAAACAACAACAAAATTAGCACAAATTTTGAGAGCGATTGAATTGATATAATTTTGTAAACTATAAATGAAAAAATGATAAACTCAATAAGTGAACTTGTGAACTCAATTATATTCAAATTAACATGAGTTTAAGAGCAAACTTACATAATTTGCTAAGTTAAAAATGTAAAAACAGTCCACTCAATAATTTTTTAGGAGTTTAATAACAACAACTATATTCATAAAATAAGCTAAGTACTCCCCTGACTTGAAGTTTTTTTTTTTTAATGAAATTGTATTTATGAAGTTGAGTATGAGTGTGTTTGGGATAACTTCTGATGGAAAAATAAGTGAATCAGATGGGAAAAAAAGCCCATCAAGAGAGAAAACCTGATAGTTGAGTGTTTGAGATAGCATCAGTGTTTGATGACCTTCTGAGTTTGATGTAGGTTTTTTTAAAAACTCATTGTTGGAGTTTCTCCTACTTCATAGTGATTTCTGAAGTTATACCAAACACAAATCACATCACGAAAAGTCCATCAGAAAAAAAAAAGTCTATAAAAAAAAAAAAAAGTCCATCAAAAATAAAAACAACTTCTACTACCACTATTTCAAACAGGCCATGTATCCTCAAGAAGAGCAGAAGGCAGAAATCAGAAAGTAGTGTCTTGGATTCTGTAGAGGCCAAAAATGAAAGGAAGGGCAGTGTCAAAAGGCCACACCAATTACAATTGAAAAAAATTAAATTTGATGATTTTAAAAAGATCAAAGTCTTAGTTAAAATGAAAATGTTTACTATTTCTATTTTCAACACTTGTCTTACGATCAATCAATAAATGATTTGAAAAGGAGGGTAGATGTCATTTTGCGAAAAAGAAAAGGACAGGTTGACCGGGGAAGCATCTCATGGGACACGAGTTGCGTTATCTACGGCGAAGATACTCATATTGTTTATTATTAAATTTGATCTTAATTATAAGATTGAGTTGACTTTAAAAAAAATTAAATATATGTTATTTAATCATATCATATATTATGATATCTTAGATTATATATTAGTTATTACCAAACTAATTAATTTTAAAAAATAAAAATACTTTAAAGTGATTTAATTACTAATACTACTGGTAGTTTTTAAAATTTCTCGAGATTATTTAATATTTAACGACCACATCCTCTCTTCCTCGCCTTTATTTTTTGGGACAAACTCTTCCTCGCCTTTCACGTGCTTTCTTTTAATTTCATCTTTCCCTCGCCTTCCCCGTGGTTTTCTTTTTGCTCCTCATATTTTACCTTGATTTTAAATTACTTTAAAAGATAGTGGATTGTAACCATTACTTTAAAAATGTAATCTATAAATTCTCATATTTTACCTCAATCTTAAATTATGTCTTTATGGCATATTATGTTTGAACTAAATCATTTTAGTTCAATATCTTATAAGAATTTTGGTAAACACGGTTAATTTTAACTTATACAACTTTTAAAAACTAAGAAAAGTTTCAACTAGATCTGGCTGAAATATCAAATTTAAATTCAAACCAACATTTTTAATAAACATCTAATCAAGCCAAAAATGCTTAATTAACAATTTAAAATATTGTTAAACGATCAGAATGCTCCCTGTAGTAAAAAAAAAAAGTAGGTGTGAGTCTTATTTTATTTTTAAATATTTCATTTATATTTAATTATAATTTTTTCTCCTTTCTTTAAATATATACTCCCGGGTCCTTAATATTAGACATATTTACGGGTTGATTTTGGTCCTAAATATAAGAAAAAAAAATCATATTTGTTAAAAAAAAAATTCTAGTTTACTTCTAATGATACTCCCTTAGCAACAATCAAAGATGGAGGGAATGAGGAAATTAATAAGAGTGACTAGGGTGTTTTGGAAAATATATGTCATATTAACCAACTTAACCGACTTTCTTAATCTAATGAAATTAGGTAAATATATCTTATATTGAGGATCAGAGTTGGAGACTCCCCAGCAGCAGAAGGATCTTCTCATTTAATTCCATAAACTCCTTGTGAATAGCTGCTATTCATATCTCCTGCAAGTGCCCCCCTTGAATTGGGGAATTTATTTTTTAAAAATAATAATAATAATAATACATGTTTGAATGATTGCTCATCCTTAATGCATCAAGACTGCATTTCATAATCGGATGGAGGATGAATGGTTGAATGATTGTTTAATGCCTTATATTGAAAAAGATGTATTTGATAGCATTGATAATAAGACAATTATGATGGAATTTCAAAAAAATAAGCGCCTGTAGAAGGATGACATTGTAATTATTTTTATTGTAATATACTTTTGTTATTAAAATATATGATTTGAACTTATTGAATGTCCACCCTTCATTGTAATTTTTGTAGCTGCATTTCTAACAACACTTGGCCTTGCTTTTCTAAATGACAGGTTTGTAAAATAACTGTTTCTCTTATTGTATCATCAGTATTAATTTGATTTCATGAATATTTTTTTGATGTTCTTTTCTTTTCTTGTTTATATTCTTTTGTTTTTTAATGCATTTAAAACTTTCCTTAAAAAAAAAATTCGGAGGTGCTGCCTCTGAATCCCCAAATCACCCCACCCCCCTTCAATAATTTTTTTGGATCCGCCCCTACCTCTAGATTCTAGTGGGAGGGGATGATGACGTCTGAAATACACACCTCCAATTTCTCCATGTCATTTTTGGGGAGCATCTTCGAGTTTGCTTAGAATCGATGGGTCAACTCCCCTGGCCAACTCTATGCAAATATTCAATGATAATAAGAATTCTCCTTTATATGAGATTTTCAACTTATTCTGCAATTTTTATGAAAAATATTTTGCCATTCGTGATGAGTTGATCGATTTTGGAAGCTTTTTCTTTTGTTTTTAGCATAAATTGAAATTTCAAGCACAGTTTAGGATGTTTCACTATAAAAAAAATTCAGATTATCCACGGAATTACTGATAGAAAAAAATTCCGTCAGAAACTACCGACAATTTTTTTGGCGACGGGAATTTTTCGTCGGTAATTTTAATTACCCACGAAATTCCGTGGGTAATTCTGTCAGTAATTATTACCCACGAAATTCTGTGGATAATTTCCGATTGAATTTTTTCTGTGGGTAATCCGAAATTTTTTTGTAGTGTTTATATATGTAACACCTACAGAGGTAAAAATTTCAATTAAATAGGGCTCAAATAATAAAAACCCAAAATCAAGCCTAACCTATCTTCAATTTTTCCTCTTTAACTGTGAAGGGACGTTAATTAGGCAAAGTACAATAGGCTTAAATTTATATTTTGATATTTAAGTTTGATTTATTTGAAATCTTTCCAATGTAATGACTCAGATTTTCATCTTTCCAGCTACTCAAATAAACTTTTACATATAACACACTATTCTAAATTTAATTGTTATCAAATGTATTTTAAAAACCTAAATATCATTTTTCCATATGAAGTTTATCTTGTGTAGGCATATGAAAAATTAATAAAATTTAAATCAAGTTGATTTATTTCACACCAAACAAAGTTGCCCTAGTCTTTAAAAGAAACAAAGAATGGTCCAGAGAGAAAATTTCAAGATATGCATTGTTTTGTATAAGAACAATAGATGTCTAGCCCTTCTGGACTAGTGTATTTATATTGGATCAGATTACTACTCCAAAATATCTATAAGGCAGATACCAAAGAGAATATGATTATTTCAAGATATCTATAAGGAAGACACCGAGGAGAATATTATATCACTGTGCACGTATATGGCGTTTAGCCAAAAGGGGGTGGTGTGTGTGCACAGTGACGACTGTATAGTAAATGAAAATGAGTTGAGAGTCTCCATACCTTAGGGTTTACTTCTTATTTATATAGTGTACCTTAGAGTTAGAGTTTGAACTTATAGGCCTCTGTGCCTCCAAGCCCAAGTATTATGCTGTCATATCTGAGTCACATAGATTGCCCCTTGTTGGGCCACACCTTGAATGGGCCTCATAGTTGAGTCCGTAACAGTTGCCCCCCAACTCGATAGTCCAAGTCTCTGGGGTGGCGGGGTGCATTGATTGTTTAACCCGGATCTCATTTCCAAGTTGTTCAACTTCTATTCGAGTTTCAACAAACTTCATATTTATTTATTTTTTGTGACTTGCCCCCAGATCTGTAATCGGGTTAATTTGATTGGAACTGTCTCTTCCTTTTCATCCGAATTGGGATCTTTTTTGCATCAAACATTTGGGTTTCCGAGTTTACATGTTCTAGCAACGACCCAATTGGGTTGCCCCGGCCCGTAGTCCAGGTTTCTGGGTTGCCGAGATGCCTTAACTATCTAACCCGGATCTCATGTCCGAGTTTTGTCTTCATTTCAACAATAAGTTAATTATATGAACTCAAACACATTCAGAGTTCTATTCAATGACTGGGCCAAAGTAAAAAATATTTACATAGAGTCTGCTTGAATATTCGTCCGGTATTAAAACCGGGTATCATATTTGTGAAGATTTTAACTAATCTGTAACATTACATTCTGGCTCATTTGACCAGAATCTAATCCGGAGTAATGACAATCCATCACATGTTTAAACTCAGTTTTTAACCAACGTTTTAAATATTTCGACCTGATCAGGGTCAGCACGACGGTTCACTTCATTACCCCCAAAAAACATGTTGATGCATTATTACTATGAAGGCTTACCACAATGGCTTCCTTTTGTCTGAGGCCGGGTTTAACTACCCTGGCTTCATTCATTCATTCACACTTGCCACAATTTGCAACAATGTGACACATAATTCTCAGCTTTACTGGTTTCCAAACTCAACATGGAGCTCAGATTTAACTGTAATTTACTTTCAGTTTTATCGAGTTCCAAACTCAACATGGAACACAGATTTAACTGTAATATATTTTCAGTTTCACCGGGTTCCAAACTCAACGTGGAACACGGTTTTAATTGTACTTTCAGTTTATCCGGGCTCCAAACTGAACATGGAGACGCAGATTTAACTGTTTTTTCAGTTTATTCGGGTTCCAAACTGAACATGGAGATAACTGCTCTTTCAGTTTTACCGGGTTCCAAACTGATCATGGAAACGCGAATTTAATTCTTCTTTAAGTTTATCCGGGTTCCAAACTGATCATGGAAACGTGGATTTAACTGTTCTTTTAGTTTTACCGGGTTCCAAACTGATCATGGAAACACAGATTTAATTGTTCTTTCAGTTTATCTGGGTTCCCAACTGATCATGGAAACACAGATTTAACTGTTCTTTCAGTTTTACCGGGTTTCATCGTCAAAACTTTACCTGGAACTCGGATTTTAACTGCAATACATTCAGTTTAATCGGCTTCTGCGTTCTTTTCCTTTTAGAGGTGGACCCCTGCTTTTCTCCTTTCCCGCAAAACTTTACACTAAACTTGGATTTTAACCGGGTTCCGCGTTCTTTCCTTTCCCGCAAAACTTTACACAGAACTTGGATTTTAATTGCAATACATTTAGTTTAACTGGGTTCCGCCTTCTTTTCCTTTTGGAGGTGGACTCCTCCTTTTGCCTTTCCCGCAAAACTTAACACGAAACTTAGATTTTAACTACAAGGTATTCAATTTAATAGGGTTCCGCCTTTTCTCCTTTCCCGCAGCACTAGACAAGTCTATACCATCAGATGCTTTGATGGATTGGACACGCCATAATAAGCAAATGACATTTATGATAAGATAGGTTCGAGATCAAGATGAACTTTCTCGATACTAACCATTCATACGCAAAACCAGTGAGAGCAATTGGCTTAGCAAGGATTGTTGTAGTCTCCGTGACACACCTTTTTAAAAATCATTGGAAAGAGGACTCTCCATGTCTGTTTGCACTTGTAAGAAATACTCTTCAAGCATAGAAACTGAGTTTTCCATCTCTATCAAACTGTAATTGACGTGATCCTTCGTAATTGGTTTTCTTCTTCTTTATGGCATATTGAAGATTTATGTTTCGAATCTCGTACGCAAGCTTGCTCTCTCTATCATCGATTTTCATTTTGTCTGCTTCCTTGTAATACTCAACAGTTTCGCATCTTCATACACCTTTGTCAAAACACGTAGCATAAAATCTGCTTCCTTAACGGTTGCATGAGCTTCCTCAAATTTTGTCAAGCTATCATCAAGTCTGGTTGTTTTATTACCGAATACATTTGGGTCATTTTTGTTGCCTGCTTCAAATTTTTGAATCATCAGCTCACAAAAAGCCTCCTTGCTTTGTTCTTTTGGGCATGAACAACTTCCACTATATTTTGGCAAATCGGTTGCATCAATTTTTTTTGGATAAGGAGCACTGGCAATCTCGTCGATGAAAGGACTGTTATTATTATGCCCCCTACTGTATTTTCTCCTATACTTTTCAGGAGCATTCTGTGTCTGAGGTTCCGCATCTCGGTTTTAGTCTCATGCATCCCAGGTGTCCACAACTTGCTTGTCTTTCACGAGTGTAAGATTCGGGACCTGAACTTCAGGGATTCAAACCTGGTCTTGATTGGCCAAGTTATGTTCAACATTATTGATTCGAGGGCCTTTAGCGTCAACTTGAGCAGAGGCCGAAGCAATAAACCGACTGGGGCCACTCTCATCCCGGTTCCCGTTACAAACGTGGTTCTCCACTCGTCTGGGGCACTCCTCCAACAACCTCATTCTCTGTATCTCTTCTTGCTGAAGGACTGCATTGTGACGATCCATGTGCTCCTGCATTACTCGGATATCCTCTTGCCTCTGAAGGCGGTTACGGTGCTCCATCTCCTCCATTCGACCTAGTACGAAATTTAAAGTGACCAGTATGAGACAAACATTCGGATCAATGACTAGAGGAACTTGTGGCTGGACTTGTTGGGCAACCACCATTTGAGGGGTTAACGTGAATGCTGGGGAGGACGTTGTGTCAGATACATCATCAACTTGCACTTGGTTACATTCTGGAACGATCGTATGCTCAGGTTGCGACTGATGTTGAACCATTCGTTCCTCAGGTTGCGGCATCTGACTATTGCTTCTGATATTAACCATCGTTGGTCACAGGAATCGAAATTTATCGATTCCCCATGGTTGACGCCAATGTTATGTATAAGAATAACAAATGTTTAGCCCTTCTAGACTAGTGTGTTTATATTAGATCAGATTACTACTCCAAGATATCCATAAGGCAGATACCAAAGAGAATATGATTACTCCAAGATATCTATAAGGAAGACACCGAGGAGAATATTAGATCACTGTGCACGTATATGATGTTTAGCCAAAAAGGGGTGGTGTGTATGCACAATGACGGCTGAATAGTAAATGAGAATGAGTTTAGACTCTCCATACCTTAGGGTTTACCTCTTATTTATAAAGTGTACCTTAGGGTTAGGGTTTGACTTATGGGCCTCAGTGCCTTGATAATTGAATATTATTTCACTTATTTGTATCTCTTGGTTAATAATTTAGGAATATTTAATTGATAAATAATGGGTTTTATTACTTAATTGGGCTTTAAGTTTTTAATCAGATTTAATTCATTTTTTGTAATAAAATTCCAAATTTACAATGCTTCACTATTTTCACCATAACCTTTGATCTAGATATTGGATTAGCTTCATTCTTCTTTTTTTTTTAGATGATTCAGAGAGCTACAATTGTTATGAAGACTCGGAAGGCTGATTCGGACAAGAAGATGGACGAAATTGGAGCTAAAGACAGACACATTTTTCTGAATTTTTATTTTGCCCGAATTTTGTAATAAAAGACCAATTATTAGAGGTTTCCTATTATTAGAGGTTTCCTATTTATTAGAGGTTTCCAATTCTTAGAGGTTTCCTATTTTTAAAGGTTTCATATTTTTGGGTCAATCTTGTAGCCCTAATGTTTCCTGTTTATAGGTTAGATTAGATGGCTAAAAAAACATATTCTCAATCACGTTGTATGAGATTTTTGGATTAAATTATAAGCTTATTATTTTCTCTGAATTGTTCATCATGTTCATGTTCTTCTCCATCTTTTCTTCTGCGTTTTGCCTAGCCATGCTTGGCTAAGCTTCTGTGGTTGACCCATGGATTGAGGATTCTATGAATCCAGAGGACCCACGCTTCAATCGGTAATGTAATTCGTTTCTATTTATTTTAATCGGATCCGATTATAATTGCGGATTAGGTATTAGATTTAATACCTAGATTGATATCCCAAAGACATAGGTCGGACCGGGTTCCGAGAGAGCGTTGTGCGATCGCACAGCGATCTCGCCACATGTTCAATCAGATGCTAGGAGATCGTCTAGTCGAGGGAATATCTAGACAAATGTAGAGATTTCGGTTTGTCCAGAATCAATCACGAGTTTGGTTATTATCTTTTTGTCCGATGAAGGTTATGGAATCCCAATTCTGGGTTAATCATTTTTAATCTGATTAATCGCGTTTTCTTGCTTTTTGTTTTAGTCTTTGTTTCGTTTAAATTGCATTGAAAAAGTCTCCCATTCTGGTTGTTGTGTTACTTGTTTACTGTTGATTTTAGACCAACTGCGAATTCCTTGAGAGAAATGATCCAGGTTCTCTATACTGCAATCTTTATTGAATTTGGTTATTTTGTGAAGGCTCGGCAACTCTCATCATGCCTCCAAGCCCAAGTATCATGTCATCATATCTGAGTCACATAGATTGCCCCTTATTGGGCCACACCTTGAATGAGCCTCATAGTTGAGTCTGTAGCACGCATAATGAAAAAAGTCAAACATCCACTAAAGGCTCGTTTGATTCAATCACATTGCACTCTAAAGTGCAATACAATATTAATTACATGGTTAGTGTTTGACTTGATTTTTAAGTAAGGTGCAATGAGTTATTTTTTAATAATTATTTAAAATTAATACATCACACAAAATCTATTTTAAACTTGACATAATCTTTGTAGAAAAAATTGCTAAAAGTCATCACGCCGCCTCATAATATTGTGATACCTCGTCGACGATCGTTCGATGGCGGTGGTTGTAGTGGTGAAGGCAACGGTAATGGTGGCGTGGCGGTGGCGACAACATTGGAGGAGGTAGAGATGGTAGCAGCAATGGCAGTAACGACAGTTCGCTTGGTAAATGTGGTGATGACAATGGAGGTGGTAGCAGTAATGACGGGGCGGCTGTAGCAGCGGTGGTGCAAAAGTTGTCATGGTAGAGGTAGCGACAACGTTAGAGGTAAATGGTCGTAGAGGAGGAGTTAGTGGCGACGGCAATAGAGGTGACGATGATGAGGACGAGGGGTTGTAGTAGAAGCAGTCGTGGAGGAGGAGTTAGTGGCGCCAATGGTAGAGATGGCGACGACGATAGGGGGCAGTGATAGCAATGGCTATGGAGGAAGAGGAAGTGGCGACGATGGTAGAAGTCGTGGCGACGACGATAGGGGGTGACAATGGTGGAGGCAGCGGCGGCGGCGGTAGTGGTTGTAGTAGTGGTGACAACAATAGTCATGATAGAGGTGGCTGCGACGACGGTGACAGTTACGACAATTGTCATGATTGAGTAGCGGCGGCAGCGGCGTGGCGTGACATGGTGGGTGGAAGAAGACAAGTGAAAACAATGGCAAATAAGACTAAATGGTAAATTGAATTTTTTCAACCATTTAGTAAGATGGTAATGAGCATTCATAGGAGGAGGTATAAATGAGGATCACCAATTGTTTGGTAATCAGCATTACCATATTAAACTCTATTACCAACGATGTTGGGAGGAACTCAGTCGACGATGCTGTTGACATAGATGACAACAAAGATAAACAATAGCTACTACCAAAATGCGATTCTAGTTCTCTCCACGCTTCAGATCAAAGCGTCTCTCTCTTACCCCTACCCCATAAGCTAGGCTTCATGAGTGTATTTGGTTTGAGGGGAGGGGAGGGATATTTTTACCAAATTGTCACTAATAAGGGGAAAAAAACTTTTTTTTTTGTTGAGAGTGTAGCTATAAAATATTGAAAAATTTCTATAGGTAATTTGGCCAAAACAAGGTAAAAAATTTCTCTTCCTTTCCCCCCACCTCAAACCAAACACACTCTAAGAGCATGTTTGGTTTGAGGGGAGAGAGAAAGGAGAAAGAAATTTTTTCTCTCATCTTTACTAAATACCCATGAAAAATTTTCAATACTCAAAAAATATACTCTCAACAAAAAAGGATATTCTTCTCATTAATATCAATTTGGTCAATATTCTCCCTAGGATCTGTTCTTCTCCTCTCAAACCAATTACACCCTAAAGGTCTGGAAGCTGAAGCCATAAATGATGAAGAGGAGGTAGTGGCGGGGTGAAGCATGGAGGTGACGAATGGAAGAATGTGTTGTGTTGAGAGCAATGGCGGAGCCAAGAATTTTAATGACGGAGAGCGAAAATAAAAAATATTATATCATAAATAAAAGTAATTGAAATACAATACTGATTTAATATACAAACATTGAAAGAAATCTATTACTAAAATTAAGATCACTACTCATACGCTACGTATTTTCATATTGTTAAATTCATCTATAATTAAATCCATACAAAAACTCAAAACAATTTCTTTTTCAATGTATGTGATTAAAGAATTATAAAGAAATTGGTCTT
Organism: Acacia melanoxylon; assembly: GCA_019022615.1. NCBI lineage: Eukaryota > Viridiplantae > Streptophyta > Magnoliopsida > Fabales > Fabaceae > Acacia > Acacia melanoxylon. The sequence goes on from JAFJYJ010000059.1 coordinate 368,672, forward strand.
TCATTCTATTTCGAAGCTTGTTCTTGATTATTTTCATGATAGAGAAATATCTTGATTAGTTGTTGTAGAACTGGAAGAGTGAGTACGAGTCTAATCACTTTATTAATAAGAGGGTAAATTTTTTTTCGTATTAATTACTTTTTTTTTAATATGCATGCTCAAACCTTTATAAATGGTAATAAATCGAAAGTAGTAGCATATGCTGGTGTGATTGATTACTCCAGCATTTTTTTGCGAACAATTTATTACCCTTAAACTTAAACAATGTCAATAAAGTAATATCCACTTTTGAAAGAGTTATAAACAATATGACTACTAATTTCAGGAACAATGGACATGTTACCAATGTGTAGTTCTAGAAGAATTGGGTTGAATGGATGTTAGTAGATGAAAATTCTGCCTTAGCCCGCCTAATTCCACCCCTAGTGAGGAGGAGAGAGTGTGTAGGTGTGTGTGTGTGTTTTTTTAATAAAAAAATTACGTATGTATACTATTAAGGTCATGATGGAAATGAAAATATAAAGAAAAGGATTAAATAAAGATTCTAGAAGATTGAGATTTGAAGATGAATGATAAGATTCAAGGGTATTATGTTTTAATGTTGATTTATCATTATCTTTATTATTAATTGTTTTTCGTATTTAATTTTATGATTTCTATAATGTTTTTTTTTTTTAATTCCTAGGGTTAGAGTTGAAGCTATCTCTCAAATCTTAATCCATCCTATTTTATAGACATCTTATAATGGAATAATATAGATTTTTTAGTTTCCTCCCCTCATATATTTAATTTCTCTCCTCCCTTTATTTGTCTGGTTTATCTCCTCGCTTCTCATCCCTCCTCTTATCTCCTTTTAACCCTTTACTCTTCTTCTCTCCTTTTCCCTTCCCTCTTCTTTTTCCTGCATCAGTTCCATGTACCAATGAAGTGCAATGAGGTGGCATATCATATGTTTCGAGGATGTTTGCTTATTGTAAGAAGATTATATCATAAGGTTAAGGTGCAGATTTGCCAACGAACTATTACCCGAGGAGCATCTAGTACAAAAAAACAATTGAGGGTACCAAAATTACCAATCAACAATTAAAAAGTGAAAAAAAAAACACACATAATTAAGGTGCAAATTGGCCAACGAACTATTAGCCCGTCACTGTCTTAGTATCTCCGTTTTCCATTGACTATCACAGTGTCAGCGATGTCGGCGTTTCCAAAGCTTCCATTGTTGCTAGGTGTTCCACTCACCCTCTTGAACTCCTCAAGGTCTATATGCAACTTCATCAGGGCGAGAATCACACACCGAAACCAAATCCAGCAGTCCACAGCTTTTGACCGGCACGCGCCTTGCACCCTGGTTCCATCCCTCCGATGCCACAAGCAGCAGCAGCCGCTGCCACAGCGCCTGCTCGCATGGATCCCATCTTTATTGGTGTTCGCCTTATCCAACAAGAAGGCTTAACCGCTCTTTTCTTCAGCTTCTCCGCCACTGTCCTACGCCAGTGCCTCATATTTTAATGTAATTGTGATAGTTGTTTTTTTAATAGTTATTTGGTTTTTTTTTCACTTTTTAATTGTTTATTGGTAATTTTGGTACCCTCAATTGTTTTTTGTACCAGATGCTCCTTGGGTAATAGTTCGTTGGCAAATCTGCACCTTAACCTTATATCATATTCTCTTTGAAAGGCTGGTACAATTCTTGAAGACGGTTAAGCATGTCAGTTATGAAGTTTCTTTAAATATGTACTACCTTCGGTCCTAATTATAAGACTCAGTTGACTTTTTTTGGACAGATTAAGGAAGCTTAACAAGTTACTTGATCATTTCATATGTTTTGTATCTTTAGATTATATATTAATTTATTAATTAAATTAATTAGTTTGAAGAACAAAATAAAAATACTCTAAAGTAATTTAATTAACTTCTTTAATCTCTCCAAAAAAGTCAACTAGGTCTTATAATTAGGACATGAGGAAGTACCACTTTTTTGTTATTACTTATAAGTTATGATGACTTATGAAATACATGCAGGGAATCACGACTACGGATTTTGTTACACCGACATACACTGAATATCGACAACAAGTTAATATTATACAGATTTGGTTTAGTTTTGCGAATTGTTTCATGTGAGGTGGAGGTGAACAACATTAATGGATTATCTTGCTAAAGTTAGAAATATATTTACTGTGTGTTATTGTATTTACTGTAACAGTGTATATTGTGCTATTGGGTAAATATAAGTGTATTCTAGAATAATCTCTTAGAGACACTTGTCGATATGTAATTAGTTATTATCTCTATAAATAGAAATGTACACGCTCAAGATGTATTATTTTGAGCTGACCTAATTTCTATATTTCCTATCTCGGTATCAGATCCACAAAGCTAGAAATGACATCTTCTGGGAATTCCTCCACCCAATCCTTTTCAGCCACCACCACAAACCCTAAGGGCCCGTTTGGTCGAGAGAACTCAGGAGAGGTTACGGGAACTTAACACAATTCCCATGCCAAAATCACGTTTGGCGCGCCCTGTTCAAGAGAACTCGGATTCCCGTCAATGTCCAAGCTCCCATAAACGTGGGAACCTCAGTTCCATCGAAAAATGGCGGGATCTTGAAAAACTGCCCGGGAGAGTGAAATATTACGACTAAAACTCCCCTCTCAAATTATAAACCACAATCGAGCTTCGAGCTGGAAGAAGGAGGAGGCAAAAAGAAATTTGAGAACCCCAGCTCCATCAAGAAGTGTTGTTTGAGATGCGAGCTGACCTGACTCCGGTAGAAAGGGAACCTTCTTCTTCTTCTTCATTCTTTAATCTGTTGTTTCCTGAAATTTCTATTGCTTCTTCTTCATCTTGTTCTTTCTCTTAGATTAAAAACTTCAACTTTTTAGTTTGGGCAAAAAGGAAAACTTATCTTCTATCTAGGGTCTTGTTTCTTTTTTGTGATGGGGTAATGCCAGAACCGATTTTTGAATGCTTCGTTGATGAATCAGGGATCGGCTAATTGGTGGGGTTATTGGCATTTGAACTTTGCGTTTCTTGTTATCTCTTCCTGGGTTTCGAGCTCGATGGTTTGTCTGTTGTCCATGAATGGTTGGCAAATTTTATGTTTCCATGATTATTTGAACTTTGTGTTTCTTGTTTTTCTGCTGATATGCCCTTCTGTCAGATAATGCGTTCAAACGTGTGTACTTGTAAAGTTTATAAGTTCGAACTTTACGCTTACGTTCGAACTTTACGCTTATGTTCGAACTTCAAAATAAACAATTCAATTTTCCATTACTTAGAGACCGCCACTATTTGGTTGGGTGCAGTACTTGTTGGTTTACTTGTAGTAATTTATTTCGTCCACTTCACAATTTCGGGGTTTTAGCACCGAGTAATTTCAATTTTTGCCTTTTTTCGTCAAAGCAAAGAATCGAATTCATTGTTCATTTGATTACTTGATTGGTTGCAATTTTCTTTCTCCACCAAGACGCGATTTGGCTTGACTCTCTCTCCAATTTGCAAGACAAAAAAAAAAAAAAATTGTTTTCTAGCTTTTTTGGTTGGAGGGCATTGTGAGAATTTTACCTAAGGTTCCTACTTAACCAACACCCAATTCTTCTTACCAAACAATTTATCTTCCCTTAATTTACTTATATTCCCATGTCTACCAAACAGCTCAATTTTTTTAAGCTCCTTCTCAATCTTCCATTCTCTTCCCTTTTTTAAGTTCTTTTTCCTCCTTAAATGTTCTCCGCACCAAACGGGCCGTAACCCTATTTTCTCTAACCGGCTAATAAGCTTTGTTTTTATTTTTCAAGTTAACCTATTCTAATTTTGATTATTTTCCTTTTGAAACGACTTCTTGTTATCATATATCATATGTCATGCATATCATTTATTTTCAACGTCTTTAATAGAATATATCATGCATATAATTTATTTTCAATATGAGATTTTTTTTTAATGAGTTTGTCTTTTTTTATAAAAATTCTTTTTCGATAATAAATACTTTTATTTATTTTGTTTTTAATTATTCTTTTATCATTTATTTTTTATACTTTTTTTATTATTACTCTTTCTCTTACTCATCTATAAATTGCGGTATTTTTAGAAAACCAATTATATTTATATATATTTATTAATTTTAACTAATTTTAATTTTAACTGTTTTTAAGAATTTTTCGGCAGTTGACTAGTACCCACACACACATATTGATATATAGAAACAGAAATAAATAAATAAATAAATGCGGCTACTTTATTTACTTTATAAATAAAAAGAAGAAGAATAATGGAAACAAAACATTTATGGAGATGGGGATTTCCGGAGAGGATGGAAATTCGTGCAGTCATGTCGCTCACGCTGAGCTGCAGAATCTTTAAGAGTACCAAACTCTGCGTCTCGCCAGTGTGTGCTTCTCTTACTCACAGATATCGTCCTTCTTCCTCCCTCCGCCTCCGTTACCGCCCTCCCTCCTCTCTTACTGCCAGGCTCTCTCTAACCACTCATACCGCCATGGGAGACCTTCCTGATGCCGCCATGGACGCTGTCCAGCGCCGCCTCATGTTCGAAGACGAGTCCGTTCCTCTTGCCCTTTCTTCTTCTTCCCCCCCCCAAAAAAAAAAAAAAAATCTCTTTGCTTCCTTCTACTTTTACAACAACTCTTCTGTAGCTCCTCTTGTTTTTATTATTTGTGTTGCCGAATTAAGTCTCTCGTTTCTGTGTTTTATGACTTTTTAGTTGATTGATTCAATTTAATTAACCACTCTTTCAATTAAAAGGCACGGATCTTGTGTCTACTGCCACGATCTTCTGCCTTGGCGTTCGCTTGTGGCCATTCTTTAGCATGATGTGTGTTGACCTGAACTGAGCCTTAATAGCTTCTGATTTTCGCTTTATTTAAATTTACTGCCACAACCCGCAATCAACTTGTTTCCGGTTTCTCTTGTTTATTTTTGGAGTTCGGATCACACACACACACATATTAAAGTTGGCTGTTCTGTGATGGGAAGTGGCTTTTCTTGCTAAGCTTCATGGATAATTTTTCCGGTCACTAGGAGTATTACTATAGCTACATTCCTCCCTTTACTTGTATGTATCCTGACTTTTACATGTAGTTTTGTTCCCTAGAATTGACGGTGGAGTTGTTTTTAAACTTTCTACAGATGCATTTTGGTGGATGAGAATGATCGTGTTGTCGGTCATGATTCCAAATACAATTGTAAGCGAAATTTCGATGTCTGGATCTCGTGTCATTCTGATATCTTCCAAGCTCTGTTTATTGAAAAGATTAAAATAAAATCTATCCTCTCCTATTATATTTTGAGAGGTGATGGTTCTGGCTCTATATTGTGTTATATGAACTCTCATATTCTAAAATCATAACATTCCTCTAATTTATATGTATAAATTACTCATTGGTCTATGGTGAGATTATCTCAATTTGGAAAATAAGAAGGATCTGAAATCCGTAGCAGTTGAGTTTGCTGGCGTTGTGCTTGGTAATCTGAATGTTGAGTTATATTTTGCGTCTCCAGATCATTCAATTTATAGCTGTAAGCAAAAGTTGCTCCTAAATAGTCATGTGTAAGAAATATGTCAACTTATTTTATGTAGGTAGATCTGTTTTTAATGTAAGCAAACTCCTAAGCACTGATGATGCAGGATTGACTGCAAATAGACATTTTAAATGGTTCATATCATATCTTGATAGTGGTTTTAGAGTTGGCGTGTTTAGCAAACACTCAATTTTCTTTGCAAACCTATACTCCTTTCCCCCTCATTTTACCTCATGATGCTGAAAAATTAGCATGGTAACTTGGAACCTAGTTATAACTTAACTTCCTTCTACTCTTCTGCTTACTTCTGGCTTTGTTAATTCATTTCTTTGAACTTCTATTTTCTAGGTCACTTAATGGAGAAGATTGAATCTGAAAATTTGCTACACAGAGCTTTCAGTGTATTTCTGTTCAACTCAAAGTATGAGTTGCTTCTTCAGGTATGCATTCCTCTCTCTATTAATTGGTGGTCTCATCAATAGGCATGCAGGCAAGGTATCTCTTGTTCTAAAACAAAATTAAAGTTTACGTGTATATCTTGCTCTAGCAACACACATGTGATATTGTGAATTAAAGTTCAAGCACCATGGTGAAATTTAAATAATACCTCTTTGAATAGTTTTTGTTATATGTATTAGGCATGGCATCTCTTTGATCTGCGTGGTCATGTACTGAAAATTATCCATAAGGCACCCCTGTTCACTAGTCTTAGGTTTTGTTTGCGTGTATTGACCAAGATTATGTCATGTTCTTAATGAAGCAACGATCTGCAACAAAGGTGACATTTCCTCTTGTGTGGACAAACACCTGCTGCAGCCATCCACTGTACCGTGAATCAGAGCTTATTGAAGACCACGCCCTTGGTACATGTTGATATACCTTTTATACTGAAAAAGAAGACTACCCTTATTGTCATTAATGCTTTTCTTAAATGGTTCTGCTTTCTTATGTGCCAGGAGTAAGAAATGCAGCTCAGAGGAAACTTTTGGACGAACTTGGTATTGCTGCTGAAGATGTGCCAGTTGATCAGTTCATCCCATTGGGTCGCATGCTTTACAAGGCACCTTCTGATGGCAAATGGGGGGAGCATGAACGTGAGGCAACTTAGTTGTTTTCTACTTTTAGTAAAAGTACTCTTTCTTCAGATGGTTTTGTTAACAAAAAAATTCTTCCCTCCATTGCAGTCGATTATCTGCTATTCATAGTTCGGGATGTTTCTGTTCATCCTAATCCAGATGAAGTGACTGATATTAAATACGTTAATCGGGAGCAGTTGAAGGAGCTGTTGAAGAAAGCTGACGCTGGTGGGGAAGGATTGAAACTGTCTCCCTGGTTCAGACTAGTCGTGGACAATTTCCTATTCAAGTGGTGGGACCATGTGGAACGAGGAGATCTTAAAGAGGTCACTGACATGAAAACCATTCACAAGTTGACCTAAACTGGTAGCATTCTCGAAATAAATTTGGCTTCTTGTATCCGAAAGATGGAGAAGGATTTGGTGTCCTGGTCTTTTGACATTGTTCATTTTCTGTTTTGTTTGAACATTTGAACCATAAAAATGGGCTGTTTCTTATAATCAGCTGAGAAGTGTAGACTGAAGATTTCATGCGCCTAGGATCTGTTTAAATGAAACCAATATGTGTGGTAGCCCACCATACTTAATTGATGAAATTCACGGGGTGTCTGAAACCTTGTTTTTTCAAAATATGAACATGAGCAGGCAGTATCTCTGGTCTTATTTGTCTTATCTATAAGTCTATTTTGACAAACAAACTGTGTCTTATTTATAAGTCCAGTTTTATGTAATAAATGAGATTGTGATAAATTTACCCATATTAATTGTATTTATGAAGATAGAGAGAGAGAAGAAACAGTTAAAAATCAATCATACATGAGGGTAAAATTAGAAATTTACTTCATAATCATTGAGTTAACTACTTCTTCTTGAGATATGAGATTTGGTTAAACTAAACTTATAAATAGGACGAGTGGTAGAACTCATAAATAATTAATATAAGCAATATGAAAATTTCAGATGCTATATATGCTTCAGGTAATTTTGTAATTTTCGAACGTTAGTTATTGTAAGCAAATTTTGATGACCTCGGCAGAATTGCAGTTTCAGATCCAGAATTCATTGTGCTCAAACGTGGAGCATGAACTGGTGTGGTTTGGATGGTCCCCGGCATTGGGATTCGGATAATCTCCTGAGCATATGAACGTGTCATCTGAAAACTTAGTAGTGGGATTGTTTTATGAAGGGTTAAGGAGCAATTTGACCAACGAACTATTAACTCAGGAGCGTCCAACATAAATAACTTTTAAGTGGATCCAAAAAAAAAAAAAACTTTTAAAAAAGTACAGTCAGCACAAAAAACTTACTTTAGAAGCACCCAGCACAAAAAAGTTTTACTTTAGGAACGCCCAGCATAAAGAAGTTTTACTCAATTTTTGTGCTGACTACACATTTTTTAAATTTTTTGGTATTTTTAGTCCACTTAAAAGTTATTTGTGCTAGGCGTTCCTGAAATAATAGTTCGTTGGCCAAATTACTCCTTAACCCTTTATGAATTGTGGCACAGAATAAATGAAAGAAAGAAAGAAACAGGGAAAACAACACGGCCGCTTAATAATTGTATTGGATAGTGTTGGCTGCAATAAGCAAACTAATACTATACAAATCACCAAACCCATAAAACAAAATTTGTTCAGCCAACACAGGGTCCAGAGTTAGAGAACGACGCACGAATCAAATTTTTTTTTTTTTAAAAAAATATATACATATTTTTCGGGCTTCGTAAAAATATACATAAACATACATATGTGTATAATCAAAATGATTTTCTTTTTTTTTTTTATCAATGTGAGTTGGCGTAGATGATCGGGGATTCGGGATTAGGCCGGCCGCGTGGGTTCGATCCTCTGCTGTCATTGGAACTCGCTTTGGTAAGCGATCTCGTAAGTCCCGAGTAAGTCTTCATAGAGCGCAGGGCGCTTCTTGGCGCTTAGTGGGGGACTGATGTCGAATCCCTCCAAAATCTTTTCTTATAAAAAAAAATTAAAAAAAAAATAAAAATTAAAAAAAAAAAAAAAAAAAAAAAAAGTTCCCTCTTTCTCTTAGACCTACTACTCTAGTCTCTACTAGCTTCGCTCCTCTTCCCCTGTCCGTACTTATATCTATATTTTAACTGCCGGATTTAATAATATATAAGTAAATTAATGTTATAATATTAAATAATAAAATTAAACGATTAAAACTTGAGATAAACAGTTTGAAAACGTGATAAAGAAATAGTAATTTAAAATTTTAAAAAATATAAAAACTGAATTAAAAATATTCATCTAAAAAGCTTAGATTATCAAATACAACGTCCGATTCTAATTATAAGATATAATTGACTTTGTTTGGAGAGATTAAAACTAAATAAATTACTTAATTATTTTATATATTCTGTATCTTTAGATTATATATTAATTTATTAGTCAAACTAATTACTTTAAAGGAAAAAATAAAAATAAAAATCTTTAAAGTAATTTAATTAATTTTCTTAATTTTTTCAAAAAAATCAATATATCTTATAATTAGGGAAGGAGGGAGTAGAAGGTTACGCGGATCTCAATTCTGAAGGGAGGAGTGACACAACAGCTGGCTCTCTTGATGCACGGACTATTGCCACGACATCATATCCATGGCATGCACGAGACACGTGTGCTGCCGTGCCGTTCAACACTTCACCCATCCCTTCTTCTCCAATGTTTTGTTCTTGGTTGAACTCGCTGCTTCTCTGTTGAATTCTGCCTACTCCGTGGACGAAGACCCAAAGCTCATGGCTCTTTCTCTGCAACCACCGAATTGGGTCACAAAACTTATATCCCTCCAGGCCGATTTACTCTACAACTGCTTGGTTCCTGTCTTTACCCCTTTCCCTGTTGTGTCTGAGTCGTCCTACCATCAAGCCCAAGAGACCACACCCAATGCTGAATCGGCAGTGTACCAAATCCCCTCCACCATCACCCTCTTACTTAAGAGGTTCGGACTTGGCTTTCTTAGTGCTGCTTATGTATGCATGGTTCTGCTATTGGTTCTCCTTCTGGCTGCTGTGCTGGGTGTTGGATTCGTTCATCTGTGGGCGGAGGAACCTGTGTTTGTGAGGGAAAAGTTGCATTTCGATTACACTCACGCTCACCCTATGGCCGTCTTTTCTTTTGACGGCTGTAGCAACAAGAAGCGGATAGGTGTTCCCATTGGCCATACATTTTACATTTCCTTGCTCCTTGTCATGCCAGAATCTAACTTCAATCGGGACATTGGCGTATTTCAGGTATGCTTACACTGTTACACACAGCATTGCATTTTTCTTAAATATACCATGCTGTTGAGCTTATATTAAGGAAACCTTGACCGCAACACAACATCCAACTACTAGAACTAGAGCTCCAATTGAGCTTGAACTCCGTTGGGGAGCTTGCCTGTAATTATTATAGGTGCTATGTCACTTCCTTTTGCACCGTAATGATAAGTAGTTCGGCCGGGGACTCCATACGTGTTAGGAGATTATCTATCTAACTGATCTGACCCTATTAGTAAATAAGTGGTATATATGCTTTTATCAGAAAATTTGCATTTTCTTTTAACTCGAGTGTTTGTACTTGGCTCCTGGATCTGTTATTGCAGCTGAGCGCAGAAGTCCTATCAGAAAATGGGAATGTTATAGCGAAATCTAGCCAGCCAATGATGTTGCGGTATAGAAGCTTCCCAGTCCGACTTGCTAGGACATTAATGATGGGCATGCCTCTGTTACTGGGAATATGTGAGGAAACCCAGAAGATCACTGTGGAAATATTGAAGCACAAGGAGGACAATCGAAGAACCAATGCAATCAAAGCCACTTTGAGTCCGAGAGCAGGGACATCATATCTGCCGCAGATATATGAAGCTGAGATCGTAATCAACTCCCAACTCCCTGGGGCCAAACAATTGGTTCACAATTGGAAGTGGACGTTTTATGTGTGGGTGTCCTTGTATATCTACATTGTGCTGCTCATGATCCTGCTGTGTTGCTGTAGGCCTCTTACTCTGATGGTGATACCAGAGTACTTGAGGGAACAGGGCAGCACAAGAGAAGTGAGGAGCGTAGAAGCTGAAGAATCACAGGTGAGGGAAGGAGATGAAAATGAAGTTTCAGAGTTGTTGAGAAGATGGCGAAGAAGCAGAAGCAAGAGAAAAGCGATGCAGCCGCAGGGTGGTGAGGCCGCGTCCAGCATTACCATGAGCAGACATGAAGTAAGCAGCACGGCAGTTGAGGGTGTCGGGGACTCTGAATCGGTCTGCTTAAGTTGACTTAGTTGTGTGTGAAGGATATTATACGCATAATTTAACCTTCGAGGTAAGTTGGAATGGCACTGGCATATAATCCAACACGCGTGATTTTGCTTTTGGTTTATTATTATATTATCCTCCCCGGGTTTTTTATATAAGATCATTTAGAGGTTAAAGTTAGTTAATCATAATGTATCATTTCATTAGACAAACTAGTTTAATATAAAAAAGTTAAATATAAATATTCTAAAATAATTTATTTAATCTATCTAAAAACTACAGATGGTATCATTGTTGTAATTAACATACAGGATAAGTACCATTATTTGGCGGTAAGCTAAAAGATGAATACTGTCATAGTTACAATGACATGAAGCTTGTTTGAAGTAATTTTATAATGAAAATGCATAGAGTTGATATAAGGGGCTGTGGTGTTGCAGAGGGGGCACTCATCGTGGCCACCCTTATCCATACCATACAGGAATGGTCAGCTATTAGTGGTAGATCAGGCATTGATAGATGTTGGAGGCGATCTCCTCGGCTGTGCGCTTCTTGGGCTTGGCCTTCCCGGATTCCAACCCATCCATCCAATGTGCAAGTGATTTGCAGTTTTGCACATGCTGCTTTCTTTCGGCTTCAGTGAACTGTGCGTTCCCATTACTACCCATACAAGAGGTCGAACTTTTTCACCTAATTAAAGGAGGAGGTTCGATCCTGGAGTTGGTCAAGGCGTTGGGGGAGGCATCCTAAAGGTTTACGAAGCAGTGGAAACAACACTGATCTCTCTCTCTTTTTTTAACAAATATTTCAGGATACTATAGGTACTAAAAAATATATTTAAGAATACTAACTGGTACTGAAAAAATACTAACCCGTACTTCATGATCTCAAAAAATTATTTTAGGATGTTGAAAAAATATTTCATGGTACTGACTGATACTAAAAACATACTTCAGGATACTGACTGAGGATATTGAAAAAATACTTCATGATCTTGAAAAATTATTTTAAGATCTCAGTCAGTATCCTGAAGTATTTTTTTTAGTACCAGTCAGTACCCTGAAATATTTTTTAAGATCATAATGTACTTTTAGTACCAGTTAGTATCTGAAGCATCTTTTTTTAGTACCTCCAGTATCCTGAAATATTTGTTGAAAAAAAGAAAAGAAAAGAGAGATCATTGTTATTTTTGCGCAATAGACTGCAGGAAGGCGCAGTGGACTGAATCGGAATCCCTGCTTTGTCCTATTGGCAAAGTGACCCTTTTACAAGGGCAGCGGCGGGTTTACTCCCTCCGTAGGGGAAATTTGACCTTTTTTTTCAACTAAGAAAATCGCTTGGTCCCTTGTTCAACATGGTTATAATGTTGAAAGCTAACCATTTTTCACCTCGGGGCAATTAACAATCATTTGCAATACCTTTTTCTGAATCCTCAGCGGCCTCATCTCTCTAACATGAGTCAGTACTCAACGGCAAGACCAAAAAAATCTCCTCAAACTCCACCTAACGTGTCTTTTTGTTCTTTTTTCTTTCATATCAAAACCTAGGCAAAGGTGCCTCTTTTTCTAAGCTAAGACTCTGTTTGGGAAAGTGTTCTGGCGCCTAAAAGCCCAATTTAGAAAGAAAAAAAGCTCAAAAGCCCGATTGTATAGTGTTTGAGTAAGCTTCTTTCAAATAAAAGCGCTGAGTATCTCAGAAGTCGAAATCCCAAGCGTTGGACGGGGTTAGGAAGGGACAGCGATAAAGCTAATGAAAGAAGGAAATGAAAGAGTGTTTTGAAAAAGGAGGGAGAATAAACAAGAGACCTGAAGGTCTTGCAAGTGGATCTCAGATTCGAGAAGGTTTTTCAGTTGGAAGAAAGAGCGGATGAGGACGGAGGCAACAATGTAGTTGCCGGAGTTCTTGGGTCTCAGTCTCATGCCTCGCTTCCAACCTTAGTTGGGAGCTTTTCAAAATTTTGAAGGCTGGAGCTCAGCTTATCAACATTATACTATTATCTCTCTCCAACCCCGTGCAAAACGTGTTCAAGTAAAGAGAGGAAAGAGGGAATTGCCTTATCTCTATTTACGTTGGAGAGAGAAGAAAAAGGAATAGAAAAGTAACAAAACGAAATACTCCCTTAATTTATCCTATATTTAGGATGGAAGGGAATAGATAAAATTTAAAGAAAATATGAGTAATGGAGATAATGATGATCCATAAGCTTTATCATCAAATATTCTCAGTTATCCTCAACACAAATGAATCATTAGAATTAGAGATCAACTTATTAGGGATACAATTAGCAATGTACTTTTATTTAGTATCAAGATATTTATATACATTTGTATGCATTCTAATTTATATACAATTTTATCCATTAAATATATTTAATTAAGGATTTTAGTGTTTTTTAATTTTTTAATAATAATTTAACTTTTTTTTTATTATCAATTTTTTAAAAAAAAATTCAATCATCACAATATATACAACTAATATATATAGACACGCATACATACACACATACATATGTAATGCAATTTTCATCTTAATTGACTTTTCAAATACTCTCTCTAGTCTTTATTATAAAACACCAACTAGCAAGTGTATTTGGTCTTGTTTATAAGACATTTAGTTGTTTCTAAAGAACATTAATTTTTTTTTTCTTTGTATGCCTATAATTAATAAAGGTAGTGGGTAAGACAACATTTTTTTTTCTATGTATGCCTATAATTAATAAGGGTAATGGGTGAGAGTAATACTAGTAATTAATATGATATTATAGCTTAGTGCAATTAGAAGGGGTAATATTGGAAATTAGGACAAATTTAATGATTCTAACTGTTTTTATTGGTATGTGAGAATTGTTAGTTGATGCCTTATAACAAAAACTAGATGGAGTAAATTCCAAACAAGTTTCTAGTTTCAGTCCGAACAACAAATCGCATTTACAATATAATATTTATCCTATCTTATGTTTGCAAAAGTCGAATTAAAAATAAGTCACTCTTGCCACCATTAATGCAAATGAACTCTAAATCACATTGAAAAAATAGATTCTACGACTAATCCAAATATGAAACAATTCTCTGAACGCAAACGTAAGCACAAACTATTATGTTTATAGTTACCCTGTTAATTTATTTTTAAACTCTTATTAAAATTTTCAATTTTGTCATCCTTAACGACTTTATGAATAAATTATATAGATTTTTTTATTAAATATAATAAATTATTAATGTTGACATATTTAATTTAAATTATTTAGATTTAAAATATATATTTAAATCAAATTGTTGTAATTTTTTATATTTTAATTATACGTTGTTAATACCTATTTAATGATAAAAGTAAACTCTTACGAATTTAGGATTCAAGTTCACGATAACGTCATGATCACGAGTTTGCTTAAACTCGTTCAACAACCTAACCTTGTATGTAATATACATACATCTTTCATATCTTCAAAATGTATCCGCATTTTGAACAAAGAATCCTTCCTCGTGAACCAGTGCGCCAAGTCATGATTGAATGCCATCGCCTGGACTAAAGCAAATATAACGTGTCGCAAGACAGGTGCCTAAAAATTGGTTGCACCAAGCAGGGGTAGGACACTATGAAAGAAAGGGGTAAGAAAACTAAGGCCAGATGTGTTGAAATTGTACTTTTCTTAAAAGTAAGAAAAAAGATCCTGGAAAATGGAAAAGCAAGGGCCACCGTATAATTGGATCCACTGGGGGGCAGAAGATGTGTTTTGATAATGTGACTAGGAAGCATGCATTCGGGGCTTCTGCAAATTCTCTTCTTTATACAACAAGCGCCTCTTGGTTGAATTATATCCTTGGTAGTTGTACTGGTATATACTGCTGTAAAGGCACTGTCTCAGGCATAATACATCAAAAGATTCTATAAATCTTAAATCCGCTATCCTCGATTTGGCACCAGCAAATCTGTTGTACTCCGCAAACACTGAAGACAAACACCACTTCTGCAATTTTCTTAAGCAACCTACCAGGCAACCCGTTCGATGCTGTATACAATTAAACAAGAGCATGTCAGTCCAGTTTGAGTGTGCTCGAGCGTGTAATCATCATAATTACCTAACGAGCAGATGATAGCGGAAAATGCCAATAAAATTATACCTTTCCTTGTTTGCAATGGATTAAAAGGGGGTGATTTCTCACATCTGAAATTGCAACAAGTGAAGTAGCTTTAATACCTAATTCTAATGAACAAGAAGAACAGCAGCAGTTGCAAGGGTAGACAAACACATTGCATCTAAAAGGGATCGAATTCAGTACCAATCAAGACTTTCAGAGCATCCATGACAGTATCCTTCAGAATAGGTACTGAAACCTCCTGCACATACATTAGCTGAGGAGTCAAAACAAGCCTACAAAGACGGCTAGACAAAGTTGAAGTCCGTAAACTATATTTCATCATCACATGTCTTAAGCATCAGCAGTTTTCCTTGCCTAACGTAAAACCATAAATTTAGTTTCAGACATAGAGGCAGCTTTCAGAGAACGATAGCTTTGCCACTTAAAAAAATTAAGTGGACCATAAACAGACGCCCATTATGGGATGACTGTCACTTTGAGCCAACTAGCTGGGTGGCTAATACATGCGAGAGAGGACAGCGTACAACAAAGAAATTACCGTCTTTCCCTCAATTCCAAACTGAAAGAGTCGAATGTCCTGTGACCGAAGAAATTCCAAGTTTTCTTGCGGATATGGTTCGGGACACAAGTATCTGCACCAGAGAGGTAAACTTTAGAAGATCTGAACTTAAATTTCACATTTACAATGGTCCGGTTGCCAAGAAAACTACCAATTTCTTGGTAAATTTTCAAAATAACACGGGCGATTGAAGGGAACAAATGCGAAGAATTCTGATTCATCCTGCCCAACTAGTGCAGAAGAAAAAGTGGGCACATCTATGTTTCACAGTTGGAAAGGGCAAAAAGTAATGGAAGGGGAAATTGGTCGGTGGTAATTATGGGAAAAGATGAGAAGAAGGAGAACTCACATGATAGATCGAAGATTTAGGGTTTGGAGGAAGGAGAAATTGGGAGGTCGAGGGAAACTAGATCGGAAAATGTCGTCCTCGACCATGGAGAAATTGGGCGGCGGAAGCAGAAGGTGGCGGTCACCCCCGTCCTCCACGATCAATCCCATTGGCTTTTGTCGCACTGACCTCCTCTGTGTGTCTCAGATTTTAGGTTCTGTACAAGTAACTGATCAACGGTATTGAGATCCGATTCTCCATCCTGCCTTTTATTTCGGAACTTCTCAATCATATCTTTTTCTTTTTAAAAAAAAAAAAAAAAAAATTACGAATTACAAATAGATTTGATATTGAGATGATTATAATAAAAGCAGCCTAAATTGGATGGTCCAAAGCGGTGGAAGTGGAACTTGGGATTGGGAGGTTGGAAAAGGGGATGGCGGCACACGATTTTTACAGGGGATAAATGAGTATATAATAAAGAATTGATTTGGTCTACTGAGTCGCCAAGTTGCTATATTTAAGGGTGAAAACCTGGGTGTTGGTGGTGTTTCATAAATTCGATATTCCGAGGTTGAGTATTCAATGCAATGATTGGATAGCCAGTCAATGAAAATGACTAGGCCGCCTCCTTGAATGTTGAAGATGACAAGTTGAACTCCTTCTCCTTCTCGCCGGAAGCTTCCCCCTCTCTTTCCGTAGTCAAAGAAAGGAGGACGATTCTGAACCACGTAAATGAATACAAGTGTAAACGTTCTACATAACGCTCGCTGCTTTCCAACCTCCACACTCCCCGCCCATATTTTCCCATCGCCAGAAAAATGAAAATGGGAAAAATTATTAAATCAAACTACTAATACTTTCTCTATAATATAAAATTTATAGAGTACTTGACCAATATAAATGTGTGGCCTCATTGGATCCTTTTAAATCTTAAGTTTGAGTTTCAGATGATACAATTATATTCAAACTGATGATGGATGATAATATAATAAAAAATTGTGGAGTACTTATATATAAGAATTTATCACATCCTTGTCACCAACAAAAAATTTTATGAGCAATTTCCCCCTGATTTTCTAAAAAAATATAATTAGACTTTTGTGAAGAGAGTAGGGGCAATTGAAAATCTTTATTTATTGTTAAGTAGGAATTATGGTTTTATCTGTAATTAAGACATAACTGATTTTGTAAAACTGTCATTGTCACCAAATATAAAAAGAAAAAATTCATATAAGGGCCCATATTATCCAAAAAAGGCTTAAACATTATTCAAATCCCAGAAAAGGCCCTAACATACAATTGTTGTGTGAAATGACAAAAAACCCTAAATAGAGGGAAGCATAAATTGAAATCAGCTCTCTCTCTCTCTCTCTCTCTCTCTCTCTCTCTCTCTCTCTCTCTCTCTCTCTCTCTCTCTCTCTCTCTCTCTCTCTCTCTCTCTCTCGTATTGTCACTCACTCTCGTCCCCGTCATCTCTCTCTCTCTCTCGTATTGTCACTCACTCTCGTCCCCGTCAGGCACCGTCGATCTCGTCCCCGTCATCCACCGTCAACCCTCTGAAGCGGATAGTGTCGTTGTCATCGTTGTCGGTTCACCTATTGCAATCATCCGTAATTGAAGGTACAAACATTTTAGGGATTAGGGTTTTTTTTCGTCCCTTTGCTGCCAAGCCATCGACTCTCGCGTCCCTATTTTTTGTTTTTATGAACTTTGTTATAGTTGGGCGTTACTTAGAACTTAGAATGGCGATATGAAACGGAGTATTTTGTTGCTTGGGGCAGGTTCGCGTTTTCTCCCACCTTTTCTTGGCCTTCGACCAAAGACAACAGTATCTCTGGTTCTCGGAGCTATGACTTTGATGGGTTACACATATTTTTCCTCCGTTTTTGGATTTCACATTTAGACTTGCATTATGCTTTTAGGAGGAGACAAAGGCCCTTCATTATATCCTATTCTAAAATTTTTGAATTCTTGCTGCATTAAGTGATTGCTCTATTTTGCATGATCTTGAACTTTTGACTTGCTGCACTGAAATTGATTGAGATCAAAATCTTTTTTTTTTGTCCTGAACTAGATAAAAGAACTAGAATAATTGAATTCCTTGATTTGAACCATTGTAATAAAATAACCAAATCAAACCCGCTTAACAACCAAATCAGACCCCTTTAACAACAACAATATCAGCAAAAAATAACAACTACATCAGTTTAAACACTAACAATTATATTAGCCCCCTTTAACAACTACAACTGGCAACTGCATCCGTTAACTGATAAATGCCAATTTTCATATATTTTATCTCACATTAATCATTTATTTTGGGGATTATTTTAGGCTAATTTGGATATATTAGATAATATGTAGATTATCGGCCAATTTTAGGAAATAATATACATCTCGAATTAATTATGAGATTATTGTGCTTAAATGATTAATATTTTGATTAATATCTTGTGATTAAATAATATTTCTTAAGATATGGTAGATTATGATTTTATCATATTAGAGATCCTATAGTGCAGAATTTTTCAGGGAAACTAAAAAGGAATCCAATGGTGAAATTCTATTGGGCTTATTAAATTTGGATAAGTTCAAATTGTTATCCAAAAAAATTCCATCTCTTCTTCCCCATTTATTTAACTTAGCCGCAGGGATTGAGAGGATTCATTCATTCACGCTGAGAACCACGCAGCCGCCAAAGATATACACGCTCTCTTTGAGAGCCGGACATTGACGCACACGACGAAAAAGGCTGGAGGCATTCACGTTGAGGGAGACGCAGCAGCAAGACGCAGCCACGCACAGGATCAGTTTTGATTCATCAATTCTTTCTTCAATTCATTCAACTCACTCGCGGGTCCACCGTCTTGAATTGATTTCATCAATTCATTCCACTTTTCTCTCACGTACAGCCACTCAAGTGTGTGTGGAAGCCTTCATCCATCAATATTCCACTGTTCCCTTTAATTAATGGCCATGACTTGCTTGAAGGAGTTTGAAGAGGATATTTTCATGGTAGCTTAAGCTCTTTTAGGAGGCAACTTGGGAGGAGCATGGAGGAAGCTAAAACCTAGGAGCTTACACTTGAAGACTACAAGGGAGTGTCGTTCTTTTTATCTTTTTTAATTCAAACGAGATTATTTAGTTTTAAATATTTTTGATTGTTTTATTGAGAACAATTAGTAATTTGGATTTGAACTGTGTTTAAGATATTCATTGGGATTCTTATTTGCAACCCGTGATTGTCAAATAAATTAGTAATTGAGTTTTCGTTATTAATTTATTTGTCAACGGGTTTATCAATTTAATGGTTTAATTAGGTTGATAAATTGCTTAATTGTTTAATTAGATAATTGTGAATAAAATTCCAAAACTATTTCGAAATTAAGCGAGTTTGGTTTTTAATGAGTTTAATTAACCACCACTTATTTCACTATGAGTTTTCTAGCGGAATAAGTGTTATTAAACTTGAGGGTTTCCTATGTTTAGGTAATTAAATTAATTAATTCCAATTCTCCATTCACCCCTTTAGTCTAATTAATTAATTTAGGCTAAAAAAGTTAAACTCCATGCGAATCCTAAGTTGTCCCCTTCTTCATCATAACTGAATTAAATCTTTATTATTTGATTTGTTTTTAATTAATCTTCTTAGGATTTTTATTAGTCTCTCATAACAAAATCCCCCAAAAATTGCATTCAAATTCATATAGATTAGTTTCATCCTTATTTAGGATTTAGAATCAATTGCATCTTGCATTTAGTTAGTTTAGTTTTATTTTATTGCATTTTTCATCACCTAAATTCAAACTTAAAGAAAACCCCATGACTTCTCCTTGGGAAAATGACCTAGGTTGACCCTAAACCGCATAATAAGTTAGGACCTAGTTTAATTGACTGCTTTCGCGACAAAAGCAGCCCATCATTAACCATTAACAATAGCATCAGTACACCATTACCAACTACAACAATACACCACTAACAAATGTTTTTAGACTTTTTCCAGCTGCATATTTTTTTAGCATTATTTTCATTTGTAACAATATTAATATGTCTACATAAATGAAACATGGATACAATTGTGTGTTATATCCAATTTTCATTTACAACAACAAATTATCTATAAATTGGTAATTACAACTTCACACGCAACCTCCAAAAAATAATATGGTGTGGATTTCTATCTAAGGTCATTTACAACAAAAGAGTATGAGACGCAATGCCGAAAAAAATAAACAACCAAGCCACCATAAATCATCAACTAGGGTTTGGATTCTTGCAAGTCTTCACGAAGTATCTTGGCTCATGGCATCTACCACAATGATAAACCTTCTTGTTTTGGAACTGAGATTCCCGTCTTTTTCTTTTTGGTCTACCAGCCGGCCTTGTAGTAATTGGAGGCTCCAAGAAAGTTTCTTTTAGCATTTGTGTCACCATCGGCGCATCAACACATGGACAATCATGTGTTATAACTGGCCGCATGCTATGTGCATAAATTTTCTCTTGTGCTGAAAGTGTAAAGCAATCATCTACAAATGTGTACACATTACCATTAAGTACCTTAATTGCTACACATGCATGTAGGCAAGGTAGTCCACTCATTTGTCATGCTAAACAAGAGCATTCTTTTGCAACCAGATCAACTTTCACATAAATTAAGGCATTGTCGCGTCTAGTTTCAACCAAAACCTGGTTCTCCCCATAATATCTAGCATGCATATTTTTTGCAAAGTTCACATGTTGCAACAATTTTTTTTCTATGTTAGGTCCTACACCATTTTTCCAATTCACCGAAGCCATCTTGCTTGCAACCAACTTCGCAACCAACTTCTCCCTATGCTCATGTATTAACATTGACACAGTGTGCTTCCGCTCTTTCACCATCCACGCATTAAACGATTAAGCAATGTTAGTGGTTATGTTATCCAATCTTTTGAAAGGAAACTTGCTTAAAGCCCATCGATCAACGTCCCCATGAATCTCAACCCACTGTGCCAATGGTGGATTGAACAATTTTAATTTTCCAATCGCAATAGTGAATTCTTCAACCAGCCTTATGTACGCAATTCCATCGAGGAGGTGCAATGCAGTATCCTTGCTATTCCTAGAGGTACATGGCATCCCTTTCATGATTTTGAGGAACTCTGCACTATAATTTTCCTTAACATGCCTGTAAAAAAATGTATGTCTCTCGGTGCCAAATATATCTGTTACAGGCTTACAGCCCCAATAATGGAATTATTCCGATCAGACATAATTGTTATCATCATTGATCCTGTAATCTGTTTTACATTATTTAGAAACCAAGCCCAATCATCATATGTCTCACTGCTAACAATGCCATATGCTAAGGGAAACATTTGGTTGTTTACATCATACGCACAAGCTGACAACATTGTTCCCTTATAAGGGCCACTCAAATGACATCCATCTATATAAAGTATTGGCCGACAACCGTCTACAAAATCTTTAATAGAGCAACCATAAACAATAAATAGCCTCTCAAATCTGTTATCGGGTGACCCTTCCCATTTTGCAACTGTATCAGGATCATTCTCTATGAGTTTGCCACACATCCAAGGAATAACCTTGTAAGAGTCCTCTACTCGTCCGTGTAATTGCCTCACCGCTCTTTCTTTCGCCCTATATGCTTGACGATAGTTCAGTTGTACCCCATACTCGCTATACAACTCAGTTCGAATTTCATTAGCTGTTTTCTCAATATTATTTCTCAAACCATCAATTACAATCGATGATGTCAAGCTACACTTGGGTGGATGAGATACAATAAGGCTATCCTGTGCATGGTGTATGTGTTCACTTCTGTAAGTTCTAATGATTAGGAACTCGGTATCTTGACGTTCTCCCGCTGAATATGCACCCATGTACCGGGACAACCATCAACCTTGCACTTTACTATTATCTTCTTTGGCTTCTTCTTCACAAATTTGTAGGAAAAATTGTGTGCAATGCTATATTTGTACAACGTTTCACGGAGGGTCACAGCATTCGCAAAAATTTATCCTTCTCCCATTATCAAATCCTTCCATTTAGAATGATTCATTTCAGGCCTGCTTAATGACACACTTTGCGAACAACACGGCAATGATAACAACTCTTGAGTTTCATTGAACATTTGAGGGGGAGACATAGACAACCCAGCTGCACCTCCAAATACTTGATCCCTCCTGTGACAAACAACAATTATTAGTGCAAGTAATGAGAACCAAGTAATGACAATTTATATACAAACAAATTACATTTCTTAACACAACAAGACTTACACTTCTTGTTCTTCCATTTGAACATTCATTCGTTGTGGTCTATTGTCATTATTCTCATTTTCTTCAACGTACACATGACAATATTCTTCATTATACCTTATTAAATGTTCTACCCCTTCATCATCTATAAGATCAACAAATGTAGATGTATCTATGCTAAGCTTGAACTTCACACAAATTTCAGTATTTTCTTCCTCAATTAAAGACAAGATTATTATTTGCAACTCCTCATATGTTGTTCCTTCCTTGATGGATATTGTTCTTACCATTCCACCAACATAATCACTTTATTGTCCTCCCCCATGTACAAAGTTACCCCTTACATGGAAGAAACATAATATGTTCTTCCCTGAAGTACTAGCCATCTTTAACTATGATCTGCAACATAAAGTTAGTATTAACAACTTTAACAGTCATATTAACAACTAAAACTGTAGGTATCAACAACTATCTTATATCAGCGTCTTCATATTCAATCATTCTCATCAACAAACAAACCTCCCTCTGTTTCCATGCCTACAAAATAGAGCAACCTACCCTACAGCTTTTTCACTTTCATCTTGTATTAACAAGTTAAACAGCCATATTAACAACTCAAACTAAATGTATCAACAACTAAAACTATAGGTATTAACAACTATCAAATTTCAGCGTTTTTTCAGCCTTCATTCCTTGATCACTTTCAACCATTCTCACTCAAATACAGACCTTGTCCTCTATTTCCATGCCCAAAAACTGAGCAAGATTTTACTAACCCAACCCTATAGTGATTAAAAACGAAGTACCATGGTGATTATGATATCTTGATCAAAATCTTAGCATTTCTTACCTATCTCCTACCCGATAATAACATAAATGAGGCGAAGCTCCAACCTTTCAGTCATCCAACCTTCTGACTGAAAAAAATGATGACGAACAACAATATCCTACCAGCTGACTTGAGACTGTAATGCAATGGATGATCAGAATACACCCTAATTTAAATGAATCGAGGGAAGAGGGAAGAGAAGGATAAGCGATCAAGGAGGTGAGGATACAGTCATAGGAAACCCACGTTCAGTTTCACCATTTCTCCATTCTCAGTTCTCGTTTCAGTGCCAAAACAGATGACTTTTTCCTTTTTACTCCCAGGGGTTTCAATGTAATTTTGCATTGTAACTTAATACCTATAAAGGTCCTAGGGCCTTTTCTGGGATTTGAATAATGGTTGTGCCTTTTTTAGGTTTTTTTGGTAATATGGGCCCTCATATGAATTTTCCCATATAACAATGTAGTTAATGGAAGGTGACTTATGAATTTTTTTTTTTTTTAAAAAAAAAAAATCTGTGAATTTACCAAACGTAGTACTTGTGAATCAATGATTAGTTCGAGCAAAAAAAAAATCAATGATTAGTCAATGTCAATATATAGGTAGTCTCGTTATACATCGCCGCTCATGAACCAAAGGATAGTGTTCTGTCAATTTTAAGAAAGGCACGTGTGAATAAATATTCAAATACAGAAGATGGTCATTAGGAGTGTGTTTGGTTTGAGGATAAGGTTTAAACTTAAAAACTACTCCCTCTGGTCTTAATTATAAGAGCTAGTTGACTTTTTTGGAGAGATTAAGGAAGCTAATTAAATTAGCTAGTGTATTTTATTTTTATTTTTTTCTTCAAACTAAATAATTTGACCAATAAACTAATATATAATCTAAGAAAACACAACATATGAAATGATTAAGTAATTTATTTAGCTTCCTTAATCTCTCTAAAAAAAGTTAACTAGGTCTTATAATTATGATCGGAATAAAGTTTTTCTAAGTCTCTGCTCCCCTAAAACCAAACACACCGGAAACTTGATTTAGTTGGAGGGAAGAGGATGGAAGGGGAAGGAAAATGCCCACCTTCCTTTGTCTGGTTTGAAATTTTGAAAGGGAGGGAGCAAAAATCTACTTCTTACTCCCAAGTAGCCAAAAATCTTTCACCACGTTTCTCTTCTCAAGCTCAAGCAATCCGGCTACCCAGGTTCCCACTTACCCCCATCGAGTTATTCGCTCTTGTCAACAAATTAAACTACTTCTCTTAATTGGATTTCTAAGTGGGATGGTTTGCTGTAAATTTTCCTATTAGGGTGTGTTTGGTTGGGGTTTTTTTAGGGGAGGAGAGGGCAGGGAGGGTTGAAAAGGAAAAAAAGTGTTTTTGATTGGAAGTAATGGAGCTGTGGTGGTAAAAAAAATTGTCCTCTAGTGCTCCCCTAACCTCCTCTCAACCCTTCAAAAGTGGGGTTTTTTTAGATGGGTGAGGAATAATTCGACACAACCTGACCAGATTGTTCATGCTATCATTCTAATATTCCAACACTACCCATGGCACTTCTGCTCTACCGTCCCTGTCTGGTCTTTGTTGTCGCCTCTCCTCCTCCAGCCACCGCCATGGCCTCCTACTCTATCGTTAGAGTCTATGGTCGCCTCTTTATCTTCATTTGAATTTGGAATTAGATTCTGGAGCTTGAGTCACATTAGATGTTTAGAATTAGGTGCTTATAGATGTATGAGCATATTTTTTTTATATATTATATTTATTGAGATTTAAATTATATGCTGCTTTTCGAGATTTTTTTTGTACCAAATATCTCAAATTAATTAATTTTCATAATACTGATGTTATAAACAAATGCAGAATTGAAAATTAATTAATTTGAGATATTGGTGCAAAAAATATCTTGGAAAGCAGCATATAATTTAAATCTAAATAAATACAATATATTAAAAAAAATTAAAAAAATATGCTCATACCATGGGCGGACCCAAGTATTAGACAAGGGGGCAAGTGCCCCCCTTAAATCTGGAGGATTTTTTTTTAATAAAAGAAAATTAAATTAAATTTAAAAAATTAATACATATTTGAATGATTGCCCACCTTTAAATTAAGTGTCACCTTAATACATCAAGACTACACTTCGTAATTGAATGGAGGATGGATGGTTGAATGATTGTTTAATGCCTTATATTGAAAAAGATGTATTTGATAAAGATTGATAATAAGACAATTATGATGGAATTCCAAAAAATAAAGCGCAGAAAGATGACGTTGTAATTATTTTTATTGTAATATCTTTTGTTATTAAAATATATGTCTTGAACTTATTAGTGTTCACCCTTCGTTGTAATTTATGTAGCCTACATTTTAACCGCTAAACTTGCTTAACTTTTTAAATGATAGGTTTGTAAAATAATCACCTCTTTTATTATATCATTAATATTCACTTGATTTCATGAATATTCTTTTTGATATTTTTTTCTTTTCTTGTTTATATTCTTTTATCTTTTTAATACATTTAAAAATTTCTTTAAAAAAAAAATTTCGGGGGCATCCCCGCCACATGTGCCCCCTCAATATTTTTCTGGCCCCTGCGTGTTGTTGACTAACTTTTGCAACAACTCTCGTGAATTGAATAGCAATAGCAAAGACGGCACGAAGCCAAAAATGATGTCAGATCAGCTTGGATTTCAAGCCGTTATTGTTGTTATAAACAGTAACGACAGACACAGAAGAGTGCAATGAACAATGAATGGCTTGAAATGCTTTTGCTACTAAGTTGATGATGATGATCACGACTGGTTTAGCCTTTAACATACTTGACGTTAAATACACCCTGTCGGTGTTTGAATTCACTAAAACAAGCACTTTTCTAATATAAACAGAGGTTTTTACAAGAAATTAATGTCACATAATACACACAACACATCTAACAAAAGTATATCACGTAAAAACATAACATGTCTACATAGATACTAAATAAAATGAACATATATACAACAATGCGGTTGTAAATAGCGTGATTAATTTTAAATTTGGTTAACTGGTTTTATTTTAGCAATGAAAATCAGTTTGCTGGAGTATCTGTATGAAAAAAAAAAAAAAAAAAAAAAACGCTTGAGGAAAAAAGGGGCTGAATTTTTATTCAACTTTTTTACTGAAAATGTTACATGTATTACTGAACTGCATCAATATAGTATACTTTAGCTAAATTATGCAAAATCCTTATGAACTTTAGGTCAATTATACATAAACTCCTTAACATTTCAAAATTTAAATTTAACCTCCTAAACTTTTTTTTTTTTTTTACTACAAACCCCTAGCTATTGATTCACCATTATCTTTTTAACGGAATTTGCCATGTCAAATTAATATAAGACACATGACATCATATGTAGTATCCTATGTAATATAATAATTAATTTTAAAGTAATTATATAATTTTATAAGAGGATTAAATTGTCATTTTATCACTAAAAAAACCCTAGTTCTTCTAAAGGTGATTCAGGGATCCATTAACCATGTTATGGGTTGGTTAGTTGGTAGAGCTGGCAAAACGGGCCGGACCCGTTTAAGCCCTAGCCCTTTAAGGGCCGGGCCTGAAAAATGGAAGAGAGAGGTGAAGTTTGCCTGCAGGGACAAGGGCTTTTACGGGCCAGCCCTTTAGGCCCGTCAATTTATTTTTTTTTAATGTTAAAAAACTGAAGTGTGGGTAACTCTAAAAAAAAAAGTTTCATACTTTTATACATCAACATTAAATAGGGGTAAAATAAAAATTATGCTTTTATAAAAAATACTGCAAATCTCCTCCTCTGAGTGTCTTGTAAATAGAAAAAGAAAGGAGGGAATGTGTTCTTATTTAGTATATTCCATCATTCATCTTCTTATTGTTAGTTACATATATATGCAGTAACTGGGTGTAGTGGTTAGTAATCATGGGTGTTTTCACCTATCATTCCTAATCATTTAGTGTTGTCTACCCCAAAGTAATTTTTTGTTCTCTGTAAACTTGTTTTAATTAATTCTTTTGTTGCCAATAATATCCCATTTTGTTGATCTTGTATCTCCTTGGCATTGAGATATAAATTTAATTTCCTTATTTTATTAGGTAACTAGTCATTAATAACGCAAAATTATATTGTTTCCACATCTCCTATATTACAACATTGAGAATTCTTATCTGTTTGTCAATTACTTTCATAACCTTAAAATAACATGACTATTCAATGGTGGAACCGAAAAATATTTTTAGTCCAGGCAAAAAAAAACATATTGAACTATTTACTAAATAATATCGCATAACATTGAAAATACAAATAAATAATAACTGACAATTATAAATCAAAACATTTTTTTTTAATGATAGTGGCGAAGATGACGACAATAATATTGATAGTCATCCTTCTAACGTCGCTTAGTGGTATGCTTTTTATGTTTTATGTAAGTTATTTGTGAACATAATTTGTTTTTGATTATGAATTCGTATTTGCTTATTTGTTGGATGATTGTGTTTTTTGGATATAAATGTTGACAACATTTATTTGATAAATAAGAGCTTTAATTGTTGTGATTTACTAATTATATTTCTTCGAAACACACGGAGGAAAAATAGTTAAAATTTAGAATAGTAATTTTCGGGCGCAGTAGGCCACAGCCTGGCGCTCTCGGGTCGGACTTTGAAAAATATGTGTTTTTCTTACTCCTGGCCCTGGAGGGTCGGCCCTGATTGCCAGCTCTATGGGTTGGTGAAGAAGCGGGAGGCTATAATGGCGATTGGCGAAGATTAGGTTTTCAAAGTGGGTACCCTTTGTCTTAGTTTTGTTTTTGTTAACAGCTTCGTTGGTTCCTCCCAACAATTATTTGATTTCTTGTGGTGCTTCGGAAGGAAGTCACTCTTTCATTTATCTGTTAAAAAAAGTCATTTTTTCCCCTTAATTCATAAATCTCTTCATTGATTTTGAAAACAGGAAATTCTTTAGTGTGGATTTTAGGTGGGAGAGAGGTGTTTCCACTAATTCCTCTTTCCACTTAATGACTTAATATCTCAACCATTAGATTATGTTTTAATGGGTGAGATTTAATGCTATATAAAAAATAATATTATTACATTACATATAACAAGCAAAAATTTCCCCCGCGCGTTGCGCGGATGCAATAATTCCATAACATTAAAGCACCTAAAAACCTTGCACTTATCTAAATGATTAAGAAATTGAATAAAACACAGATGAACATAAAAAAAATAATTGGATTTCAAATATATAAACACAAAATATAAGTTATATCACTATCCAAAACCATGACATGGACCACAATCACATCGTCCTTGTACTTTTATATGTCTAGGAACTTTTTATGTTTTAAAGTGTAGTCTTCTTGAATTCACAAAGAAAGACACGTCTAGATAGTTTTCCTCACCACTAGGGTCCAACAAAAAACAAAGTCATAAGTAAATATTAATATGAAAGACCTAGATTATAACACATCAACATGAGTACTTTGACGAGGCTTCAAAAAATTCTTGGCTAGGGAGGCAATGAAAGCATGTGTGTACTTCTCTCATTCTTAACAACACTCCCCCTTCCTCCATTTTTCCTGTTCTGTTTATATATGTTGCCAATGTCAACACCTGAAAGATAGGAATGTCGTCTAGCACAAACACCTGCCATGACCATTAAACTCTCTTCGTTATCTTTAATATTAAACATATGATTGGATTAGTATTCCAATGAAAGATTATCCATTGCAAATTCATCTGAATTTCCATCAAGTTATGCCCCTACAAAATCAAATTATTTTTAAAAAGAAAGTGAGAAAACTTGATCGGTGTATGTGATTGTAAATCGGTGCCCATATAGCTTAACCAAAAAGTCCTTCCTTAACATAGCTGGGCAAGAATTCCTTTATAACATGATCATGACTTGAAGAACTAATGAAAAAGACAGAAGAAAACAGAGATGCAAAAATAAATACACAAAACTAATGAATTGGTCGACAAACCTGGGAAAGCAAATCAACTGCTACATGTATTATCTGATTACTTTTCTACCATTTGATTTCTTGATATAGTAATATCTTCTTAAAAACATCAAAAGGATCAAATTCTGATGCAATACCTTACTATGTAATATAAAGGGAAAAAGTAGTTAATCAGTTGATAATGATAGTGGCCGGTGAGATTTCAAGAGCTATTGGATGACACTGGGATTTGTAGAACCACGAGTGTCATAGACATGAAGGCTTAAAATGAAATGGCACACATTCATCTATGAAGATCTACAGGTTTATAAAATAAGAAAAATGTTGACCACGGAAATCTCACAAATTCATATATGACATGACCCTGTTATTGTATAAGAAAAATGTAGTTATTGTCCTTCTAAAATGATGTTACTTAAGTTATGTAACATGAATGTTGAAACTTGCAACTTAAATCACTTATTTAACGTTTGTCAACATGCTCCTCATAATTTACACCAACTCAAATAAAGAACTTAAATTCATTTAGTAAATAACATAAATAATAAATACTATAGAAGGATCATTGTCACTTGGACTTTTGTCCCCAACACTTGAATTTTATATTTTTAAAAACCCCCAATTACTTAATACATCATGAATCAATGCTTTAATCATTTGAAGACTCTTAAACTGATAGTCTAATATCCAATATAAAAGGTGTTGTTGTGTAAATTGCCTCCAACTTGATGACTCTCTAATAACAACATTCTACTAAGGGAAAAATAAATGTTGAGGGAGAGCTTTATTTAATGCGCTAAAATGAAACAGAACGATATTGTTTTTGTGAGGATTAATACACTTGGTAAATAAATACATGTTCAGCCATGGCATACAATGATAAACCAAATCTATAATACCACAGTTTCTCCATGTCAACCAATTTCTTTTAAGCTAATGAACTATGTTTGTGCAAGATCATATCTCACTTGCTGAAGAACGAATGAGAACAAATTAATACACCATTCATGGTTTGTTTCTAACAAAAGTATTGCTAGATACATCATTAGCACTGCCTCCACAAAGTTACCTGCATAATTTGATAATTAATAATAACAAAGAGAACTTTTCATATTGGAACAACAAACAACCTGCATGTCATGTAAAATTATAAACCTACACTACATTTTTTAAAACCTTAACAGTATTTAACGAATGCCGCCAATATTAAATGGCACAATACACTAGGTAAATCCACCAAAAAACCCAAAACTTGAAAACCAAAAAGTATAAAACTACTCTACAGTCAGACTGATAATGAATGCCTAAAGCTAAAGCACAATACACATCCTACATCTGATGCTCCTTTTGAAAAGTTGCTTGAGGACAAAAAGTATTTAAAGGTCAAAACATGTTTCATATGTAACGAAGCATAAATGAAGTAAACACTGAATGACAGGCAATGCAGTTGTGGTCAAGGATAAGACAGGATGGTACCCTCCACCTCTGCAAAAATTCAGGATACTAGCTCATATTCAGTATTTCACTAGTTTCAACTGACACCAAAAAACACGACAACACCTTCCTGAAAGCTAATAAATTCTAATGTTGGCGTGCCAAGGAAGAGGATGGCAGCTCTTTCAATCCACGTATGGTGACTTTTGAAAGGAGATGAGGTAAATCCTCTATATAAGAAAGGTAATTTTGCCAAAAGATAGATGGCAATAAAAGCAAAAGGAAAAAGAAAGATATACATATAGAAAGATAGATGGCAAAAAAAGAAAGAAAAAAGAAATCAGATAAAAAATAATAAAAAATATAACTTACAGCTAAAAAAATAGGGAGCGGACTTCAACCACTTCCAATGCAGTAGAAAAGATTGCTAAAGCTGATCCAGCCTCCACTCTTAAGGACAATATCAAAATGCATAATCCAAGTGTTCAACAAATCCAGTGTATTGCAGTTCCTAAATAAATGAATAAATCTACAGATATTGCAGTAGGTGAAAAAACCTATACAATAGCTATAAAGCCTTGTCAACTTCATTGGTAAAAAAGCAAGACAATGACCGATATGACATAACTTATCTTGTAACATTGTGAAAGCCTTTCATTAATGTGACAATATAATTACTAACCAAAAGTGAAGCAAAAAAATCACAATTTTCAATTAAATTTTTTTTTTTGAAAAGGTGTATAAAAGATCATTGATCCACCTATATAAATTTTGCAGACATTTAAAAAACTCTTATAAAAATCCTGTAACTACTTCTTTAAAATGTCCAAGGTATACGCAAGGGCAAATATAATTGACCAATACTTTTAGCCTTCTATTGCTAAAATCAAGAAATAGAATTGCATTGCCATAAAAGTCTACGAGTGTGTTATTAAAATATCATTTAATATATTATACATTATACAATGAACATAATAGCTAGGAAAAAACCTTTCAGATATTAAGAAAGTACTTCTTTAAGCCCATTGTTTCCAAATCAAATCAGAAAAATGATCCCCTGTCATTTGGAAATGATATAGATTCAATAAAAGCTATACTACACAGATTCAATATGAAGATGAAAAACAGGCAAAATAACAAAAACCATAGTTTTGGCATTAAATTACATGGGGCAATTAGACTTACCAAAACTGAAGAAGTACCTATGGACACAGTAATCCATGCTACGACCAAGCACAAAGGAACATAAAAGAAATCCATTCATGATAGCTCATCACAAGACAATTCTGGAATATCATATATTTCAGAATTGTCTTGTTGGCTAGAGTACAGATTCTGACTCTAGAATCCATATCTTGTACTGTTTTCCTTAATTCCTATCATCCTATGGGTATTGAAATTTATAGGATTTTCTGTCCAAAATTGTAAGGAATTTTCGGTTTGGACAAACTAAACCTGTAAATAAAAAATCTCCCCCAGTATTGGAGGATCACTAAAATATCATAGTTTCCTTCTTGCTCTCATTTTTTTTGCACTATTTTTTCTCTATTTCTTTCCTTTACAGGTTATATGACAGACACAAACCAACAGAGGAAAATCCAAATTAGCTACCAAACGATTTTAAAAATCATGCTCTGAAGCAATTCTTAAAATGGATGCTTATAAATGGTTCTTAGATCATCATCAGACCAAAAATGGAAAATTCTCAGTGAATGATGACTGTTCTGCTAGTTATCTCCTATGATGTTCCAAGAAAAAGTAGTCCATAAATTATTTGCCATGATATATATGAACTTTAACAGAACATATCTTCTAAATATCAATGGAAAAGTGAAGAATATTATCTAACCTCTCTCAATGAAAATAAATCGTATGGATTAAAAATGATTTTGGCAATACCAGTTTGTTCATCTCATCAACAGCACAAACCAATGTATATGTTCAACAAAAATATAACTGATTCTTTTTTCCCCAAAAAGGACAATCTTAATCAAGAATTTGTTAAATTAAATGGATGTTGTTCAAGGATGAGGATCAGAATATTATGATAGTCACCTGTCATCGTGCCAATAAGAATTAGTATCCAACTCAGGTACTACTAATGTAGCATTCATGATTCGTGCAGCAAGAACAACATTAGATATCTACAAGAATGAAATACAAAAAATTAATAATACATACATAGTGCAGAATAACATACGGCATTCTAGCAACATCACTAGATTCATCTGGCTTCAAAATAAGTATTTATTATTACTTTCTTACCACAGATATAGGAGCTTAGCAGTGAAAAGCAAATATTTTTCTTCGGATACAATAATGAGTGGGAAAAAGTTACTAATTGCACTACGCTGCTGATTCAGGCCACCATTACACCGAGAAAGAAGTAGTTCAGTAAGAAAAGGTATCAGTGATAGCAGCACTATAGAAATACTGGATAGCACAACAAATTAAAGTCCAAAAGATACTCTCCCAAGGTACAGGGGACGCTAAAATGCAATCAGCAATTTTTGACATTGAAGCAACAATTGTTAAACCCCTTTACAATGGCTATTTAGGCAAATATAGAAACCGAAGGGGAAAAAGAGCTCTCTGAAAACTGCAAATGAAACAGCACTCTCAGAAATCATCTTTGATAACTAACTTTACAATCCAAATAACTTTTGCTCTACCATCCATAAGCCAGAATTTTCTCATTTAAACCCCTAAATCATCAGTCAGAATCTGCAATCTCAAATCCTCTTTCCTTCTTTCTTTCATCTAATGCTTTCAATCATCAGCATGTGGTGGGTTGTTTTACATGATACACCTTTTAAATGGTAAGAAAAACAAACAGTTCTATCACTAAAATATGATTGGATGAATGTTATCCTATGAAGGGAAAAAATTATAATCTACAAACACCACTCTAAAGCAAAGAATTAACATGATTGCTCTAATTACATATTAAGAAAGAAGCAAAGAAACAAATTTTAGAAAGAAGCAAACAAACATTTCTCTGGCTCTAAAGCAAACAAATTTTAGGCTGTAGAGAATTAACGAAAGTGAATATATAAGACATAATAATGCTCATATAATATACCAGCATTGATTTCATTCATAGCCCTCTTGACATGCTCATCTGGCTCTATATATAACCGATCAGTGTTTGAACGTTTTCATAGCCATAAGCTGACATAGACTGTGGAAAGAATACAAAATCAGAATCAAGGTAAGCAACTTCAAAGCTCACATAAAAATACAGTATCACAAAAATTAACCTTCACGAGTCTTCTTCCACGGCTTTTGCAATTTCATTTTTCTGCTCAAAATCGTAATCCAAGTCCAGCTTTGGAACACTCGCTCTGATTACTGCAATCAGATTGCCAATCTCATCTTAGGAGATAAATAATAAATTAGCTTATTCTGTATCTGCAACATCAAGCAATGTTCTGATTCATACCGTAAAAAACACAGGCTTGGATTTGGGACCTTGTATTGGAAAGTTTGTAATATGCATCATAGCCCTTATCAGCCAAAGCACGGTATTGAACAGAATATAATGCAGTGCATTGCTTACCTTCAGCATGTGTTCTAGAACTTATATCAGAATTTGCTAGTGCAACATATTGGTCATGACGTTTGATATTATATATCAAACTATTGTCACCATGTTTATAAAATGAAACTTCGTCATTGTTTGATAGTGGCGTCAGTTCAACTTGTACATTTTTTGACAATTGCAAGTTGTTATGTTTAACTGACTCATTTAATTGAGGAAGCATATGAAGTATAACCAATATGGTGACAAAGTACAGTAGAGTTCAAACAGTCCATGACATTTAAATGTACTCCCATAAAAAATAAGCCTGCTCCAATTAAATTTTGAAAGGGAAAACTCATTGCTAAACATTAAACTTCTGTAAATTTCACCCAAAATGGAATCAAATATGGTTGAAAAGGCACGTCTAGAAGAAACATGGGGATAACATAGAAGAAACATAAATTAAATATTACCAAGTTTTTGAAGCA
Organism: Acacia melanoxylon; assembly: GCA_019022615.1. NCBI lineage: Eukaryota > Viridiplantae > Streptophyta > Magnoliopsida > Fabales > Fabaceae > Acacia > Acacia melanoxylon. The sequence continues at coordinate 403,034 of JAFJYJ010000059.1, forward strand.
TTGCACCAACAGTCTCTGGGTTAACAGGAACTGGGACCTCATACATGTATTGACTACGGAAAGAATGAAAAAGGGGAGACGAGGTTGCAGATCTTTTGGAATCCAGCAAAGAAATACAGAGAGAGAGAGAGAGAGAGAGAGAGAGAGAGAGAGAAAAATGAGGCTAGACTTTGATTGTGAATATTCCAAAGCATGATCCAAAATTCTTGCCACAAAACTGCATGTTAACAACAAATTAATAATTAATACATAGTAAGTATAAAATAATTAAACAATAGATTATAAAGCCTTGCACTACAGACCTTGGGCTTGAGAGGTTAATTGCTAGAGCAGATGAAGCATTTCGAGCTATTGTACACAAAGTTTCAGCTGCATTAGCATGTACTTCAGGAGGACTCTGGTTCATTGAAAAGTTGTAACACAGATTACAACAACAAAAAAACACTACAGGATTTAGAGCGCCTGTTTTACTGGCTGAAGGGCATCTTATTTTTACCACTTTCCTTGGTTAACAATAATTGTATGTTTGCCCATATCCATCAGTTGCTTAATCTTCTCATTTTCCCCGAAGAAGGTGATAATGCAATATACTATTGTACATGCTTAATGAATCTACCTCTAAAACATATATTCTCTACAGATTTTCAATTCGATGGTCCATTAAACTAAATGACAGAATTATAAACTGATATTTTTTTCTATTTTCTCTGGAAGATGAAGAATAGATGGACTCTCTACAGATTTTCAATTCGATGGTCCATTAAAGAAATGAAGGTGTTGGGGTTTGCAAACGAATATGACGCCTGTTCGAAAAAGAAACAGAGGCTGTGAGATTTGACCACGGAAATCACAATTTGTTGCTTGAAGATTTTAGGCAAAGGCAGAGAAGTGTCTTCACGATTTGTTGCTTCAAGATTGAACACAAACAGGAAAAAAATCAATGAACTACTGCATCTCAGCTTTGGTAGTCCAGATCCATTTTTGGACAGTCGACACAAATCACAAAGAGACGTTCAGAGCAAACTTGAAGAACAGGGGAAACAAAACTCATAGATAGACTCATATACGTACATGTATGTCGGCGAAGAACTCAAATGATGCCGTCGGCTTCCATCAGTAGCATTTTCGAAGCTCCAGGAAGACGGACATACCATGTCGGCGAAGCTAGTGTATACATACCATGTCGGTTTCCGTCCGTAGCTTTCTGCACTTAATCATCCGAATCTGAGCCCGTAAGGCTGCTCTATCTTCTCTTCATACTCTTCATAGGGCTCTTCTTCTCCTTCCGCTGCTTCGCTCTTCACTTTGCTGTTTCGATGTTTGAGAACCAACCCCAGGCGATATTTTAGCAGTAAAAATGAATGATTTTGGGAGAACAGTATCAGTGAAGCAAGAAGCAGTGAGATATGGGACGTTTCTGGAAGCAGCGAGACATTCAAATTTGAATTTGAAAACAGTAGGCAGGGATTAAATTTTGCAGGAAGGGCACGAAGCCAAATGAAATGCAAACGGCTTGAATTGGAAGCCGACACTGTTCTTAAGAACAGTAACTCAAGACACAAAAAATAGTAAATGGCTTAAAATGCTATTACTTTTTAGTATATATTGATAAAAATATATAATTATAATATTGTCGGATAGTATTAAATATCACCGATAAAAACATAATCTAATGATTATGACATTAAGACGGGAGGAAGTGGAGAGAGGGGTTAGTGGAGATGTTCCTCTCCCACTGTGTTCCTTCTTTGAACAAATCAAAATTAAGCTACAAGGTTGACAACTTGACACTGGTGCAGCTCTATTTTTGCCCTCTTCCCTACTTTGGCCATAACTTGACTTCTGCTTCTCCATCCGGTAATTTTGTCCTCTTGAACAACTTCACCCTTAGGAACTACAATGGTTTTTGTGTTCAACGAGTATCATGGAGACGACAGCGAACCACAATAAGAATCAGGGTTTTTTAGTGGTAAAATCATAATTTAATCCTTATAAAAAACTATATAATTACTACTATAAAATTAATTATTAGACTCCAGAGGATGCTACAAGGAAAATATCAATCTGACAAGGAAAATTCCATTAAAAATATGAGGGTGAATTGACGGCAAGGGATTCATGACAAAAAAATAAAAGTTTAGGGAAGTTAAATTTTAACTTTGAAATATGAAGTGGTTATATGCAATCGTCCTAAAGTTCATGAGGTGTTGTACAATTTAGCCTATACTTTATTACTCCCTCCGATTCTTAATACCCCGTATAAGAAATATTTGGCAAGTTGATCTTAATCCTAAATATAAAACGTATCTTTTCATAGTTTATCTATATTGATGTTTTATCAATAATAATTAATGATAAGAAGGAATGAGTGAATTATGAAAGGTGATTAGAATATTTTAGAAAATATATGTTATATCAACTAACTTAAATTAATAAATTAAATAAGTATGTCTTATATTGCGAAGGGGTAATTAATTTTTTTTTTGGATATAAAGGAGTAATTAATTATTAACCATCGCCAACTCATTTCTTGGCTTCAACTTTCCATGCAGGGTCGGATCCGATCCGCCTCTGTTTTCTGGTTTTTCGAGGGTTATCTTGTTGTTCTGGGCTCTGGGGTTCTTCTACATCCGCCCTCACCCAAAATAATTACAGCCAAATGGGCATTTTTGTAATCCCACTTCTTTTCATTTTCACGCCGTCCTCCTGATTCTTATAGAAACAAGAATAGAACCATTTTTATATCAAAAAAAAAAAAAAGATTATAACCATTTTTTTCTTGGGCCAAATATGAGAGTTTGTTTGGGAATTATGTTTGTAAGTGGCAGCTGATAGTTTTTTGGTTTGCTGTGTTAAAAAAAAAAAAAAAGACTCTTCTTTAACCAAAAATATGAAAGAACGAGCTGATCGCATTGATCCCAAAAAGAATTTTGAGGAAATTTTTGGCCCAAAAAGAACTTCCAGGAAGTTTAAACTAAAAATTGGCCTGAGAGAAAGCCGCCTTAACAAGTTATTTCCGCGGAGAAACAGGAGAATTAATAACAATTTTACTTTCACAATAACAATTATTAATTAAAATTAATTTTAATTACTAATATTATTATTATTATTATTTTATTTGAAAAAAGAATACCTTTTAATCCTCTCGAATAAATATCTTTGTGCGAGCACGCAGCCTGTATCCCTCTCTTCTTTCTCCTCGTCGTTCATCCCAACCCAATTCCCAATCAAGCGCAGAGTCTCTCAGACTCACCGACCTTCCGATCCATTTTCAACTTGGTTTATGAGGTATCTTTTTTCATCTTTTTTATCAGGCATCGTCTTTCCTGTTTTACTGATCTAAAAAGTAGAGCCTTTATGTGACCTGTTTCGCCATCCTCAGAACCCAACCATTCTAATTCTCTTCCTGATCAAGTTCGGCTTTTCTTTTCATTTTTCTTTTTTTGTTAAATGATCTTGATACATATCTGCACTCGACGGCTCTGCTCTATATGTGCTCTCATGAATTTCTTTTGTAGGCCTTTTAGGTCTTTTTTAAATACCGCCCAACACAAGCTACTTCGTAACCTAATCCAGATCCACCCTATCGTTTGACAATACTTGTATGGTTATTCCACCTATAATTAATTGGCATCTTTGAGGAAAGAAGTATGCTTTTTGGCATGCTGGTTGGCGAATTGTTGTTTTTTCTCTCATCCTGTCTCTCTTGCTTGAGTAATTTTCATGGTGAACAAGCCTTCGATTTTCTTCTATATTTTAATTTGATTTATGGATTTACACTCGAGTAAAACGACATGAACTTTTTCTCTTGAATCATTTTGTATGATTGGACACATCATCCAGTCTGGGGAACTTTCTTCTTCCTTCAGATCTTAAAAGTGTACTTTCTTTTTTCTTTTATTGGTAGTGGATACGTTGAGTGCATAATGTTAACTTGCTTCTCACTTGACTAATCTTGATTGTTCTTGTTGCAGCTCGAAGGAGAGACCCACTCTTGGGTAAGTCTTGTATTTTCAACTGCTTTGTCCCGTTCTTTCTTCTTTGAATATTTTTTTATCTATCTATTCTGTTCCTTCTATGTCCACACATCGTAGGTCCTACACTTTCTTTTTTAAATTTTGGCAAACTTTTATAATGTAAATTTTATGTTACATGTGCATACCCATAGCATCAAGTCAATTATCAGTATGATATTGTTGTCACTGTGAAGCTTAAATCTTTTGATTTTTGTGTCTGACCTGGTTAATCACCATCGGAATCCAACTTAAATTTAATTTTCATGCATTTTTCTGGCAGATGCAATATCTTTATTGATCTTTGTCTTTTGTACTGTTTGTTGCAATTTTCAGTGGTACGCGGATTAAGACCCGCAAACGGAATATTGCAGCGCCACTGGACCCTGCAGCATTTTCGGATGCAGTGGTCCAGATTTACTTGGATAATGCTGGTGATCTGGTAATATGGCGCACACTTTTAAATGCTATTCTATATTGGACCATTTTGGTGCATGCGCCATGCTGCATGCACAAACTGTTTTAACCTAGGCTGATTAAGTAATTTTATGTTTGCAGGAACTTGTTGCTAAGAGCATTGAGTCCTCAGACCTTAACTTCTCACGATACGGTGACACCTTCTTTGAGGCAAGCTCTCTGAAATAGTTTATGTTTTTTTTTATAAAAAAAATGTTGTGTTACACTTTATCTGGAATTTGATACATAGCTTCTATTACTGTGATAGTGTGGCTTCCTTTTTATGACTTATGCCCTACTAAGATTCTGTGTCATATGATGCAATATATTATTCTTCTATTGTTAACTATTATTCTGACGGTATTCTATTACTATCAGCCTTTTTTTAGATTACAACTCCTCATTTCTCATGTACATTCTTATCATTAGGTTTGAGGTTCCAATCATATTGGTAACCACATTTTTGCATGTTAACACTTATTACAAAAGTGATGCTTGGCTGATTCAAAGTAAGAGCATGGTTGTCTTGAACGCTTTATTAACATAAATGACTAAAGTAATGCTTGTTCGCTACTTTCCTCGTTACTGAGGAGCTACTTGCTTTATATTTTCATGTTTTACTGCTGTGGTTTTTCTAAATAACTATGATGCTACTCAGAGGTGCAAAACTTTACAAATTAGGCAGACATTAAATTTAAAATTTCACTTCCTTGATCCTCACTTTTTCGTTTGCAAGAAAATTAGCTGTACCAGTTTGTTTGAAAATTTGAATTCTCTTGTGCCCTCTTTGATTTGTGCTAAGAAAATTTAATCCTCCCAACGGGAAAAACTTTATTTTAGATTTTTGTGGCCCCACTTAATGATTCCAGGATCTTCCAGTGCAGTAATAGTCATTTTCTGTTAACTTTTTTTATTCAGGTACATAATATTTGTCATCTACAAAATCAATTTCATCATTTCATTTTTTTTTTTTCCTTTTTCCATTTGCTTTAAATTTTATTCTATTCTACATGCCAAATGAGAACCTTGCAATTGCTTACTGTCAGAAAATCAATGCCTTCTAGCAAGTTAAAATTTGCTGCAGATTGCAGATCTACTACAAGTTACAGCAATATGCTTAGTCTGTTTCACTATCCTAGCTTCTTATTATTAGTTGTTTCTGATTCATGGCAATATGATGTACCCGCCTGTTGCATTACCACAGGGTGTTTTCTATTATTAGTTGTTTCTGATTCATGCCAACATGATGTACCTTCCTGTTGCTTTGCCACAGGTTGTTTTCACTGGGGGGCGTACGCAACCTGGAACTACCAAGCCTGATGAGGGGGAGCGGCATCCTTACTCTATAATTGATTGTGAGCCAAAGCGTGAAGTCATATCACCGTCTGTAATCTACATACAGAAGATTTTGCGGCGGAGGCCTTTTCTTATCAAGAATCTTGAAAATGTCATGCGAAAATTTCTGCAGTCCTTGGAACTTTTTGAGGAAAATGAAAGGAAAAAGCTGGCAATCTTCACAGCACTTGCATTCTCCCAGAAGCTATCTGGTCTCCCACCAGAAACTGTGTTCCAGCCACTTCTCAAAGATAATCTTGTGGCCAAAGGGTTAGTTCTATCGTTTATAACTGACTTCTTTAAGGAGTATCTGGTTGACAACAGCCTTGATGATCTCATATCGATTCTGAAGCGGGGAAAAGTGGAGGACAATCTATTGGACTTCTTTCCACCTGCAAAAAGATCTAATGATGCTTTTGCTGATCATTTCACGTAAGATTTACTTATGAGTGATTCAGACATGTCTTTATTGTTACTCTTAGGAAATGCTAGTAACTTACCATGGCTGATTGCTTGGTTTTACTTGAATATCATTTTTCACTTTTTTGCCAGTTTCCAGAGCATTGGTGATTTTTATTTTGAGGAAGTTTGACTTCAAGAACTAGTACTAAATAATGTTTGCCTGTGTTATTTGGGAGCATGTAATTTTTGTCACTACATATGGGTTTTATCCTAACTCTGTTTTTGTTTTTCTGTCTTGGACTGGGGATATCCCGACAAGTCTTATGTAGTTGGACCAATTCAAAATTAAATTGTCAGTTTTTCTTTTACTATAGCTATTGATTTATCAAACAAGTCATGGCATTGTGTCCTTGAGAATGTTTGATTATGGTCTTGTGTCTGAAAGGGGTAATTTAGAAGTCTAAGATGTTTAGCAAGTTACAAGTACGATGGTACTTCAAAACTAAGGAGCAAGCTATAATCCTTCCCTAAAACATATGGAATTAGCAATGCCTAGCTTAGGTGATTACAGAAAGCTGGTGATCGATTTAGATGTTTTTAAGACATTATTAAGGCTAGAATACTAACGGCTATTTCTTTCTGATTGCTCTCCCATCCATATGCCTGATAACATGGGGCCCATCAGTGTACATATGTTTAATATCTGATGCAGTGAGAAAAATGTTTTGATTAGAAATTTGAAGAATAAGTTTAGGGAGAAGGAATGATGAGGACTGATTTGGAAAACGAGTCTTGGAAAATGACTGTACTGTTATTTACAATTTTAAATATTGAAGGGGCCAGCTATGTTCAAGTAGTTTAGGTTTTTTTTTTTTGTCTCTAACTTCTCTTTTAGTCTTATCTGGCCAAAAAAGAGATAAGAAATTTTTTCTTTATCTTCAAAGTGTATAATAGAATAGGATTTTTTTTTTTTTTTTTTTTTTTTTTTTTTTTTTGAGTTTTGTAAAACTTATTGGGACGCAACTGAATGAGCGGCCTGAATCATAAAAGTTGAATGGGAGTATCAATTTTTTATGGTTAAAGCATTTGCTTGTATTATTTCTCATCTTCAATTGCTTAGCATTGAACTAGCGGTTGTTAATTGATTACTCTCTGCTTCTTTTATGATTCTTAAGGTTTCAGTGCACAAAATACAATTAATGTCATATTCATTCGTTTTAGATTATCTAATATGCCCTTAACCGTTTTATTTATTCTTTGATAATCATTCCTTTGCTAATTAATTGGATTTAGTAAATATGAGGGTATAATTGGAAAAGTTTATTGTGACAGATAAATATAAACATATTTTTTCTTAAAAATGACTGTAAAAAGCAATGACGGAGTATCTTAATGTGGTTTTTCTTGTTTTCTCTCTATAAACTGTTGGGAGGAGGTAATCATCAGTTGATTTTGAATCGCTGTACTGGGGCATCCAGTCAGTGTACTCTTGTTTGGTGGTGGTTTTGACATATTTTTTCTGTTAATATTTCATATCATGAACCAAGTTGCAACTTATAAATGTCTATTCATTTTTAACTTCTTAGCAAGGAAGGACTAGCAGCCTTGGTGGAGTATAATGAGAAGAAAATTTTTGAGGTGAAACTTAAGGAGATGAAATCTGCTCTGACAACCCAGATAACAGAGGAAACTGATATATCTGAAGTCATCGAAACCGTGAAGCTACGTGTTAGAGATGCCAAGTTACCAGACATAGAGGCTGTGAGAGTTCTGTGGGATGTTTTAATGGACGCTGTCCAGTGGTCAGGGAAAAATCAGCAACAGAATGCAAATGCAGCCCTGCGTCAGGTGCGATGCATTCATTCACTGGGCTTATTTTATGTTTTCTTAGAATCTTATTGTTAGTTAAACAGATCTAGTTTGCTTTCTTGCTGGGAGCAAAAAAGTGTTTGGATATGCAGCCTTCTTGTATATCGAGTCCTCTTAATACATTTTGCTGTTATGCTGTGAACGGATTCATTGGACAAACATCATTTGCGCTTTGCCATTTTGGGATGGTCCTTAATGCTCTGATGTGTGGCGGTCCATGTCCAATGTCTATTGTATGACCTGAATCTATGATGTTCTGTGGAGATACTTTTGGTGATATAAATAGGAAATGCACTTTTTTTTAGAGTTTTGCTGCTGTCCTTAGTTGTTTTAATGGTTGTGTGATGGGTGTGCAAGATAAATGTGTATTAATGGATTATAATGGTGGATTAAAATATATTTGCTTTGTTGAACTTGTTGATGACAGTGCTATGTTTGATGATTAAGGTAAAAACTTGGGCGGAACTGTTGAATACCTTCTGCACCAGTGGGAAACTTGAGCTGGAACTGATGTACAAAGTACAGATGCAATGCTACGAGGATGCTAAACTGATGAAGCTCTTCCCTGAGATTATTAGGTCGCTTTATGACCAAGATGTGCTGGCAGAGGATACCATTCTCCATTGGTTCCGGAAAGGAACGAACACCAAGGGAAGGTATGCACTATGCAGTCATTGTGGAGAGACTGTTCTTTTTTTATTTGCTAAATTGTGTTACCCATCGTATGAAGCTGTGTATTGTCGAATCCTTGTGCTGCAGGCAAACCTTTGTGAAGGCTCTTGAACCCTTTGTGAACTGGCTGGAGGAGGCAGAAGAGGAGGATTAGGTAGGGAGCCCAGATATCAGGATCTGTTTGTCATTATCCATCCAATGTCTGAGACAAGAGACTCGTATTGTCCTTAACATTACTTTCCTTTGCACTCTTCATTACATCCTGCTGTCTTCCGTGGTACTGTTATACTTTACAAATGTGTGTTTGTTTGGGTGTTTGCACCAATGATGGGTCTATTCCATATTCTTAATTAACGTGGCCTTTGAAATTGTCGGCTGTGGTGCCACTAGATGCTTATTAGCCTCTTCTAATTTATTCGTGTCAAAGGGAGGACGCTATGCACGTTGGTATCACGGGGAAAAAAATTGCCAGTTGCGGATTGCTGGGTAGCATATCTAGTTTGCGCCCATGATATAAGAAGTACCCGTACCACCATAATTATTTTAAAGGAGAAAAGTCCAAAATCTCCAAATTAGACAATCCAAACCCATTTAAATGAATCAACCGTCGTTCTCTCTTCCGTCTTGAATTGCGGCAACTTCACTCTTCAGTCTCTTCCTGGGCACGTAAAAAACCAAGCAGAAATCCTTACTACCTAGCTAAAAGGATTTGGCCAGAAAAAATAGTCGCAGAAAAATACGCTCTAGTTCTAAATGTTGGACAATTTATATTATAAATTTTGTCCTATATTTAAAAATGAAATTGTGGGATTTCCGGTTGATTGAATGCGTCATTTAAGGGCACGTAGCTTACAATCACTAGTGAAAGAGTGCCAACTAGCGAATCTTAGCTTACAATCACTAGTGAAAGAGTGCCAACTAGCGAATCTGTTTACAACCATTCAAAATCTTGAATTTCCGCTCGAAAGCAGTCATTTGTCGGCTTGATAGCACAAAGCACGATCCCCTCCGGAGAGTCAATTTGCTGTTAAAGGACGGGCAGTATGACACGTAGGGGATGTGCTATAATGCCCCTCTACTCTTGGTTTTTTTTTTTGGGGGGGGGATCACCGGTAACGTTCTTAAATCCATTGGTGATTCACCATTCTGAATCGCAAGAAGATATTTTATTTTGGGATAAAAAGGCCATAGTTTTCCTTCCATTATCCAACTCGACCAAGAAAGCAGTAGATTCGGTGGAGGAACATTTTTTTTAAAAAAAAAAACCCCTCTTTAAACAAGCTAATTGGCACACCCATATAAATGATTAATGCTGATGTTGCAATTCAAAATAAGGAATACTTTGATTTCTTCGACCATGCCCTCTGAGATTAGCCAACGACATTGTCCGTCATTATTTTAGTTAATGTAACCCGCAAAAACTAACATGTTATGGATTAGAACCCATCATTTCAGTCCTGATCTCTCGGTTTTGCTATAAGGAAATCTATGGCCCCATGCTTGCATGGAACTCAGGATTCAATTCCCTTGAGTATGATTTTTCATGAGTGTCAGTGTTAGAATTTGCACCCTCCACTTCCCAGCTGCCGAAGTCTTCTTTGCACGATCATTTCGTGATCTTGTTTGTATAGAATAAATGCTTTAAGGCTAAGAAAGACCCGCAGCCATGTAAGCAGGTGGGTACATTGCTTCAACGGGATGATGAAATTTGCATTCATTCGCATAGATAATTTTCATGATTCCAAGTAAAATAGAATTTTCTTCAATAAAGACAAAGATCCGTACATAACAGCAAGCAATTTAACCCTGTATCAGGAACCAAAAAACTTAGAAACAATTTGTGAAATTTATTCACTTATCGAGTTTAGGCCTAATTTCGAATCCTTGAATGACAAGGCCGCTCTTCCAATTACCCCCCTTGACCTCACAAACAGCCATTTCCAGCTCCTTGTCATCTATTCCTTGGTTGAAGAAGTCTCCCAATTCGATCTCGAAACATCCATCTTCTCGCTTGTTTGGATATTGTAGATTAAGATTCTCTGCAGGAATAGATGTGCGTGCCTCAACTCCCAGGAACAAGCTGGCACGCCTAGGAAGTCGTCGCCGCAGCGCTCCTTTTGGATATAAACTGACTAATTGCTTGTGAGCATCGCTATCATTGCCGGCAATCCCAACGGAGACCTCCACCGTTTGGTATTCGAACCCATAGGAGCTGGCAGTTAAGTTAAACACGAGGTAAGCTGAATACAAGGTTGAAGGAGACAGCATGCGCGTGTTGATCCGCCCTCGAATCTCCAGCCAACACACACACAAAAGTTCAGCAACCTCCTCGAACCTGCAAAGGTAGCAGTCCCACGCCCCAAATCGGATCACGTCGCAACAAATAAACAAAATACGAAAAGGCCACAGCGTTCAATTGACTCACCTGCCCTCGGGCACCGAAGTCCACCGCCAATACCTCGGAGTGCATCCCCAAACAATAGAGAGACTCTTCGGGGATAGCATGAAACATTTCGAGCCGCAAAATTTATCCAGCCAAAAGCTCTGAATATAAACGAGAATAAGAGGCATGAGACTGAAAAATCTAATCTAAGTAAAAAGGAATTACGAGGGAAGTAAGAAGCGTAAATCTGCAGAGATGAAAATGAAATAAAATTGACATAGGAGGAGAAAGAAGGGGAAGGAATACCTTGAGACCGTCGTCGATGAGGAGGGGTTGGTGGGAGAGGGAGAGATAGAGATGTTTCTTGGAAGAGAATGAGGGAGGGGAAGAGGAAAGGGAAAGGAGGGAGGGGAAATCGGGAGGGAGGAAGGAATCCCAGAGGGCGTCGGAGTCGGCGGCGGAACAGAAGGAGGAGGAAACACAGGAGAGCCTGCAGGCGTCGCGGGGGGACGTGAAGGAAAGGACGTGGGCGATGCAAGCTTCGGGGAGATCCATGAATAGAGTGAATTCTGCTTCTGCGTGTTGCCAGTGTGGGGAGAGGACCGCTTATAAAGGCTCACGCCATACGCCAGGAAGCTTAGCGCTTAAGTCTGGCCATGTGATGCCCCTCAAAATCTTTTATTATTTATATTTATTCTTCACCACCTTTTGCCGACCTTTTCATTTCTGAAATCAGCCCATTTTTGTCCAACTGAACCTTATATTTATTGACATCACCACTCCTACATCTTATTTGCCGCCACTTTACCGGATACGGTAAACGGTAAAAAAAAAAAGAAAAAAGAAAAACCAAATGCTATAGAGTGAGAAGCATCCGTCAAAAGATAATTTTATCTTGGAAGTTTTTATTGATGGGTAATTTTTTCAAGAAGTACAAAAAAGAGAGTAATTTTACTCTGACCGTTAATCTAGTTAATTTTAACTGTTAATTGATCAAATATATTGAAACTACGATTCGCGTATCATCATGTTATTTGTATTAAGGTACAAACTTATACTGAATGTTTTAAATCTATTTTTTTTAAAAAAAATGAAGTAAATAATACATGAAGGTTAAGGGCAAACTTACTTTTAAAAAAATAACATGGATGAACATATGAACTATTAGTTCAGCATATTTAATCAACTATGGTCAAAATTAACTAAGTTAACGATTAAGGCAAAATTATTCTATTTTTAACACTTTCAAGACAAAACTATCATCCAAAAAAACTTTGAGGCAAAATTATCCCCACTTAAATACTATGCTTAAAATCTTTCTTACGAAAAACGATTTTCAAACCGTAAAGAAACGGTTTTCTTCACCTCTCTTCTCGTCACATCATCTTGAAATCCGTCATTTAATTAAAAAAGAATAAAACGTGTTTATCTTCCCCAACCCACATTTTCCCTTTTGCCTCTTTCTTTTCTCACATCTGCCCACTCTCTTTTATTAGTTAATTAGCATAGCCCCTTGCCATGTACAAGGGCAAGTTTAGTAGAACGAGAATCTATATTGTTTTGCTGTAGTATTACTTAAAGATGTATAATTGTATTTGTAATTGTTTTATATGATAGGTTTTTTCTTTATTGATAATAAAAACTAATTGTTTTTATCACCATCATGTTGAAAATTTTATAAATTCTTGTAAAGGCTAAAAAAATTCATTAATTTTCTAGAAAACTTCAAAATATAATTTTTTTTGATATAATGGAATATGGAAATATAAGTTCATATATAATGATTACAAATTTCATTGTAAATATATTGATATCGACTTCCTTAAATTTTTTAAGGATGAAACTTTACATTTTAGGCTGATTCCAAAATTATTTTTATTTGCCAATCTTTAATTTTAGGTCCACATCCACATGTTTCAATTATAATTTTTGAATCTATGATACTTGTAATTATTTTTAACGAAATAAACCACTTGCCCACAAATCATAGATCCATCATGGGCTATGGATGTTATCTCCTATTAGTGGCTTATTGCATATTCATGTTGACCATATTGGCTATCATAGAATCCCTGAAGAGGCAAAATCATAAATGAGTTAAGAAATTGAGAAGTAGATGAAGAGAAAAAAACAACATGGTTTAAAAGCACCAACAGCTTACACGGAGAGAGATATCAGTCAATGAAATTTTTTAAGTAATTATCAACTTCCAGCTTGGAAATGTTCAACAGCTAATATGCATGAAACTGCAACCAACTGTTCTTCAGACTCATATGATATCCCTTCCTAAATTGCATTTCCTCCTTTATGAGTTGATTGTTCATCTCTATGTTCTAAATCAATCTGATTGAGCTTATTCATCAAGGTATACATTTTCCTTTGGAATTCCCAGCGTGCTTCTCTTTCAGAGATCGAGTTTCAATTATTTAAGACCATGTTCAAACTTCAATAATTTGTGCTCTGCATCAGGCCAAGTTCCCCGTTCAACTTAAGAGAAAAAGGAAAGAGAGGAATATAGAGGAAGAACTCACCGGCCTACATCACTCTTAAGTTTATAAGTGTACTTTTAATCCTTTTATTTTAACACTGTTAATGTTAGTAACGAAAAATGCTGACTCAACAAATTAAAGTGTAGACCCACCCAACAGTCAATATATTAATTTTTTATTTTAATTTAAAATTTGTATAAATTAAAAATACTCCTCTAATCCTAAATATATAATTTATAATGCAACTTATATTTAGGAGATGATGTTATATTTAGAAGATGATGTAGTAATTAAAAACTGTCAATAATATCAAAACTATTGAAAAATCATCAAATCTTAGTTGGGGATTTCAAAACGCGGCCAGATTCAGGTAACCTTCGACGGAGGAGGAATGTTGAGGTCAAGATCTAAGGCTGTTTGAGGTGAAGCACACTAATTTGTGGGCGCCAGCAACGCTAACGGAGCATGGAACTCCGCAACAAGCCTATCAAACCTGCAAATCTCATGTCGACGGCGATGACAAGTCTGTTGGATATTCTTGGCAGTGTGGAATGGGTTAGAGGCTGCGAGTGAAGTGGGTCTATCCCTAGGAGTCATGTTCTTCGCTTAAGATTTGGAGGGTTTGAAAAAGAGCACCTTTTTTTTTTTTTTTAACCAAAAAAAAGAAAAAAGAAAAAGAGCACTTTTTGAAGAGGGAGGGAGGGAGAGAGTACAGATTACCCAAATGATAAAGAGGCCAACGGGGGAAGAGAGGAGAGAGGTTAATTCTAATTTTTAAACATAAAAAAAATATTATATTAAATTATTAAAATTTAGGAATGCTTTATCCTCATTGTACAATCAACAACTCAGCTTGATGACTCAATAGTTTTCGTTAATAATGTTAACGAGGTTAGAATAAAGGATTAAGTAGCGATTTTGCTCTGGAAGTACACTCTCAAAAGCAATGTTGTCCTAGAAGTTTTTTTGGACTCAATTTTGCTTCAGAAGTCTAAAAACGTAGCAATGTTACCCTCCACTAATGGTAAGACTAACAGAGTTAGCAAACTAGATTGTGATACCCTCACACTCGAGTGTGATGTCCTCCTCACTCACTTAGGCCCCGTTTTCCGTCGCGCTTGGTTCACATTTTCCTGGCAAAATGTTTTTCGGTGGCAGGATGATTTTCCTTTATACATGGGAAAATGGGTTCCCACCAATTTTGGTATAAACCATTTTTCGGCGGAGCAAGAAAATCAAAGAAAAACTTACCTTTGCGAGCTTCTGGTGCGTCTTCAATCACGACACAACTCTCACTAATCTCCAGCTCTTAAACTCATCGAAGGAAGAAGAAGGAGGTTGATGGTGCTCTCTAGCTCTTGTTTTCCTTAGGTCATCGATTGTCTATGGACTGAAGAACAGAGAAGAAGCGATGGAAGAGAGTGTGCACATCGTGCACACTCAAGTGTGCATTGTGCACACTTGAGTAATGCACGAAGGGTTTGCAAATGGGCATTGCCTATTTATGTAATGCATGAAGGAAGTAGTAGCGATGGTAGTACAAGGTGTGTGTTTAATTTTGATGATTTGAAGCAAGTTCAAAGTAGTTTTGATCATTACGAGCACAACAAGTATTCTGTAATACTCATGAGAGAAATAAATGCTAGTGTCGAGAGAAGGTGGAGTACTTTAAGGTGGCTGTGGTGGAGGTGAGTAAATAACTGCTTGAGCAAAAGACGCCGGAAACAATGGTGGTGCAGAATTCTTCTTGATAAATATTCATTGAAAGTGTAGAGAATTGGGTGGCATTGACGGTGGAGATAACCGGGGGTGGTGCAGTGTACACTAGTCAGCCACTTCATCGCTTTTAACAGTCTTATAACTCTGTCTATGGCATTTTAAACAGAAGGAGCAAAGCTGGAGAGCACCATCGACCTCCTTCTTCTTCCTTCGATGAGTTTAAGAGCTGGAGATTAGCGAGAGTTGTGTCGCAATTGAAGACGCACCAAAGCTCGCGAAGGTAAGTTTGTTTTCTTTGATTTTCTTGCTCCGCTGGAAAATGTTTCCACCAAAATTGGTGGGAACCCATTTTCCCATGTATAAGGGAAAATCATCCCGCCACCGAAAAACATTTTGCCAGGAAAATGTGAACCAAACGCGACGAAAAACGGGGCTTAAGTGAGTGAGGAGGACATCACACTCGAGTGTGATACCCTTACACTCTAGTGTGAGGGTATCACACTTGAGTGTGCTAACTTTGTTAGTCTCACCGTTAGTGGAGGGCAACATTGCTATGTTTTTAGACTCATGGGCAAAATTGAGCCAAATAAAACTTCCAGGACAACATTCTTTCAGGCGTGTCTTTGAAAAAAAAATTACTTAACCCTAGAATAAATGGATTAGAAGTATACTTTATAAATTTAAAGGATTAAAATGGTATCTCAAATAAATTAAAAGATCAAAAGTATACTTAATCATTATCTTATAAAGTAAGAAAACATTTTGTTTTTTTAATTAAATGACGGATTTCAAGACGATATGAATAAAGAAGAAATCGTTCTTCCCAAAAACGATTTTTTCACAATTTGAAAATCGTTCTGGACAAAACGATTTGAAGTGTAGTATTTCAGTAAATACTTCACCATTTTTGGTGTTTTCTTTTGCTGTTTATAGATAGTATCCCAATAAATTTCCCAGAATTTGCGAAAGAAGAGGGTGGGGCCACGTGTACTAATCAACCAATTATGGGGTAAACCCTCTGTTCAGTTTATAATTTTTTGTTCGCTTAATTTTTATACATAGAAAATATTCAAATGAAATTAAATCATAGTATATTAATTCTTAATAGATTGTATTATATATTAATGGTGGCACATGCACATGAATATGGCAAAGGAGGTGGACAGCTCAGAAGGAAGAGCGCTGAAATCTGCCCACATTTCGCTCCATCCCCTCTGAGAGACTTGTTCCCAATGTCAGCCATTGCCTCTTTCATTGTCTTTTCAATTCCCTCCTCAAACATGCGCCATGGCTTCCCCTTCTTTCCTTTTACCTTCTTCCCCATAGCTTCTCCTCCCTTCCCCCGCAGGGTCCTTCAATCTTCTTTGAGGGACCCTCTGCCCCCCACCTTTCTTCATTAATTCTCTTTTCTTTTTTGTTCTCTACGTAAAGTTTCTTAATTTTCTCTGCCTTAGATGATTGCATCATCAGTGCCGCTATGAATTGTTTCTCGTGTTTCACCTCTCAGAGAAATAAGAAAAACCTTGCCACCGGACACCATGAATATGCAACACAAGATCATGTCGCTTCAAAACCACCGGGTACATTCTTTTCTGCATCTTATAGGATCACATTATTTGAATTCAATGCAGAAGCTCCAAAATTCCTAGCATTGAACCTATTAGTTTTCCTATCTGTTTAAGAATAATAATAATAAAAGAAATAACAAACGAGTCTCACAATATCGATCGATCATGATTAGGCAGATAATGGAACCCAAGGTCAGAGCCCAAATATTCAAGCGCAAACATTCACCTTCCGCGAGCTAGCAACCGCCACCAAGAATTTCAGGCAGGAATGCCTGTTGGGTGAAGGTGGATTCGGAAGAGCGTACAAGGGCACCATTCCGGCAACCGGCAAGGTCATCCCTGCTCTCATTAAGCAATGGAAGAAATACAAATTCAATATTACTTACCTCTGCTATGCCACAGGTGGTAGCTGTGAAGCAATTGGACCGAAATGGGATGAATGGCAGCAAGGATTTTCTGACAGAGGTCGCAGTTTTGAGTCGCCTGAACCACGAAAATCTGGTGAATCTAGTTGGTTATTGTGCCGATGGGGATCAACGTCTTCTGGTCTATGAATACATGCCAGGGGGCTCTGTATATGATCGTCTTTTTGGTACCCTCGCCCTTCACCTGTTCTCATTAAATCATCACATTAGCATATTCATTTTTTCATACCATGTAACAATATTGACAATGTGGCAGAGGTAGAGGAAGGAAAGTCTCCTTTGGATTGGTTCAACAGAATGAAAATAGCGTCGGGAGCAGCGAGAGGACTTGAGTATTTGCATGACAAGGCCAATCCACCAGTTGTTTACAGGGACTTGAAATCCTCCAACATCCTGCTGGATGGCAATCTTAACCCGAAACTATCTGATTTTGGGCTCAACAAGCTTTCCGGAGGAGACAGAACAAATCTTATATCCCCCGGAGTTACGGGTACTTATGGCTACTCTGCTCCCGAGTATATTAGGACCGGACACCTCACCTTGAAATCAGACGTCTACGGTTTTGGAGTTGTGCTGCTGGAGCTCATCACCGGACGGCGAGCCATTGATACTACCAAACCCAATGAGGAGCAAAATTTAGTTTCATGGGTACGTTATGTTATCACGTTACACCGCCTTGAATTCCTGCCTTGTTAATTTAGGATTTGTGCAATGAATGAGCAGGCACAGCCCTTATTCAGAAATCCAAAACAATTCCCAGAAATGGCGGATCCGCTGATGAAGAAGCATTTCCCGGAAAAGGATCTAAATCAAGCGGTAGCAGTAGCGGCCATGTGCCTCCAGGAGGAGGACGGGGCGAGGCCTTTGATGAGTGACGTGGTAACTGCTCTGAGTTTCCTGTCCATGGTTCCACCGGAGGTAATTCAGGCATCGTTGTCGACCTCCACCTTGCCCCCGCAGGATGAGGGTTCCGACGAGGAGGAGGAGGAGGAGGAGGAGGAGGAGTATGAGGATGAGGATTCTGATTATTCTGATGAGACGGAGGGAAGATCAAGCCGCAGAAGCAGCGGGAGTTGGGAAGAGGAAAGCGTGACATCCAGCAAGAAATCGCGAAATTTGAGCCAGAAGAAAAGTAGCACCAGAAAGATTAGCAGTAGAAAATCATCTAGAAGCAGGAAGATGAGCAGGGAATGGGAGGAAGGAGGAGGAGAGGGAATGCACGAGAGAGGGAGCAGCAGGATGTCTGAAAGAGATATATCGTTTGGGCTCACCAGCAGCGGGGAGATCATGCGCGGCGGCGGCAGTGACGACAGCAGCAGCAGGGGGTTGCAGCACGCCCATACTGCCAAACATCCCGAAGCTTCCAAGGATCGTCGCAGGGGACGACTCGCCGCTTCTAGCGCCAAAGTCTATTATTAATCGCATCTTCTTCCTTAATAGCCGTATATTCACCCATCTTTGCTTTCATTTATTTTCTTATAATTATTATTTGGTTCGTTTATGCATCACTTTCTTCTTAAAAGCGCCACGCAGGACACACGAACCACATGTCTGTCGTTCAACAGTAACTTTCTAATTCCCACTATACTATTCGACTCCCGATCCCCTGCTCCTTCTCCGTCAACATTAATTGTTTGTAATCACTTTAATTTAATTTGTCTCCAATACACACACACACATTTACAAGCCTTGTATGACACTCGGAGATCCAGCTATACCATTTCCCATTACACACACACACACACATTAAAAAAAGTAAAAGCTAATATAGTACATTTAGCAGTAATCTTAGTGTTGGAAGGGAAGAGTTGTTTATTTCTGCAAACAAATTGAAGCAAGTAATTGCAAATGATGAATAACTAGTTTGCACTTGGAATGAGTCATCTTATTTCATATGATGTTGTCCATGAAGCTTGAACTTGAGGGCTGCATGGCTTTTCCACCATTATATATGCGCAATGAAGAGGAAAGGAAAATATTAAAGGGTTAAGGGTTTATTTTATCAGGAGAGTTGTTACACTTGAGCTATTTTGTCATTAAAGTTTTCAGGGTATAATGTCGCCCGAAAGTTTCTAAATTGTAGCAACTTTTTTATAGTTATTATCCTAGTTAAGTTTAACCATTAGTTTATTAAATATGATGAATTGACAGTCCACATATCATTTAAGTCATTTTTGTTTTGGGTTTAGATACAAATTTCCCTTGGAAGTTTTCATTAAAGAGAGTAATGCTACTCTAAAAGTTTCTAAATTGTAGCAAATTCACCTAACTGTTATTTAGGTTAAATTTACCAAGTATGCTTATTTGACAAGTTTATGTGTCGTCCATTTCATTCTTTTCAAAGTCAAAATTAAAAATATGTATTATTATTATTATTATTTTTAAAAAAAATGCATCCCATATGAAGGATTATAGACAATCAAAGAGGTGAAAACATCATGTGCGATAAAGATAAAATCAAAGAGGTACTTGTATATCTTAACGTCACTGGGGTACATTGGTATGAGTTTTTGATGGCCTTGTTCTTAGCAATAATCCTTAGTATGTTATAAATCTAGTGATTGAATCTTTTTCTTAATTACTCTATGGGGAATATGAGCTTCTCCTCCATATATAACTTCTTCTTCTTCAATGTTGTTGACACTGCCAGCTCAACATATTTAGTTAACTAACAGTCAAACTTAACATAGATAACTGTCAGGGCGACATTACTACAATTTAGAAATTTCCAGAACATCTTTGCTTCTTAGTGAAATTTTCTTGGACAAATTTACACCTTAACAAAAATAACGTGAGTGGCACGTGGACTATCAGATCAAGGTATTTAGTCAACTAACGGTCAAATATAATTAGGATAAACTAGAGCAAAATTGATATGATTTAGAAATTTCTCAGGTGACATTACATCCTGAAAAACTTCAATAACAAAATTGCTTTACCATGACAACTTTCGAGGCAAAATAGACCCTTAATCCAATATCAAAATGCTATGTTAGGGAAGTATTGGTTCCAACCCATAATGTGAGACCTAGTTTGTAATATAGTTTTGTACTATATATAAACTAGGTTATATATTTAGATCAGAAGAGTTGCTCATGTAAGCTCGTTATTGCCTTCAACAATTTCAACTTTTATGGTGTGAGATAAAGATGAAATCGTTTACATTTAAAACAAAATTTTGTCTCATATGCTCACATACAATTTCTCATATACTATATTCTAAATATTCTATCTTATTGATAAGTCATTTGCAACATGCTTTTCTAGAATTAAGAAAAAATAGATCTATCTTAAATTTTAATGAATTTCTAACTCTCTCTATTTAATATATACACTCTCAAGGAAGAATAACAATATGTACAATACATGGAAGGCAAAATGGTACATTCATGTGAAAAAACTAATGAGTTGACTTATAATTATGATTAAAAATCTCCCATTCAACATATAATAACTAAAACCAGAGGAGTATACACGTATATTATTACACATTGATAAAATCTATCATTTCCCACCATGTAAGTGGCTTATAATATCGTTATTTTCTATCAATAAAATATAAAGTTGGAACATATCTAAATATGGTGGAAGTCATATTAATAGTAAAAACAAGTGTATATGAGAGAACATTTAAAATGTAGGTAGATGGAAAAGTGTGACATTATTAATTACATGAAAAAATTGAAATCTAGTCATCAAAGGCGAACAATTTCACTTTATTCTATACGTCATAAAAGTTGAAATCTTTCTTGACAAGAATGAGTTTAATTTGTATAAGTGCAGTATTTTAATAAATACTGCTCGTCGCAATGTGATATTTTGAAAAAAATTCCCTGTTTATCATAGAACGGTATAAAAGGCCCTAGGACTGCATTTATTAGGTATAATTACATTCCGCGAATAACTTTGAAGGTGGCTAAAGGAACTAAGGAAGGATCGGCAAAACGTGTGTGAAGACCTAAAAAGTGATGTCATATATACACCAAACATATATTCATATACGTATGTGTGTGTGTGTGTATAATTATGTATGTGTGGATGACTGGATGGATGTGTGAGTGTGCATAGTCTGCTCAAACCTTGTAATCCTAGCCTTGTACTTAGATTTTAACGCAAGAGGATACGACAATAAATATTCTCCTGAGCACAATGAAATTATTCTCATTACAATTTTAATATCATCACTAAAGAGCAATATAATACCAAAGACAGCTCCGATCGAGAGCAGCAATGCTTTTTGGGCGTTCTGCATGGTTCAGAGCATCTACGTACGTCGTATATCCTAGAGTAAGGGAAACAAAACAAGGGCACGTCCACTCCACCAAACCAATTAATTTAATGACCCGGCCGCCATCGATCGACGTACGTCGATGGATCCCATATAGTAAGCATGCATTTCATAATGTACAAGACGACAACATATACTTACGTACATAGATAACGTGTCGCTGATGCTTTGTGCGTGTCATGTAATAATCAAATGGGAGGATATGGAGGTGGATGCGCTATGATGCTGCTTTGCCTTCTGCCACCCATCCAAAACCAAAAATGACGACAGAAGAGAATTTAGAACAAACCAAGTAACGTAACTACATATATATGCACGAGCAAGCGAGCGAGCGAGCATGATTAATTAATACGACATACATACCGATCGGGCAAGAGTGTTCTTATAGGCCTTATCCAATTCCTCGAACACAACCTCAATGGTGGGGCGGCCTCTGCTTGATTTGGCAACACAGAGAACTGCAATATGCAGGATGGCCTCAAAGTCCACCGTGTTTACTTGTCCCTTCAGCCTTGGGTCTTCAAAATCCGATACTGACCGCCTTCCCATGCTCACGTCCCTCGCCTGCAAAAAATTACAAATTTAATATGCCTCCCTTCATTTGGTTCTTTAATTAATACGTACATGGGGATGCAAGAAATAGTACCTTCCTGGTGAGCTGATCTCTGGCGTCAAGATCTAACTCTATCACCTTCTGACCCGATAGAATTTGCAGGGCAACTATTCCAAAACTGTAGACGTCACTGGCACATGTTAACTTGGCATTGCTCATGTACTCTGGATCCATATACCCTATGGTGCCTCTTACATCCGTGAACACTTTGCTCTCTTCCATCCCCAGCATCTTCGCCAGCCCAAAATCCGACAGTTTAGCTTGCAAACTCTCCGTCAGCAGTATGTTTGTCAGCTAAATAATTTCAAATCCATATATGTCCACCATTACTTTCTATCCATCCCATTCATATTCATGTTCATTCTTTTTCTTCCGCACATATTATTAATCACGTGATGTGTGTATACGTGTGTGATTGTATACATACCTTGATATCTCTATGGACAACGCAGCCCTCAATATGATGGTGCAGATATTTGAGAGCGAAGGAGCACTCCCTTAAAATCCTAACTCTTGTTTCCCACGTCAAATGCGCTTCACTTCCTGAATATATGTGTGTAAGATACAATAAATAACAGCATGTATAATATATATATATATATATGTAGAGTGTGTGTAGCTAGGAAAAAGAAATAATCTTTATCATATCTGAATGAGAAAACTGAGGAGAAAGGAAGACATTACTCAAGAGATGCTGGGCTAGATTGCCTCCAGCACAGTACTCATAGACTAAATATCTGTCTCCATCTTCAATGCAACAGCCAAAGAGGCAAACGAGATTGGGATGGCGAAGCCTGGAAAGGCCTTCGACTTCGCGGGTGAAAGAATCAGAGCTGTTGGTTTTGTTGAGGTGCTTGATGGCCACCACCTGCCCGCTGGGAAGAACCCCTTTGAACACCTGTCCCGCACTCCCTCTTCCCAGGCACTTCCTCTCGTTCCAGTGGTTTATGGCGCACTCTATCTCTGCCTTGGAGAACCAGTACATCCCCGACCACGTCGTTATCTCCATCAACGCCCCCGTTTTCCGAGGTTTCTTCTGCCACACGCACCTCACCAGGATCGCCGTCAGGGCCATCGCAATCACCGCCAATAGAGCAACTATGAGGAACCTTGCCGAAGAAGCTACAAAAAAACAACACCCATGCATTTATGCATGTCTGTTAGTCAGTCTGTACGTACGTGGTTTTCACTCTCGTCGAATTAACTATAAGGCACAGCTTGAATTGATGATTTCACTCACATCTGAGGAAGCCTGCCAAAGAAATTATGAAACTGATGAGGAAAATTAAAGGAAGAAGGTAATAGACGAGTGAAGAGGAGCGGTATACCGTTGTTGGGGGGAAGAGGCCAACAGCGCAAGAACTTGTCAGAAAGGGCAGGATCGTCGGGTTTGCCAGCAGCAAGGGAAACAAGGGCGGCGACGCCACAAACGGCTCTTTCGAGGGGAATGTCCTGGCGGCCGAGTAACTGTTCGTAGAGGGAGTCTCTGATATTCAAGACGGCATAGACGCAGGAGTAACAAGAATCGGAAGAGGGATGGTCGAAGTGGGCGCACTGGTCGAGGGCGCTCTGGTAGAACTGCTGGACCTGAACACCGGGGAGGGTGAGGGTGGAGCATTTGGAGGCGCCGGGGCTCAAGTCGTGGAAGCCGCAGGAACCGGGAGAGAGGCCGTATCGGCTAAGGAAGGCCTGGGAACAGGCGTCCCATTCGGAGGAGGAGATGAAGAGGGTGGCCTGCTGGGGAGAGTCACGGGCATGGGAGGCCAAAGCCTGAGAGAATAGAGTGAGGGCATTACGGCAGCAGAGGGTGTTGGGGAAGGAGTCCCATTCATCCATGTGCTCCTGCACCATCCCGCACTCCTCGTATTCCACGAAGGGGTATGCAGTCAGATTGAGGCCGCACTGGAGCGCCACCCCACGCACCAGCAGCAGCAGCAATACTATGAGTCTCACGACGATCATATCCAAACTTCCTCTTCCCCGCCCCCTCCTTTACCATACATATACATACTTCACTTCCCTCGTCCCTATCGCCCCCTCCATGGATATTCTCTTTCTTTCTTTAATTTGCTTCCAGCTTCACCCCTCAATTCCCAACTCATCTTCCCCCTCGCCATCATCGCCCCCTCCCTTGCTTCCTCATGAAATCACCGACCTCCGTTTTTTAAAAATTTATATATATATCCATCCATCCCCATGCATGACCCCCACGCCTCCTTCAGTTTTAACATGCCATGCAAATAATATCCATCAGCTAAAAAAAATGTAAATTCATAATTATTACTATATATGTGTTGACAAAAATTTAATTTAAGATTAGCTATTTTTCTTTTTCTTTTTAAATATCACCTTCCAGAAAAATTTCTCATTCATTTATCATTTTGCCATTCAACACAGCACTTGAAATATTTTTGTAATTATACTATCATCTTCACTGGCTTTAATTACTAAGTAAGAAATATACTCATCCAAGAGAACAAATACAAAGGTAGAGTATTATTATAAAGTCTACAAGAAATGATCTTTTGGCCCTGCCTTTTAAAATCTTGGACGAAAAATTAACATTTATTACCTTGTTTTTTTTTTCTATACATTTATTATCTTGTTAAATGTTACTACCTAGGTCACAATTATAAGGCACAATTGACTTTTTTTAGAGAGATTAAGGAAGATAAATAAGTTACTTAATCATTTCATATGTTGTGTTTTCTTAGATTATATATTAGTTTATTGGTCAAACTATTTAGTCGGAAGAAAAAAATAAAAATAAAATACTTTAAGTTAATTGAATTAGTTTTTTTAATCTCTCTAAAAAAGTCAACTAGGTCTTATAATTAGGACGTACTTACTACCTTCAACAACATATCTAGAACATTGTTTTGGAAGAGGATCCTCTCCCCATTTCTCGCATTCGATCGATCTCGCCCATCCGATCTAGATTTGACGGCCGAGATGATCGATCATTCAAATTTTTTTTTTTAAAAAAAAATCAACCGTTGGATCAAGATTTGGACGGTTCGGATCGATGCCCGATGAGGGATAATGAGAGAGGTGATGATGAGAGGATCCGGACCCGTTTTTTTGGGCGTCATGAAGTGGGCCGATTGAGATCTTGCGGGCCTTGGTCATATTGAAACCCAGTTTTACTTTGACACGAAAGTGATTCAAACTTACGACCAATTGGAACTGGCGACGTGTACCTTCCCGGTACCGTTACGAGTTTGTTTACGGTCCACACGATGTTCTTATCCGAGACCTCGTGCGACGGCGCCCCTTCATTCTCCTTCTACTCCCTCCCTGCTCTGCCATGACGCCCCTGTTTCTCGCACTGCTCCGTCGTCTCCCTCGTCCCACTCCATCGGCTACCACATAAGGCGTGTTTTCTCTCTTCTGGCATTTCGGCAATTCATTCCTTCTGACAGCTATTTTATTTGTCTTCAATCAATGCCAATAATATGTTTCTTTTAGGCCATGGGAAGAATTATAAATCATTCATCCTAGGTTATTGGAAATGACTGAACGAGGAGAATTAGAACAAGTAGGCCAGCAATTTCCTAAGAAGAAGAAAGCCAATTTATGTTTTTGTTTAGCATACCCATAGGAAACATCTGCATTCATTCAGTTCTACTCGGAGAAATGACTAGATGGTAGATGCTATTCACCACACACTTTTATGATTGCTCTTGCTAATTATTCCGTGTTCTTTCTCAGGTCGTCATTTTTGGAAGCCAAACATGGCGTTGGCTTCACACTCAATGGTTCTATTCAACCGTGGAGGCTGCGCCGATATATGCATCAGATTGGGGCTGACAGTTGATAAGAGGTTGCAAAAGATAAGAAGAATTGCTTGTCGTGACGTGGTGGTACTCCAAGTATTGTCCAACAGCAACAACTCAACACACTTGCAACTGTTGAGACCTTGTGGACATCACCGCAGTTTGGCGTCGAGACTTTCGAAATCGCTTGGACGACAGAAACAAGACTTGTCCGCTTCGGCGCATGGAACCCGGACAAATGCACCCCAGGTACTCGCTGAGGTGTCTGAGTTTCTGGTGGATAGAGCGACTGTTTTCCTCAAAGATTGGAGCTATTCACGCTTCTTGGAATTAGCCGGTATATTGTTGTGTGCATTTATTGTTATTCCATCAGCCGATGCTGTCGATGCCCTCAAAACTTGTGCCTGCTTATTGAAGGGATGCAGGTATACGTCACGTGCCATTTGATTTTAGCACACTGGAGTCCAGAGTCTAACCATGTATTTTCATCTGTGTAGGATAGAACTTGCCAAGTGTTTATCCAATCCATCGTGCGCTGCCAATATTGCTTGTCTCCAAACTTGTAATAATCGACCTGATGAGACTGAATGCCAAGTTAGTCCTTCCCGTCCCTTCATTGACTTGCATCTGTGCGACGTTTTATACCAACCCCTTTTACATTTCCTCCTTAACCTTCCAGATTAAATGCGGGGACGTGTTCGAAAACAATGTGGTTGATGAATTCAACGAGTGTGCAGTCTCGAGGAAGAAATGCGTGCCTAGGAAATCTGATGTCGGAGAATTTCCCGTTCCAAATCCTGATGTCCTTGTTAAGAGCTTTAACATCGGAGATTTCATTGGGAAGTGGTTCATCAGCGCCGGCTTAAATCCTACCTTTGATACTTTTGACTGCCAGTTGCATGAATTCCACACGGAATCCAACAAACTTGTTGCTAACTTATCATGGAGAGTAGAGACTCCAGATGGCGGATTTCTTACTCGATCAGCTGTGCAGAGATTTGTACAAGATCCTTCTCAGCCTGGAATACTCTACAATCACAATAATGAGTACCTTCACTATCAGGACGACTGGTAAGTCCTTGCTCAAAAGTCAAACATTTGTGCAATTTTCAAATTTTGGTAGAAAATTTCATTAATATGTGCACAAGACTGAAAACGGAGGGGCCATGAAATACAGGTATATTATATCATCCAAGATTGAGAAGAAATCAGACGATTACATATTTGTTTACTACAGAGGGAGGAACGATGCGTGGGATGGCTACGGAGGCGCGGTTGTGTATACAAGGAGTGCAGTTTTACCGGAAAGCATAGTTCCGGAACTTGAGAGGGCGGCAAAGAGTGTGGGAAGGGAGTTGAGTAAGTTCAAGAGAACAGACAACAGGTGCGGGCCAGAGCCGTCCCTGGTGGAGAGGCTGGAGAAGAAGGTGGAGGAAGGAGAGGAGACCATTGCGAGGGAGGTGGAACAGTTAGAAGGGGAGGTGGAGAGGGTGGGCAAAACGGAGATGACCTTGTTTCAGAGGTTGGCGGAAGGGTTCAAAGTACTTGGGGAAGACGAGGAAAATTTCTTGAGGGGCCTATCCAACGAAGAAATGAACCTGTTGAACCAGCTTCAAATGGAAGCCACTCAAGTAGAGCAGCTCTTCGGGGGCGCCTTGCCAATCAGGAAACTCAGGTAACTCTTCATTTCCATTATTTGTGCTGGGCAGCTTGAGAGATTTCTCTCCCTTTCTCAATTATTCGTGAACATTTGTCTGTCTATAGTGGATTATTCGTGTGGCCTCCGACGTTATGTTCAAGTTTTGGCCCGTTAGCCGGCTTGACGATATAGTACTAATAGTATTTACCCAAATGCATGTTAGCGTGGAAATTAATGATAAACAAATTCAATGCCGAGTAATAACTAATTTCAGCCGATATAAGTCCATGCTGGTCAGGAACTGGAAGATTAGCTTGCATCACTCAGGAGGGCGAATGCAAAATAATAGTACCGAGCACGTGCCTGAACACTATGATTAATTATTTCATTTTTACACGAGGAAGGCAACGCCAGTTCTATCAAATTCAAATGCGCTATTAGCACTCCTCTCATAAAACACTTCACGCCACTCCTTCCATACATAAAGACACGGGAAGCTACACCTCACAACCAAAAGAGAATAGACAAGTTAGGACTATAGAGCTTTAAGTATGGGTTTTGAATTCTTTCGGCTGTTCAATTGCCCAAGTGAGAGGACAAATAGAAATAGAATGGGACCCAATTACAAGGTGAACTCGACTCCTCCTTTATCTCCTCACTTGAGAAACTGAGGGGCGGGGATCCAACTCCAACTGAATTCAAATCCAACCATCATCCCAAGAAATGATCACAGTTTAGCAAGTGATCCCATATCAGTCTTAACTCCTGTTCAAGCATCTCAGAGATCAAGCCGATATCAACTTCACCCACCTATTGGAAGCACAAGAGGCAAAATGTCAGTAAAATGCTTCACAGCTAATACACACACATATCACATATATAGTCCATAACCTGTAGCAATTTTCTTTAAAAAAATGTTTTACTATTTTGTAACATTCGTACTGAGGCATATTTCTCTGCGTGCAAGACATGGGCTCAATTATCACCCAGGTCTCCGCAGGTTTTGCTAGTTGCTATACAAGATTTAGGATATGACTGCAGCAGCAAATATTTTCTTACTAGACAAAGCAGACACCGAACCAAACCTTTATCAGAGGATAAGGACTTGAATCTCACACTTTTATCAGTAGGAAGAAGAAAGGTCAATATGTCAATTAGTAACAAAGCAATTCCAGAGAAATCTGCAGCTAGTAATCCCTAAGTTCCAGAAAGGTCATATGAAATTCAATTTTTGATGAGATGCATATAATTTATTTCCTCTCATTCTAGTTGAAATCTTGAAATCATACTCGAAACTGAACAATTAAATATTATGGAATGCCCACAGCCTAAGAAACCACAAGCACGATTTGAGATTATACTTAACTACCCAATCTAAAGTCTTCCTGTCATGTTTTAATTCTTAAATAAAATTCCGATTCTCATTAATAAGATAATCAGATTGTATATCTTGTCCAACGTTCCTACATTAATTTAGAGGACTAAATCCTCACATTTATCTGAATTTCCATCACTGATAGGAAAGTATTCCCTGTTTTCTTAAGGCCTGAGGCTTGTTAAAACAGTAACAGTAGATGGTTTCTTAAAAATAGCAAAAGGAATAAAAACCAGACCTTTCCTCTTCTACAAATGTTCCTTTCTTTTATAATTACCTGTAATTCCGAAACAATTCGTTTTAGCTTCAAGTAAACTTCAGAAGCAGATTCACCCGTTGATGTCCGAAAATCAAATCGATCAGCATGTCTGACCTTGAGCCTTAGCGATGGAGTTCTGTAAGTTTTAGCTATAGTGTGCCAGACCCCAACCACAGAAAATCTATCTCCGGAACATGTTTTACCAAGGGCCCATCTTAATCCGCCCTTCACATTTGGATCTAGAATCGCAGAATGAATCAGGTCTTGAATGCATTGCATTTCATCATCCTGGAATGGAGTGGAAACATGCTATTACATCACGGGAGCTACAGATTTTTCAAGTTTTTTTTAGCTTAATCATTACAGATTACAACTACAAATTCAAGATTTCAATATGATAAATATGATAGAGTTTTTTTTTTTTTTTTGCTCAAGAGTATGACACGATTATAAAGGTGCTTTTCTTCAACAAGGACTCTCCACTTAAAAATCTTTTTATTTAAGAAAACTATCTCCCCCTTGTACTCCGGTTTTTCTTTTTTGGTTACATTGCGAAGGTACTTTTACTCCGCTTGTATCTATTAGAATTCTGTAGAAAAGTTATGAAGGGATGAAAATTACAGCAATAAAAAAAGACGGATAATAAATAAACAGCAGCAAAAATGTAATTGCAGAGGGCATGCAATGAGAAAGCAACTTACTTTCAAATCCGTTAGGATGCTTTTGGAGCACAACATCAGCCTCAAATCAAGATTCTTAGTAAGAGATGATATGTCAGCGACCATGTGGCGTACTTGATTCAATTCAATCTACAATAAGAATGCTTATATATCAACAGAAACGTGGAGAAAAGTTGATTCAAAATAAAAAGGGAAAAACGTGGCTGTTTATTTGTACAGTGTAAAGCCTATTCTTTTGGTAGTAAAGAAATCCATTATCTATCACACACACGAAAAAAAAAAAAAAAAACCAAATATACGAAAAACAAAATGCAAATGGTTGTTTAAAGATGAAGAAAACGACCATTTTAAATTAAAGGGGGAAGCAACTTCCAATGATCTCAAGTAGGTTTTCCATAAATTCCAGAACTTCTCAGAAAAATTATCAGTAAGCTATTACTCCCTCTGGTAAGATGTTTTGTCTAAAGCATTAATCTTTACCACTTCATATCTCCAATGGACTATGAAACTTCGTAACTAATTACCCAGACACCTCTAACTAATAAATTTTATTGAGGGTAATATAAGAAAAACTAATTTTAACTTAAGTAGATAGTTAATTGAAGCTTGTAAAAAGGATCAGAGGGAGTATGTAATGATATGATAAAATCTAAACAAACACAGTTCATTAGGTTAGAACCAGAAAACCTGCCTTGTACATTTGAAGCCTTTTGTGTTCTTTTATTACGCGGCACTTACAAGAAATAGTTGCATCTGGTCGGCTGGCATCAGACAACTAATTAACACAAGAAAGAAATTACAAGATTCAGTAGCCAACTAGATCTGAATTGATCATGAGATGAATTCCATAGGCAAAGCAAAAAACGAAAGGATACCTTAACATGGAACACATCTTTCTCCTCTTCAAAGTTAAACCCAATTTTTGGTGACTCTTCGCTGGTAATTTTTTCCATGTACAGAGTAGGAATATTTGTGTAAAATGATCTTTTAAAATGTCCCAACCTGATCCCAGCAGCAAAACCTTTTTGCATTGCTTCTTGCGCAGCGAAAGGTCTCCTGCACAATATCAAGCCGTTCTGTAATATTTTTCTTCTAGCTTCCGCACGACGACTAATAGGACAAATAAGTCCATTACTTATTAGAAACGATAAATCATTGTACGAATATTGTTTCCAAAGTTCAGTGCTTATGTGACGGGAAGGTGAAATTGAAACTTTGATGCTAATAACTCATGGAACAATCAGTTCATTCAATGTACTGAATACTCCAGCTGTGGTCTATGATAGAGGCGTTTAGAACGTATTCACAATATCGGATGACCAAAAACTAGACTGCAAATCAAATAAAGAGGCTACCATAATCAACTGCAGTCATGAAATTACAACCAAAATATGAGGCACATGGGAATGAAGCAATCACAGGGCAGTTTAATAGGAGTGATAGTTTACCCATGGAAGAGAACCTTGCCAAATCTGGCCACTAATGTTGGCTTAACTTCTTCAGAAGATCGGACCTGCATCTGACTTCTCACGTTTTCAAAAGAAGAAAGTAGATCATGAAGCACATTTTCCGTAATGATTTCCGCAGGGCTTCTCGTGCATGTAACTCCCAAGTCTGGAAAAAAGAAGAAGAACCTCAAAAGTTCGGAGTTTGAGCATAATCGAGCAAGAATGCGCGATTGCACAATTGGAATCGACGTCTAACCTCCGGTAAGCTGACTAGTTGTTACTAAAATAAGGGGTTTTTCTCCAATTTTGCGCTCAATAGATTCCAACGAAATGGGGCGAAGGCTGACAGAAGGGGGAAGGCGGCTTTGATCATCCAGGCCAACCGCATACCATCTGGAAACGGCCTGCTCTGCATACATAATCTTGCCGCTTCTTCCAGCATAAGAGTTGCGAGGGTTTACATTTGGATTTTTCTTCGAGTGAGGAGGAATCAGCTCGGGTGATGGTAACGGGGCACCACTGTCCTTGGAGTGGCGCTTGTGAGGAGGTACGTAAGCCATGGCTACGAAGAAGAAGACCCCTGAATCGGAAAGAAAAGGATCACTATAGTATAGCCTACCAGGAAGAGAGGGCGCCGTTAAGAACAAACAGCGCACTCCATATTCCTTCTTCTCGAATTGACTAAAAAGAGGAGATTCGATTCCTATATAGGTAACGAAATGGCGGTATGCCCTGGATCGTCACTCTTATCTGTTTCCCACCAATTTCGAAAGAGAACAAATGCCACATCGACTTGTGATTGGGAATCGCCTGCAGCGAAGGGCATCAGGAAAGAAGTATGTCTTCAACGTTTTAGGGAAAGAAGTATGGTTTACATTAATTATTATTCAATTGTGACATTTTTACCATTTTTCCTGTTGTCCGGCGAAATCTTCACTCCCAACTAATTTGGATTTCGTCTCAAGTTGAGCTTGCGAGAAAAAAGTTTTCAATACCATTTTCTTTATTCTTAACCTCGAATTGATGACATGGTTAAGAGAGAGTGAGTCCCTTACCACTTGTTCCATTGATATATTTTTACCATTTTAGTGCGACATACATTTGATACTTATCATCTGGATGTACATTTTTTTTTTTTAATATACAAAAGATATAAACAGTAAAATAACTGCAGAACTACATTAGGGAATTAAATCCCAAACTTTCCTGTGCTACCAAGGTCCTTAAAAGGACTCATGACACCTATCTAAAAAGGCTGAAGTAGAAATGCCTTCTTTTGCTAGCGCATCTGCCACTCTATTTTTTTCTCTCGGGATGTTTTCAATCCGTAGCTCCCATTTTCTTCTCATAAGATCTTTTATTTTCCAGAATAGAAGGTTGCCCTTTATCTCCAGAAGGTGGTCTGTTAACATATCAACTAGTTCTTTAGTGTCCGATTCTAAAATTAATCTGTGAAAACCAAGATCCCATGCTAAGTTGAGCCCTTTGATAATAGCCCACTCGTCCGCTTCGAAAACACTACAATCACCCGGAAAGTTTGAGAAACCAGCTACCCACTTCCCCTCCTGATTTCGTAAAACTCCTCCACAACTAGAACGGCTCGCATGTCTTGTAACAGATTCATCAACGTTAACACTT
Organism: Acacia melanoxylon; assembly: GCA_019022615.1. Classification (NCBI taxonomy): domain Eukaryota; kingdom Viridiplantae; phylum Streptophyta; class Magnoliopsida; order Fabales; family Fabaceae; genus Acacia; species Acacia melanoxylon. The sequence goes on from JAFJYJ010000059.1 coordinate 436,081, forward strand.
TAATCCAATCTTTTTCTGGAGGAACCCATTCCAAGGCGCACGAAGATGGTAGTAGTGATACGAATGTAAGTTCCTGTAACTGACTATAACTCTTCCAGGTTTTCAAAATAAATTCTGTAGGGAATTCAGGTTTGCTAAATTCATCAAGGAAAACAGTATTATTCCTCCATTTCCATAGATTCCAGATAGCTACTCCCCATAGGAAATGCCAATTACCATCTCTATAGATTCCTAGATCTCGCTTCAGGTTTAACTTTCCCCAATCCTTTAGGGAGGATGAAAAGAATGGAGGGAAAAAAAACTAGGATGAATTAGAGTGCACCACAAGTCTCGTGCATATTTGCAATCTCTGAGTATATGTGAGACAGTCTCAGCCTCAGTATCACAGGAAGGGCACAAAGGAGATGAATGAGACCATAGGCTTGTCCAACTCCAACGGTTTGAACGGGATTGATTTGCAGAAGTGAATGAATGGGCTAATGGCAAATAGTGTGAGAAATGAGGGAAGGCCGAGGGCCCAAGTCCCGAGCCAACCTATCATGGGTCGGGGGATAGTGAGTGGGAGTCAAAATCATGTGAATCTGATGGGAGGCCTCATTTTCAACACTCTTTATCACATTCATTGACCGCAGCGGCCTGCCCTATCCCGAGAATGAGGTGCGGACCCCACAAGGCCCTGCGTCCTGACGAATTAGGAGGGGTTGAGTCTTAAATGGCGCGTCCTTGTTTTAACCAAATGATTAATTAATTGGCGGTGGTGTGGACTTTTGGGCGGTTTGATTGACAAAGTGCCATACACTGTTGACTCCTCTCTCCATCCATCCAAACCTTCCCTTTGACCATTGTGTGCTTCCCCCACGTGCAATCCCCGCCCTCGGCGTTACCACCTTCATTAATTAATAGTAATACTACTCCTCCCAATCCCAATCCCAATCCTTGAACTCAGGACGCAGTTATTTATTCCGACCGCTTTTCCTTCCCTTCCTTGCTTTTCTCTGTTCATTATGGATGTGAGTGTGAGTTAGTTTGCCTTCCAACCGGCCTTCCTTTTTGCTTATACTGCTAGTATATTCTAAGGATCAATGTTTTCAATTGCTGCAGGAATGCAAGAGGAGCGCTCACATTCCGGCATTCGGCAACTGGGATTTGGCCAACCAGCTCCCCATCACTCAGTACTTCGAGTGTGCCACGCATCGCGATCGTGATCTTTACGCCCTCGATTTTCACATGCCTCCTTCCCTCAAAAAGGTTCCTTCTCCATCTCTGTCCTCCTCATATTTAATATGCGTATTTTGGAGCTTTTGTTTTATCGTGCGTATTTGGCGGCAGATGAGGCGGAAGAGGACCTCCGATGTGAATACTAAAAGGCAAGGCAAAGTGTGGGACGTAAGGCCGGCGCCGGGGAAGCCAAATGGGAAAAGCGAGGACCTTCCGCCGCCGAGACGTCCGAAGCCAGTGGACCAAGATCTGTATCAGATCCCTCCCGAACTCCTTCGCACTTCCAAGCGGGTCTCTCTTTCCTTTCCTTTTGTGTGCGCATATTCATTGGTGGATTCCATAACCACTCATACATAATAGTATAGTAGTAGTCCGTAGTATATGCATTTGATTGATGGTTTTATTGCTATTGCAATGTGGCGTGGCAGAGTAAAATGCTGGGATTCATTTCCAAGTGCCTGCTCCCCTGTGGTTGCGTTTCCTGACTCCTCAGCCTTCACCATCCATCTTGGTAATTTTCTTCCATTTTCTGTTGGATTCTAGCGATCCAGTGAGAGATTGCTTTCAAATGTGAATCTGTGAGTGCTAGGAACGGCCACCGCCCACCGCCTCTGATTGGGGGATGATGATATTCATATAGACAGACAGAGATATTCTTTTTGAGTTTTGAATTATTAGCCACTTCCACTGCTCAAGCCCACCCTTTGTCCCCACCTCCCCACTGCACTACTCCCCTCTATTTTATCCCTCATTATTTCTCTATTAATATAATCTTTCATATTTTCCTTTTAAATTTATATGTGATATTTGTATATTTTTAAAATATCCATAAAGTCTTTATACATTTAAATTTATATTATTCTCTTTGTCAAACATAAATCAATATCACAGTATAAAAGATACAATCCAGATCAAATTGTATTGTCCACATATTAAAAATAATGCAATTTAATTCAAAATCCACGTGACGTATGTTGGAAGACTTAAACTTTTTTTAAAAAATAGAATAGGAAAGCCTGTACTCTTAGTTCTCACTGATAAAATAAAACCCACGGCAAAGAAAATTATACATTTTCCTTCTTACTTAAATTTCTATGTGACAACAATACATTTTTATCCTTTGAATTTAATTATGTAGTATATTAATTTATTGTTGATTAAAATCTTGCCCCATATTTTTAAATTAACATAAACACGTTACTTATACCAAAAAAAAAAAATCGCAAGTGTTGCCGCGTCATGTTTAACCACCAAAAAATCTAAGCATTTACGGTCCCTCTGTCTTAGCGTCCACGTTTGTTTCACTTTGGGCTTATCCATCGATGGATAAGCGAAGTGAACGACGATAATCGGTTTTCCACTGTTTTTTTAAAAAAAGAAAAAGAAAAAGGGACCATTGCGTCACTTCGGCTTATCCGTCGATGGATAAGTTCGAAGTGAACGACAACAATGACACTAAGAAAAGAAAAAGGGCCGACCGTAGCCGCTTCCCAACAAATCAGGATCCTTAATTGCCTATCTATTAATTGTGTGTTTAAAATGCTTAATAGTTACATCACATCTGTCCGGAAAGATGAAAGAAGGTGGCTTCTCTCTTCAATGTGCTCCTATCATTTGTCTCTTTTATAATCATTGGATCGAGATTTAATAGTCTACATTTACATTTAATATTATTGATATTTCTTTTCCTCTTATGAAAGGAGGAGAGAGAGGATATGAAGATAATGAAGAGAAAGATATGAATAAAATATTAAATGTGGATTATTTGATTTTAACCTAATGATAATGAAGGGGATAAAGGATGGAAGTGGGGGAAGAGGGGGAGGGGGGACCAAATCCATCCTTAGAGTATAGTTTTAATGTTGTCCGAAATATACTTCCTTCGGTCACTATTATAGAACAATATCTGTGAATTTGTTTTAGTTTTAATTACAAGACAACATTCTATTTTTTTTTTTTTTTAAAAAAAACCTATTGATATGAATGAGGAATTATATGAAACCAATAAAGTAGTTGAAGTACAAAATTTATCTAAGGACATTTTAGAAAAATGAGTAAAATAAACTAATTAAACCTCTATCCTTAATCCTTCTAAAATGAGTTAAATATATCCTATAATTAGAACGGAATGAAATATTAGATTTAACCGGTAAATTTCATATTTCACCAGTGCCTTGCCGAGTTGGAAGTGTAGGTGGCAGCCGTTTGATAATTTTTTTTTTTTTTTTAAAAAAAAAAAGAGTAAAAAAACACAAAATACCAAAATCATCCTTATTTTATCGGAAAAAATAAATCCTCCCCTCATCTTCATTACTCAACCTTGGGGGCTCTTTATCTTCACCACTCAACGTCTATACCTCTATGGCTAGAGATTTGTATCCCTCATCTTCTTCCCCAACTTCGCAGCTATCCAAAGTGCTGAAACTAAAACAGAGCATCATCAAAAAATCACAGCAACATCCAAAACTTTCTATGAGATCTATCAAGATCTGGGATAGAACAATGGGAGAAACACTATCTCCATCTTCTTTGTAGGTAGAACCCGGTTTTTTTTTTTTTTTTTTTTTTTTTTTTTTTTTTAAAAAAAACGGAACAAGCATAAAACCGGAACCATTTAGCAAACTCTTAACAAATCATAAGCATGAAATTGTGATCATTTCATCGAGAGTACAGATTACGGGTGGAATAAAATATTTTGAGGATGACTACTTGAAGGAAGAAAAAGATTGCTAAGATTGTACTTCACTAGCAACAGACGAATGAGAATTAGTGAACAAAGGGAACCAATTAAATAAGTAGTGAAATGAAGAGAAAAAAAAGAGCGGAAATTCGTACCCAACAAAGAATGAGTCAAAGATTGGATTTGAGTAGAGAGAGCTTATAATAAGAGTTTCAAAACAACAAAAGATCTTATCTTGGGTAGTCAAAAGAAGGAAAGAGTAGATTTCTTTCTAGAGTTGAAAGAGAAAAGAAGGGGTCAAACATGGTGTTTACGATGAAGAGAGAACAGAAGATTGGGGGAAGGGGTTTGAGCAGAGGACCTCTCTTCATACAACCAAGAAGCCGCTGGCTCCGATTATAGAAAGAAACCAAAGTTTTCCAGAGAAACCGCAGATTATAGAATGCACCCAATCTTCTCCCCCAATCCCCAAAGGGCAATCAACGAGATTGAAGATGAAAATTCAACTTGACCGGACTCTGTAGCTACCTACGCTTGGTTCAATCCTCTAGGACCCAATCGAGCTCATAGATCTAGATCACGGGAGGGATAATGAGCGCGAGAGGGATCGATCACGGAGGGGAAGATGCGACACTCTTCCATTCATATACTAACGTCTTAAGTAAAGGAAGTCATAGGAGGAGGGAAAGGAATGGAATGGAAGATTGAGAGGGAACTTAAAAAGAAAAACTGTTTGGTAGACATGGGAATGGAACTGAAGTTGAGGGAAAATAAAATGTTTGGTATGAGGAATTTGTGGTTGGTTAAGTGGGAAGTTGAGGTAAAATTCCCAGATTGCCCCTAAAAATAAAAAACGCTGGAAAAAAACTGGAATCAAAATTTGTTTTTGGCCATCAGACAAAAATGAACCCTAAACCAAATGGCGTCGTCATTCAGATGGAAATTGCAATGCGACGTCGGCGGGAAATAAACGGCGACGAGCATAACGACGAAGTGATGCTGGAAGACGAGAAGCATGGAACGAATTAGAGGGGAAAGCACCCCAGAGTATGAAATCTGTTCGGGAATTGATTATAAGATGTATGGGGAAGTAAATCGTGGAACATTACCTAGATGCGGAATTGATAAACAAACGAATATAAATGGTGATAATAAGCAGTGGCAACTCGTTGGTAGTATTCAGTCGCTTAAATAAAATTTACTATGTGGGTAAGAAAAAATAGAGTTGTCAACTGAAATTGAGGAACAAGAGTGAATTGCTTGCTGTATGTTAAAAAATGTCAGTACAAGTGAAGCAATCTGATGCACAATAGAGTGAAAGCAATTTAAATTGTGCAATTTGACCTTTTCAAATACTATATAACAATGAAGACAAACTTCCAATAATTGCTTATGTAAAAAAAAAAAAAAGCTGTTAAACATGAGAACAAGAGAGGTTTACAATTTGATCAGACAATTTACAAGGTACTGTTATGCAAAATGAAGTGGTGTTCCAGGACAGGCTAACAGTCTGATAAATGCAACAATTCAAATTGCTTGCAGATATGACAGAGCAAATTCATATGAACTGAAAACCTTTGCCACACAAGGTGGACTGTGAACAGGTTTGATGATGAACAACCAAAAAATGTGGGGCAAGACATATAAGAATAGGCAAATCGTGAGCACTAACTTAACCAAGGCCCTGCATGCAGAACAATTTATGGTTACACATGACATTAACTAGAGTGAAGCGTTTTAAACTTTGCACACAAAAAAAATTGGCAAGAGTAGTAGGCATAACAATGTCATATATGTACAGAACCTCACAAATGTATGATTATAGCTTATATTAGACACTGTCGAAGTTAATAACCAGTGAGGTCAAAAATGTGCATATCAGTATGATGGTTTTAGAAAAGGTCAGCAAAATTTTCGAACTTTATACAAATTTGGCATTTGGCCTTCTCAAATGCTGCAGAATAATGAAGACAAAGATGAATGAAAGGACAAAAAACAATCACAGTGATAAAATGCAGCTAGCATTCACTAAACCAACATGTAGCAGACCCAACCATATGCAAGTACAAATCAATGTAAAAAAGCCCAATACTGCGTTTTGTAGGGGACATACAACTGAAGAGGTTACGTTCGAACTTTGACGTCCCGTTCGAACTTTCAGTGGTCAGGTTCGAACAAACAGGGCAAAAATACTGTGAGTAGACGTTCGAACTTTGTGATTATGTTCAAACGTAAAAACACAACACTGGATTGCAGTATGACAGCTGTACATAATGTGACAACAACACAACATCATCTGTATCAGAACAAGCCATCAATTGAAATAAAGTGCAAGTTCACCATGGTAACAAACGTATGAAATACATAAATTCATATACATTGAGACAAGTTCAGCCCAACATCATTCTGGTACATTGCACAGATGGCCAAGCATAACTACAAAACGGTGATATGACATTCCAGCAACTAAAATACATACACCCACACTGGACCTTTTATCACAAGGCTATATACAGATGGGAGGGACACATTCAGATTTCCTGCTATTACATGTACATGTACATAGGGGTATACAAACTTTATCCCATGTTCAATGTAACATATTTTATCAGTTGAACATGGTCGAAAGTTTGTTGTCCTCCACAAAAGGCATACTTGCTTACACAATATGGTCACACAACAAAAAATCACCCTTCCCATCCGAAAAAAATACAGTTAACATTAGTAACCCAAGATCTACGGTTGCAGTAGGCTACGAATCCATGTTGGCTTAAACACAGTAGGAACAGTTGCAAAGGCTTTCAATAGTTTCTCACACCCCAGGATCTTTATGTGAGCAGCTATCCTCTCATTCCATGTCAAATCTTCTACCTCTAGCAGCTTCATGAAAAGATTATCACCCTTTGCATCAAGATCAGCTTGCCTTTGTTGAGTAGACATCCGATTGCAAAGTTTGTCAAACACACCGACTATTGTCTTGTCCAAAGTGCTAATTGTGTCCCTCAATGCATTAGCCATGATTTCAGAGTGGTTCAAACAAGTCACATTTCCAAAGTTTTTCCCTGACTCCAGTGGTTTCCCTACTTGGTTTAAATGTTAGCTACACACCATTATAACCCAAATTAACCATTCCCCAGCCAACATATGTAACACAAAACTATATCATCACATTCTTGTTCACATCAACACAACACAGTCTAGATGAAAAGGAAACAATGACATACAGGACATAAATACAAACAATATTCCACCATACATATTTCATAATAGGCATCAAAATTTAACGAATCTGAACTAAACAAAGCATTTTCAGCAAACATTCATGTTGATTTACACAGCTACACCTCCTACATAGAAGAACAAGAAGAATTTTCTGCCACTGTACACCCATGCCTTTGTCATTTCCTTCCTCACCAATACGCAACCCACACACCGCCTAAGCATGAATACCAAGAAAAAAGTACTCAAACGCATTCCCCACTCATATTTGTGGTTGCGTCCCCAGATGGCATTCCCCACTCATTTTTCAACGCACAGCGCACAATGAACCAAGAAAAGCTCTTACCTCCAATTGATCTTCATTGCCTACTTGTTTGATTCAAGCTTGCTGTCGTCGAAGCTTCTTTCGTCTACTCCTTGTAGATCGAAGCTCGATTCTGGTTACGCAGGGGCTTTTGAGTCAAAATATTTCACTCTCCTGGGAATTTTTCAGGATCCTGCCAGAAATAGAGGGAGCTGAAATTCCCACGTTTGTGGGAGCTTCGACAGTGGCGGGAAGCTGAGTTACTAGGAGCTAAGCCAACCAAACGGTGTTTTTGTGTGGGAACTGTATTAAGTTCCCTTTCCCTCAGCTAAATTCTGTCAACCAAACGGGCCCTTAGGGTCTGTTTAGCTCGGGGAGGGGAAGGGGTATTTTAATGGAGGGAGGAGATACGAGGGATTTTAATAATTGATTAGAAGGAAGGGGAGGAGAGAAATTTTAATGTTACCTTTGGCCCAAGGGGAAGAGAGGGAATTTTTTTTTTACATTGACAACTTTATCCTTATGTTATAAGAGGGATTTTAATGTTACCTTATTTGATTTAGGAAATGAGGGGAAGGAGATTATCTTCAGGAAATTCAACAAAATAAGGCAAAAAAAAAAAAAAAATTTATCGGACTAATGCATTTTTTAAACTATTTCCCAAACTAATGCTTACGCCACCAGTGACGTGACAGGGGGAGGCGCCTGTCAGATTGACGCGCTGAAGGCGTCAATTTTTTTTTTTTAAATATAATTTTTTAAATATATTTAAAATTCTAAATAATAATTCTATTTACTTATTTTTTTAATAATTTTAATTAATAATTAAGAAAATTAAAATATTTAAAATTTACTATAAATCTTAGGATATAAGACTAACTAGTGAATTTATTATAAACCATAAGATAAATGACTACTTAATTAGATCCATGCGCCGCAATTAAGCGCACAATATATTTGACTAATAAAAATTTATAATAACACAATACAGATCCTAAAATAGGGGAATCTTTTGTTATAACCAAATTATACCGCGTAATCTTGAATATATTGTTATGATTACGCGGTAATTTTGGCGTGTAATCTTAACAATATATTCAAGATTACGCGGTATAATTTGGTTATAACAAAAGATTCCCCTGTTTTGGGATCTGTATTGTGTTATTGTAAATTTTTATTAGTAAAATATATTGTGCAATTAATTACGGCGCGTGGATCATCCATTGTGTTATTGTAAATTTTTAATTAGTGAATTAATTATTGAACTAATTATTATTCTCTATTTAAACTTATCTTATATATCTTAGGATACTTTATATATCAAATTGTTAATGTAAAAAAAAATTAAATAATTAGTCATCTATCTTAAGGTTTATAATAAATTCATTAATTAATTAATTTACTAATTAATCTTGTTCCTAAGATTTATAATAAATTTTAGATATTTTAGTTCCCTTAATTATTAATTAAAATTATTATTTACTTTTATTATTATTTATAATTAATTAGATATTTAGTTAAAGTATATTAATTAGTTATATTTTTTTATAGGTGGCAGTAGACTCTAGTGGTGTGAATACGTGATAGGGTCTCATGCCACTACCAGTGGCGTGAGACCCTGTTACGTCACTGATGGCGTTAAATTAGTTTGGAAAATAGCTTGAAAAGTGCATTAGTCCGACATTTTTTTTTTTGCCTTATTTTGTTGAATTTCCCGATTATCTTCACATAGACAACTTTACTTATAAGTGATTTTTATAAATAACATTTTTATGCCTTAAATGAATGAATATATATATATATATATATATATATTGAAAATCAAGACAATATTTTATCAAGCTATACAAATTAACCACGAAGCTAAGCATTAGCATGCGTATGACACCATAATTTTGACAAATTAAGTGTAAAAACAATGAACTTGATGAATGTTGTTAATTAAGAAAATAGTGAGATTTACCAATAGTAGGATAAATTATAGGTGGGTAAAGAAAATAATAAATTTTAAAATTACCAGCTATAGAAGGCATCAGATTATAATTAAATCAAATATGAAAAAGGAGACCCTTAAAGTCTCCATTGATCAAATATCTGATCAGAGTTTTAATGCTTGAAAAATGTATATTAACTAAGGGCTTTAAACTTTTCATGTTGCATGAGAAGAAGAAAATTCCATACACATACATGAAATGGTGGGACCTACATATATATATATACTACAATGTATATATATGTGGGTCCCACTATTTCATATGTATGTAACATGAGAATACACTTCTCCTACAATATGAGAAATGTTTTTTCCATTAATGCACATGTTGGGCCAGGGCAAGGGGTATTCAAAAAGGGAAGGCCCAAGCCCCGTTATTTCTTGTGGGCTACAAAGCTCATGGTGACCCCCACGGGTGGTTGTCTTTTTCATCATAAAGACTAAGGAGGATGGAGTGGCGACTGGCCAGGGGTAATTGAGTAATTGGACGTCAATAAATAGTGGAGATTGGAGAGGTAGGGTGACGAAGGAAGGAGGTCTTATCCTTATCTTTTTTCTCATTTTCTCTTATCAGCTTCATCTGGACTGTTGATTGAGAAAATGAGAGATAAGTCAAAGTAATATTATATTGATTGGACGGATGTGATTTAAAGATTATGAAAGATAATAAAAAAAGAATTAGTTGAGAAATCAAATTAACAGAAAACAACCCAATCAATCATCAATCAAATGATAAAATGGCCATGACTCGTTCTCTTTAATTTCATTATTGACAAACTTGGGCTTTGCTCCTATTTGAACTTTGCTTAGGTCCCCTCCGCCCTCATCTAGATGCAGTCAATGAACGCGGATCCTGCTGCCACCTCATCCATTCGTAATCACATCGTATTACTGCCATTCAGCACGTACGTACACTCATATTTCATGACATGAGTAACCAAGGAAGTGGCAAGTGATGGTTGGACCGAGAGAGAATCAGAAGAACAAGTGGGCTGAGGTATCTGTGAGATTCTGAGTATTCGTAGAACCCACCCCCTCCGTCTCCGTGTACTTTCTTTCATTCACGCAGAAACACACAAAATTTGCTTCAATTTAACGAACGAAAGTCCAATATCAATAAGCGGTGCAAGGTATGCCACCACCTCACTTGTCGCTCTTGGAAATGGAATGGAACAACCAAACAAATATTAGTTTTAAAGCAGAAATGGCCGTGCTGCCGACACTCTGAATTAAGGTTGGCTACCAAACAAAAACAAAAACAAAATCAAGCTGGCCCACCCACCATCTCTCTCATTCTCTGTTCATCGTATCAACACCGCCATCTTATCAAAATATATATATATATCAACACCGCCACAAACTCTCAGACAAGACAACCCCACCACCTATTTGCTATCCCAACTATTATCACTGGTTTGTTTCCTACCTCAGACACGAAGCCAATTTAAAATTAATTCGAATGCCCACACAACAATCACGGGCAGCCTCAGGACCCTTGGTTTGCATTCTCCCGCAAACGGGAGCTCTTTTTCACACGGGACAAAAAGGAGGATAATTTTTCCCCGATTTATTGCTTACAAATATAGCATGTTAAATGCAGGTGATGCGCTCTTTACATAAAAACTTCACCTTGTCATTTACAGCTACTTGAGAAGATGGGTACAGAGGAATGTGAGACGTTTATTTACAAAGGTGATCTCGAATTCCCATGGCCCTACTTCAAACTAAGCCGTGTGTGTCAAGGTGGGAGATCTATTGAGCCTCTGAAGAATCCCATTAGCCTTTCTCTTAGCCCTTGAAGTCCCACATTGTGCGAGTTCGGAAAGTGTGCCCTTGGTTTTTTCTTCTTGTCTAATTTCCTTCCATTTTGTTCTATCAGTAAGACAGATTGCGTATAGGATTGCAACACAATTTTCCCTGCAGCTTTCGGATGTGCTCTCCCGTATTATACTGAGCAACAGGGGGACTGCACCAAGGTCACTCATTTCTTCAACAGCCTTTGGATGGCTAGATAGGAGTGCCATAATAGCCAACAACTCATCAACTAAAACACGGTCCATGATCTTGTTCAAGATAACTGGGACAGCTCCTTTTCGAACAGTCCTTCCTTTATTTTCATGCACCAAACATAGGTTGAATATCGCAGAGGCAGAATCTTTCATGGCCAATGGATGTCCCTCCTCCAAAAGCTCAATTAAATGTTTGATGGCCCCAGAATTTCCAATGGTGCTCTTGTTGGAATCAAGTGCTGATAATGAAAAAATAGCTGCCGCAGCATTACTTCTTGTTTGGATGGTTCCAAATTTTAAGGACTCAATCAGCAGAGGGATGACCATAGGATTCTCAGCAAACATTTTCTTATTATCATCATGAATTGATAAATTTAGAACAGTAGTGATCAAGTCCTCGTGAAGGTCAGGAGGGATATAAGCCGTATCAGGTGACAATGGACTGAGCAACTGTAATATCACATCACTGGACTCGTTAAAAAGGATTCGAAATGAGGGCATTCGCTTCGTTAATAGCCGGAGCTCTTTCGCAGCTGCTTTCTGATCAGAAATAGACATGGACAACTTCTTGAGCAATGAATTTAAATGGCTTCTGTCTGCACCAGTTATTACTTCTTCATCAATGTCCCGAAGAGGCTTAGGCAACTCAACTCCGTTCTCTTTGCACCAATGAGAAATCATGTCATGGACCAGATGATTTGGAGTAAGGATGGAGTGAGAAAGGACTTGCTGTGTTTGCGGGCATGTCCTGTGGCCTTCATTTAACCATCTTTGGATAGATGACCGATCATAAGTCTGCAACATAAAAACATGAATTAAGGAACATTATAATAAGTAACTATGTCCATACTGCTCTCTTCTTCTATTCCTTCCACTTTCCCTCCTACAAAGCACACAAGCGAAAAAATTTTAGACGCATGGATGGAATATTAGCAACAGAAGCTAGTATTCATAGCAGCGTCAACTTCCTACTAATAATAATAATGTCGACGATATTTTTCTGTCAGTATTTCCTTCACCAAAAGAAATCACATGTAACTGAACCTCTATGTCAAACAAGTAGGACTTGCAAGAATTAAACAAAAAATCGACATAGTCCATTGAATTAACCCCTTGACAAATCAAAAGAGGAGTTTTCGAAAGAACAAAATGGTTGGTTTGGAACACCCACTCAAAGATTAAAGCGTGCGGTTTGAACAGTTCTGTTATCTTCACTGCTGTAAAAGTCATATGAACACGCACAATAGTAGAATTATAGGCGAAAGAAAAACCAGTATTTTGCCTAAGATGAACATGCACGTTCAATCGATAATCACGTGACAAAAAAGCAACCGAAAAAATTGTACGGTGATTCAATGTCCATTCACATCGTCAGGCACGCAGTGAGCCGGGACTCGGACAACCAAAGTCACCATGTGAAAATTAAGTGCCAGCAGAAACCAAATTCAAAAGAAATAATACAAAATACAGATTTTCGGAAAGACACGGACAAGTAACCCTCTGATTCTTGTAAATTTAACTCACACGCTTTAAAACTACTGGTAATACAATCAGAGATAAAGAATGAGCCGAAGAGATGAAAAGGAGATGAAACATCTAGCGAATTAGAATGGAGAAAAAGGATAAGAAAGCGCAAAGTTTAAAAAATACCAGTCCGGTGGCCAGGATAACAGGATCACTCATTAGCTCTAGAGATATGGGGCATCGAAATTCCGGCGGAATAGACAAATCATGGAATTCCTGATGGAAGGAGCCGGTAGATTTACATTTCAAATCCTTGAGGGCAGAAAGAGTTGTAATAGCTTCGTCAAGTCTGGTCAGCGGGAAATCATCGGCGTCCAGGATAATATTGACGAATCCCCGCAATTTGTGCTTCAAATCCAAAGCCTTTGCATGGGGAAGCGAAGTTGAGTCGTTTTCAGAGACGCCTGTCTTTGCCATAAGGAGAAGAAAAGAAAAGGGATGAGGAGAAGCGCAGGGATGATGAAGAATGGAGGAATTAAAGGGGAAGAGTAAGGAAAATAGTGAGGGAGGGTAGGTCGTGCTTCATTTTCTTGCCGCTCGGTTTTGTGTTTGTAGCTCTCCTTTGGTTAAAGAAAATAGGCCAGAAGCAGCAGCAGCATAACTGAGTTGGAGTTGGGACTGGGACTCTTCTTTCAATCATTGATTATTTACAATGTACGAAGTATGTAGATAAGATAAATTTTATAAACGTGATCGCAAACAAACACATTATGCAATTCTTTATTTAGTTACTCCTTCTTAAGAAAGGTAAACAATTTAATTAATCATAACAGTATCATTCAGTTCATAAGTAAAAAATAAAAACATTTTAATTAGTTTACTTAATCTTTCAAAAAAAAAAAAAAACCAACTGACTCTTATTTATGCCCATATTGTCATTTCGGAAAGGGCACAGTCAACTAGCCAAGGCGATTTAGGATGAATTATGGTCCAACGGTGATAAAATTGTATGGATCTTAATTAAAAGAACATCTTTTAAAATATGTATAAAAAATACGTTGGATAATCCTTATTTATATGTCGTTAAATATGTCTAAATATGTAATATGCTTGTTTGTCTTTCTTTATATGGTTTTTGCCATCTCTTTTGTCTTTTGATCATATGAAAAACCTTCAGTCTAACCTAGTTGGGGAAATGACATTCAAGGACCTTAAGGATTCTGTTTAGTATGTAGGAAGGAAAGTTGGGGAAAACTTTTAATGATTCTCTAAACTTTTTTTAAATTGCACTGATTAAAAAATTGTCTTCCTCTCACATTTCCTTCATTTCTCTCATATCAATATTACGTTAAGATCTAATTTTCAGAAGTCTTACAAACAGCATAGTGAAAGACATTTGTAAAATTTTCCGTAAAATACAAATTGTTTTTATATAATAAAGTTTAGAGAAAATTTTAATCAAGGACCATAGTAAACAATTAATATCCAATAGCCCCAAAAAATTCTGAAACTCTACTACAGAACCTTGGTGCAAAATTAATTAAAATTTATGGTGGAAAGACATTACTACCCTTGCTTATTTTATTTTTTAAATTAAAAAGGTCAACAAGCCAGCCGGAAAAATAATAAAGTTGGCCTAGGGAGGTTTGAACCTATGATGCCTTGACACATCAAAAAGGTAATGGCTACCAAGTGATCAAAGTCATTGAGTTAATAGGTGAAGGAAAAACTACACGGTGCTTAACTACTTTACATCCTCATTTAGGGCATTGGTTAATGCGATTAACTAGACACATGGAATCTGGGGAAAAAAAACTAGACACGTAGAAGAATTAACAACATTTCGTAACCGGATTTCCTCAGAAGCAACACTCTCAATAGCCTTAATTTTTAACCATCAGATCAATCTAACATCTCATAGTGTGCTACATAATCAGCTTTTTTTTTTTTTTTTTAAAAAGTCAAAAATATTTTTAGTATCCTGAGGAATTTTTCAATACCTTATAGTATTTTTTCAGGTCGTATCCTGAAATATCATTTTAAGATCCTAAAAAAACATTTCATGGTACCAGTCTGGTACTAAAAAGATACTTCAGAGTATTGAGCGTGGTGCCCAAATGCCCGCCCAAGCCTTGCAAAAAAATTGCCCAGCCCAACCATAAAAAAGTGGCCCAAAAAAAAATTCAAGCTGTTTTGAGCTAGGCCAATAACTATTTGGGCTAGGCATCGGGCGGCGGGGTCCCGCCCGCCCATTTTGGCCCCTTAGAAAAATTAAATTTATTTAAATAAATATTATTATATAAATATTATTTTATTTAAAATATATTATATTATTATGTCCGAATATGTTATAAATATATTATATTATACTTCAGGTATCTTCAAAGTTTTGAAATTATGTAAAGTGTGAATTAGAATCTTCGTGAAACAAGGCAGGGCATCAGGGTCCACATTAGATGCTAATAATTATGTCTTTACTAATACCTCTAATTAGAGGTATTAGCATATTTTTTTAAATTTTTTTATATATTGTATTTATTTAGATTTAAATTATAGCTTTCGAGATTTTTTTTGACCCAAGATCTCAAATTAATTAATTTTCATAATACTTTGGGTGTTACGCAGACAAATGCGTAACTAAAAATTAATTAATTTGAGATATCTTGGGTGCAAAAAAATGAAAAAAAATGGATAAAATTTAAATCTAAATAAATACAATATATATAAAAAATTAAAAAATTAAAAAAATATGCTAATACCTCTAATTAGAGGTATTAGCACCTAATAAGCACATAACTATAAGCATCTAATTGGATTGGGTGGGCAAGGGCTTACCCCACCGAAAATGGTTAGGGCATTTATTGGGTAGGGCTAGGCATCGGGCTACAAAATGCAGCCGTTCATTCTTGGAGTCTGGGCATCGGGCAAGGGTCTCGCCTTGCCCATGCCCACTCCTACCAAATAAGACTCTAAAATATTTTTTCCAGATCCTCAAATAATTTTTTAAAATTATGAAGTATTTTTCAGTAGCATCACTACCCTGAAATATCTTTTTAGTCTTAAAAAAATATTTCGAGTCTTAATTTGTCTTAAAAAGATCTTCGGGATCGATTGAGATAGAAGAAAAAGCGACCAATACTTTGAAGTATCTTTTTAGTACCAATTGATACCCTAAAAAATTATTTGATGATCTTGAAAAAATATTTTAGGGTATTAACTAGTACTAAAAAGATACTTTACGGTATTGATCAAGCATCGAAAAATACTTCATGATCTTGAAAAATTATTTTAGAATCTTGAAAAAATATTTCAGAAATATTTATTTCAAAATTATCTAAAAATGGTTTAGATTTTTAATTTTTTTAAAATTTAAAAAGCATGATTGTGTGGCATACTATGGGATGTTACATTGATCTAAATAGCTGAAAATTGAAGCTATTGAGGGATTCTGAGAGTGCCTCTTCTGAGGAAATCCGGTTCCCAACATTTCGGGCATTTACAAGATCCGGGAATTAACACCACATGGGGCATTTACCAAACACAAGTTCAAATACCGAGAATCACACTTATTAGAAAAGACAAAAACATTTAACACTTAAAGCCTCGAAAAAGGGATTATACCCTCAACTTCAAATATTAGAAATTAGCAACCATTTTGTCAAAAATATTACTACCTCCAATCTTAATTATAAAACATATATGAAGTCCCACATCGATTGGAAAGACGAACGAAGCATGCCTTATAAGGGTGCTGAGACATTTCCTTTGTGGACGTGTTTTGATGGGCTAGACCCAGTTGAAAACAAAATCGTGAGGTCTTGTGTGCCGAAGTGGACAATATCCACAAGCGAGCGCCTGAGATATTACAGATGGTATCAAAGACGCCCGCGCCTCGGATGTTACAACATATTTACCAAACTTTGGAAATATTAAGAAAATAGTTAAATTAGTTAATTATATTTATTTTCCTAAAATGTCCTTATTTAAAATTTAAAATGGCTTCAATAAAAAATTATTGAATCAATACCCCCATGCATTTGTACCTCTCTGACCTCACACAACTTCTCCGAGTCTGGCATCGTTGATTTCTCCAAGCTTTCACGCCGTCTAGATAATATTCTCAATAAAAATGTGTGCTATTTGAGTATATTTATCGTTCCCCCCCCCCAAACACACACATACATGTATATATCCACACACACATCGTTGCCGAATTGAGGTGTATGTAACATTCTGCAAAGATAATATCATTATTAAATTATCAGTGTTTAATTATTATTAAGAAATTATTAATATGGGTGTAGACCTATAATTAAGATTTTTCCCAAATGGTGTCCTATAATTAGGATTGAGGGAGTATTTCTTAACAAAATAAATATTTTCCTTGGTAGTTCTATTATCAGCTCTTTAGTTAAATGGCAGAAACATTATGTGCAAAGCTTTCCAACAAATTTAAAATAATCAGAGATCAGACGCGAACGCAAAAATCAAATGCATTCCACTGCAAATAGGGAAGGAGCGGAGGTTTCATGATGCATCAATTTTTTTTTTCCGACCTGGGTTCTATGCTACATGTTAATGACGCATTAACCTATGTACTATCACTTCAAAGATGGCCGAGGGCAGAAGACATGTAGAGATGAGGCCATCACATGCACTGATTTTTTTTTTTTTGTTTTTTGTTTTGCTCAACACATGTACTGAAATCAAAATACCACTTTTTAGTGAGTTCAACCTGACCGGTCCACGATGTTTCACTGAGCCACGAATTAATAATTCAAATGCCACAGGAACCACAATCTTTCCGGGTATAAAGCATCAAATCAAACAATTATTTGAAAAAAAAAACACTCGCGTTTGACCTGCCTCCTTAAGGCAGTACATTGGCATGATGTTCAAATTAAATCCTAGACAGGCAGTGGCCATATAGCCAAGCCATATGAAAACTCCGTTATTAGTGGGAGAATGTGAGTTTAATCTGGCTTATAATCTCATGCTATTAGTACCTGCCCCTTTAATTTCCTTTTTTCTTTTAAAAAAAATCTTGGCCAATGACGGCTCATCCAGTCAACAATCAATGCCCTCCCATTTCGTCATTTGAACGGGAGCAGGTGTTCGTGGATTATGATGCAATAACACAGTATAATACATATACAGACACGACACAAAGTTGCATCAAATTACTTACAGTTGGATCGTCAAGGAATTGGAAAGAAGCACGGCACTAGTTTAGGCCCCTTTTTGTGGCAAGGTTTCAAATGCGGAGACTGTGTTCTCAAATTTGATTCTATGGAGCGGAGCACCACTTTGTTTGATAGCACAAGCTGTCTTTTCTTCCAAAGGGCAGCGTGCTTTCAGCATAGAGAATACATGGTTGTTTAATCTCCTTGCTTTCTTCATTGCTTCCAGTAACGCATCCCACCCCTGTTGGCAGAGAAAATGTGACTGTCATTACCACCACACAAGATGTTTGTAGGGGATTTTTTTGTTTATAGAAAAGCATTGGAATCACCACAGATTTTTCTAGATCTTCAAATCAATAATGAACTTAATCAATCACAGATCCACTGCTAATTACTCATCTGATATTGTGACGATTTAATAGGCGCCCCATCTGCTCTATATCTGATTTCTTCCATACGAGGTAAAAAGATCACTTAATCATTCCTCATTATGTTAGAAGATTCACAATGTCCATTTATTAATTGTTTAGACATGATGCTAATTGACAGACGCAACAAAATGAAGCAAGGTACCAGAAATGATAGCAACCGCCCATTGTATGGGTCCCCACCAAAATCTAAGGCCCTGTTTGGTACGCGCACTGAATTTTGAGGGATAGGGATTGGGACTAGGATTGAGGCTTTATAATTATGTATAGTATGGAGTAATATTGAGAGGGACTGTTTTCAATTTAAATCATAATTATTCCTAAACTGTAGAAAGGCTATAATACCTCTAATGATAAATAAATATATATATATATATATTAACAAAATTTATGGCTTCTCCTATAATACCAAAGTATAAAGTATCTTTGGCAGAGCGACAATGGTATGTTGTAGCTAAGGAGAGTGATTGTGTGAAAGGGGAGGGTTAGTTATGTCTAAAAAATATTATAATCAAGGATATTTTTGTCTCTACAATTTGCCATCCCAGGATTAAAAATGTAACACTAGGGGAGAGGTGGCTTTGCCACAATCCTATTTTTTTGGTACTCCCATCCCAGGTTATCCTTAGTCCCTTATACCAAACAATATAATTTGGCCAAATCCCTGACCCAACCCCAATCCCAATCCCTACCTTCAACCAAACAGGGCCAAGGTCATAAACATCATGACCTTAGGATTTTGTTTTTATTAAGCCTTATTGTTGATCTACAGATAAAACACAATTGCATTAATCCAAAACATGAAAGCTATAGGGCATTATTTTTTCTTGGTTCAAGCAATTTAGCATTGTAAACCTGAACAAGAAAATGCGGGTTCTTATTTGTTTGGACCACAGATGCAGCCTCTACTTCTGCAATATTGAGGATCTGATATGAAAAGTCAAAGAGCTCAAAATGCAGCTGTTGCCCAAGCAAATATATTATGGTGCAGCCACCCCAAGCAACTGAATCACCCAGCCTTTCATGGCTATTTGCTGGTACTTGGACAGATGCTTCTAAATATCCCTGCGTGGTTCAAGCATAATAACTGTCATCAAAATACATTTTCTATCAAAAGAAGGCTTAATACCATCTTTGGTCCATCAAGCTTACCCTCATTTTGGTTTTGGTCCCTCAAGTTTCAAACCATTGGTTTTGGTCCCTCTAGGGGTAAAATGGTCCAAGTTTTAATTGAGTTATAGGGACCAATGTTTTAGATGAAAATGAAAACTTGAAGGACCAAAATGTGGAAAAATATGAGAGAAAATTGTATTCTCATTGATATGTAAAATGCTTTGTAATACAATGCCTACTTATACACAAATAGAAGGACATAAAAGTAAAGATAAAGGACCCTATACGGGCTGGATAATTAATGGAGGTAGGTTTGGAAGATGAGTGGAGACAACCGGGTAGATATATTGGGTAGGAGAGTATTAATTATGGAACCTATCGGAAACTTGAGAGACTAAAATCAAAATGAGGGCAAACTTGAGAAATCAAAGATTATATTGACCCAAAAAAAATTGTGATTTCATGAGATATCAAACAATCAAATAGTTAATGAATTTACCATTTTAAAAAGGACAAAGACATGACAACACTAATGTAAATTCATATTTAAAACTCTCAACAACAAACATGGCCAAAATTTATATGTGGAGACAATATGCCATTTAAATAGAAAATGGTAGATGATGGATCTCCTATAACTGAAAACTTGCTACGTGAGGGAAGTAGAATATGTGTGCCAGGTACTGCCATGAGGAGAATCAAATAAATAATTAAATGCTCTGACTAAATAAAAAACAGTATAAAGGAACGGGATTTATTTACAATTTGGAGACCACTGTATATACGGTAGAAATCTTTAGTAGTTGTAATGTCAATGAAGCCTGTCTTGGGTACAGCACTCCATTTACTACAGTATTTATCTAACGCAGCACTTGTGAAAGCAAGGGCATACTCCAGCACACTTCCAGTATTCAAGTTAGCCTTGTATAAAAGATCTGTGGTACAGTCAAGGATGCCTTATTAACTGACGAAATACCAAAAGGCAGATAAGTAATATCTCTACAAGCAAAGAAGAAATGGTAAAAATAAGAATAACTGGAAACGCCATCAAGAAAAAATGAAGTGTTCTGAGAGATGCAATGCGGAAAAAAAAGGAGACTTTAAGAAAAGAAAAACAAAATGAAATAAAATAATTCATAACAGGATAATCAATGGGTCTTTTCCGTAGTCTGTCAAATCCTCAAGTTGAAACATCTTTTGGATAACTCTGACCTATCGAAAATTTCCTTAAAAGAGAATTCTGAGAAAGGTTGCACCCATGATGTAACCTCACTGACTCATTTCTCCATCACCTGGGAGGAAAAAGAAGACAACGGAAACAGAAGTGCGGGACAGTTTTTTCTTTCAAGTGTCAGATAGTTAAAAGGGCAAAAGACAAAATCGCTAAAAGCTTTCATGTATGAATTAATTGCTCTTTGTATCAAAAACAAATAAGATTCCGTTATTGCCATCAATGTTCCTGATCAAAAAAACTTTCTAGACAGCAATGCATTTTGCACCAACCTAATAATAACCGTTTTAGTTTTAACTGGACAATTTTCCTTCTTATAGTTATAATTTCCCTTATTCCTTCAACTTTTGGGCAATTCCTTATAATCAATCATATGTCCTGATTTACAAGATCACACAACATTGTTGTTTTTTTATAGCATCAAGTGCATATGTACAGTTGGCCAAAAAAGTGCATATGTACAGTTGGCCAAAAAAAGTGCATATGATATGTAAGGTGTAGAAGATAGAAAATGTTGTTAGTTAGTTAATTAGTTAGGAAGTTAGAGTTGGTGAATTAGTTAGGTTAGTTAGGATTCTGTTATGATTGTTGCTGTTATGACGGTTGCTTAGGACTATAATTTGCTATTGCTCAAGTCTAAGGCCATATCCTAGCCTATATAAAGGGAGAGCCTAGGCTAAATGACTCATGTATGTTGATGTTAATGTGTATGAATGGAATGAACAGTGCAGCAGCACTTGTTTCATGTGTGTTTCTCTCCCAATCCCCCTAATTCTCTACAACCTTCACAACAGCATATGTACATACTATACTTCCAGTGCTAATAACACATATCTAAGAGCATACCTGCAGCTTCAGCTTGTTTTGCCATGATGTGGAAAGAATTAGGATTTGGGCATCCAGGGCTCGACACCATTGCAGCAGTTGTTGATTTAAAGAGACTAACAACAGGGCTGTCTCCACCATCATGAGCATTTAATACTTGTCCGTCTGCACCAGGAACCAAGCCCAACCAAGGAGCAGTTTGCATGAAGTGTGTAGTATCTGTTTCTCTCTGTCAAGCAAGCAATGTATTCACCGCTAAGATTTGCAGCCAAAGTAGCCAGCAAAGAGAAACTATTTTGCTTTAGGAAAGAAATTGATGAGAAAAGAAACCAATACACCAAAAGAGGACATGCAAGATTTAAATAACGGAAAATCCAATATTTCAAATACACCAAAAGAGGACATACAGGATTTAAATAACGGAAAATCCAATATTTCAAAATTGTATCTAGAATGACTAGAAAAGTGGAAACAAGACCGGATATAATTTAATCCTTATGAGCAAATCCAAAATCTTTATAGACACAACCAATCATTAGTTCCCAACCATGGGTCAAACGGAATCCTATACATAAATCAGTTAATAAAAGAATAGAAAAAACTTTTATTGTGTTGCTTAAGTTATATAGGAATTTTTGAACCCAAGAGCTAAGAATAATTAGTTCTTGATTACCTAGAATAGAATAACCACTTAAAATAATGAAACATATTATATTTGTCAAGAAGTGCAAAATCGTATTCACACGATCTTAGTATTGTGTCTTGATCAATTGGATCGTTTCTTTGTAGATTGGAATATTCCCAAACCCCCCTTTCACAATAAACCAAAAAAGCAATAATTTGCTCAAATGATGTTGCTAACTTCTTTGTGAATCCACGTGGGAAACCCCAAGGAGAAAGCCATTTTCTAAAAACCTGTTATATCCTTAGATTTAGGATCAAGAAAATTAGGAAGAAGCCTTCTAGAACCAGAATCTGAAGTTCTAGACCAAGACAGAGTCAAATTACTGAATATTACTTCTCATAACCATAACCTGTCATACGTGATGGTATAAATAGAAGAGCAACATAACACCAGTTACACAAACAAATGACACAACCGACAATAAACACCCTATGACCTGCTAAACTGCCTAAAAAGATAAACATATATCAAATAAACATAACATACAGACTACATGCTTTCCTAAACAGAGCGCCTCTTCCTTGAGTATACAATAAGAGGACGCGATATCCTAACAAAACCACAGGGCAAGATTTGCACTTTTAACACATTATGCATTGCTTAGGTGTTGTGAATAATATTTATGAAAAATGTTTGCTATTTGTAGTTCTGCCATTCTTTTTTTGGTGCATACCTAATAACCCAAGCATTCAAATTAAGTAGAACCATATCATTATAATGCTGAACAATATCATTTTAGTATCAATAATCATTCAAGCTAATTATATATAGTTAAGGGCACAAGGTTACCAACCAACACAATATCTAGAAGCCCCATCCAGTATAATACACTTCCAATCTCTTTGATTCCACGGAGAACCTCTGCTTTCAGCTCAGACTTTGTCCCCCAGTTAAGATTTTCTTTAACAAGTCTCACACAAGCTGCAACAAAAATAACCAGAAAATTAATTCCAAATACTTGGGTATGAGATTCAATGACAGGCTATATAAAAGCATCATCATTGTTGATATGACCGTGAGTTATGATAATAACCATGAAATTAAAAAAAGAAAAGTAATAATAAAGATTAAGATGCGTCGATAACTAATAAAGATCCAAATGTTTATTATTATCTTAACAATTGTATGCAAGTGTCAAAATTCAGGTATCAAGGATCAGTAGTACAAAATTGATGGTGCTATGCATAGGATATAGGTTGGGCGGTTTAAATAAAAAAAAGACATCAGTAGTTATCAATACATTCACGTACCTGTCACACCTCCATCAAAAGGCAGAAGTCCAATGGTTTTCGGCAATGATTCTTGCAATCCAGTGATCATTGGTTCAATCAAAGTTATCTGAGAATAGCACACATAAAATTTTACTGACAAATGGCTTTTTTCTTACCCCGGATCCAATTATCTCGATGCACAAGTATGCATCTGTACACATGTGCATGTGCATAAATGCATGTTTGTCAGGCTCCTACATGACATCTATATATGACCTTTATCAGTCAATATTTTTAATCCCCCTCACTTCTCCTTCGTTTCAGTCACACTTCAGAAGACCCATCAGGAAATTACAGAAGTTAGATGATCTGACTAATATGCTTTTTTACACAAGCATTTGGATGGAAAGTAAGACAGTGTGACATGCCTAGGTCCCACAAAGAATAGTAGGGATGTGCTCTATAGGATACTTGAGAATTCGTTCTCCCGCTTCAACGGCTAGCTTGAGGAAATCCAACCCCAACTTGAGTGCCCCCATCATTCTGCGAAACAAACAGGCCTTGCACCTATTGGTCTGATAACCTTCTTGGCTTTATTAGTTTTATGAATCAAGATTCTTGCTCATGTCATCAAGTAAAGGCTCTTTCCCTTCTTTCCCCTATCTGTCTAAGATTCTATCATAGATAAGGACCAATGAAGATGACTGGTTCCATCAAGCTTATGGCAAGTTATGATAAGGAAGCCTCCGTGGCTGTATCAACGTGGGGGAGGCCCATAGGCGAACTGAACTCCTGGGTTGGGAGGTGACAGGAATGAAGGGACCTGTCTAGGCCTAAGGTTAAATAGTGCACGAGAGAGGAGACAGAACTATCATCATGGACTTTGCTGGGGGTATCTGCTAAAGGTGAATGGTAGTTCAAGCATAATAATCTGATACCATAAATATTTTTGGGATAAGAGGGAAGTCATCTAGATAAAACATACTGTGGTATTCAACCAAGTGAGAGTGTGAAAGTGTGTATGTGAGGGAGAAGAGGGGACAAATATCCTTATCAAGCTCATGAATTTGGCAAGGAAAATAAGAACAAATAAAGCTCCTAATCAAAGCAGATTTAGCCGTTAGATAAGAGGCACCAAGGCAGGAAAGAAAATAAGCACACCAAAATAGGAATCAAGAAAAACCACAAGAACCGCCTGAAAAATTCCACTGTGGTTCTCCGACTTTTTCTCAAAGTTAAGGAATCTGGGCTGGCAAAGTTGTCAAGAAAGCAGTCCACTCCTATAACTCAGGAGCCAAGTCATTGATTTTCCAGCTTAAGCCATGACTTACAGTCCTTGAGGATACAGGTTGACTTTCTGTGTTTGTATTTGTTTGGGGGCCAGGGGGAGGGGTTGGAGAGGAAGTGATTGATACTTGAGAAACATGTAGTTTAAACTTTAAAGAACTAGTAGTAACTAGATAGAAGAGTACAAGTTAGACTGTTATGAAAGCAAGGATAGAAACTAGATTCACAATTATTTTTACCATAAATAAGAGTCACGTGGGAATGAAAATGTCATGGAACTGTTGCAAAAAGAATTCTTACTTTGTCCACTCCAAGAAGTCCAATGTTGGTGGCTTACATATATTAGTCGTAGTTTGATGAGAAACTCTGGGAAAATCACAAGGGCACAAAGAAGAAGCTAGTTCATGAGGTTAGGAACCGATATCCCAAGCCTCTAGTGGGAGACTCAACTCTTATACCTTGCAATAGGGTCCAAACAGGTCCAACTTACTCCCGCTAAGGTACAAATTTAAAGAAAAAGAGAGAATCTAGAGACGAAGGACCAGAAGATTTCACCAAAGAAGCAAACAGCAAAATGCAATAAATATATTCACAACGTAAAAAAGTGTAGCATGAAAGGTAGGCAAAATGCACGACATGAAACTGAAAAACCTAAAGCTCCATCGCCTGACATACCTTGTTGGATATGTGATCTAGAAGAGCTCGAATGAGCCAAGGTAATGATCTGGATCCTAGAAGTCGAGCAATTGAAAACATGTGAGGTATTCCAAAGAATCCACTATGCAATCGTGCAAAACTTTGATGAGCAGAGTTCAAATCCTACCCGAAACAAAAAATATTGTGAGAAACACACGTCATTAAGCAAAAGAAAAGCATTATTTTACGACTTTGAAAAGCAGTCTTTCAGCAAATATTATAGGTAGCAGAAACTTCAAGAAGCTACATCCATATGGCATACACACACACACACACACAGTATTTAGGAGAGAGGAGAGCCAAAATAAACAACCAGACAAATAAGATAGTTTTGAATAACAAATGGGGAAAAACAGAAGGAATAAGTAAGGTGTGGGGCACAACTAGTTGCTCTCAAACAATATCATAATTGTTTATATTATTACTGATTGCAGATTAAATAATAGATAAAAAATAATTTTGTTCAAAAAAACATGAGTAACGCTTACTTGAGTGCCACAATAGAAATTAGGCTTGGCAGAGGGTATAGATGGCTTTTGTAGAGGAGTAGCCTTCGTTGATCGGATAAAACGTTGAGTGGTATTGCAAAGAATGAAATTGGGCAAGAAATCACTTTGCATCTCTGACCAAATCTAGCATACACACAAACATAATATGTAAAGCTCAGAAATGGCTCAAGTAACGCACTTTTGATATACCATTCAAATATTGATTTCTAATTTGGCATAGTAGCAAAACAATCTTCATATGCAGAGGGAAGAAAGATAAGCACCTGAGAGGCCAGTCGACTGGAAAAGGACACAAGAGAAATGTTCTCTTGCATCTCATTCAACATGAGACTAAAGTAATCGATGGAAAGATATCTAGACAGTAACTCATGGGCATGTTTTAAGACATCCAATAACTTCTCTAGCTCCTGCAACAAAATAGGTGTGTTGCTTCAGTTAGTGATTCTTAAAAAAAACAAAAAACATCCGCTAGGGTTGATCATGGAAAATTACAAAAGTAAACCTACTAACCACAATGGCGCACAGGTCCTGACACTCAAAACGATCAAAAAGAAACTCCAGATTTTCACGGAAAACCTTGTTCATCCTTTCAGTGATCAAACTTCGCAGGTTGATTGTCCTCCCAAGGAGCTGTGCATCATAAAATTGTTAGTAGAATGCAAAGTTAATGGGAGGCATCCCGTTCTGACAATAGTGGTCTGCAGGTACACATCTGAGGAATCTTTATGATGAGTGTTTGTCTGTGCATGCAATGCATCTGACTTGTAGATCAGGTATATGTTTATTCCTATTCAAGCTAAATTCACTATTATATGTGAAATTGATGACAACTGAACCTCTTCAGATACTTCTGAGTTCAATTCTTCAAGTTTTGATGATGACAAGAATTGGAGTTAACACTGAAACAATATATTTAGTAACCAAATAAATTACAAAGACATCTTCTCTTGAAGAGAAATGTTTTTGAAGACTTTGACAATTGAGGGAATTGTAATTAGGTTACGATTTTAGTATTTATATTACAAAGAGAGGTAGAATTTGTCAAACACTTATTGCTCCATCATAATAATTCTTGGGATGTGTCATGTATATTATGAGGTTCTTGCTCTGTGAGGGTAAAGCCAAGTGATACCTAAATCACCACTGCACATGATAACTCTTTTAGCTGAAAAAAATACTAGAAGAACTTTTATTAAGAAAGGAGGCTTTAAGCTTGCTAAAGCAGGGTATCCAGAAGATTGATATATCTTGGTGAATTGTGTGGTATCTTGAGGGGAGTGAAAATGATGCGCCTAAACTGCATAATTCTTGTGCACATCTTTTTTTTTTCATCGTCCCTTTTTGGGCTCGTGATAAAAATTTGCTAAATCCAAAAACTGTTGACAAGGTTGAGAACTTCTAGCTTATACTTCAATGCGTCAAATCAAATCATAGGAGGTCAGCACTATTGAAGTAATTAAAAATTAACCTTGACTTTAGTCATCTTCAGCAGCATATTGAACCTCATAGGCTGTACAGCATACTTTTCGGCATTGTCTGAGATGAAGAGGAAAGAAGGATCCAGTAATTCACTGCAGTATTTGCAAGCAACATAAGAAGTTTGAAATATATCAACAAAAAAGGTAAACAACCAAGAGAGGAAAAAGAGCACACCTTGCTGCCCAGCTTTTATAGTATGTGAAAATAGTTTCACATAACTTTGAAACAAATATATCAAAACCATGGTCCACCTGTTAAGAAGTTCATGTAAAACAATTTAAGAATAAGCTGGCACATGTGAAATATATTACTTCCAAGAATTAAGCCCTTTATTTAAGTACATTTAACTTGTCTACACTTAAAAGAAGCTGCACAACTTATTGAAGAATTTTTAGTGCCTCGTTCATTGGTTAAAATGGATTATACCTCAGCCTCAATTTCATCATAGAGAAACCGTTGCTTCAGCACCACCAACGCCTGCTGTGCTGAATCATTATAGACGTCAAATGGCATCAGAACACTCTCCAGAAGCCCACTATTTGGTGACTCAAGTACACAATCCACCAACATCCAGGGAAGAGAGCACTCAATTGGAAACTAAAGGGAGCAAAATTACAATTTTAATTCAAGGAAAGGGGAGAAAAAACACATGTGAGCAGAAATGGAAAGTAGAAAGGCCACAACTTTAGATCTAAATGCTAGAAAGAGAATTCTCTAGTGAAAAAAGGAAATACTGAGCATATTGACAGAGTTGATATATATGGAAAGCCATCAGCAAAGATGAGGAAAGATCAAGGTATATGCAGCTTGTTGCAACAATTATTTATTTCTTTAGATAAAACACATTGCCTTATCCAATATGGAAACTGATTTCCATCTTACTTGAGAAGTCTACAAGGAAACTAGCAAGATCTATCTTAGGGTGAGGGCAGAGGTGGCAACTAGACAACACATTCTTTGAAGTAAAATCATTAACTACTAAATGGCAAAAAAAAAAAAAAGCATAATTATATGTCAAACAAGCCATAAGTACAGTAATTTGCAGGTCCTTAACCAGTTAAACTCATGGATAGGGATAGAAGCAGGCTAGGCCCTTATCTTGGCCTACAGCCTACGCTACTTTAAGCCAAGCCTAGCCTATTTACTAAGAGGCTACGCTTAGGCTCGAGCTTATTGTCAGGCCTATTTAGGCAAATAGACCAAGCCTATTTCCATAAGGCCTAACTTACAAGCCTATAGGTCTGGCCTCTCCTATAAATTGCTAACTTAACCTTAACCCTGAGTTTCACATCACATTATTCACCCATAAGCTCAACACTTTCATTCATTAGCCACTTACCTCTTGGTCTCTTCTCTTTGATCACTCAAGACAGCAACACTAGCTCACTCCCTCTCCCCTGATTTTTGTCATTCGCTAAAACATAATAAATGCCATAAGTTTATTTTAGTGATGCCCAAATAAAATATTATAATCTCGGTATGAAAAGTTTGTCTTAGTTTTTATGAAAAAAGCAAAAGAGGTCAAATCCATTTTTACATGTCATATGTTGCGTTTGGTTGATTCTAGAAAATATACCTCCTTAGTCAACAAATGGTTGGTTTTTCTTATTTTTATTTCCTCAGACAACTATTGGCATCACGCTTTTTAAATAGGCTTGAAGGATTGTATATGGCTTTGGAGGGCATAGGCTTTTGAGCCTATTTAAAGGCCTATATTTTAAATAGCCATTTAAAAAGGCTTTAGGCCATGTTAGACCTTTTGAAGGCTTAAGCTTGAACCTGAAAAAAAAAGCCTATATACAGGCTCAAATTCAGACCAGGCCTTAGATTTTTGTCTCAAGCTCAAGCCTTTTTAGTTAAAGCCTAACCTAGCCTATTCCACCCCTACTCATGGATGAAGCGGTTCACATAGCATCATTCCTATTACCTATTGAAGAATACAGGTCTCAAATATGAAGGTAATAAGAAACATGAGGGACCACAAGATCTGGGAACCTCACATGAGACCCTATAAGATTCAAAAGCACAAATCTAGGACCAAAAAAATGCTATGACCTAAGGCCTATAAGACACTAAGAAAATAGGAAAAAAACACAGAAAGAAAGAAAGAAAGAAAGGAAGGAAGGAAACAAAAGAGGAAACAAGAATCTTGGAAAATGGAAGTCCCACATCTAAAAGTGATAGAAGAGATTAAGGGTGCATAAGCTTGTAGCAATCCTAACCAAGTAGCTTAAACTATTTTGGTGATGTGGACAAGACAAAACACGCGACTAAGGAAAAAGTCAGCACTATCCCCACAGAATTGTGTAAGCTATTCCTATAAACTATGACAACAAACATTCCTAATCATAATATAGTTGATCATTTGCAATGACATCAACATGAATACATGTTGCAAATAAATCAGAACAAATTCCCCTGAGCAGTCAAAATACAATATCTTGCAAGTATCTTGGAAATTTTTCGGTTGCTCCAGCTTTAGGATACTTGTAGAACTTAACAGAGAAGTTCATTTCAACTATCTCAATTCCTTGTATTAAATGATCAATTGATAATTAAGCACATGCTTAAGAAGAAAACTGAGGTTCAGAAAAATAGAAAATTTTCATGTGTGCACACAAGACTGTATTTATTTACCTGAATTACTCGAGAAGACTCTAAGTAAAATTCTCGAAACCATAAGAAACCAAGGTCAGTCAATGTTGCAACAGTGACTGCAAGCATGATCAACTTAAAGAGTCAATAAAACTGAAGCATGTACTGTCACACACACACAAAAAAACTGAAGGCATGTACATGGCTAGAAACCAATGCATTCTATACCACTTATAATAAGTTCAGAAATACATTAAAGAGTCAAAAGATTTCAAGATAGTTTCCAATAACACCAACATGATCATCTAGTTAGTTTATATAAACATCATAAAAGGATACAATTTAAAAGCCAAATCTTAAGCCTGTCTTGGATGTTGTAAAAGGAAAACTCCTCACCATCCAATTCTCATAATCGTCAACGGCCAAAAATGCGTCATGCAACAAGATATAACCCCAAAAAGATTCTGATTTAGCCACAAATCTTATGATGAAAGCAGAATCTAATTCATTGTATGGTCCTGCACTTCTTTAAATATCAATTCGCCCTCTCAGATAATTTAGTTATTTGGCAACAGTGAACCCATTTTTTATATCCCTAATTTCTATTTCCAAGGGTTGGACCAGCTGCCCTTTTGTTCTGTAGATAACAAAAACGAGAATGTGTAGTCCCAAGTTGGTCGGATGTGCAACTAGGTGAAACCAATTATGAACCCCCATTTAATAATTTAGCCATTGCTGTAGCCGCAGTAACCACATGTTCAAGAATTATATCGCTGCCACTGCCCATTAAAAACATCGTTTCACCCCAAGGTACTGTGACCTGTGTTCTGTACATACTTTAAGCCCAAATAACTTATGTGCAAGGAGGAATATTAGAATTCGAAATACTAATAAAACCAAGTCATTTCTGAGAGTGAAGGCCAAAGAATTTTCTTGTATTGGTCATAGAAAAAAGGTACACAATATATACAGTATGTACATTGAATGTTACACTAACAATCGAGCCTCAGAATCAGGGAGGAGGAATAAACCTAATAGAGAATAAGAGGAGAAAGGAAATAAAATAAAACCATATAAATCCAAAGAAATTTTGGGATTTCCACAATTTCTGCTTTCATCTATCAAATATTATGCCAAAAAAATAAGAATATATTTTCTGCACTGAGGCATCTCACACCTAAGAGTTTAATCTATCAAATAAGAATATGCCAAGAAAATGAGTGCTTCACATGCAAACTTTGATACATGATCAGCCTAAGAACTTTACCTGTATAGTCGAGAATATGAAGGAAAAAACCAAGCTTGTAGAAAAATGTCTCCAGTTGTTTTAAATCGTTAACAGGAATTTCAGAAGCACTATTGCCAAAAAGCCCACCTGGCCTCCTAAGGTTCCCACCAGAAACCACCTCATATATTAAGAACTGCAAGCAGTGCACCTGCATCAAAGCAATTATTTTAGCAGTTATCTCCACAAACTAAAACAAACATGTGAATTCACCAAAATAATACATGAAGTGGTTGGTGCCAGGACATACAGCATGTGTCATAACTTCAGATAAACCATATATGTATCAATGTGTAAACAGGACCTCAGAGTTCAAGTGAACGGATTATTAATAATGCCCAAACTAATAATTAATGGACATTTAGCAGTTGTCAAGTGATACAAATGCAATTGCATAATCTTGGCAATTCATGGGAAATTTTTCATACATTTATAAGTTTATGTCATTGTATTCCATTACATGGCCAATGAAAGAAGCAGGAAGATCGCACTGGGGCCTGCTCATTGGAAGCTTGTCAAAAGGTTTAATTTTTTTCAAGTAGTATGGACAATGTAAAAGGATGAATCCCTTTTATTTAAGTGGTTTCATATTTTCATTTTATTTGTAACAAATTACATTGTTCAACTTAAAGAGAAGTGTTAGGAAGTATTAGAAATACAGCAATCTCAGGTTAAAAAAGTCCCAAAAAGTTACTGTTAGTGCGTCAAAGTAAATGGGACATGCCTATTAGCTTGGTCATAGTGTTAGTGTAAATAGAGGTTGGGAATCGATGTGAGGTACACTGTCAGTGAATCTCCCTGATATCCAAGAAAAACAATCAGAACAAACCTACACCAGTAACACCTTCCTTCATTCAGGAAGAGGAGATCCCAGGGTAAAGAGTCTCCATAATTATACCAGCCTCCATCTCATTTTAGAGAGTAGAAGGTTCATCGAAGGTAGCTTTCCCTTTTGTTTTCTCTATATACTCTTCTGATTCATTGATAGATACATTCTTTAATTCCAATAAAAGTGTCCATAGTTCTCCAGCCAATAAGCTCCTCTGTTTGGTTCTCCATAAGAACGCAGCACCTTTACTTCCCATCATCATCCCAGCAACATATTAGTTTCTCTTTTCCTCTAACTTTAGGTCCCTAAAATTCCCAACATAGTGATTCAACGCATAAACTACTGCGACACCCCCTCTCAGCCTCTCCTAAATCATTTTAATTTTACTCAAGCTTCCCCTTTAGATTGAAAGCCTATTCAAACCTTCCTTAACCCGAGAAGACATGCAAGAAATAACATTAATCTTATGTGTAGCTTGTTAGGAAATATATATAAATCAGGGATTACATTAGATACTATAGTTAAGAGCCATAAATGCTAGGGCTCATTCCTCTTGTATATAGAAACCCTTTCTGCACTTGAATATACTTGATTTTGAGACTACTTTGCTCTACATGGTATCAGAGCTCTAGGTTTATGATCTTCCTTTCCACGTTTGATTTCTAGTGTAGCAACAACGTTCATCAGTTCCGTACAGAGAGAGAGTCTATGTTCTTGACGTTGTTTGTTGACACGCTCTAGCTAGTAAGGTTTCCCGTCGTCCGATCGGCCAAACCCCAGTGGTCCGATCCAGTTCCGGCAGTGCGTGACCGGCGCGTGCGCAAACAGTGATGTCTTCCCGATATGTGTGAGCGCGCTGCCACTCCGTTCAAACTGCGGTTTTGTTCTCTGGCATCGCCTTCTCCGTTCCGGCACAAACGTGGTGGTTTCAGGTTGATTCACATGAGTTTGGTGATTGGGTCACTTCTTTCAGTACGATTTGTTTAGCTTTGGTTTGTGCGTTTTTTTACTGCTAACTTGGTCTTTCTGCCATCTCGTGGTGGTGGTGTGCCTGCATTGTCATCTGTGACTCGTGGTTGTCATTTGCCTCCAATGAGGTGTTTGGTACTTCTTTGTTATTTGGTGGTCCTTGTGTGACTTGTTCGTTCCTTACCTTTGGTGAGGTGTTTTGTTTAGTGTTTGTCTCTGGTGAGACGTTTGGAATATTGTTTGGTTGCTGCTCTCTTTGGTTTCAAGGTGTTGTTTGGGTGTTGTAATCTTTGGTAAGGCTTTCTGCTCACTGTTGGAACTATTGTTCTTCGCTATCAATTGGAGGCACATTGGATATTCTTAGTGGCTAGTGATCTTGCTCACTGAGTTTGTTGTGGAACTCAACTTATTTTTGTGAGGATCGATGGCTGAATCTACGTCTAGTTCTTCTGTTGCTCTTGCTACAAGTAATATTACCTCTAGTCTTGCTACTTCCTCCTCGAAGTGAATCATCGATTCTAATGCTACTGATCATATGACAGGTAACCACCATTTGTTTTCCTCGTATGCACCTTATGTCAATCCCTCCAGTATAACAATTGCCAATGGTTCTTATTCTTGTGTTATTGGCTCTGGCACTGTTGAACCTACTCCGTCTATTTCCTTATCCCATGTCCTTAATGTCCCTGACCTTACTTTTAATCTTTTGTCTCCTAGCAAGCTCACTCGACAATCAAACTATTTCATCACTTTATTTCCTGACCATTGTTTGATTCAGGATCTCACGGCGAAGCGAGTTATTGTTAAGGGCTATGAATCTGGTGGCCATTACTTCCTTGAGGATCAGGTACAGTTGCTTGCCCTAATGGTTCCTCCCTTTTTGACGTTCATTATCGTTTAAGTCATGTGTCCTTGTCTTCTTTGAAGAGGATGTATCCTCAATTCCATCATTTGTCGTCTTTAGAATGTGAGTCATGTCAGTTTCCTAAACATCAATGTGTTTACTTGGCACCTCGAGTTAATAAACGAGCTGCATCTCCCTTTGATTTGTCCATTTTGATGTTTGGGGTCTATGTCATGTCGAGTCCAAGCCTAGTTTTAGGTACCTTGTTACTTTTATTGATGATTTCTCTCGTACCACTTGGCTCTATTTAATGAAAACTCATTCCGAGTTGTTTTCTCACTTTTGCAATTTCTATGCTGAAATCAAAACTCAATTTGGTGTATTTGTCAAAACCTTACAAAGTGACAATGCTAAAGAATATTTTTCTGCCCAATTTCAAACCTATATGCTCTAGAATGGCATGATTCATCAGTCCTCCTGTCCAAATACACCGGCTCAAAATGGTGTGGTAGAATGTAAGAACCGACACTTATTAGAAGTCGGAGAGCTCCGGCTCTCATGTTTCAAATGGAAGTTTCCAAACTTTTGTGGATTGACGCCGTATCTACTACTTGATTCCTTCCAAACCCTTGTTTCCTATTGACCCTAAAATCTTTGGTTGTATGTGTTTTGTTCGTGATGTTTGTCCCACCGTTACCAAACTTGATCCCAAGTCTCTTAAGTGTGTCTTCCTTGGGTACTCTAGGGTTCAGAAGGGTTATTGGTGCTATTCTCCCACTCATCGGCGTTGTCTTGTGTCTACAGATGTCACATTCCACGAGTCGACCTCGTTCTTTCCTGTCTCTACTCCACCTACATCCCCTATCTCTACAGATGACTCCGACAGTCTTAATGATCTCTTGGTCTATCCGGTTCAGTTACCACCAGTGCAAGCATCTGACTCGGCACCTACTAAACCACCTATCTATCATGTTTATCAGAAACGCCCCAGGGCAGGTACTGTAGTTAATCAGGTTCATAACCCACCAGTGCCAACTTCGGTGTCTGATCCGGCATTAGTTCC
Organism: Acacia melanoxylon; assembly: GCA_019022615.1. NCBI lineage: Eukaryota > Viridiplantae > Streptophyta > Magnoliopsida > Fabales > Fabaceae > Acacia > Acacia melanoxylon. The sequence goes on from JAFJYJ010000059.1 coordinate 471,200, forward strand.
TTCCACTCCTGCTTCTGAACTAGCAACAGTGCCTGATATTCCTAATACTTCCACTCCTCCCTCTGAACCAAACACAATATCAGTGCATGATATTCCTAATACTTCCGCTCCTACCTCTGAACCAGACACAGTATCTGATACTTCTGATAACTCGCTTGTTGCCTTACACAAAGATAAACGTACTTGCATCTATCTTATTTCTTCCTTTGTTTCCTATAACCATTTGTCTCCTCCATCCTGTTCCTTCATAGCATCCTTAGACTCTCACCGTTCCCACTACTCTCCAACAAGCCTTGGCCCATCCCGGTTGGCATGCTGCGATGGAAGAAGAAATGGTGGCCCTTGATAAGGCCAGTACCCGGAATCTCTTTGATTTACCTCTTAGCAAAAAGGCTATCGGGCGTAAGTGGGTGTTACGATCAAAACAAAAGCTGATGGCACCTTGGAATGTTTGAAAGCTCAATTGGTTGCCAAGGGATATGCTCAGACCTATGGTGTTGACTATCCGGAAACCTTCTCCCCTGTAGCAAAACTGTCCTCTGTCCGCATCTTCATTTCTATGGTAGCCAATTATGGTTGGGATCTTCATCAGTTGGATGTTAAGAATGCGTTCTTGAATGGAGATCTTCTTGAGGAAGTTTACATGGAGCAACCACCTAGTTTTGTTGCTCAGGGCTGTGGGAAGGTATGCCATCTTCAGAAGTCTTTATATGGCTTGAAGCAGAGCCCTCGTGCTTGGTTTGACAGATTTAGCTCTATGGTTAAGAAGTTTGGCTTGAGTCAGAGTAAGTGTGACCATTCTGCATTTTATCAGCGGACAGATGCTAGCATGATTCTCTTAGTGGTATATGTTGATGATATTGTTATTACAGGTAGCAATGTTGATGATATTGCTATTACAGGCCTTTCGTAATTCTCATTTTCAAACAAAGGACTTGGGTTTGTTAAAGTACTTTCTTGGGATAGAGGTTATAAGAAGTAAGAAAGGCATCCTTTTGACACAAAGGAAATATGTTCTTGATCTATTAGAAGATACCGGGAAACTCAAAGCAACACCGAGTAGTTTTCCCATGATTCCTAATCCCTTCTTGGACATTGATGACAGCATACTGTTTGATGAGCTACCTGAGGATATGAGAAAGTTGACCTAGAGAAGATCAAGTCATTTGCCTATCCTAAGAGATATCGTAGATTGATTAGGAAATTGAACTATCTCACGGTGACTCGCCCCCATGTGACCTTCCCAGTTAGTTTGCTTAGCCAATTCATAACTGCACCAACTGTTGCTCGGTGAGAAACTTTGGAGCATGTTAACTTGAAGGGCTCACCTAGTCATGGTATACTGTATACGAATCATGGCCACACAAAAATTGAATGCTTTTTGTGATGCAAATCATGGGGGGTCAAAGGCTACCAGAAGATCCACCACAGGTATTGTGTGTTTATGGGTGGAAATTTAGTATCCTGGAGGGGTAACAAGCAAGATATGGTTTCTCGGTTGCCGAAGTTGAGTATAGAGCCATGGCTCAACCGGTACAGGAAATTGTGTGGATTCACCAGTTAATGAAAGAGGTTGGTCTTGCCACGTCATTGCTTGCGAAACTATAGTGTGATAATAAAGCTACTCTACACATTGTCTCAAACTCTATGTTTCATGAACGTACGAAACACATTGAAATTGATTGTCACTTTGTAGGGATAAAATCAAGGAGAACTTTATTTCTATAGGGCATGTGCGATCTAGCGACCAATTGACCGATCTTCTGACTAAGGCCTTAAATAGGACTCGTGTTGACTATCTTTGTAACAAGTTGGGCTTGTGTGAAAATATTTTGAATTGATTATGGATTATTTAGATTAGTTATTATCTTATTATTATATTAGATATAGATATATTATATCATATCTTAGAATTAGATATAGATATATTATATCTTAATCTTTTTGATTTATTTTGATTTGATTAGATTCTAGGGTTAGCTCTAGGTTTGTCTATATAAAGACCCGTATGTACTCTCTTTGATTTAGAGATTAGGAGAAAGAGATTAATGAATTCAGATTAATATTTCTCTCCCAAATTGTCCACATGGTATCAAAGGTAATGGTGAAAAAAAGAAGAGAAAGAAGAACAAGAATAATTAGAGTTCTTCTCAAAATCCATTCTTTGGCGCTGTTAATTCTCACCTTCTCAGCATCGTCAGTGCCGTCAAGGTTCACCATACAGGTTTGTCCGTCCATATCAAAACTCGACCTTGTCTTTACAGTTGAGTGTCTCTATAGATCCTTCCTCCTTCCTGGTCCTTCTCAGCCTCTGCAGACCCTCGGTCAATATGGCACAGTTCTTCATTGACGACCCATCTCCTCTTCGACACTATCATCGTCGGTGGTAGTTCCTCTGTCATCGTGCCTCACAACTCGTCCGACAATTGGTCCCGTTGTCCTCAACTCAGTAGATCATCGACCTCGTCTCTGCACTCAGCAAACCAGCGTCGACCTTGTCTCTGCACCTCACGCACAGTGTCGTCATCCTCGACTAGTGTTGTCTCTGCAACCTGCATCATTTAATTCTCTACTAGTCCCATCATCGTTCTCAAATGTCATTTGTCAAATTCGCAGACCAGACCATCATTTGTCAAATTCGCAGACCAGACTGTCATTTGTCAAATTCACGGGATAAGAACCAGAGGAATGGTGTTCTTGGAACCCAAGCAATTGTGAGACCTTTGCTCCTTGTGATCGCCACTGCCTAGTCGCTCGTTAATAATGAGAGGATTTTTCCAGCAGGTGACTCCCAACATTGTCGAGTGTGCACTGCCCATCGATCTTGTCGCAGCCGGTAACTCCCAACATTGTCGAGTATCTGTTGCTCGTCGATTTTGTCGGAGCCGCTAACTCCCAACATTGTCGAGTATCCGCTACTTTCCAACGGGCCAACTCCCAACACTGTCAACAACTGCTGCCTTTACAAATGGATAACTCAAACCTACATTTGAAAGTTGTATAAGCAAGTTGGACATAATTAACATCTATGATCCAACTTGAGGGGGAGTGTGAGAATATTTTGCATTTATTATGGATTATTTAGATTAGTCATTATCTTATTATTACATTATATATAGATATATTATACCATATCTTAGGATTAGATATAGATATATTATATCTTAGGATATTGTATCTTAATCTTTTTTATTAATTTTGATTTGATTAGATTCTAGGGTTAGCTCAAGTTTGGCTATATAAAGGCCCGTATGTACTCTCTTTGATTTAGAGACTAAGAGAAAGAGATTAATGAATTCAGATTAATATTTCTCTCCCAAATTTTCCACAGCTTGATTAACATCTATACTCCAACTTGAGGGAGAGTGTTAGGAAATATATATAAATCAGGGATTATATTAGATACTATAGTTAAGAGCCATAAATGCTAGGGCTCATTCCTCTTGTATATATAGACCCTTTCTGTACTTGAATATACATGATTTTGAGACTACTTTGCTTTTGTAGATTACAAGTGAGGTCACATGCAGAGGGCAGGAGATGGAGAACCAGTAGAAGGAAAGGGCAAGTGGAAGGAGAAAGAGAGATAATGAGAAAAAAAGGCAGAAGGGAGGAATGAAAGGAGGAAGAATACAGAGGTAACTAATACTATTTTCAAATCAATGAGATCAACGAATAGCGTCAAGACTGGTCATAACAAGCCCCAAACATACCTAAAAAGAAGAAAATAGAACAAAACATTTAAGCTTCAAGAGTTACAAGGTGCATTAAATAAACAACAAAAGTTCCAAGGTGCGTTAGATATTCATAGACATTGATTTTCCTATCTAAAGTAAGCCTGCCACAATGTCCCATCAGCAGGATGTTAGGAACTAACAATATTAGCACCCCAAAATACTTCTGATCTGGTATATTAAACTAACATAACAGATACACAATCTGCTGGAAGCCAAAATACTCCCTAACAGCCAAGCAAAAGTCTCGGGTTTATACAATACCCGATACTCCACTCCTCACACAACTCACAAAACATTCCCTATCCCCCCCCAAACAAACAGCTAACGACCCATATATTCAAAACCAGGAGCTTCACGGTCTCCAATGAGCCACCCTACTAAAACAGCTACTATGCCTACACTTACTTCAAAAAGGATATAAAAACAAAAAGGTCAACCCTGAACCTTAAAAGGCATCTTGCCCTTTCATCTGTGTTGTTGGATCTGCCTTGGTCTCCTTGCATAGGTATGACCAGCAAACAGAGTCCTTTCATTACCCTCCCCTAAAAGTTCACCTTGTCCTCAAGGTGAAAGTTTGGGAACCGTGTAGCGATTGTCTCTAGCAATTTCTCCTTTTGCTCTCATTGTGCCATGGCTTTCGATTCCAGCCAGAGAGTTAAGTGATCGCTGCATTCTGGTCGCTTCATCCTCGGCGTCGAAATAATCCTCCGCTACATCCCCTGTTTCACCGACTGGTTTTTCGTCGTGCTCTGCTTCAACGTTGATTAGGAACATTTGCAGGTTTTTATCTCGGCAAGTGTGGCCTGGACTGTATTTGTCCCCACACTTGTAGCACAGTCCTAATTCCCTCCGGCGAGCCATCTCCGAGTCGGGGAGGCGTCGACTCCAGCCAGTCCGATTCGTTCCCTTCACCTAAACTGTTTCATCTCACTCTTCCCTGACCATTGTTTAATTCAGGATCTTACGACGAAGCGGATTATTGGTAGGGGGTATGAATCTGGCGGCCATTACTTCCTTGACAATCAGGTGCCGCGTTCCGTTGCTTGCTCTGGTGGTTCCTCCCCTTTTGATATTCACTATCGGTTGGGTCATGTGTCCTTGTCGTCTTTAAAGAGGTTGTATCCTCAATTTCATCATGTGTCTTCTTTAGAGTGAGTCGTGTCAGTTTGCCAAACATCACCGTGTTCATTTGGCACCTCGCGTCAATAAACGGGCTGCGTCCCCTTTCGATTTAGTCCATTCAGATATTTGGGGTCCATGATCTGTTGAGTCTAAATCTGGTTTTCGGTATTTTGCTACTTTTGTTGATGATTTCTCTCGAACCACCTGGCTTTATATAATGAAAAATCGTTCCGAGTTGTTCTCTCATTTTTGCCATTTTTGTGCTGAAATCAAAACTCAGTTTGGTGTCTCTGTGAAAACCTTACGAAGTGACAATGCTAAAGAATATTACTCTGCCCAATTTCAAAACTATATGCTTCAAAATGGCATGATTCATCAATCCTCGTGTGCAGATACACCAACTCAAAATGGTGTTGCCGAAAGAAAGAACCGGCACTTATTAGAAGTAGCCCGAGCTCTCATGTTTCAAATGAACGTTCCCAAACCATTCTGGGCTGATGCAATATCTACTGCGTGTTTTCTCATTAATCGAATGCCATCTCCTGTTCTTAGTGGAGCCACTCCCTACACCACCTTGTTCCCTTCTAACCCCGTGTTTCCTATTGACCCCAAAATCTTCGGGTGTGTTTGCTTTGTTCGCGATGTTCGCCCTACTGTTACCAAACTTGATCCCAAGTCTCTTAAATGTGTCTTCCTTGGGTATTCTAGGGTTCAAAAGGGTTATAGGTGCTATTCTCCCACTCTTCGGCGTTATCTTGTGTCTACAGATGTTACCTTCCATGAGTCCACCCCATTCTTTCCTGTTTCTGCTTCCTTACCATCCCCTGACATCACCGGTGGTGTTGATGATATATTGATCTATAAGGTTCAGTTACCACCAGTGCAGGCGTCAGACCCGGTACCTGCTAAACCACCTATCTATCATGTTTATCGAAAGCGTCCCAAGGCAAGTAATGGCATTGAACAGGTTCTCACCCCACCAGTACCTGCTTCGGAGTCTGATCCATCGATAGTTACCCCCTCTCCTGTCTCTACACCAGACACCGAAGCCGTGCCTGACTCTCCTGCTCCTATTGACTTGCCCATTGCCCTCCGTAAAAGTCAACGGTCTTGTACTTACCCTATTTCTTCTTTTGCTTCCTATAATCATCTTTCCCTCCATCTTGTTCTTTCATAGCCTCCTTAGATTCTATTATTGTCCCCACTAATCTCCACCAAGCCTTAGCCCATCCCGGTTGGTGTGCTGCTATGAAAGAAGAAATGATGGCCCTTGATAAGGCAGGTACCTGGAATCTCGTTGATTTACCTCCTGGAAAGAAGGCTATCGGGTGTAAGTGGGTGTTCACGGTCAAAACAAAAGCTGATGGCACCTTGGAACGTTTGAAAGCTCGATTGGTTGCCAAGGGTTATGCCCGGACCTATGGTGTTGACTACTCGGAGACCTTCTCTCCGTGGCGAAATTGTCCTCTCGTTCGCCTCTTTATTTCTATGGCGACCAATTATGGTTGGGATCTTCATCAGCTAGATGTCAAGAATGCATTCTTGAATGGTGACCTTCTTGAGGAAGTATACATGGAGCAACCACCTGGTTTTGTTGCTCGGGGAGCGTGGGAAGGTATGCTATCTCGCAAAAGTCTTTATATGGCTTGAAGCAAAGCCCTCGTGCTTGGTTTGTGATTTAGTTATGTGGTTAAGAAGTTTGGTCTCGGTCGAGTAAGTGTGACCATTCTCGTGTTTTATCGCGACAGATCTTTGGGATGATTCGTTAGTGGTATATGTTGATGATATCGTTATTACGGGTAGCAATGCTTCGGGAATCTCATCACTTAAGGCCTTTCTCAATTCTCATTTCCAAACAAAGGATTTGGGTCCTTTAAAGTACTTCCTTGGGATTGAGGTTATGAGAAGTAAGAAAGGCATCCTTCGACACAAAGGAAGTATGTCCTTGATCCGTTAAAAGAAACCGGGAAACTCGGAGCAGCGACCAAGTAGCTTTCCCATGATTCCTAATCCCTTCTTGGAAATTGATGACCGCATACCATTTGATGAACTACTTGAGGATGTACGAAAGAAAATTGATCCAGAGAAGATCAAACCATTTGCCTATCCTGAGAGATATCGTAGGTTAATTGGGAAATTGAACTATCTTACGGTAACTCGCCCCTATGTGACCTTTCCAATTAGTGTGCTCAGTCAATTCATGACTGCACCAACCGTTGCTCAGTGGGAAGCTTTGGAACATGTCTTACATTATTTGAAGGGCTCACCTGGTCATTGTGTACTCTATACAAATCATGGCCACAACAAGATTGAATGCTTTTGTGATGCGAGATCATGCGGGGTCGAAGGCTACCGGAAGATCCACCACGGGATATTGTGTGTTTGTTGGTGGAAATTTAGTATCATGGAGGAGTAAGAAGCAAGCAACGGTTTCTAAGTCAAGTGCGAAGCGAGTATAGAGCCATGTCTCGGTCGGTGCGGGAAATTGTGTGGATCCATCGGTTAATAAAGGAAGTTGGTCTTGCCACGTCATTACTCGCGAAATTGTGGTGTGATAATAAAGCCTTTCTACTACACATAGCCTCCAACTCGTGTTTCATGAACGTACGAAACACATCGAGATTGACTGTCACTTTGTACGCGATAAGATCAAGGAGAACTTTATTTCTATCGGGCATGTGCGGTCTAGTGACCAATTGGGTGACCTTCTCACCAAGGCATTGAATGGGACTCGGGTTGACTATCTTTGTAACAAGTTGGGCTTAGTCACTTGAGGGGGAGTGTTAGGAAACAATATATTTAGTTTAAATGTAAATGTAATCAAATCCCACATAATTAGGGATCTCACATATCCTCATCATTAAGAGCCATTATGTATAGGGGCTCCTCTCTCTTGTATAAATACATATACTTTTATCATGAATATACAACATTACGATACACTATTCTACACCTCCGAAGCGTCTTTTAACGAGAACGACAGTTTCTCGAATTCCTCCACATACTCCAAAACCGAGCCTTCTTGTCGATTGGCGAACAGCAACTTGTATTCTCCACCCTTCTGAAATGTGTGAAACCTCTCCAATACGTTCTGCTTGAACTCCTGCCAGCTCTTGATCACTCCCCTAGTCTCTTTCCATTGGTACCAGTGAAGAGCTTTATGCTCAAGGCATACCACCGCCGCTTCTAGCTTCTCTGCTTCTGGGACGCCGTTGATAAGGAAGTACCGTTCAACTCTGCAAAACCATCCAATGGGATCTTCACCTCCGAACACTGGTAACTCAAGTTTTCGAAATTTTGTTACTTCCTTTTCTGCCTCCCCGTGACTTTCTGTTTCTGCCTCTGACTGTGACTCCATGGTATCCTTCTTATCCTTATTCTTCTTCCCTGCATCGCCCTCCATCCGTAATAATATTTCCCTCATCAGGTTCATTCCTTCGGTCAGTTCTGTGACTTGCTTCGCTAGGCCAGAAAGTTCATCCACCTTCCTTGCTAGGCTAGCTACGGACTCCCTTAATTCCCTGACTTCATCTGCCATTGCCCCAAAGATCCAACTGCTCTGATACCAAATTGTTAGGAACTAACAATATTAGCACCCCAAAATACTTCTGATCTGGTATATTAAACTAATATAACAGATACACAATCTGCTGGAAGCCAAAATACTCCCTAACAGCCAAGCAAAAGTCTCAGGTTTATACAATACCTGATACTCCACTCCTCACACAACTCACAAAACATTCCCTATCCCCCCCCCCAAACAGCTAACGACCCATATATTCAAAACCAGGAGCTTCACATTCTCCAATGAGACACCCTACTAAAACAGCTACTATGCCTACACTTACTTCAAAAAGGATATAAAAACAAAAAGGTCAACCCTGAACCTTAAAAGGCATCTTGCCCTTTCATCTATGTTGCTGGAATCTGCCTTGGTCTCCTTGCATAGGTATGACCAGCAAACAGAGTCCTTTCACAGGATGATCAAAATTTAGGAAAAAAAGGGTGTTCAAGTATTTCTTTCATTTTAGAAAATATCACCACAATTTTATAGAACTTGATAGAAGGAGAATAGGAAATGAAGCAGACCTGAGCAGCAGTTGGGGCAACTGCCCTTGGATAAAAGAAGCTTCCTTTGCTCTCTTCACCTCCATGCTGCGATGACTGCAACTCTGATTCTGACTTATTTGTATTTGCCATCCAATCTGCCGAAAGAGTCCGCATATCAGAAAGAATCCTGAAAGTAAGCACTTGAGTGAATATATAATCAATCTAAAGACATTAAGGCAGGAAGCAAGTTTACATGGCACAGGTTTATAAATCATTGAGCCATTCCCGTGAAGCTAAGATGATGCAGCAGATTTATTCAACCAAAAAACTCCACTAAGAAGTTAAAGATCATAAGATAAAACCGTTGCACATTATGTTTAAAAATAACTTCAACTGACACAACATGCAGAATTTGAAAGCTAGCATTATAAATGGCATTTAGCTTCCAATGGCAGCAAGCCCAAAAAACAATCATGTAATGATGGCCACGACAGCCATTACAGCTATTATGTCAACCTCATGACTTAAGAGTGCTTTGTTGAGGAAATCCCTGAAGCCATCATGCCATTCAGTCATCGTCAACTCACAGACCCTTGTTCATCACATTTTGAAAACTCTCTTTGAAGTCTGAACTCCAATATATGTTATATGTGGACCTACTTTTCACAATCTCAGCCTCTCAAAATGAAGCTTCTGTTCTAAAAAAGAAAGCATACTCCCTAAATCTCAATGATATTTGTTTCTTCTCAAATATCAGATGCACTGGTGTACGCTGGCAGAAGTGTCTCTTCACATAAAATTGTATCTTTTAGACACCTCCTGCTGACATGAAATAGAATTATAAACTATTTTGTACAATATGCCTCTCTTTCAACACAGTAGTTATTTGTAGTCCTTATCTCTTTTGCATGTAAGCATCATGTGGGAACTATTTATGAGGCAAGGTGGAAACAGGCACATCCTAGGAGCTTAGAACATCTATAGGTAGCTTATAAAAAACGAATTTGGACATGATTAGACTTTCCCAAGTGTGCTTTTCATGAGCTTCCTTAATATAGTAAATCGTTTATGGGTTCAATATAGATCCTCACCCACTTCAAATCTTCCTAGAAACCACAGATGCAAGGCCAGTTCACCACCAAAAAAAAAAAAAAAAACAGAAAGATTCATATGCACTTTGATGGCAGAACCCCATCCCTGTCAGTGTCTTGTAGGATTGTAGCATCTGAAGAATATTTCAAGAAAATAAATCTAAAATCTTCAACTTTATTTGAATACTCAGCAATTTCTAGGGACCATGACCACAAGCAGACCAATAGAAACCCGAGGAACAGGAGGCCCAAAAAGAAAGGGGGCAGAAGGGAGAAATAAAATACATGGATAAAGGAAAATAAATGGCAATAAAGTGTTGAACCAATCTCATAGGTTCTGGAATTAAAGACCACATAATCAGGTCTACTCAAGGAAGTATACAAGCTTATCCTAACATCTAGAAAAACTGCAACAATTAAGACAGCTAATTACCAACAGCGCCCACTGAAATGGGCTAAATTTTAAGGGGAGATCCAACAACCATATAATGTATATCAAAGCTTTGGGACTTTCTGAACTGTCATCAACAATTTGAACAGAGCATTAAATTTTATTTACCAGAAAAATATCTTGTGAAATTACACAAGTAAACAATCAATACCATCCAATAAGAATCTGGCTTCCTACCTAGAGAGGTCCTTCTTCTTTCGGAAGGAAGTCCTCAACATAGTAGCAAGTGTATTTTGGACAAAATCTTGGACCTCGGCATGTATTGTCTCCCATAAAGCATCAGCCACGAGTGTATCACATCGCTGCATCATGGATCCAACACTCTTTATGTAGCTGACTAGTTCAACCAGTGCTCTCCTTTCCTCTGTAGTGTAATTACACCGCACAACCTACAAGATGAAACAATAGTTACAACAAAAAATCTAAAAGCATAAAACATAAATACATATTGGTCCAAAAAAAATCAACTTGATATAAAATACCTTTAATGTCACATAAAGTAACTGAATCCGACATAATTTTTTTACAGGTTCACAGCTCATAATTTTTTTTTTTAAAAAAAAAAAAAAAAAAATCAATAATGAATCAGAAATGACAAGTGATATCAAAGAATTAACAACCAAAAAAAGTCAATAAAATTTGGCTTTCTATTGCAGAATTCGGGTTGCAGAACTAAAAAAAGCTCTTAAGAGAATGAATCATAGTAAAGCCGTAGGTCTTCATGGTATTCTTATTGAAGTTTGGAAGAATTTAGAAGAGTGCTTTTTGGCTCACTAAGTTGTTTAATGAGATTTTGAAATTCAAATAAATGCCAAAAGGAAGAAAGCACTTTGGAGCCTATATAATTTATGAGCCACATTATAAAATATAGGAAAGAGTGATTGACCAACTGTGCTATATAAAAGAGAGTATTATGAAATAATCGAATTGAGATAACTCATAAGACCAACAATGATATATAATAGAGAATGATGGGCGTTGAAGGGACAAAGGCAAAACAAAATAAACAAATAAATTAGGATACCGAAATGATGGATGTGCAATAACAGAAAGAAAAGGCAAGATCTGAAATGATTGTATACAAGTTGGCGCGGTGTTTATTGAAGAGCAAATCATGAAAAAAATTATACTTGTTTGGAACTATGCAAGAAGAGGGGGGGGGGGGAGAAGGGTGCAAGAAAAGGAAAGGATCTTTAACCCTGTGAAAAAATGCAGACGCAAGCCAAGAAGAACACTAAAGGAAATTATAAAATGGGATCTCATGGTAAATGATATATCAGAACAATTAGTTTTTCGAAGAACCCAAGAACAATCCAATGCCATCAATAATTGTTTCAATCCATTTATGCCATCAAGCAATCCCTTACTTACTTACAACAATAATTGTTTCTGATTATATAGCATAGTTCAAGGTGGACTTGCTTGAGCTATTAGACTAAAAAAAAATGGGCATTACCTTTTCATAGTCAGAGAATGATGCTGAAGAGTCATGTAATTCTACATGCGTTACATCCTTGCAGGGGCGAGAAAATTTCCATGCACATTGCTCCCAGATACGTGCCGTCCATCTGCTTAAGAGCTGAAAACCTTCGACAATCATATCATACATATTCCCCTTGACTTCTTTGCTCCAATCAACATCTGAACCATCAGTTGACTTCAGCAGCAGCAGCTGCAAAAGCAGATATAATGAACAAACAAACAGGCACAGCAACCAAACAAACGACAATGTTCAAAAATTAAATTCAGGAGGACTCTCGATTATGATAAGATGAATTAGCTAAGATGCCAGCACCTGATTCATGGCTGAAGCAAAACGAACAGTGAAATCATCATGCTCAGCACGGATAACCCCAATATGATTGATGATCAAATAATGTCTCTGATAGGTATTATATGTCAAGGACACATTCAAAAGGCACATCATGATGAAAATTCAAGCAATGAACGATCTCTATAGTGCACCCTTATTTTATTCCAATTCCTAGGCAATAACTACAAACTTGTCATTGCAAGATTATTAACTGAAATAATGTTTCTTATCACTCAACAATAATAATTAAACAAAAGATCTGCAGAAAGAAGGGGGAAAAAAAGTTTGACCAATTGGTTTAAAGAAACTACAAAACCTACGTATTTCAGCTCAAATTCAACAGATGTTATTAGTAGGGAAAAAAAGGATAGGGCAGAAATCTAGGAGAGGATCAGGAACACCTCCAAATAGAATGGGGAGATGAGAGAGAAAACAAACATGGGTCAAAAACAGAACAAAGCCATCTCTCTTTGCATATCATTGAGATATTCTATTCAAACCTTAAGGAAGGAAAACATCACGCTGGGAGTGCTACCCCAATTTGGATCCAGTAAAGCTCAAATCTTGATTGGTAATATTGGATACTAGATAGGTGTATCAAGAAAGAAATACTGTTAAAACAAACATGACCACAGCATGATAGACCTGTCATAATATCGATCAAGCCCCATAACATATGTAGAGGTAAAGAGAATCCTTGAAATACAGGAATATCACTTCAAATAACATCAGAGAATCACATAACCCTCACATTGCCATCAATTCATATAATACATCTCAACTCGTACACTAAGCAATTCTGGAGTAAATACAAGAAAATATACTTATAAAAAATGCATATTACCATATTTTCACTGTTAAAGTTGCAGAAAGCCACCCAGATTATTCATCTCAAGAATAATTCATCTATTCAAATCAAAAGTGATGAGTGGTAACAAGTATAAAAAAAGAAATCACCAGAAAGCATCAATATTTTCATAGATGATAGATCCAGGAGATGAAATGCATGATAGAATGGCAATTGCCAAAGGGTCAGTGAATCATTTAAGGACATAAAACTATCTGTAGGATATTCTTGTGCTTCACGTAGCGGAAGTTCATGAGGTGCTGGAAGAGTAAGAAGACGAGTCTGAGAAGAAATTTTTTGAAAATATGTTGTTAACTCCTTCATTATTGCAGCAGGAGACAGATGTAGATCTGGAAATGCAGGAATGACTGCATCATTCTGCAAAAGTAAAAGAAAGAGTGATGCACATAAACTTCACAAAGATAAATGAAAACAAACAAATCCATGTAAAATAAGATTATAACCAAGCATATTTAACATAAAAATACCTTAAATATATTAATCAGTCTATTGATTTTCACCCGCTTGTACAGAGATTCACTATCCTTCTCGGATGATGTTGCCAAGACAACAAGGACAGGCAAAACACGAAGAAGAACATGGCGTTCTGGGAAGAGAAGTGCAAAATCTAGTTCCAAAGACTCTACAACAAAGACTATAAGAACTTGAAGAATGTCTTCTACACTATATCAAGTCAAGGAACTGAAAAAATGGATGATCCGGACAGCATAAATTGATACAAGTTCGCCACCTATGTCTATAACATTTTGTTCCAGGTAAAATTTCCTTTACTAGCCTAGTCTGCAAATGACAAATTTAAGGAAGTTTTTCTGTTAAACCCCCCCATCTCTACTAATACACCCAATCAGTTTGTGTAGCAGATGCAACACAATAACATCAACAAGAAAACTCTCCTGTTTTGTATTCCATCTTTCTTTCTCTCTCACACATCACCCACTGGTGGTTCATTTCGTAAAGAAAACCAATTCAGACCATTATTGGTCAATTCAACCAGTTAGCATTCAATAAAGAGAAAAACGATGATACAGTAATAAATTCAGGCCCTTCATTGCCCATAGGTATACACATACTAAATCTAAATAGTGAAGACAGTGTAGAAATTGTGGTTTATCCAAGAAATGATATGTACCAAAAAAAACGTAGGACAAAAATAGGATACTTGTTCACACGGAACATCTCAACGTGCAAATTCAACAAGATAGCCCACCTTGTACTCAAGAAAATCTGCACATAACATGAGAAAAATGGGGGAGTCAAAGCAGCCTATTTTATGTTTGAAATTTTCAGATCAAAAGACATGCAAGGTTGAAAACAATCAGGAAAAAGAATACATCCATGATACTGGAAACCATAAAGCTTGTTGTCTTTCATAAACACAGAAGTCCCAAAATTATGCACCTGTAAATCATCTAACTCCTCCCTCATCGAATCAGTGTCTTGCCACTGACCACTGACTTGTGTGAAAGTCCTGACATATTGAGAAAAAGGACCAAAATTTAAAAAACGGGAAATTGCAATAAGTAATTTGTCAATTATGAAAATGTATTATAGCAGAACATGGAAGAGCCTCCATAATACTCCAATCCAAACAATAATCAAATACTATTGAAGCTGTGCAGCCAAAGTCCAGACAGATATTCCTCCTTCATTAACCCCTTTGGAAATCCAAAGCTTCTCTCAAGGTTAAATATCATCTGATCAGCTCTCAAAAAAAAGTCTAGACCTAGACTTCAAAGATATCCCTTTCATCACCCTCTTTCTCCCTGACAATGCTGCTTGTTTGAGTATATAGATATATAGGCATATAGAGTCCAGAAATACACTGGGGTGGCAATCAGGTTTTCTTCTTGCAAGTTTCCCTTCTATTAGCTTAAAGATTATAAATGGCATTGAGAAAGACATGGAACAATCTTGAATATCGTAATAATTTCCTTTGGTCTCTTCAAACCCATCTTTGCCCAATATTTCATTTTGATGATGAATATCAATATACTCATGGAGCACACATAAGACAGGACAGCAAGATTTATTTTTGGTACCATTTCTCGAATGCAGAATTCTTGCAAGGTTAAACTAATCAGGGGTTATTGATAACCGGATTTTCTTTTTCGCCTTGAAGTTTAAAATATCAAAGCCACATTGTTTCCCAAAAATTTATGAAAAAAATTTAAAAAAACGAACAATTGGCACTCTAACTTCAGCAGAGAGTATGGGCACATAGCACTTTTTTGCTTAAACTTTTCACAGGACATAGGGAAATTGCCTTCAGGGAAATTGAACCTGCCAGGGGGTATTCAGTTCACTCCTGCACCCCTGGCACGTATAGGCAAAATATATAAATCACATTGATTTTTTAATCATAAGAACTATGAAATTCTCATGTTTTATCATATGAATGCATCTCTATCCAGCAGGCATAAGGTTTAAATTAACAGAGCATCATTTATTCTCGATACGCATAAAGCAATAAGTATATAGTCTAATTCCACACACACAAGAGAAAGTCCAGAATCAGATTCCAAATCATAAGAATCACCATATATAAAACGACAGATGTCAAGAGGAATGCATGAGATATAATTTGCCTTTGACAGAATAATAACTTGACCGAGCCAAAGCAGTTTCAAAACAATGGAAGACCTAGAACTTGAATTTAAGAGAGAGAAAACAAAACAATAAATACACAAATGTGTACCATAAAGAGAGAGACAGAACAGGCATACCTTTTATACCACGAAAAATCATTAGGTATGCTAGCTTTAGCATTTTTCAGATGGTCAAGTTGCACCAAAACATCGAGTAACTTCAACATAGACCTAGAGTAATGAACAAAAAGATTACAAAGGATGGGAATGATTTTTTATGGAAAAAACAATGGATTGGCCACAGTGACAAACTTAAAAGGTGCTTGAAGATATGACTGAAACTTATTAAAAAAAAATAAGGTGGCCAATTCCAAGTGACAGACCACTCAAGCAGAATTGTAACACACCACAAATGAGAAATTGTAGGGCCATTTATGCGTCTCTCAGGTCGAGAGAAACGTTGCATGTCCGCAGCTAACTGCAAAATGATTAAAATTCACGATTTGGGTAAGTCGGAGATACGGCTAAATTCCTAAACCAATCAGAAAAAGGGGGGGGGTGATTATGTACTTTGGAAGAAGCTGATGCCTGCCATCTCTGAATTTCACGAAGACGACTCATTTCCAAGTCCAAAACTTGGTATGTCTCCAAGTATAGGTCAGCTTGGCTTTGCTTCATAGAATCTGGAAGCTGTAACATTGTGCAAGAATTGTTGTTTAATTCAAATAAATTAGTGTGGTAATTCATCTTCAAATACTAGCCATTCTTTCCTTCTAGCAAAATTTCTACTTTTATAGGGAAAAAGGAAGTATTTAATGTCCAATCATTGACTTGAACTCCTTGTAACTAAGAGCAGATTCACCTGAGGAAGTGCCTTAACACAACTGCGATATGTGTAAAGCACAGATGCCATCTCCTTCCCCTCTTGAATGAGGGCATTCTGCATTTGTTTCAGTAGTTGCAGTTAAGGCCCATCATTAGATATGAAAAGTTAAGGAACAAAGAAACCCCCATAGCACCATACCAACTGATTGAGAGCTTTAGTGTCCTCTGAAAGTGATAAGCGGTATGCAGAAACATCGCTATACTCTGCAAAAGAACTGTAGCAATTAGCACGTGACAAGAGCAAAAATGAGTAATCCCAAAACTGAAATCACAGGATTATTTCTTAACAAATTAAATCATACATAGAAGAGAAAAGTCAAAAACGCCCATACCTACAGGACTGTCTGTTGCACCTCTTTCAGTTGAGATCCACACTCCAGGACCTTGCACCTCCGGTTGCTCATCCTACATAATTAAGAAACAATGAAAGCAGCTTACATCTATGGAAACAAGAGGGTTGTGTTCGTGAAAATGTCTTAAATTGGTGCCTCTTCCAAATTAAAAGCATATAAATAAGTAGTTTGTATCGGCCATCATTAACTAATAATCCAAAGAAAGGGATTAGAGAACATCGCATCATGATTAAGATGATATTTTTAAAGTAAACCCGTATTCTTCCAACCAAATTTAAAATTTATGAATTTCCAGCCAGCATGAATCAAGTTACCCATAGATCCTGAGATCAATTGCCAACAATAGAATATCCGTAAGTGCATTTCAGTTTCATAAATAGGACTGCTTCATCTACTAAGCAACTGAAGAAAGAAAAAAAAAATAGATTTGAACCAGCACATTCCCGTTTCGGATGCAAGTACCTCCAGCGAGAATGTCGATAGAGCAGCAATGGCTTCCTCAACGGGTACAGCCATCATGCAGCCTTCTACAAAGCTTGGAGAAAACAAAGAGTGGGGAGCAAATAACAGAAAATCAAGCAGATTAGTCCATTTCTCTCTCCACCTCTGAGCTTTGCTTGTAATTAGGAGGAGGGTCGCTGAGCATAGCAGCCTGGAACTGTGCGAACCCCTGTGTGTACAAGAATACCCTCCTTCAGTAGTCTTCAGAGTCACTACTCTTGCTCTTGAAGCGTGTACGAGATAATATAATTATTATTATTAAAAAAAAATCTTTGGGTGTCAGTCGAACATTTTTACAAATCAAATAACTGCAGAACTATAATTATAATACACAAAAGTTGAGAGCGCGGAAAAAAGGAAAAAATATAGAAATTTACTATATATAGATATAGATATATTGTACATATAATCTAGTTATATAGAATTTATAATTATGTTATATTTTATATTATAAAATGAAAAGATGATTCGATAGTTATATAGATTTGTAATGGATGGATAAATTTTTAGCCGTTGTTATAGTTGTAGTCGACCTGCATCTTGGATGGTAGCTATTACGTTATGTTTAGTGTGAGAGCGGGTGGGGTGGGAATGGTAGGGCCATCGGTTGCTTGATTTTCGGTCTACACTATCAGAACCAATGATGAAATCCATTAAGAGCACAACGTCTTCAAGGCCAAGCAATGATAAAATACAGTACTCCGGAAGAGTTTTTTTTTTTTTGTTGTCCACCCGGTTCACCGGGGCTTCGCCCCGACTAATCCGGATCCAACCCATGTCAAACACCTAGCTATGGTGGGAGAGTCTTCCAACGGGTTTTTTTTTTGCATTCACAAGACTCGAACCCGAAACCTTACTTAAACGACACAAGTCGCTTACCACTTGAGCCAACCCCATTGGTTACTCCGGAAGAGTTAGATGAGGCTTTGCCGGGCCAATTACCACCGACTTGCCCGCCTGCTCACGCTCAGGCTCAGCAATGCGAGAGCCTTGAGCTCTCTTGCGCTCCTTTAACTCAACTCCCCCAACTTGTTCGGCCCATAAACATATCCACCCACTTCTTTTTGTTATATTTTCATGGAAACATTTAAAAAAAATTCTTTATAGATTTATTATAGTATACTTTTTTCTGGTATTGACGACGTCCTATTTGATCATTTGATTGGAGGGGAATGAAAAATAAAGGACGTGACCTTTCAACGGGTTTAATTTAAAAAGATGGTTTAAGTGACTTTATGGACTATTAACTTGATAATTTTACAAAAGACCTAATAATGTCTAAACAAAGAATAGTGTTGATAAGATATAGAATATAATTAATATAAGTAATTATAAATAAATAATGATTTTTTACAACTATAGTTTTTTTTAAAAAAAAAAAGTAGCTGTGTTTTTCTATTCCAAGTTAGTTTGATGCGTATTAGTGGTCAGAAGATATAAATTAAAAATCCAAACGAAAACATTTTTTACTTGGTTGCATGCCCGTGCATGCTTTAAAATTTGGGTAAATTTTAATTAGAAGTCTGTACGTCGCCCTTTTTTCAGGTCTCACTTACGAAAATATAATGCAATATATTTTTACACTTTTTTGGTAGTATAGGTCGCACACCGTACTTTTTTTAACACACGGAGTGTTATGTGAATTCATTCGATCAGTTTGCAGTTTGGATGAGGCGGGGGAAAGAATTGCAGTAGAGCAAAGAGAGAGGGGGCACTTTATATAAGGTAATAATTTGGGGAGAGCTTGAGAACCCCAATACAAGGAACTAAGGAAGGGAAGACATGTTGCCAAGACAGAAACAAGTATAAATAAGAGGACACAAAAGTAGCAAGCTCTCAAACCCTAGCTCCCACACAAACCGATCGAGATAAAATAAAAAACACGTACACACAAAGACAACAGTAGAATAAAGGAAGGAGATTTAGGTGGAGGAATCGAGGGCCAAAATGGTGCTGAGATTCATGGGATGCATATATCTGCTGCCGCCTGACATGATCTGTTGGACAATCATCTTATTGGCCCTCTCAGAAGGATGGAATGGGTCCCAAAATGCGTACACATCACGGTTTGGGCACAAGTTAGATGCGGTGGTGCACAATCCAATGCCATTATACGGTCCTTGACCACAGCATGCCACCTTTGATGTCACAAATCCTGGTTCCACACACCAAATTAAATGAAACCTCAATGCATCATTTCAATTTACTAATAACGTGAAAAGTTATGATAATTAATGAGAGGAGGGCAGGGGATAAGGAAATAGTCGTACCAAATGCACGGGGATTAGAGATGAAATCATTTTGCATCCGTTCGGTGTTGACCCCAATGAACACCTGGGAGCCAACTTCACGGTTGAGTACATTCAACATCTGCACAAGCTGTGGGTTGAACAAAGACGCTGCTCGCTGCAACTCTGCCGAGCACTCCCCATTTCTACTTCGTTGCGCCAACTCTGCCGGTACACACCCCAGTGGGCCTGTTCCCGTCACCATCACTCTCCGGGCTCCAATATTATACAGTCTCTGATCGAAATTGCGTCCATATATCAACAATTTAATCAATCCCAAAAAAAAAAAAAAAAATAGAGTGAAAGCTTGGATGCATCAGATTTGGAAGCTGACCCGTAGAACCTTCTTGTACTCGGCGATCACATACTTGACATAATCTGGCAGAGCGAACTGGCGGGATCGGGCTGAGAAAGGCACCAGGTAGTAGTTATTCACAAAGTCATTGCCTCCAAGAGTGATCAGCACCAGTGCTCCATTCACTAATTGCTTCGTCCTCGCGGCTCCAATCAGAGCAGTCACCCTCCGCTGGTATTCTTCGAAATAGTCTAGCTGCCTGTATATTCTGATGATGTTCACCTGCAAAATTTGCTCACTCTTTTTCAGACCTCAAACATTAAACTATATATATGTATGTATGTTTGTCTTGGCAATGCCAGATGGAACGTCATATATATGGTAGGTAGAAAACTGGGTGTTATGCTTCTAAAAGATCACAATGCAACAGTCCAACGTACAAATTGGATTCCGGTGTCGTTAAGAATTCCAATGCCGGCAGAGGCAAAGTTGGCTCCTACAAGCAGTCTTTGTCCGGTGAGCTCGGGGCTTAAATATGGCAGGGTGGATTCTGAACCAAGTTCTTGACCTGCGGAAGCAACTTGATTAATTAGTCATGTATATATATAAGCAAGCAGTGTAATAGAGAGGATGGGATTGTTACTGATGAAGTCAGGAATGTTGTAGCCATTAGAAAAACGGCCAGTGGGTCTGCGGGTTGGGTAATCAATGCCATAAGGAGGAGTGTCGGCTCGAGCAGTGGTTGCCAAGTAATTGTTGTTGCCATTGTCCACAAGGGAATCGCCAAACACAAAGAAAGCTCTGGCTCCCTCCGCCCCGCCTGCCGCCAATGCCATGACTAGTACACCCAAGATGATCAGAGCCCCAGATCTGGCCATGGATCAGTCGGATATTCTTAATTTCAGGGAAGATGGAGGATGGTGCGTGCAGACTCAGCTCTGCAAGAACCAACTTTATGGATGCTTGGACTCAACAATGGCAGTGGGAGCTATATATATAGCGTGCCAGCAGGTAGTGTCATTGGAGACATGACGGGTCCACGTTTCCAACTAATAACGGCAAATAATTCGTATGGGTGGCTGAGTATTGAAATTTAGCGCCCGAACTAAGTTGATAACAATATAATTATCTTACATATTTATCAGGTAAATTGTAAATCACATTAAAAAAATAGTTTTTATCGTTACTTAAATAGCGAGAGAGCATTATTGATCTATCGTGCCTATGCCTCAGAATGCGGGTACCTTTAATTTCCAACCTTGTTAATTTACCATCCTTCTTCAAAAGGAAGCATTCATTCTCAATCTCCTGACATCATTTTTCGTGTTAATTTTTCTTTCATTTTTTTAGGGATTTCTTCGAAGTATATATAGATGTAGGAACCACCTCGTGCTGAACCATTCTTATAATCTGTCCCCGCACTCTAGTTAGCCAGCCACAAATGCATGCAACTGACACTAGGATATATATACATATCAACAATACTAAATTACTAGTTATATATAAAAAAAAAAGATGGACTCATTTCCGATTACTGCACATGAAAATACAGGATATGTTTACGTTGTATTTTAGTTTTTAAGGGGGTAAATGAAAAGGGGAGCTTCAAAATGAAGAAAGTCAGGGTGGATATCCTTTTAGAAAGGCGCCAAAATAAGAGCATGGGGAGAGTTCTTGCGCTTGCCTATCTGCCTAGGCATTTGAACTGCAATTTTAGATCTTTGGAATATTATAAATTTTGTCAAAATGTTTTAACTAACACACGTACACTCATACATACAGAGTCACAGCTGAGTTATATTATATATATATATATAGTGGGTATATGATACTCCCTAAATATAAAATTTATATTGTTTTTATATTTGTTAACCATTATTTGTAATTTAATATTATTGTTGCTTCTTCAACAATAATAAAAGAGGATAGAGAATGAGAGAATTAAGGATTACTACAATATTCTAAAAAATATATATCATATTAACTGAGTCAATTAACTTACTTAATTTAATTAAATTAGGTAAATATGTCTGATATTAAGAACATAACCATAAAGTAATATTTATCTTTCTTAAAGTTTTACTTATTCTTCTCATTTTCATTGGATGAATTTCTCATTTTAACTATTTGCCTGTTTTACACACGCTTTGAAACCCGCATACAAACTCTGATGTGAAAGTAGCTCATAATTTATGTGCGCTGGGTATGAAAACACCGTTATGTGTATATATGTTTGTTGATTTAAAATCCGATCAAACACGCTAATTGATATTCCACTCATGATTTTTTAAAAATATTTTTAAAATGTGGAATATGAGTTGTGATAATCTTTCACGCACAAATGACATTATACCGTAGAGATGCTAAGAGGAGCAGCTATAATTCTCGAAATTCAATATGCCTATGCCTTGTTTAATGAACTGCTTCCTGATATCTGGCACGTACGCGTAATTAAATTTTGACTAGTTAATCACGTATAGGGTGTCATAAATTTTGTTAAATTTAGAGGCTTCAAATTAGGGCAACGGCTAATAAAAGTTGATCTTGCAGTAGGTACTAAACATGACAACATCTGTCGGTGTTTGATGTTTTTGGAGGGGAACTCGTACAATACATGTTCATACTGTTTAAGTAACCAACAGAGTGTACGTATGTGATACTGATACTATACATGTACATATGCAGAGAGTAGTTACAGACTTAGCTTGTAGTAATCCGCCGACAACTCCGCACCTATATCCTTAATCCTGCAGCATGTAACATCAAGTTGGCTGTAGAAACGGTTCAATTAACCTGGCCCTCCAGTTCCCCCTCGATCTTTTCCTCAACTAACTTGTCCGGCATTTAATGTTTCCCCGGTCTCTCAGATTATTAATTAAACCGAACCCTTCCCAGGCACCACTCCACCTTTCTTACTTTCCTCTGTACGTTACCTGCCTGCTCTCACAGTTTAACTCCTCTTTGCTCACATCACTTTTCTAAGTTCTAACATCAAATTTTAGACTGATTACTTCCCGATCCTAATGCCTGTTGGAGCATGGCTCAAACATTCTTCTCTTACTTGAAGGGTAAAAAAACAACTATTTCGTTTGTGAGAAAAAGGGAACAGCATGTTCAATTCTCTTTAATTTTATGATACGCATCATAATATACGATGAGTAAAGAAGAGTGGATGCAACACATTTGGAGGCCCCATTAATGCGACAAAACGGGACCTGGACTCAGAATTTATGACAGCCATATTCTTAGGTGGCCAGCTCCTAAATCTGGTTCCACCTTAAACTCTTTTAAACTGCCTTTCTTGGTGCCGTCACCACCACCATCACCATCATGCCCTGCCGGCCTTTTATTTTAGCAACCACGTCATCCCTATAATCAATAATCAATAACCGCACAAAATTTAAAGCTGGTGATTTGTATACTTTTTCTAAGGAAGCTGATGACTTCAAAACAATAAAGTGACTACATTTGGGTGTTCTGCGTGCATCATCAAGCTGCTTTGTTTACTTGGACTAGAATTTAATTTTATTGTAATTGTAATTCGTCATAACTCATGGTTTTTTGTAATTTATCAATTTAGTCTTTTATATATTTGTAAGGAGAAATGTGCAACTATGGTTAGAGCTGTGTTATGTATACTCTGGAGTCGGGACAACAGGTGTTTGCTTGGTCAGATAGAGGGAGGAGGATGAAGAATGGTATGAAAGAGTAGTTAAGTTGGCCGCCACCAATGGCCTCGCTGCCAGCGGAGGGGTGTTGCTGTGAGTGTAAGACAGCATTTTTCGGAAAAGACGTGCGTGATGGACCCGGGATAAGAAGACGAAGGAGATGAGAAATAAAAGGGCGAGGGGCGCTTTCGCCTAAAAATATCTCATGAAAGTTTTTTTTTTCCCTTTAATATATATCTTAAACGGGATCGTGGTTGGGCCTCCCTATCCCTGGGCCCAGAGGAACGTTAAGCGGTGATGAATAAAAATGGGCCTTGAGTCCGTTTGGCGTTTGTGTGAAGACCCGAAAACCAGATCCGTCACTCTCATCTCATGGATCAATGGAGAACAATAATAACATAATACTAGTAATTTATTAGTACAAGCATGGGATGGAGAAGAAGGAGCACACAAATAGTACGGGGCAGGAAATGAAACAGGGAGGGAGAGGAAGGCATAATAAATAAACAAGAGGAATCAAGTCATGGAATCGAGAGCCATGATGGTGGTGAGATTCATGGGGTGCATGTACTGAGTGGAGCCCTGCAGAATCTGGCGCACTATAATTCTGCTGGCCTTCTCAGAGGGATGGAAGGGATCCCAGAAGGCGTAGAGGTCTCTGTTTGGGCAAAGGTTTGAGAGTGGCGTGCACAGCCCTATCCCATTGTATGGCCCCTGACCACAACATGCCACCTTGGACGTTACAAATCCATAAGCTTGAGGATTGGTAATGAAGTCCATGTGCATTTGGTAGGCATTGGCTGCCACGAAGACGTCAGCACCAACCTCCTGGTTTAGCCCTGAGATCATGTTCCCCAGCTGCGGATTAAACATCGATGCCGCCCTCTGCAGTTCCTCGTCGCACTCCCCGTTCCTGCTTCTCATCCCTAATTCTGCCGGAACACATCCCATCGGCCCCGTCCCCGTCACGATCACCCTCCTTCCTCCCATATCATACACTCTCTGCCACAAACAATTCGTCAATTACGTACACTATAAAGTAAATCTACTTGTTTTGCTTCTTTTTTCTTAATCATCAATATCTAAATAAAAAATGCGCATTTAATAAGGTGCACAAGTAATTTGCGTAGACAACATCCTGTTTTCACTTTAATTCCTTCTAAGTCACGTCAACGTCATGTGACGATCACACACACACAGACTAACATCTATATATATTTTAGTATTTGTCTGTCAGGGAAAGAATACCCACCCTGAGAATTTTACGGTACTCCGAAACGAGATAGCGAACATAGTCCGGGAGAGAAAATTGGCGAGATCTGGCAGAGTAGGGAACCAGGTAGTAATTGTTGACAAAATCGTTACCGCCGAGAGTGATGAGCACGAGGGCCTGGTTTACTAGTCGGCGGGCTCCCTCTGCACCAATATGTGCGGCCAGCCTTTGCTGGTAATGCCCAAAAAGCTTCAGTTGCTTGTAGATGTGGATGATGTGCAGCTGCCACAAATGTGTGTGTGTGTGTGTATCAACCTCTAGAAACCATGCACGTACATAATAATACAAAATGGACGCGTATATATAAGTAACCACTCACAAACTGAAATCCCGTGTCATTGAGAATCCCGATGCCAGCCGACGCAAAATTCGCACCAACTAGCAGCTTCGTTCCTGTTAGTTCAGGGTTCAAATACGGGAGAGTGGGCTCTAAGCCAAGCTGCTCACCTGCATGATGATCAGCTCGCACAATATTTTATGCATGCATATATTATATACCAAAGCTAAACATTAATTAATTAAAATTTGTTTATAGAGTATATATACTGATTAAGTCAGGGATGCTGAGGCCATTAGAGAAGCGTCCGGTGGCCCTGCGAGTGGGATAGTCAATGCCGTAGGGGGGAGCGTCTGCGCGTGCGGTGGTTGCCAGGAAATTATTGTTGCCGTTCTCCACTAGTGAGTCCCCAAATACAAAGAAAGCCCTGTTTGGCTGCGCTGAAACTGAACTCGCTGCCACCACCAAGCTTGCTATTGCCCAGTAATAACCAAACATCCAACACCCAGCCATATCACCTTTAATTTTTCAATAACAATATTCACTCTTACTTCGGTGCATTGTAAATGAGCGGGTGCGTGGCTTTATATAAGCTCTGGGGTACGTTGATTTAATTTTGATCTCTGTAAGCCACGATCATAAATGTCCTCTTCTACCACCACGATCCAACTTTAAAGCAGCCGCCGAATCAAGGTGAGAAGCAAGTACCCTCCAGTATTTCCTGTGCCCAATTCCATATGGTACTACCTTTTTCCTCACTCGTTCAATATTTCATTTTTCGTCTTATCAAAATGTAGGGGTCCATCAACCCCACTGTCACTTATTACTAGCCGTCCTTACAGCCCGGTAATTAAACACAGTGTACATATATAGTCTTCGCCCTTCGTCCTGCATCGAGGGAGCTATCACATGCAAATACTATATTTATTTAAATATTTACCGCCACATACATTGAATCTCCATATTTAGCATGGTGCAAAGTGGCATCCGATGCACTTGATATGCCTCACTCTTGTGTGGGAGGGTAGGTAAGAAATTAATATTAGGGACAGCTCCAAAAGCAGGTGACGTGGAAGAGTAAACACTCATACTACTATCAAACTTCAAAACTAAGTTCCGGTGAGAATTGATCTTCCAGCTTGGATGTTTCAAGCCGATCGATCCACCAGTTCTGAATGTTGTTTGCTGCGATGTCGATTTGACAATGACTCCATTATACTCTATCACGGGCACATTAATGGCTAATTATATATGATCAGCCTCCATTATTATCATCCACTAACAGCAGCCAATCAGGCATTTTGGGCATTCATTAATATGGATCGTTGATGTTTGTTTAGTTCAAATAATAAACATTCCCGGGTCATATCATTAAAAATAATCAATGAGGCAACACAAATAGAAATAACAGGTAAAGGGAAAATTTTCCTTTAATATAAGGGCTCCCGGAGTTTGGTCGATGTAATCTTCCACAATATGTTTGGTAAGTACAGAGCCTAAATCATGATCCTTGAGGAAGAAAAGCGTAGTTACAAATTTAATACAGATTGAAACGGAATTGGTGAGAACAAAATGGACTCGGATTATAAGAGAAAACATAATTAATCTTGCATGTTGCAGCAGGTAATGAAGTGAGGTTGCCAGTATAATTTACTCAGTTCAAGCTTTCCTGAGCCCCAAAGCTCCAGCCTTAAGTCCTTAACAGCTAATCGAGACTTCACATGTGTTGCTCCTTCTTTTTCCAAGGCTCGGTGCATGGCGCCAAACGCTGTCTGTTAATGGTTTAGTGGTCCCATTCAACTATAAAGATCCAATTCTTACTGCTTGTTCCCTAGTTGCAAGTGTTCCATATAATTCTAATTTCTAAACACACCACTGCTTATTTAGAGAAATCCTTCTCACGACGACTTTGTGTACATTATTAATTAGGTTTTCTAAAAAATTTAATGTGCCTTTCTTAAATGAAGGTATATGCTTCCTTTACTTCAACCAAGGAAATAAGCTTTTCGCCATAGTGTTCAAAAATGTGTGTAGCCTATTTCGACCTCCTCTGTTATGAAATAATTTGATCGAATTTTCCCTTTTTGGTCTAAGAAAATCCTAACATATCCACTTATTACTTTTTTTCAAACAAAAGCTTTCATACACTACCAAAAAAAAGAGAGTTTAGCGACGGACCAACTTCTGGCCAACAACTGTCGTGGCAAAGCAAATTTGCGATGGAAAACCAAATTCCGTCATAAGACCTAATATTGTGACGGAATTGTAATCCGTCACAAATTCAGGAATTTTTGTGGCAGATTAATTAAAATAATCTGTCGCAAATTTGAATTCTTCAAAGAACAAGAAAAAAATTATTAAAAAAAAAATTATTACGAAATTTTATAAAAAAATTGCGACGGATTTGTTTTCCTAGTAGCAATCACAAAAAAGTTCCATATAGAAAATGAAATTTGCGACAAAATTGTGAAAATAATCCGTTGCAAGTTGAAAAATTATATAATATATATATATTTATTATGTCTCTCCTCTAACGGCTTCACCCTTTTAAGACCACTAAAAAAATTAGTGAAAATGTAAAAAAAAAAAAGTGTATATGATGAAAAATATATACTAGTAGCAATCACAAAAAACTATCCATATAGAAAATGATATATAAACAACAATGTTGCCAACAAAATGGACTAATTAAAAAGAACAAAAACAAATTATAACTAATGTCTATACATTAGCAGTATGATCATGCTCATTATCATCACAAACAAACATAAAAATTGAGTCAACAAAAAAGAAAAAATCTATACGGACCTGATTCAAAACTTGGAGAAACTATGAGGACTGTCAATTTTATTTTCCCTAAGAAAAACCTATCAAGTTTGTATCATTTTGTGTACAAACTTATCAATTTGGTCTGGTTCAAGATTTGCTAAATAAAAAAATAAAATAAAAAACATCCAAACTTTTGAGCACTAACTACATACAAAACTATAAAAAATAAACTGCAGGGCCTTCAAACAAGATCCTACGAGGTTTAGGCCATTGGGGGAGCAAGAGGCAGAAAACATAACATTCAAAGCTGATTCGATCAAAATAGGAACATTTTTCACTCATCACAAGCATCTAGTTCTTCAATTTCTGCATATTTTTAACAGAGATAAAGTCATGTCTTGACTGGCATTTGAAACTCACCAACAATTTCAATAAGCATAAAATGGTGCCTCCAATTTCATGACCAATTAAAAAAACCATATTACCATATATTGATATCCCCTTGCTGAGAAGAACTATGGTCTTTTTAACTCGTTAAAAGACTTCTTCGAAAAACTTTACGCTCGTCCCGTGAGCGACTTTTCTCTCCTCTGTGAGAAAAGCTAGGTTCTACCGAACCGCCCTAATCGACGTTCCCACCGAACGCCGGTTCTCTTAATTTTATCCTCTATACACTCGTCCTTCTTCGTTGGGTTCTCGATTTGGGTGTGGGTGTTTCGTTGTAGTGACTTAACTAATGGATGAGGGATTGAAAGGTGAACCTTCTAGAGGGCCGTTGCTGTCTCTTAATCTTGATGGTAAGGCGGAGGCAAATGGGAGGACTTTGGTAGGCAAATTACTGACGAGTAAGAATCTTAATATCTCTATAGTAATTTCCATGATAAAAAAAGGCTGGCAGATGGAAGAGGAGTTGGAGGTTCACGAACTTGATCGGAAACAGCTTGTATTCCTCTTCCGGTTTGAGGATTCAGAGGCTTATGACAGAATTCTAAAAGGTAGGCCGTGGTCTATTCTGGGATTTATGCTCAATCTACAGATTTGGGAAGATTGCATGGTGCTAAATGATGTGCATTTTAATAAGGCTCCTTTCTGGGTTCAATTCCATGGCCTACCCCTCGAGGCTTTTGATAGTTAAAATGCGATTACTTTGGGTGATGCCGTGGGAAGCACAGTTATGTTCGAAAAGCCTTCGGTTGAAGGGAAACTAGGAAGAGGTTTTATCAGAGTCCGGGCGCTGATTAATCTGGATGAACCTTTAGCCACTGGGTTCTGGATTCCGCGGAAGAATAAAGAGCACGCTTGGGTGTCGATCAAGTATGAACGTTTACAGATTTTCTGTTATAAATGCGGGTGTATTGGACATAACGGTATTGGCTGTAAGAGAATAAGGAAGTCAGACGGAGGCGGAGTAGTTTCTGAGTTTGGCCAGTGGCTTAGTACCCCTTCGGTTAAAACTATGGAAGAGTTGCTGATTTTTCACCAGAAAGAGTGGGTTGAAGCTGCCTGTTATCGGAGAAGGGAGGGTGTTCCTGGGGCTCATCGGAGTAGTTCACCGGTCAACAAGGTAGACTTTTTGGGCAAGTTTTCTGATGAGAGGGAAGGGTGCCACATTCGAGGTACAATCGATTTGGTGATAGTGTGTCAGAAGGAAGGAGACGCTACACAAAAAGTTTTGGTATGGCTTCATTAAGGCGGACGGTCCAAGGTGATGCTGGGGCGCCTTTTGTGAATACAATCAGAATTTCAGATGCAGAATCTGTACTATCAGACAAGGAGGAAGTCAACTTAGGGAAGATGGGCCTTGAGGCCCATGCGAAGTCATGTTACACACCTGTGAGGAATAATAAGTCGGTCAGCCCACCTGCAATTATATCTGTTGGCCCATCTTCGCAGGTTGGAACCCATCAGTATTTCGTTGAGTGCCCAGAGGAAGAAGAGCCTGTTAACATCAAAATAAGTCCCCTTAATGGACTTTCACCCATATCAGCTATGGCCTGCTCGTTCAGAGGTATTCATATTAAACGTCCTTATAGTGACCCTATTGAGCCTATACCAAGTAAAAGGCCTCGTAAGCTCTTCCTGGATGAAGCTGAGTCTCTGCAAGTTCTTCCCCTTTCAGCGTCGGATACACCAAGTCTCAGGCCTAGGAAAGGTCATCGACGTAACTTCAGGGCAATTAAATCTTTGATTAGAAGCAAGCCGGAAAAAGGGACGTCGGACACCGTAGGGAGTTCTCTGTCATTGGGAGAAATTGACTTTCCAGAAGATTGGTTTTTCTCAGGTCAACCAGGAGATGGGTCGCGATCGAATAATTCATCTCTTAACGCCGGTGGCTGGATGGAACCAGCCACCAGTTCACAATGAATTGCTTATCATGGAATTGTCAGGGGCTTGGGGCTGCCTTGACAGTTCGAAATTTGAAGGACGTTTGTCTTCGTAAACATCCCCACCTAGTCTTCTTAATGGAGATAAAACAGAAGCAGTGAGTAGTACGCAAGATCCGTCGGCGGTGTAGATATAATGAGGAGTGGATTGTTGATCCAGTGGAGGACTTGCTCTGTGGTGGTCAGATAATATTAAGGTAACTATTTTATCTTCTTCTCCTAACTTCATCCACACTCTTATTGATTTAGGAGAGTTTGATGCACTGTGGTATATCTCATTTATTTACGGCCCTCCTGATGAAGAATTACGCAATCAGTGTTGGAATGATGTTCGGCAGTTTGGGCAGAGTATTGGGGATTCCTGGATGTGTGTGGGAGATTTTAATGACATTATTTCCCAAGATGATAAAAGCGGGGGCAGACCGCGGGCATGGCGCAAGATCTGGAATTTTAATAGTTTTTTGGCAGACTGCGATTTAAAGGACCTGGGTTATAATGGGTTTCAGTTTACATGGTGCAATAACAGAGAGGATCAAGACACAATCAGAGAGCGGATAGATATGGCGTTGGGGAATGGCTCTCTTCGGGTCTCCTTCCCTAATCTGCAAGTTTTGCATATGGATCCAGCTGGGTCGGACCATCACCTTTTATGGATCCAATGTCAACCATATGATACTCGGACGAAAAAGAACTTTCGATTTGAAGCTACTTGGGCTACGCATAAAGATTTTCATCAGGTGGTTAAAAATAGCTGGTGGGGACCTTCTGGTAGTAGTAATGGTGCGCTGGCTGTGTTTATTGAAAAATTGAATAAATGCCAAACTGACCTGATTCGCTGGAGTAAATCTGTGTTTCCAAACTTTGCTAAAGTCATTGATGATTTAAAAGCCAAGTTGGCCTCTCTTACCCAAGGAGTGCTAACTAGTTATTCTGTACGTGCTATCACAGAATTGAAATTGCAATTAGAGAGGACTCTTGCTCAAGAAGAGGTGTATTGGTGGCAAAGATCAAGGGTTAATTGGCTAATGGCAGGAGATAGGAACTCGTGTTTTTTCCACAGTGCTACCATTAAAAGAAGACAGCGGAATAGTATTCTCTGTATCAAGGATGATTCTGGCTCATGGCTTTCAGGAAAGGAAGATATTACCCAGAACGTTACTCAATATTTTCAGAATCTTTTCACTTCCTCTCTGGGCACTCAAGAAATGCAGGTTGCCCTTGGATATATAGATTCAAAGATTTCAGAGGATATGAACCAGGGGTTATTGCAATCTATATCTAAGGAGGAAATCAGAGCTGCGGCGTTCAGTCTTGGGAAATCAAAAGCCCCAGGGCCGGACGGATTCTCGGGCATTTTCTATCAGGATACTTGGGAAGAGGTGGGCGACACTGTTTGCTCTATGGTGTTAGAGTTCTTTGCAGGAAATTCTTCAGTTCAGGAGTTAAATGTCACTAATTTGACCCTGATTCCTAAGGTGGACAGACCGGAGCATGTTTCACAATTCCATCCTATTGGTTTGTGCAACTTCTCATACAAAATTATTTCAAAGATCATTGCCAATAGGATGAAACCACTTCTGGATTGCTGTGTTTCTCAGAGCCAAGGAGCCTTTGTCCCTGGCCGATGTATACAAGATAACATTATAATCGCTCACGAAGTTTATCATTATCTCCGGTGAAAGAAATCCGGAGGTAAATTTGAATTTGCTTTAAAAATGGATATTAGCAAGGCCTATGACCGAGTGGAATGGGACTTTTTGGAAAATATCTTATTGCAATTTGGTTTTTGTCATCAATGGGTGGTGCTGATCATGAAGTGTGTAAAGTCTGTTCGCTTTAATATCTGCTTGTCAGGGGAAGTTGTGAGCTCTATTCTCCCTAGTAGAGGATTACGGCAAGGGGACCCTCTCTCGCCGTACCTGTTTATCTTAGTTGCTGAAGTCCTATCTTTAATGATCACTAAGAGCCATTTGGCTAATAAGATTAAGGGAATTAAGCTCAGCCTCGGTTGCCCCGTACTCACACATACTTTTTTTGCGGATGATGCTTTGCTCTACATGAATGCCAATCGAGAGACTTGCAATAATCTAGCCTATATCCTGAATATCTACATAGACCGTCTGGGCAGATTATCAACTTAGATAAATCTAGTCTTTTCTTCTCTAATAATACCTCCGGAGAAGTTAAGGCTATGGTGGGCTCTATTTTGGGCATTCCGGCAGTCGAAGACCCAGGGAAGTATTTGGGTATACCTAGTATTTGGGAGAAGACGAAGACGCAAGCTTTAGCTTATATTAGGGAGCGTGTGGTTAAGAAGATTCAAGGATGGGGTAACTCGCTCCTCTCGTTTGCCGGCCGAGAAGTCATGATAAAGGCGGTCCTCCAAGCTATACCGATTTACTCTATGCAATGCTTCAAATTTCCTATTCAGCTATGCAAGGAATTAAATCAGATATTCAATAATTTTTGGTGGGATGGGAATGCAACTGGGGGTCGATTACATTGGCAGACTTGGGATAAACTCGGTGGGTAAAAATGATGGTGGATTGGGGTTTGAGATTTGTTGGTAATGAATAACGCTTTGCTGGCCAAGACTGCATGGAGAATTATGGTTAAACCAAATGAATTGTGGGCTAAAGTGATTAAAAGTGTGTATTTTCCCAATGGGGAGTTGATAGATGCCAAGAAAGGATCAAGAGCTTCTTGGTGCTAGTCAAGTATCCTTGATGGTCGGGAATTCTTGAAGAAGGATCTGCAATGGGAAGTGGGAACAGGGGCTAACATTAGAATATAGGGAGATAATTGGGTCCCTAATGTGACTTTCCCTGCGAAGCCATCCGGCAGTGATGATCCCTTTGTATTGACTGGAATGGTCAGTGACCTCATTGTGGAAGGGATTTGGGATTTATCCCCAATCTCACAGTACCTCTCAGCTGAAGTTCAACAGGCTATTTATAACATCCCCATCCCCACGAATGGCCTGACTGATAAGCTTATCTGGCCCCATGCGCAAAATGGGATATATACTGTCAAGTTGGGTTACCATAATGAGAAAGGGAAGAAAGATATCAGGGTTGTTCAGGCTGGGCCCTCAATTGTCATCCCTGTGTCTTTCTGGAAGGCAGTTTGGAAGTTGAAAATAATTCCTAGAGTGCAGCATTTTATATGGCGTACCCTGAATAGTACAATTGCTACTAAGGCTTCTTTGTACCGGCGGAAGAGATCAGTGTCTTGTATATGCTCTCTATGTGATGCGGCTGTGGAGAATATTGAACATCTTTTCTTCCATTGTCCTTGGACGCGGGGAATCTGGTTCGACAGCTTTTTAGGGGCTCGGTTTGATACAACCAGGATAACAAACTTCAACTCTTGGTGGTTGCAAATTACAGGTATGTCAGATCTTATTTCCCAAGATATTTCCCATATTTGTTGGATCCTCTGGTACATATGGAAGCAAAGAAATGGAAAAAATTTTAATCAAGAAGATCCCAACCCTGCTGCTGTTCTTAGTTTTGTTAGGACTAGTAACTGTGAATACTGGTCAGCTATGGTAATAGATTCTGATGTTGCTGCCTTGTCAGATTCTAGTGTTAGTACAGTAATACACTGGGTAGCTCCAACTTCTAGATATTTGAAAATCAATTGTGATAGATCTTTCTTTGCTGATTCAAATATTGCTTCTATTGGAGTAGTGTGAAGGGATAGTTATGGCATTTTTAATTGGGGTTTTGTTGATAAAGTCAAATCAATCTCTGCTTTTATGACTGAAGCCCTTGCCTTGAGGAAAGCTTTAATGTTGGCTATTGACTTAAGCTTGGATATGGTGATATTTGAGACTGATTGTTTTCATCTGCATAATTGTGTTGTTGCAAGGTCTTCTGATTTAGCTGATTGGAGATGTAGGAGTATTTTGTTGGATATTATTAGTTCTCTTAATTCCAAGGTTGGGTTTTCTGTTACTTTCACCCCTAGAAGGGGGAACCGTGTGGCTGATTCTCTTGCAACCGATGCTTATAAAGAGGTGTACCCGGTAGGGTGGGTTGAGAGACCATCACCTGCTTTGAGTTCTCTTCTAACTTTGGATATACAAGAAGCTGATATTGTCAACGAGGCTATTGTCATCTCTGATCTGGTCTGATTGGAGGCTGATTTAGATTATTATGTTATTTTAGCTTCTTTCTGGCTAGTAGTGTTTCGGTTCTTTCTGGCTTTGTTTCATTTTGCCTCAGCTTCGATGCTGTTTATTTGCTTTGATGCTTGTTGCTGTTTGCTCTAGACTATGGTGCTGTCATGTAATCTGTTTTTCAGCAATATATATTTTCCCTTGAGCAAAAAAAAAACTCGTTAAAAGATCAAGTGAAACATTAAAAGGCATAGTGTTCAGAATCAGCAAATGCAAGCAAACATTAAGTTCACATGCAATCAGAAAAGTAGCAACAATAACTTGCCCATATTGGACCCAA
Source organism: Acacia melanoxylon (assembly GCA_019022615.1). NCBI lineage: Eukaryota > Viridiplantae > Streptophyta > Magnoliopsida > Fabales > Fabaceae > Acacia > Acacia melanoxylon. Next base: position 506,073 of record JAFJYJ010000059.1, read on the forward strand.
CAAAAACGGGGCAACAGAGTCAAAGACGAGGCATCAATAGGAAATTACGAGTTAGAGTCAATAACAAGGCATCAATCGGAAATTACCTTCGGAGATCGACGTGGAGACAAGGACTAGAGTTCAGAGATTGAGGTGGAGACGAGGGCCGGAGGCAGTGGCGGAAGCTAGTGATGGCTAATTTGGGGCCTTGGCCCAAACCGCCCCGCTCGATCTTATAAAATTTGTTAGTTTATATATGTATTTATTATATGATATTTTATTTGGCCATTAATTTGGCCCCAGCTAATTTTTTATCTTCTCTGTAAGGATAATGTTTGGTTTATTACTCATTGGGCTGTGAGGGAAAAGTAAAATTCTTGTTTGAGATATCTACCGAAAAGGTTAGTATCACCTTATATATTGTTTTGATTTATAATTATCGGTTATTATTTATTTGTATTTTGAAAGTTATATGATACTATTTAGTACGTAAATACTTCATCGGGTCCTTATTATAAGGCACTAATTAATAATTCTCACAAGTCAATAAAAGCTAGTTAAAGTCATTAAATTTGTCCTTAAATTTAAGTAATTTTCAATATTATTCCTATTAATTACACTAAACTCTAATATCATATTAATTATTACTTCTTCTTTTTTGCTTGACACTCACTACCCTTTTAATTATGAGTATACATGAAAAAAAAAAATTATTGCTATTTGGAAATAAGCAAGGTCCTTATAAAAAAGACTAAATACACTTATTAGTTGGCGTCTTATAACACGAACCAAATGGAGGAGTTCAATATGTTTATTTTTTGGCCCGGGTTAAAAAAAATTTATGGTTCCGCCACTGGCCGGAGGTCGGAGATCAAGGCGGAGATGAGGGTCGGAGGAAGTGAGATCAAGGCAGAGACCGGAGAGAGGTCGAGAGAGTACTGGAGCAAGATCGAGGCAGAGACGATATGCGGCTGACCTAATATGATTCACGATTTGCGACGGAACCATATCCATTACAAATTGGCGTGACAGAAAATTCTTCACAAGTTGCGACGGATTTTTTTGTCCATCACAAATTGGCTCGCAATTTGCAACGTATTAAGTTTTCTTACAAATTCCTTCCCCATTTTAGTATTTTCTAGTAGTAGTGATATTTTAAACATAATTTTTTTTAAGAAAATGATGGGCAACATAAAAATACTAAATCATATGGTTTTAATGAGCAGGTGTAACAGTTTTATCCATTTATAATATTTCAAATTATTATTATTATTTTATATGAATATTTATATGTCGCCTCTCTTGACAAACTATTTAACTTTTTTTATATTAAAATAGTGAGGATGCATAGAGGAAACTTGTAAATTTTGAAGATCCAATTGGCCGGAGTGTAAATGGCATTCATGTCACACCAAACTCAACGCCAAAAAGTTTATGATTTTTTTTAAAAAAAAAAAATTGTAAACCAAGCATATTTTGGCTTAAAACCAACAATATGCCGACTTAGGTTATGCAAACAGTGAATCTTCCTATATATCTCCACCTGCTCCAAAAGAAACCTCAAGATTTACTGTGGGGATCATCTGAGAGCGTAGAAGAATGCATCTTGTTGCATGGAATATTGTGTGTGTAGTGATAAAAGTTCTGTAGGTGGTCTGGTATGCGGCATATCAAATAACAAAACAAGGCTTTCACGATGAAATTATGTTGGGGTTAATTATGCAAAAGACCGTAACTCTCTTTGGGTGAAGGTGATTAGAAGCAAATACGGGTGTGATGAGCGTAAATGTTTTATAATTTCACGCTCAAATATCAAATAATAAGAATATGAACAAGTATCTTAAGAATTTATGATTTTCACATGTTATATATATGTTTATGTCAAGATGCACTGACCTTAGTTTTATCTATATGTGTGACTTGTAGTACGATAATTGAAATATTTATAAATCTCTTTACCCTTCTTAATACGCTCTATCTTTTTAATGGAAAACTGGGGTCTTTAATGATCAAAGAATGAATGGACAAGTTTCTATCATTTATATAAATGATCTGTATGACGTAACTCTTTACATCCTATGAATATAACAGCCCTCATCAAGAAAATAAGAAAAATCATCCCAAAAGTTATTTGTCAATTATAGTCATTTAGCATCTTCATTAATTATTAAATCATATGCATTTATCACAAACAACGACATTACTTACTTATAGTGAGGACTTGCTTCTAGAAATTAACCCCCGCAAGAAAGGCTCGAATAAATGGAGTGGGATTAAACAAAATTGAATGAAGTTAAAGGATGGCCTCCAATGCACAGGAGATATAAATGGCATTGAAAATGCATGATGGAAGCGGGAGAAAAGTGGCATGTTCACAGTGAAATATGCCTACAAATTATTGGGAAAATAGACTACCTACCCGGGTTTTTAAATGGGCAGATGTATGGAAGCTTCGGATACCACAGAAATGTGAAACTTTTGATTAGCTTATGTTGCATGAACGGCTTACCACGAATGAAGTTAAACGGCAACGCACTCTCCATTCTAGTGGTAAGTGTGATCACTGCATGAGCTCTGTTCAAACCGTCTTGCATGCACTGATGAGAGATTGTGGAGACGTTAAAAAATCCTGGTCTTCGGTGTTCAATCCCAGATTTCATAGCAGTTTTTCTCTGGTAATCTTCATGAGTGGTTTCTGACGAACATGAGAAGGAACCTTAGTAACACAAAAGGCTACCAGAGAGGCATGTTCGTAATCGTGTGCTGGCATATTTGGCGTGGACGAAATTAACAAATCCATTATGGGGCATCATTGGATATGGAGTAAAATAGAATGGCCAGAACATATCAAATCTTGGAATGCTTGTCCAAAGCTGATCATAAGCTTAATGACGTAAAACTAACTGATCAACCACAACAATAGAGACCCCGTCACATTCTTACAAAGAACGGTAAAGCGCTTGTACAGGTCGATGGCGCAAACTCATATGGATATGAGAATGCTAGCTAGTTGCAGTGGCGTGATTAAAAACAGCAACGGAGATCTGGTAGAAGGTTTCCTATTTCGTCTAGCTTAGAGAGTGCGTGGGGACTCTTTCACTGCCGATTGAACTGTGGGGTTGCACGCTTGGATTGAGAAGAACTTGGGATTGTAACTTACTGGACATCATAGTGACATCCGATTCTAGTGAAGCGTTGCACTTAATCCAGAATGAAGTTCCAGAGATGCATGAAGATCGGGATATTGTGCTTGAGATCAATTTTTAAAAAACAATTGATCTAAATTTAAGGTTAATGTTGTCCCTGTCAATTTTAAAAAAATTGACAGGGACAACAATGGTTTATTAGCTGATATGCTAGCTGAGAAGGCGCTGAATGGACCCCTTGGGGCGTGGGCTACATGTTGTAGGGCATTGGGAGCTAAATGTCTTAGGATATATGCCTGTGGGGGTTTAGATTTTAGTTTGTTCTGCTGTCCTGTGTATTTTTAAAAAAAAAAAGACGAGAGTGCATGGTCAAACGGTCAATACAGCTCCCTCTATGTCTAACACAGGCGTCATCAAGTCATTCAGTCAGTCTGGGCCAGCCCATTTCTCATATTTACACTTTTTGGGCCACCTTCTAATTATTACTTTTGGGTTAGGCTTAAAATCATGCTTGCACCAATCCATCTCCCGTCCATTAAAACTGCACAGTTCATAAATTTAAGGTTATATATCAAAAAAATAAATTTAAGGTTAAGGTTATATATCCAACTCCGGAAGTGTTGGAGTTAATTCATCCACGGTTTTATTTTTCTTTTTTTGCTGCCAACCGTAGAGATTGGTTTCATATTAATCTTAAGAAGGAGATTGGTCTACTGTCGGCCTCTAACTGGAGCCAAATATTTGGGGTCACAGTTTGGTTGTTATGGAAGTGGCGGAATTCTTCTATTTTTGAAACAGATTTTTAAAAACCTCCTTTTCCATCAAAGGTTATCATGAATGTATGGCGTATGTATGTTGTTACTGATGTTAATGAAGAGACAGATACTCCGGGCGCTCTGGATCTTTACTCTTGGAAGGCGCCCCCTTTAGGTTGGATCAAGATTAATGTAGATGGTGCTGTATCATCTTCTAAAGGTTGTGCTGGTTGTGAGGGTGTTTTCAGAGACTCTAATGGCTCGTGGATCTCTGGATTTTCAGCCCATCTTGGTAGGTGCAGCCCTTATGAGGCAGAAGAATGGGCGATCTTAAAAGCACTTGAGCATATATGCTAGCAGCATGAGTTGCAAATCCATCATTATCGAATCTGACTCAAAGAACCTGGTAGATTCTTTGAACAGCCTGGATATTGAAGGCACACACAGTCTGGTGTCGCGTAAGATTAGAGAACTCTTGAATCTCAACTGGGATATTCAACTTTCCTACATTTCCAGAGATTACAATCTTGTGGCTGATGGTTTAGCAAAGCATGGTTTATCCTTTTCCAGTTATTTTCATTCGTGTCCGTCTTTTCTGAGAACTCTGTTTCTCCATGATTGTATGGGCCGGGGGATTTTATCCCCCTTCTGTTTTGTTTTAATGCAAAGGCCTAGCCTACTCTTTTATCAAAAAAAAAAAAAAAAACGGGAAAGTGTTTTACCAACGATGAGGGTTGACATAAATGGTAGGCGGCTTGTGACCTTTAAACAAGTGCTTCAGTTCAGTCTTGTGGACGAGTAAATCAAAGTCAGATCAGATGAAAAAAAAAAAAAAAAAAAACTCCAATAGTGTTTTTGACTTTTTTCATTAATTCAGAATTCTAAGGCATTTTGTGTCTGTATCCAACATTCTGAAATAACCTTTTTTTTATATATGGATAATTGATATGCATAAACATTATTTCGGTGCATCCAGCTCCCAAATATTTTTTACTACCTCCTCCGATCCTAATTATAAGATCTGGTTGACTTTTTTTAGAGAAATTAAGAAAGTTAAATAAGATACTTAATCATTTCATATGTTGTGTATCTTTAGATTATATATTAGTTTATTAGTCAAACTAATTAGTTTGAAAATAAAAATAAAAATACTCTAAAGTAATTTAATTAGCTTCCTTAATCTTTCTAAAAAAATCAAATAGGTCTTATAATTAAGATCGGAGAGAGTACTAAATCCAATACCAAGGTACAAAAAATATTTTTAGTTTATGGACGAACTTAGAAAAAATATTACAGAATGCTTGATACACAATAATATTATTTCAAGTTGCTGATTCCACTTTTACCCTAAATTTAAACCATTACCGTTCAAAAAGAGGTAAAGTACCTAACAGCCCAAAAAAATAATACTCTTCCGGTTCTAAATATAAGATAGATTTTTTTTTTTTTTTGTAAATATCAAGGAAGCCAATTAAATAACTTTAAAATAATTATATTTATCATTTTTCTTTAAATTATTTTGTCTAACTTATAAAATAATATATAATATAAGGATACACATCATATGATATAATTAAATAACTTATTTCGCTTTCTTACTCTCTTAAAATAAAGTCAATTATATTTTATATTTAGTACATTTAACACCGGAAGGAGGTCTGCAGTAATTATAATAAAAGAAGGATGAGGCGATGAAGTGGAAGCGTAGGATGTGCGGTGCATTATTTTCAACAAAGGCGCAAATTGAAGAAAAGGGCATCGTGTTACCGGTGCTGAATGTTTATACAAAAGCTGTCTTTGTTCCACTAAAATTGGCTTTTGAATTAACGATAAAAACGCAACTCAGAGTGCAACCATAATTTTAAGGTGAAGACGATGTTATTTATATTCTTATTCAGGAAAATGAAGAGCATTGCATGGACGCGTACACTGCCATAACTAATTTCAAGAATCAGATGAGGGTACGTAACACATCACTCAGTTCAATCAAGAAATACAATATAAGAGGAGATCATCAGAGAGGAGGAGGGATAAATAATAATGAAGGGAAAGCATGATGGATGATATTGGTGGAGATAAATAAATAGAGGCTATAAGCTGCTATAGCCAGCTAGGTCCTAGAATCCAGAGCTAAAATGGTGCTGAGGTTCATGGGGTTCATATATTGGATGGATCCAGTCATGATTTTGTCGACGATCAGTCGGTTGGCCCTCTCGCTGGGATGAAAGGGATCCCAAAACGCAAATATGTCCCTGTTTGGGCACAAGTTCGACGCCGGAGTGCACAGTCCGATGCCATTATAGGGTCCTTGACCACAGCACGCCACCTTCGATGTCACGAACCCTACACACACACACACACCCAACCCGCTTCATTATGTTCAAACCCTAACCACAAACAAGGCTATGGATCGGGCCTTTGGATAGTTTAGGAGAAATTAAGGAACCCATCGGGGGTATGTTGGGTGCATTTACCAAGGAACCGGAGTTGCACCTAACTCACTGTCACCCTTAATTAGACAAATAAATATACGTGTCTAATATATGCATTTACTGATGGCATCGTACATAAGCGTTTATGGTCCCCGGCCCACAGGGAATTCATTGTGTAACAGGAGTAGATAAATGTTGGCGGTTTAATTTATAATGATGTTATTGACCCACCAGAGGGTACCCAAAAAAAAAGATATTGGCATATGGGTAGGCAGGTAAGTAAAAGAAGAAGTAAAATTACGAACCGTAAGCTTGAGGATCAGTGATGAAATCCAAGTGCATGGCGAAGGCATTGGCGGAGATGAAGACGGGAGAGGCAATCTGAGAGTTGAGTTGGGAGAGCAACTGGTCGAGCTGTGGATTAAACATGTCTGCCGCTCTTTGCAGTTCAGCGTAGCACTCTCCGTTCCTGCTGTGCAGCGCCAATTCTGCTGGCACGCACCCTATGGGCCCCGTCCCCGTCACCAGCACTCTTCTCGCCCCCAACTCGTACAGTCTCTGCAATTCATCCATTCATTCATTATTCCTTTAACTCCCCTCACTTGTTTCTATTCCGTATATTAAATACTCTATCATTTATGAAGCGGTAATAGTATGAAATAATGAGGAGCGGCAACTTACGACGAGAATCTTGCGATACTCGGAAATGAGGTAGACAACGTAATCGGGGAGGGCGAACTGGCGAGATCTAGCGGAGAAGGGGATCAGGTAATAGTTGTTGACGAAATCATTACCGCCCAGCGTTATGAGCACCAGCGCCTCGTTCACCAGCCGTCCCGTCTGCTCCTCTCCGATCAGTGCGCTCACCCGCTGCTGATACTGTTCGAACAGCTGCAACTGTCGCCCTATTCTTATTATGTTTATCTGCACCCCGCCCGTACGTTAATTTTACTCATTCACTAATCTAGTATACAATGATATAATATATATTGTAATAGTAATTAGACATGATCGAGTAGGCCTTACAAACTGAATTCCCGTGTCGTTGAGAATTCCTATTCCGGCCGAAGCAAAGTTGGCGCCCACCAGGAATTTCTCTCCGTTGAGCTCTGGACTCAAATATGGCAGCGTGGGTTCAGATCCAATCTTCTCACCTGCATATTATATTGCACACGAACGAGTGAATTAGAAAAATGGGGGTGACGGATGAGAGAAGCAGTAGTAGTGGGGAGTTACGTACTGATAATGTCGGGGATGTTGAGGCCATTGGAGAAACGGCCGGAAGCTCTGTGGGAGGGAGAATCGATGCCGTAAGGATATGAGTCGGCGCGGGCGGTGGTGGCCAGGTAATTGTTGTTGCCGTTGTCCACCAGTGAATCTCCGAACACGAAGAAGGCTCGACCCTCTGCCTGCGGAGCCAAGCTGTTCCAACTCAGGATGGCGCACATTAAAATGCAGACCCACCTCTTGTTCTCCATCACGTACAAATGGGTCGCCGTATCGTTTCAACGATCCTCTCCTATATATAAAATCTCTTGTTGTTGTTTTAAATTGTAGCGCCAGCTTATTCAATTGCTTGGCCTACCCCGGCCCCCACCACTTATACTCACACACTGGATCATACTGTGGAATTCAATTTCAACTTCAGTTTTTACTTTGTCTCTCTTATTAATGCGTCTTGGCCTACTAGCTACTAGCTGTCTGTATTCCGCATTCATCGCTAGCTTTGCATGTGGCTCACCACAAAATATTGGATTATTATACTGCTACTACTGCTATAGTATTGTAGTTCGCCTACGTAACATTATATAACCCGATCGATCAGCTGCTTAATATATATATATATATATAAGATATTTTCTATAGTGTTTTTTTTAGTCTTAAATGTAAGCACCCTATAAAAGGTTTGTAGTCCGCTCAACATGAAATGACGCAGCTAGCATTGAAGAGGCTTGAATGCGTGGTCGCTAGCTTTCTTTTGTTTGGGAGCTTACCCCCTCCTGACTGTAGTAATTAGAAAGGCCTTGCCATGATTCACGTATATATGTCGGTGTTTTTTGGAACAAATACTACTAACATCTCCCCATCGCCTGTATACTTCTCCTTAATTACTGGTACTATCACCCTCCCGTTTTAAAACTACCCTCAATATACCAAAAGTACCAGCTTTTAATAAAATAAAGGCCTCAAGCATATTTATGCGGCAATTAACAATTTGAACCTTCGCTGGCGAGAGCAGAGTAGTCAAGGGTTAATTATAAGTCGTGTTAGGATTAAAAGACATGCACATAATACAAAAGTTCCATACATTTTGGGGACAAATATCTGTTGCAACTTTATGTATAAAATGGATAAATTCTTGTGTCGACTTGCGGTTTGCCAAGTCATTTGTGGTCTAACCTATAAAACCACAACAACTCGTAAACTGATTTGGCATACCTCCTAAACATTAGCTGAATTTTAATAAAATTTAAAAATTTCACAAGATTTTTTTTTCATTATTTGTTAAATCTTAATTAAGAGATTTTTTTAAAAAAAAGAAAAATAAAAATAAACATGTGAATTACATGAGCTGTATTTTAACAACTAGGATTAATGTTAGTTGAATTGTTGTATTTTAATTGGTTATACCACAAATGACATGACAAATCATATTCAAACAAGAATTTCTCATATAAAATGTTAAAAAATTATTAGTTTGGAAGGCCTGTCACCCCCCTCCCAGGATGTCTCCATTGATCTTTCTCTCAATTTTATTTCCATTTAATACATCCACCATTAGATTAATGGTTGAGATTTAATACTGTATAAAAATATTATTGTGACCTTAAATATTATAAGAATCAACCATTAAAACTTTATCTAATGGTGAATACATTAAATAAAGAGAATGATCAATGTAGATATTCCTTACCCTAGCACCCTTCGCCATTGTTCCATAATCCTGCTATAGATATCATCAACTAAAACTTTTTTTCTTTTGGCCAACAATTAAAATTTATAATTAGATACCTAAAGAATTTGTAAAGCTTTCAAAGTATACACACCATTGACAAAATGCCAACAATATATATTAATTTTATAAGGAATTACTTGTATGGAAGGGCCAAAATAAGGAAACAAATATAAAATGCTCTACATATTACTATCAAACTAGACTTGTATCTTGGATAAAGTTAATAGGGAGAAAATGAGTTAATATATCCTCTTGTCCTTATTATAAGACACTAACTATCAATTACACAAATCAATAAAAACAGTTAAGAGCATTAAAGTTATCTTAAAATTCAAGTAATTTTCAGTGTTACCTGTACTAATTACACAGAACTCAAATATCATATTAATTGTCACTCTTTTCAACTACCCTTACTAAATATGGGCATAAATGAAAAATAAATTTAATATTCTTTGAAAACTTGCAAGTGTCTCATAAAAAGGATAAAAAATATTAATTAGTTAGTGCCTTATAATAAAGACATGAAGGAGTATCTTACAGAGGGGAGGATTGTTGAGAGAAGAGTAGAAATCAATGAATCCCATTAATTTGAAAAAGAGACAGTTGCGTCGTCATAAATGGAGAGGGACACATCAAATTAAATGGCTAGAGATTTTGTAAGGCATGTGACCAAAGTAAATGAGGTGGGTGAAATTTAACTATCATAATAGCCACTACTATATATGCTACTAGATATAAGGTGAGCTTTAATTCAACCGTGGGAGACAGCATATATAGAGTACAAATATGGATGCTGGATGGATCCAATCGATCTGGTGTGTTGTGTGGAGTATTCATCAAAGTAGAGTTGGTGAACAAGTTGTCAAATGGAGGGAAGAAATCTAACAAGACTTGGAATAATGATGGATTATATTGGTGACCATCGTCTAGCTAGCAAGAAATTAAAGGCTTCAACAATCAATCTGCGCACGCGCGTGCACGTACCCATATATTATATTACTCATAGAAATCTGATGCATGCAGCTTTTGTGTACTTGGTAATAAGACGCCGTGAAGCTGACGATATAAACATTGGTTAGAGAGTGTATCCAAATGAATGGTTTCAACCTCCCATGCACGCACATTCTTCCTTTTTCTTTGACCCAATCTAATCCTTCCATACTGTAATCCCTGCACCTGAACTAAGCGTTCCATCGCTCCTATTCACTTGTTTCCACTTATCTTTGTCATTAAGACATCAACAATTAATTCTCACAAATATCAATTAAAAGTATTAAAGTTGTCATAAAACATAAGTATTTTCTAATATTATCTTGATCAATTTCACTAAACTAATTAAGTATCATATTAATTATTATTTTCTCTCACCACCCTTATTAAATATGGGTAAATATATATATATATAAATTAATGCTTATTGAAAGCTTGCAAGTACCTTGTAAGAAAGTGGTGGAATTAGGGGGCTAAGGTTGGCTGCCGCCCCCCCTAATTTATTTATTTTTTTAAAAAAAAAAAATCTCTGGTCTGCTGCCACGGATTGGAATGTGACCTTCAAGTTGTACGCTTAGAACTACGCCAACGAGAGAAGCTACAACTGCAACCTCGAGCACTTTGGCAGGCCCTTCGGCGAGAACAATGCCGAGGGCTACGACGACATGAAGGGCTCCGATGCCGTCAAGTTCTGGCTCACGAGAAGCCAAACTACGACATGAAGGGCTCGGATAGATGCCGTCAAGTTCTGGCTCACGAGAAGCCAAACTAGGACTACGACTCGAACTCTTTCGTCAATGATGAGTGCCTTCATTATACTCAGATCATTTGGCGAGATTCTCATTATATTGGTTGTGCTATAGGGCTAAGGGTAACGATGGCTGGATGTTCGTTATTTCCAGCTATGACCCACCAGGCAACATTATTGGCTAAAGACCATATTGATAATGATTCGAATATTCAACACTAAAATGTTATTTACATATTTAATTTTAATTTAATTATATATACACATACATATATATTGTTTTTTATTTAGTAAACCAAGTAGCAGTGGTTGTTTTGAACTTAATATATTTATTGTTGAGGGATTATAAATTGGAAAAAGGTTAATGATGGAGAAAATTGTGTTTTTCTATGCCACATTGGGAAAATATTATCTCAATGTATAAAAATGTTGTGAGTTCATTTAGCGATCTTATGAACCAATCTCAACCTATTGAAATATTGGTAGAAAAACTTAGTTCTCACGAGACTGCAAATGGTTTGAGACTACAAGTTTTTGTGGACATAACATCTACTCTCTCCGGTCCTAATTATAGGAGCAAATTTTAGAGTTGGTTTTGGTCCTAATTATAAGAGTAAGTTTTAACTTTTGTCATTTTTTTCCTATAGTACCCCTATGTATATTCAATAATCAAAAGTTGAGATTGATCGAAAATAATGTTTTACATCCAGGACCAATAGAATAGAGGTAAATAATCATCACCACAAATTCACATGAAGGCTGAGTTGGAGAAATAAATATCCTGCGCGGCAGTGAAGTGTGAGGGAACAAGTACGTGAGGTGTCAGGTAATAAGGTATGGGTGCCGAGATCTTGCATGAATGGAGGAGGGAGATATTTGGAGGAGGATCGGGGTATTTTAGAAAAATACATATAATTAACTAATTTAACTTCCCTCTTTAATCCCTCCAAATTCTGGTAATTTGCTCATATAAATAGGACCGGAGGGAGTAGATTTGATTAATTTATCAACTACATTTGAATTATGACAAGGGCTAGTAAAACTGGAAAGTCTGTCATTTACCCTCTTATTGATAGAGTAATTAAACTTGTACTCATTCTTCTAGTTTCTACAACAACTATTGAAAGATCTTTTTCTGCTATGAAGATATCAAGAACAGGCTTCGAAATAGAATGAAAGACCAATTTCTTGATGATTCTTTGATTACATGCATTGAAAAAGAGATTGTTTTGAGTTTTAGCTCGGTTTCAATTATAGACGAGTTTAAATAATATGAAAATACATAGAATAAGAGTCAAGTGAAGTGATTTTAATTTCTGTAATAGATTTCTTTCAATTTTTTGTATATTAAGTTTGTATTGTATTTCAAGTATTTTTATTTATGATATACTACCTCTGGTCTTAATTATAGGAATATTTTTTACACTATAAAAGTGTTTCTATAATTAGGACCGGAGGGAATAGTATTTTTTATTTTTACCTCTCGTCATTAAAATCACTGGGTCCACCACTAAGAAGGAGTAAAAATAAAATTAGTTGGCATCTTATAATAAAAATCAGGGAGTATTATTTATTTTCTCGACCTTTTCATTTAATTATATCCATCCTAGTTTTGTGAACCGTACGTGTTGAATATTTGTGTAGGTATTAACAAAGCGTCCGGTTTCTTTTACTGGTAAGTCTCTCATCATCCCTCCATCTAAACCATTCAATTTTAATCCAAACTTTTAAAGGAGACACATCATCTATTTCAAATTATGGTATAAAGGCATCCATAAGAGTATAAAGGCGTATCTTCTTCTATTAACGAGAGGCTTAGAGACCAGTCTAGATAATATCATCCGTGCATGTTCGCCCAACGGCCACGCCCAAACGCTACGCATGTCTCGTCGTCATTGGTGTGCCTGAAGGGACGCCCGAACCCTTTCGCTCTTTTACTGTAAACAAATCTTTCTAATACACGTTTTATTCAGTTATTTTGAACTCTACACTATTTTGTTTCCAAGAGAAATAAATCCAAATTTGAAGATCTAAAGTTTCAACGGAGCAACATTTGGTCAGATAACACGTTTTCCAAGTTGTTATTAAACATGAACCAGAACTTCTTCTTTTTGTGTGAAGGGGGGACTAACATGTACAGTAACTCAAGGATAGGGAGGTAGGTCAGTAATGAATAGATAGATATAATTGGAGAGATAGAAGATAAGGTGGGCGCCACAAGAAAGTCGAAGTAATTGGGCCTTCAGTTGGGGCGTAGGAAAGCCCAATAACCTAAATGGGCCTCTGTAGTGGCAAAGGTATTTACGAAATACTATCCCATGTCTGCGCGTAAGTACGAGTTAGTGTTGAAGTATAGGCCGGTGGAGGGATAGCGTGGTAAGTGGCAAGTTTGAAGTTGATGATTGAACCTTGACGCCTAATTCACCTCATCACTCGCGTACACATACACCACCTTGCCTTCAAAGACAAGTCTCACCATTACGTATACTTCAAACTCAATCATCTCCACATCGTCTCTCTCTACGCACACTTCATTCGCCGCCCCCCTTCTTTTCTCCTTCCCTACCACACTCCTAACTCTCCTGAATAATCAATAACGCCCACAAGTGGATAAATTCTCTCTCTCTCAAACTCAAATTTAAACCGAAGAAGAGGAGGATAGGCTAATTATCCCAGAAAGCAAAACTGGTAACAATGCAATAGCGTTTCAGGACCCCTAAAGTCTCATGAATTGCTCTCATTACCCATATAGAGATCCCATGCATGAACGGGAGGCTTTCTTTGTTGGCGAAATGATGATTAATTCCCTGTTTAACAAACTCAGCTCCACTACTATTGTGAGGAGTAAATAATCATAAACATTAGTTATTGACAAAGATAGACATAGCTTCTTTAATATAAAAACCCACCATATCTATTCAATTATTATATGATTTTCAAACATGTAATTAACTTGCTGTTTACTAGGGGCAACAATCCAATCAAAAGGAAATTAAACTAAGATTTTTTTTTGGAATCAAGGGAATGAAAGGAAAGAAGTGACGTTGGGTGTGTAATCAGTAAAAAGATAGTTTGACCCGGGGAGGGTCTAGGAGAATTCCACATAATAATATTATGCATGTCAAAGTGTGAGAAAGCCTTACCATAAATGGTGAAAACCGTATGAAAAGCTCAGGAGAACAAGGTATGATGATGTGGGTGGAAGTTGGTGGTGGTGGAGAGAGGATTTATTATTAAGAGAGGCAGATCGAAACTAGTAGTGGAGAAGGGAAGAACAAGTGAAAAGGCAGAGGAACAAAGAAGCAGACAAGGTAACAGTGGAGATGTCCGAATTAAAAAGTATGAAGTTGATAAACATAGATGAGAAGCACTCTCAATCGGAAGCTACACGCTTCCCTCCAAACGTCCTCTGGTGATGCAGCATCCAGCAAAGCTCTTGAGGTTCCCCTTTCCCTCTGACTCCATGCTTCTCTTCTACCAACCAAACTCTCATATCCAGCGAGCAGGCTAGCTAGGGAGCTCTCCTACCAAATTAAACCAACAAAAAAAAAAAAAAAAAAAAACTTTTGCGGATAGTTAAATTTTACTGACTCAGATTTTATAGTTACGCAGTTTTTAGTGAAGTTCGAAGTTCAAGTATTCCGGAAGAATCAAATTTAAATTTTTGAGCATTCAAGCGTTGCGTTGCTTCACAAATTATTTAGGAACTCTATTTCAAGTACCTTCTCCGCTTCTTCTTATCATTGAAAGGAGAGATGGTTCGGTATGTTGAGACATTCTACCCAGTTACTCATTCGTGGAACAAAATTGTGCCATAATATCAACAAAAACGCAGTCGAGACGCCCTGAAATCGCCTCTGTTTGTACTTTTGGGTTCTAATTTTTACTAATTTCACAACCTTTTCTCTCGGGGTCAACAATGTTTTTAAATGCAATGAAGTATATATTGTTAGCAGTAGTAAATGATGGACAAATTTGATAAAATACAGTAATATTTTTACATATCAATTTGCTACATAATTTTTTATCTGTATACAATAATTTTAAAGAATAAATTTAATAAAACCAAGAGAATATATATATTGTAAATAAATTCAATTTTTTTTAAATGACGCTTGTAAAAAAAGGAAATAAAACAAGGAAAAAAAAAAGAGTGGGAGTATGTGATAATAATATATATCCGATACCCGTCGGGAGAAGGAATGGAGAATTCTGCGGTAAAGTCTTGTAGTAATCATGATCGACCAAAATAAAAACTCTCTATAAAATAAATGAACGGATTCCAATTAACTTAAGACGAACTCTAATAATCTGATACATCATCAAACAATAATTAATACTACCTCCCGTCCTAATTATATGGCAATATTTAAGAGTTGATTTTGGTCATAATTATAGGAAAGAATTCTAATTTTTATCAATTTCTTCCTAAAATACCCTTATTGAACTTTCTCAATAATAATTTAATGATGCACATATGTATTTTATAAAGTAAGTAATGTTTCCAACTCATTAATGCCACATACACCTTAATTCTACTATTTTTTTAATAAAATAATTTTAAGCAATTTTTGTCATATTTTTCTCATATCACCCCTACTAATATTTCCTTCACAATAATCAATTTAGTAACACGTTTATATTTTATCAAGTGAGATATTTTACTTTCTTTTTTTTACTCAAATTCTCTGTTGAACGTGAAGAGCTATAAGGTTAATTTCATCGAGCCGCGCAATATAAAAAAAAAAACAATTTTAGTAGTGATGATTCTAAATTGATAAATGAATTACGGAGTACGTCATAGGACGGTGATGTATGAAATTATAAAGCTTAAACCAAAATGTCGGTGGTTTATTTATAATATAAAGCACAGTTTAGATATGAATAAAAGATTATGTGAAATCAACAAGATAATTAAAGTGTAAAATTTATATAAGGGCATTTTTTAAAAATAAGTAAAATTAATTAATTTAACTCATATCCTTACCAAAATTAGTTAAATATGTGATATAAGATGATTTGTGTGGTGTGGTGGGGTTAAAGCTTCAGCCTCGAAGGCCATTAATATAATTTCAGCCCCACTATTCCAGTCTTTCCCGCCGTCTCAAATTTTGTATTCAACTCCAGATTCGAGAATAGAAGCTATCTTACCCAGTTTCATAAATTAATACTACTCCTTCTCGTTGCAAAATCCCTCACCATCGTTAATTATTTATAAGTCATTTATTATATGACGTTACCGGTGGCACGCACTTGTTAATGGATTTTGAATTCCATAGGGCACATGCACCGGGGACCGCCTGCTAATTTTCAGCACCCGGCCAGCCTCAAGTTGCTAGCTCTCTCAACTCTCAATACGTTGACTGAATATCTTCCTTCTCTCAACGTCGAAACACTCCCGTGGATTTCGTCCAATTTTATATTCTTTAATAATATTCATTAAGGATACATTAATCAAGTCTCTGTTAGTTACTCCTTCGTAATCAAAAGCTATTAATATATAGCAGGCTAGCTATACCGGCTAGTGTAGATCCGTAGGCTGAAAGAAATTCTGAGGATCGGATATATATCCATCCTGCCCGTGTACGTAATAGATACACTAGTGAGTATGAGTTAATAACTATTATGAAACCTGATTAAAATTTCAACTGGTAATGATTAAAAAGTTTGATGATATTTTAGCAGCTAAGAATATGCAGTCCCCACGTGGCGCTTGGAAAAGGGATCGGATGGAGAGACTGTGAAGGAAAGGAAGCTAATATATAATAAATGGGGAAGAGTATGGTGGCAGATAGACATTGAAGGAGTGCAATAAAAGGTGGGTGTTGCAGTTAGGTGTGGCTCTCCGTTTTAACAATGCTTTGAAGCCAGGATACCTCTCTCTTCCAATTCATATTCCTTCATTTCATTTCATTCAAATATAAATTATGTTAGAATTAATATATATGATATGATCCATCATCGTCAGTTCCATGAATCAAATGCTGGCAATATAATCATGATGTTGATAGCGAATATGTATGCACGCAAATTAATTAAAGAGCCCCCTCTGAGGCCTCTCTTAATTAACCTCACCCACCTCCCCTTCCTCTCCATTTAATATTTCCTTCCCTCCACAGTTGGTGTTTGGGTACAGTAATGCCCACGATACTCAGATTTACTGTGTGCTCTTTGCTTTGCTACTAATGGTTTGCGCCTCTTAACTCCGCTCAAAGAAAACCCACATTCTTTCTTGGCACTGAAACAGATATGGGTACTGCTGGTGGCAGCAGGTGCTCCGATCCTCGTCTTCTTGTCGTGGCTTTCTTCTTGGCTGTTCTTGTCCACACTGCTTCCGCCGCCCTAAACTACACCAGGTACCGGCCGGTTAGTAGCCTCCGACTGGATAGGATTCAAAGGCACTTGCGCAAGATTAACAAGCCTCCCCTCCTCACCATTGAGGTATATATAATATATATGTAACAATTGTTATTTTCTTTATGAAGGAGGCATTTGCTTATATTATATTATATTATATTGCAGAGCCCAGATGGGGACGTGATCGATTGCGTTCACAAAAGAAAACAACCAGCTCTTGATCACCCACTTCTAAAGGATCACAAGATTCAGGTGCAGCTAGTGATTGATTCATCTTCTATATATCTCCATTTTACTTGTCATGATGATGTTGGACAAATAATTAAGTGAATAGAGATGGATGTGTATTGACAGAGGGCGCCGACAGAGATGCCGAGGGGAAAGAAGGAAGAGGTGGAGGGAGAAAGATCGCCAGAAGGTGCACAAGACATGATGGTAACGCAAATGTGGCATCGAAATGGGACGCTGTGCGCCAAGGGGACGATTCCCATAAGGAGGAGCTCAGTGCATGATGTGTTGAGAGCCAAGTCCCTTTTCCATTTTGGCAAGAAACACCCCCGCCGCACCGACGCTCCCGATGTCGTCTCCGGCAACGGCCACGAGGTCCTTTCATTTACTACTCTTTCCTTTCCACCATCCACCTCATTAATTGTACATCATATATAACGTACGCATCATTTTTAATGTCTATCATCATCACCTCACATCACAACCCAAAAAAAATAATACTGTATTTCTGCCATGTAATGCATACAGATAGACTGGTATAAAATGCTATATTTATACAAGTCTGTGCAAACAAATACTAAAGAGGAGAGAGAGTATAGGGGTTGGTTTTTAATTTAATTAGGGAAAACGTCAAGTTGATATATATAAAAAGAGGAAATAATGAAGATGAGAGATGGGGTTGTGGGTGCAGCACGCAATAGCGTACACTGGAACGACGGAGGAGGTGTACGGGGCGAAGGCGACCATAAACGTGTGGGACCCATCGATCCAGGTGGTGAACGAGTTCAGCCTCTCTCAGATCTGGATCCTCTCCGGATCCTTCGACGGCACCGATCTCAACAGCATTGAAGCCGGATGGCAGGTTCTCTTTTTTCAGTATTTCTTCCTTCCCTCCTTTTCTTTCTTCCTTATGAGCTTCTTCAAATCCTCCCGATTCTATCATGACGCTTTGATTATTGCACTAGACAGGTCAGTCCGGAGCTTTATGGTGACAGCAGACCCCGATTGTTCACTTATTGGACGGTCAGATCACATCGATCTCTTGCTCTCCCTCATCATGTTTCCCTAGCTAGTTAGTCATTATAAATAATCATAATGCAACTAACTAAATATGTCGTCGTGCACTTTACATATATATGTGCAGAGTGACTCGTATCAAGCAACCGGATGCTACAACCTTCTCTGTGCTGGTTTCATCCAAACCAACAGCAGGATAGCCATCGGAGCCGCCATTTCTCCCGTGTCTTCCTACGCTTCTAACCAATACGACGTCACCATCCTCATCTGGAAGGTCTCATCACCATCACCATCACCATCATTTTTTCCTTGATTGCAATTCGTAATAATATAAACACACACAAAAACCTTGATGCATGTGGGATTTTTGTGATATATATAGGACCCCAAAGTGGGAAACTGGTGGATGAGTTTCGGGGACAACACGTTAGTAGGGTATTGGCCGGCAGAGCTATTCACACACCTGGCGGACCACGCGACGATGGTGGAATGGGGCGGGGAGGTGGTGAACACGAGAACCAACGGGGAGCACACGTCGACCCAGATGGGGTCGGGCCACTTCCCAGGCGACGGCTTTGGAAAGGCCAGCTACTTTCGGAACCTGGAGATAGTGGACACAGATAACAGTCTGAGCGGCGTCCACAACATCCAGACCTTGGCCGAGAATACTAACTGCTACGATATCAAGAGCTCGTACAGCGGCGATTGGGGCACTTACTTCTACTACGGCGGCCCCGGCCGCAATCCGCTCTGCCCTTAGCGTCACATAACTCAATTGAACCCATTATTAATTCTTCATTCTTGTTAGTTTCTGGCTTTCTCCCACTCTTCCACCACCTTTTTTGGGTAATTTGTTATCGTGCTGGAAGGGATCGGAAAACCACAATTCTTAACTCAATAACAACAAGTAATTGTATTATTGTATAATCAGACTATATATTGTGAAGCATCACCTCATGCAAAAGCAAGTTGAGTTGAGGTGAGATTTGGGGACGGAGGCAGCTGCAGCGTAGCCTGGTGGCTGCTGGTGACCGGTGATCCTTTTAAAAAACCATAAAGTAAGGTGCATTATTATGATCTTACCCACAAACTTATTTTCATTTTGTTTCTTAAGTGTACAGTAAAATTTTATAATGTCATGGGGTTGACTAAATTAAATTTGGTTTTCTGGCACTTAACTGAAATTACCCCTAAAAAATAAAAGACGGCCATCCATTTAGGATGCGCGGGGGCTAACGAGATCACAACCGTTCCTAATCCCTACATGCCGTGTTACTATTACAGATTTACAGTATTGCTAATACGAGTACTAATTAATGGATGTTGAGGTTTCCTCCATTATATTGGGATAGTACAAAAAAGTTAGGGGACACCAGGAGTTCAACCTAAAAAACTGGTGAACAATTCCTATACGGCTATACCACTCTAAAACCAAGAGGAGATTGGAGATTTAGGAATCGGTCAAACTAGCATATAATTTTATTTAGTTTTTAAGTATTTTTTAAATTTAAACCATACTTCTGTATATGCATACTTTTGCAATATGTTCGTAACTTACGAGCTTCGGCAAAAGAAAACGCAATAAGCAAATAGGTGAGAAACGTCTATATTATTAAATTAATAATTCATAAAATAAGCATATACATATAGTGGTATAATATACACATCATAGAAAACCTTGTTTCACAATCATTCTTATTTCTAAAATTGTAAAACAGTTATTAAATTTTCAGAATTATATTTTGCTTTCTTACCTTTACTCACATTATTTTTAAGTTAAATAATATTTTACATATTATTATTAGTCTTCTTTATTTGAAAATCGTTGGTATATATATTTAAAAATATATTGATTTAATTACGCCTGACTACGACCCCATAATTGAGCTGTTAACCAGTACGTAAATTAGAATAAGAACCAGTCTGACTTTTAGCACATGGGCATGCAGCCATATGCGGAAGAAAATAACGAACAAGCTTGTAATTATAAGAGAATGCTCCCGTTTCTCGTTTTCTTTTACCACATGCGGGTGCTATTGCTGCCAGCCAGACAAGAACGTATGAACTATAAACATACCAACCCCGTTTACCGCCACCTCATCACTAATGATTCATGACCTCATAAATATATATCCCACGTACGTTAGTGAGTGGTCTCCCGACCCTCAAGTGTTGAGGGCTCCACCAAAAGGTTGTTTTGTCACAACAGTAATATGCATTTGGGTTGGAAAGACCATGCCGTAGAACAGTACCCTAGCTCAAGCTACCCTGATGACTGTCATGCACGCGCCAAACTGGTCAGGAGTGCCATATATAAATATAATACATGGCCTTCTCTCTTATTATTGTGACTGAGTGGATAACTTTTAGGACCGTGAGATGAAGTGTGGTCCTTCATCCTTCACTATGATGTTATTGCTGACATTATGCTGTGCATAACATATACAACATCATTCACAAGCAAAACTGGGACGGAAGCCCCAAAAAATTCAATCTTTCTTCGATTTGACCTGGATCCCCAGGAGCACAAGTCCCACCGAAGTGAATGCAGACAATAACGTTGACAGGTAGAACAGAGCAAGCAGTGCCCCCCTCAGAGACTGCAAATGAAGATGATGATATGCCCTTTTGGCGTCAGAAGCTTTCAGTAGTAATAAGAGAAATTTCAATCAGATGTTCTTTTAAAGCACCTTAGCTAGCTGCAAAGCATTCTCATTTGCATACTGCAATGAACTCTCAGGAATGCTTTGAATTCCCTGGGCTATTTCCCATGAAAGAACCCTTCATTTCAATTTTGACAGCAATTAGGGAAAAAATTATCTTCTCTGATTCTCGGACTGTCAGGTAAATCAAAATGAACAAAAAATCATATTCGATTAAAAAAAGGGGAATACTTACCCAAAAACAATTCCAATTACAGCTCCAATATTGGCTTTATCTGGTGTTAATTCAACCTGCAATTCTCCAAACTGCAGGAGGCAAAATCATTATTGATTTATTTGCCACGTTATGGTAATGGTATCTCATAAATTAAAGGCACCTTCCCAAAATCAGAGACGTGCTGATAACTAACCTTCAGCATTCTAGCTTCCTCTTTTGGTGGCTCATCTGTTATTGCAGATGTTGAAGTATCACTTAGAACCCTCCCAGCTGTAATCATCACTCTTGCAATCTATTATGATCAGACATTGCAAGATATAACTGTCACTTTGAAGCACGTTACTACTTCAAGTATTGAAACACGCATTATGCCTACTAATCCAATGAGCGAGGAACAAAGACGAAAGATTTAAATGTGTCATCTGATTTGGATATGCTGATGAACACTGAGAGAAGATTGACTTGTGTAAGATAAGCAATTGATCGAATATGAAACCAATGTTTTCTGCATATTCTTCGCAGCCAAAATTTTAACGGGGCAGTTGCATGCAATAATTAGCGCACAGCCACACACTTTGTGTTGTCACTTGACACACTTGGACTTATCATATGAAGAGTCATGCTTATTATTGTGAAAGGTATCATTTAAATTTCCTCCTCGAAACAGATAACGTAAAAAGAAAAAAACAACAGCACTCCACATTCGATGGTGTACATGTAAATACCTTCTCTGGCTCACCTTGGCCATATTTTCCCATAGATTGAAACCTTCTTCCAGCAGATAACAATCTCTTGCCAAGTGCTGAGCAGCAAACCAATGAGATATTCGAATCACATTCATTTATTTTAGGATAAGGGGCCTGGTAGGGCAAGCCTATGGATGTATGAACATCGACTGCATGCTTACTGGCTCACCTGATTTGGTCTTGCCAGTCAAAGTGTCCACCAACAAAGGTAGCTTGCTAACCAAGGAATGGCAAGTTGACACGTCAGCAAGTTCCCATGCTCGAGAAAGGTTAAGTAATATCTCTCCAAGCTCTTGGCCACACTGCAAAATTATGTTCCCGTAAAAAATAATTAAAAAAAAAAATCGTTTCAAAATAGCATAAAGAAATTTCGAGTTACTAAAAACAGAAAAGGCACTGAAACATACAAGATAGCGACGTCTAAAGTGCAATTCGGAAATGAAAAATGCATTAAGGATAGAAGGAATCACTATATCGTTGTAAGCACCAATTCATTCAGGGATGTTTTTCATCAGGATCACCATGCGTACTATGGCTATGAATATAAGAAAGATGAGCCTCTGCGTTCTTGAGCGACTATATCCCGTTCAAGAGACATTTTTATTACATACAACAGAAAGAGATACTCCTCCGGTCCTAAACATAGGACATAAACTATGTCATGTACATGGTTTGTGAAACCGGATCGGCCGGTTCAGACCGGGAACCAGCCAACCGGCCGTGAAACCGGTCCGGTTTGGTGCAAAACCGGACTGACCCGGGGTGATCCGGACGGGTCACTCGGTTTTTTATTAAAAAAAAAAAATCTCCTTCAATTTTTTTCCCTTTTTTTCACTTTTGGATGTCATATGGATTTGATTTGGATTCGTTTTTTGGTTTTCCTGAAGCTATTATGATTTCTCTATTTTCGGTTGGCTCTGCTTAGTGGATGTCAAATGTAGGTTGTAAAGAAAATTGTTAAGAATACCTAAATATGTCACAAGTATTGGAGTATATGATTATTTTGCCAGTGATCCAAAATATTGAAATGATATATAGTATGTCAAATTTAGGTTGGTATGATAAGAAATTAATTATTTTCTAATTTTTTATACCTCACAAGTCTAGGCCGGCAGGTTGATTTCGACTATTCGACCCACTAATGCCGTCAAGATCCCGACCAGTTCAGTGACCGATCCGGGTTTCAGAACCATGTACTCTTATATTTAGGATCACAGGTAGTAAATGATAATTCAAAGTACCACAATATAGATTTTGATCTAGTGGTGTCCCTGTTAGATCCTTTGGGTCTCGGAATCGAGTCCTAGTAGAGACACTTGTGTTTGTGTTGAGAGGGCAGCTACGAACTCCGAAGCGGACACCGGATTGATAATATCCAGAGAGAGAGAGAGAGAGAGATAATTCAAAGTAAACCCGTGATTCATACAGCAAACAAGCAGAAAGTGGAGAAAGAAAGGCTTTACAACTGGGAAAAACCAGGTAATGATAGCAATTTTAACTATTACTAACCTCATCCACGATAGGACCGTTTGAAAGATCAAAAGCGGCATCGTTGAGCTTCACAAATGGACACTTCTGTTATGCAAAATCGAAAAAATGTATGAAATTACAGAGATTAAAATATGTATTCTCATTACATCTAATCGAAGATCGCGAGGAAGCTGCGCAAAATAATCCGGAGGAATCTCGAAACTGTCCTGCAGTGTAAACCCACGTAAGAATCGCAAAAGTAGAGCACGAAATCAACAATTGAAGTTGAAACCCTGATACAAAACCATAAATTGAAATGGCAAGCATGCAAAAGATAAAAGCTTACAGCGATTTCTTGGAGGAGTGGTCGAGGGTCAGGTTCTAAGGATTTTGGAGAATCGGACTCAGTTAGAGCAAAACGGACGACAAAGGATTTGGAAATGAAGGGGCTGGTGCGGGCTGTGAAACTAAGCGAGGGTAACGAAAAGATACGTTGAGAATGGCGGGGAGGTAGAGGGTCAAGAGCGGAACAGTATTTGGAAAGAGGTGGAAGAAGATGAAGTGAAGCCATTATATCCTTGTCAAGCCGCGAAGAAAACCAGTTCAGATAAGTGCGGTCACTGAAATTCTGTCCGTCATAGATTTTGATCCTCTTCGGCTTTTAAAAATAAATTAATAACGACCCAAACTCGGATAATGTCTGGCCTTGAAATGAAGCTAGGACAGACTTTCTACAAATTAATATTAGTATTCATTTATTAAATAAAACAACTTTGGAAATTTAGATTCAGTGACCTAAAACACATGTAATTATTCCAACTTCGTTCTAATAACCCCAAAACTGTTATGAATATGTGGATGTCCAACTCTTGCTCTGGTGGAATGCATTATGTACGAAAGGATATATTACTTTATGTTATAGTGGCTACCCATTTACCCCACTATATGTCTAGAAGGATGTAATATAAATACCTCTATGGGAACCAAGAATACACACTGAGGAATAAGAATTCCCTCCTCTCTTGATTCTCTATCAATCTCTTGTTCTTCCTTCTCTTAATTTTATCAGTTTCATAACACGTTATCAGCACGATTTGTTCACCTGAGCCAAGCTTCTCTTCACCCCTTCGTCTTTGCCATCAAGTCCATCACGCCATAGCCAGCCTGCAGGGCCAGCCTCCAGGAAGAAACTTCTTGAGGATTTGATTATTTTTCCAAATCTCAAACTGATCACTCAAGGAGGTCCTTACACGTTGATTGCGTTTTCTCCTCCTCCGGTGAAGGAACGAGAAAGAGTAGATTCATGGCTTCCTGGAACTCAGCTTCACTCGAACTCACTGATGAATTTTTGGGTGGTTCGTTTTTCTTCCTGGTCTATCAGTTTCCACCCTCAAGTTATTATGGTTTGAGCACGTTGAGTTTCCACCGACAGTGAAAGTCCCGGGATTCGACAAGAGCTTCTTCCTTGGCGTAACCAGGGAGAGAGGCCGAGAACTGGAAAGAGACCATACTGCCACCACCGTCCTTCACTGTCACCAACGATCTGAGAAAAAGACAGAGCATCAGCGAAAAAAGATTTGAAACAGCATTAACGAGAACTAGAGCTTGAGAGAGCTTGAGTTTTAGATCGAACCTTCAGACCGTCTTCTTCCCCTTTGCCGTAACTTTCTTCCATCACTGCCGGAGGAGCTTCACCGTTAGACCTCCGTCATTTCCGCTCGGGGGTGGACATTTTTCAGCAAAGCTTCTCATGATACTTGCCTCATTTGTTGCGCAAATCTGAATCCACATCCTGGTGAAGAAGACGCCATTAGAATGCCGACTCAGTTGAATGCTGATGAACCAAAGAAAGTGCAGATCTGTTCCACTAATTTTCTTTGGTGGCGGTGGATTTTGTCGTTTTGTTCTTGACACTGCGTGGTGAACTGGTGATAAGTTGCAGCCTCAGGTACGTTTCTATCTGTGTGAATGATTTTATCGGTATTCTAGCTTGACTAAAAAAAAAAAGAAGAAGGTGGCAGCACATGATATTCAAAAGTAGCCAAAATATTTGACTTAAATAAGTTTTCAATGATGAAGACCATGCGCACATGCTGCTATGCTCATTTTTCAGCAATTTTAGTTCTAATGTGGGACCCATTTTATTAAATAAGAGGTCACGGGAGGAACACAACTTTTCATGACATTATAGTATATGGGTAGAGCCTACATGCTTATATTATATTATCTATATATTGGATTCATTATTTAATTAGATTGCTTGTGAGTGGATGTTGGCACCAAATCATTTTCTGAGGACATATATTGATTGATTTGTTTGCCATGCATTATTTAATTTATATTTGTGTCATGGGTCCATTTATATATGATAATGGCATGTAAATGCATTTCCCCATCCGCAATTCACACACCATTAATAGTCTAAATTTGGAGGTAGTGTAAACAAAATTTTAGTTTTATCATATGTGCTTTATATTCTGATCATATGCGGAAAGAAAATGGACAGAAGCCATATAAAT
This sequence comes from Acacia melanoxylon, assembly GCA_019022615.1. Classification (NCBI taxonomy): domain Eukaryota; kingdom Viridiplantae; phylum Streptophyta; class Magnoliopsida; order Fabales; family Fabaceae; genus Acacia; species Acacia melanoxylon. The sequence goes on from JAFJYJ010000059.1 coordinate 532,296, forward strand.
TTAATGGCCTGAAGCCATGAGACAAGAATGGCCTGAAGCCACGAGCAGGAGATAAATTTGGCCTAAAGCCACAAGGCAAATTGGAGTGAAGCCAGATCTATGAAATTGAATATTTGGCATTAAATTAAAAGATCCCCTTGATTAAATTAAAGGGATTGTATAACCACGAGAAGATGGTTGTTCTTCTAAAAATTTAATTATAAATGAGTGTATTCAATTTGCTCCTGAAGTAGCAATATTGTGAAAGAGGTTTTTCAGATATATTATGAATTGATTTCATAAAAAAAAAAAAATCATGAATTTTGTCCAATCGACTCGATTCCATTCCCAAAAGTGAATGAACAAGTGAATGAATTTAATTATGGCCATGGACATGTATGTAAATATGACTAGGTATGATAATTGTTGTGATCATAATTGATTTAAATTCCCACCTGAAGTGGAAAATTTTTTGTTATAAATTATGAACGAATATTAGAGGAACAAGATCTTGGTTTGACCTTTTTATTTGCCTAGAAATTAAAATATCTCTCTCCGGTGATTATTTAGAAGCAAATAAATTTGTTTTACATATTTTAATATTATTACTATTTGCATAGTAACTATATGGGTCCACATATTTAAAAACGCGAGGGGTTGTTTTGAAAATTTTGAATGTGGGCCTCACTTATTAATATTATATTGTTATTACTATTTACGGGCACTATTCATGAATAGTGTCGTATGGTACTATTCATAGATACGACACTATTCATAAATACGGTATTTTTATGAATACTTTTTATCCGTGCTAGGTGCTTCAAAACCAAAATTTTCATGGTAAAATTTGTATTTATTCCTTAATATTAAGGCCCTGAAGGCTTATGTTTCGAATATTGTATGATACATATTTTAATAGTTTTGGAAAAGTATTGTCCAGAAGACAATAAATTGCAGATATTTATGTTATAATATGTATAAAGGCTAATAGTCCTGCAAACTAATTAGCATATTTTGAGGAACTAATGTATAGACTATATATCTATATGACAAAAAGTATAAAATGCATTTTACTATAAAGTATAAGTTTTATTATTAGCTTAGTTTCAATGATATTTTACTGATGTTATAGAAGTAGATATCATGTATAAAATACATGTTACTGTAAACCAGAAGTTTACAAATAATAATGTAAATTGATAGTTTGCAGTAAACTAGAAAGTTTACAGATAATCAAGAGATTGGAATTGTAAACCAGAAGTTTACAAATGTAGCAAATCAAAAGGTTGCTAATACAAATCAAATTTTTACCAATGTAAACTAGAAGTTTACTACCAATGAAATATTCAAGAGGAAATGAGCTACAGAGATTTATGGAAGCCAAGGCTCAAAATAAAGAATAAGCCTACAAGGTAATACGACATTTAATTTGTTATTATTATTTAAATTTATTATGATTACATATCATAAATTTATTGCGATGAGAATCATATGTGTGATTCTAGATTTGTGTGATTCTAAATTATTTTGATCATGAATATCTTTATATGTGGTAGATTAAGTTATAATCATGTGAGATTATCTAGTGATGTAATATTATATGTTTATTCTGAAGAATTAACATAAATTTTCCTTTCAAAGTTTAAAGAATTTGAAAGTGATTTTGAAATACAAATATAAAGAAAGAATGTTTATATAACTTACACTGAGGGGGAGATTGCGGGGAAAACAAGTGTGAGTTATATAATACAAGTGTTAGCTAATTTTTGAAAAGTTGAAAAGTTATATACTTCTCACACAGAGTCTAAAAAAGTCTATGATTGGTTGAGATATATGTTATAGTAAACCAGAAGTTTACTTATTTAAATAAATTTTTTGTTGGCATGACTTGTTTGATCATCCGAGTCATAAATAACCAACATATTGTTCGAGAATGATTATGTGCTGCTTGTTCTCAAATAAAAATGACTATGTAAATATCATAGGTCATGATTGGTAATGGTAATGGATCTCCTGGAAATATATCAAACAGATCTATATATGGGCCCATTGCAAACCAGAAGTTTGTAAGAATTTAACTGAAGTTGCAATAATGTTTGAATAAATTAAGCTTTTATTTGATTATACGATGGATAAATCATGAATTAAAGCATCCATAAAAAAGATGGATTAATGCTTATGAGAACATAATACTATGTTGATATATTTGATATATATATATATATATATATATATATATATATTGCAGCATTTATATAAGCCAACAAAATTCTCCATGTAAATTGGTTTTTGGTCAGAAACCAGACAATTCCATCTGGAAAGTTTTTGAATGTGCAATGCTTATAAATCCACCATAATGCACATAGATGGATATAGAAAGAAAGTTGGGATAAATGTTATGTAAGGACCTCCTTCTTCTTGTTTGTCTCTAAATGGAACAAAATGATGTTTCTAATGGTAACAAATGGATTTAGGAGACTTACACTGCATGATTTGTCAATTGTGATTTGACATTGTTTTTGTAGGGGAGAAAATAGGCAGTTGGGTAAAGAGATTAGCTGGAATGAATTATTATTGGCTCATTTTGATCCTCGTACAAAATAATGCGAACTGGAAGTTCAAAAGATAATTCATTTATAGAGTTTAGCTAATAAAATGCCAGAAGCATTTACTGACCCAAAGAAAGTGACAAAATCACATGTCCCAGCTGTTAATGCTCCTATTCGAATTAATGTCCCTGAAGGATAACCTATTATGAATGAATATATAGCACGCCTGAAGCGTGAAAGGTCCATCGGTTCCAAAGATAAAAATCCTTGAAAGAGAAAAGGAGCTAAGAATATAGATGATCAAGTTGAGAATAATCAAGAAAATTAGTAGCTCCGAGGAAGAGCCATCTCCCGAAGAGATATTATCTCTAGTAGAGATATCTCCAGAAGAGAATGTTGTAGTCCCAGAAGAGACCCAGGTACCTGAAATATGTGAAAATTATGAGATCTCAATAAATTGTTATGAACAGAATCCGATAGGACCGAAATGAAGTCAACGTTGACGACATCTTTGCTTATAATATAGCATATGATATAATGAATGATATGAGGATCATGAGCCACAATCCATTAGTGAGTGCCAACAATGAGAGTATTGGCCCCTATGGAAAGATGTCATTATTGCAGAATTAAAATATTGGCAAAACGAAAAATATTTGGACCTGCAGTCCATACAACTGATGATGAAAGGCCAGTGATGCAAAACCAGTTGGATACAAATAGGTTTTTGTACGAGAAGAATTGAAAAGGGTGAAATCTTAAGATATAAGGTACGTCATGTAGTTCAAGGTTTTAAACAAAGACCTGACATTGATTTTGAAGAAACATATGTGGATGCAAATACTTTTGTTATTTGATAAGCCTAGCAGTAAATGAAGGGCTTGGTCTGCATCTAGTGGATATTATAACTGCCTGTTTGCATGATTCACTTAATAGTGATATTTATATGAAAGTTCCTGAAGGACTTATGATGCCAGAAGCATATGTCCCAGAAGGACTTAAGATACTAGAAGATATGTCCCGAAAGAACTTAATGTGTCAAAAGAACAAATCCCCGAAGGATTCAAGGTGTTAGATGCATCTAATTCAAGTTCTTAAGCACAATACTCAATTAAGTTAAATAAGTCCCTTGGCCTGAAGCTTTTAGGGCGCATGTGGAATAATCTTCTCAAGAAATATCTGTAGAAATATGGGTGACCCAATATACCATGTATTTTTATGAAAAGATCTAGAAATGAAGTTTCTATAATTGTCATTTATGATATCAATATCATTGAAACTCCTGAAGAGCTTCAAAAGACAATTAATTATTTGAAGAAAGAGTTTGAAATAAAGGACTTGAGAAGAACGAAATATATTGGATTACGATTTGGTGGATAAAGAACAATTTCAACCGTAAGGAAAGAAGTCTCAAGAAGAACTACTTGGTCCGAAATATCATATATAAGTCTTGTTCAAGACCGATGTATCATGCTTATCATGCTTATTACCAAGAGATATAGTTCGTCACCAACACAAAGACATTGGAAGAAATGTAGTCATCGTGGGGAGTAAATCGATGTAATTTAGAAAGACAAGTTGATAACGCGACTTTCTTTTCCTTATCTGGTTTTGTCCATCGGTTTTCTAGAAAGGTTTTTAATGGGCAAATTAGAAAATCTTATGTAATTAAGAGGGGGAGTTGATACACGTTGTACTCTTTTTCCTTATCTGTGTTTTTATCCCACCTGGGTTTTTCCTAGAAAGGTTTTTAATGAGGCAACATAAGAAAGTGTATCGATGGATGATGTCTTTCTTTTCTTTAGCAGGTTTTATCCCACCGGGTTTTCCAGTTAAAGTTTTTAATGAAAGACATTCATAATGGACATCCAAGGGGAAGTGTTATGAATATGTGGATGTCCAACTCTTGCTCTGGTGGAATGCATTATGTACGAAAGGATATATTCTTTATGTTATAGTGGCTACCCATTTACCCCACTATATGTCTAGAAGGATGTAATATAAATACCTCTATGGGAACCGAAAGAATACACACTGAGGAATAAGAATTCCCTCCTCTCTTGATTCTCTATCAATCTCTTGTTCTTCCTTCTCTTAATTTTATCAGTTTCATAACAAAAACGTCTATAATTAGATTTTTCAATCTCAAATAGCCACAGTAATTTTACAATAATTAATACGTTACATAAACTCGACAATATCAATCAAATAAATAACAAGTGAAACAATTTAGAGAACTACAATTCCTTTTCAAAGAAAAAAAATTAAAGAATTTTTCCCCTTTTCTGGAGATCAGATAATCCCTTCTGTCGCAATGGCCAACGGCCCAACACCTTGGAAGCATCAATGGCACAATACTAATAAAATCTCAGAAGGGGCACAGCCTCAGTATTCAAAATCTCCTTGAAATATATTCCATTTCTACTACTGCATGAGCTGTGGTTTAGTGTTCAAAATGCCTTAGAGTGAGAACCAAAGACAGAGCCGTCAGACCCTGAAAATTAAAAGTTGAATAAATACATTAATTATCAGACATGTCTTAACGGTGACAACGTGATTGCATCCCCGTACTCAGCTCAAGAAAACTGCTTTAGCCATAGTTTTCGATTCCGATGACAAGGCTTGTTAGCAGAGGACTCTACATAAAATTTTCGAATTAATTAATGTTGGGCTCAGCAAATAGGAGCTTGATGTTTGGTATTCTTCTCAGCTTTTGCCCTTCGCAACCTTTCTTCGCTCGATTTGACCGGTTATTGGGCACTGCATCTCTGTCCAACTTATTGGCACCATGGTCGCACCTAAACCACAAATCACATGAGTTTAAGCTTATGTGTAAATGACACGTTTATAGAGCATGAAATAATTTCTGAACCAGAAAACAAATTTATCAGCAGGTATGCCACCTCACACAAATTTGATTAAACATTCCATTAAAATAACACCCGAAATATGGAGCCATGTACCAACAAGCAGTCACCCAGTCCACTAACAAACTATAGGTTACCGACAGCAAATTAGCAACAAGTAAAACAAGTTGCGCAGGTGTAACTCAAAGTCCAAGTAAAAATCTCACCAGCAGTGCTTTCCGCAGAGATGACACCAAGCTCATTCTTTGCCGTTGAAAGATAGTATGCTCTTGCATCTCCAAGAGAAAGCTAGTAAACAATAGATGTGTTGAGAGAAGTATCCAAATAACAACTGATTTAAAAATTACATGCAAAGTTGATTTTTTCGTCGCGGGGAAATAATACCACAATAGCTCTGACAATGTCACCAGGATGGAAAGATAGGTGCATATCAACTTTATCGATCTCAGTTGCTCTTACATCTTGCTGCCTATCAAAACAAGAACAATATACACAGGCACATGGTCAAAAATGAACATACCTTCTCTAACCATAGAAATAAAACATCAGATTTTCTGCAGGCCAGACAACATAGGAAGTGCGATCAAGATAATCAACTACATCTAAAGTAAATTAAATACTACAAACAGAAGTTATTCAAACTTCTCCTATTTTGCCTAGTAATTGCTTGGATTTCAAACAAAACAAAACAAAAAAACTTAAACTACAGGATCAGGGATGATTTTGGTTGAACAGAAATCAGATTTCCAAAGGGCAAAGTAGCAAAATAGTTTTAAATGACAGTTTTTACAGTTTCATAAAATATTCAAGTATTCAACATCATTTGACACGTAATTTAGCCACCTAAAAATAGGGTCCACCAATTTCTTTAGTCATGCAATACCACTAGAAAACAGATATACAGCTGAGGTCACCACTTTACAGTGGGGGAGGCAACCCTTCTGGATTCTATAACCACAAAGATGTGTGCAAGCAGCAATTGCGTGTGCAAGCTTGTATAAGATGTAGTTAAAAATAAGGTTGAAAAAATATAACTGCATCACAACAGCCACATGAGACTTTTTCCTGATTTCCTCGAGTGAAATGCTTTTCTTAAGTAATATGATGTGCTTTTTCTTCTTCTTTTTTTGCCATATTCACCGGCATATGATGCAAATAACATTAATGTCTAAAATGTTCGTGCAACTACGCTTGTGCAATGCAAGTATAATTTCGTAAATTTATACTTTATAGCATGCCATACAGTGTATATAATCATGCCAATAAATTCACTAGAGTAGAAGAATAGAATAGGCAATTACCTAATTATCCCAGTAAATTTTTCTCGAACTGACTTAGGGCCAACACACATAATATCAGCAGAAGCTGACCTAGCCATCACCTTGGTAACCTATCATAATCCAATAAATATGTGATTGTTTAAACCAAGAAAAAAAAATCACATATTTGAGAATGAGAGTGGGAGATGCTCATTGTCCAAGCAGAATGGTAGAAAGTGACCCCAATCAAAGGTCAAAATAAAAATTAATATGGTTGCAAGTATTTTTAGATGATCTAGATCATAAAAATACTAAAAACCTCAAGAAAAAAAGATTTTAGAACTAAAACTCGTATTCTTCAGGACAAAATCAACTAACTATAAATATATAATAAGATAAAAACTCCAACCCCTCTAATGTAACAAGAAGCTGTATATGTAGTTTATCGTGGGTGATACAAATCATTTACCTTGTCACTAACTCTTATAATTATTACTTTTAACTTATTTTAAAATTTAAGATCCAGTTATACTAACTTTACTGCGACAATTATGCAAAGTTTAAATGCCTCAAGTCTTCTCCTTCCGCATAGTGATTAAGAAAGAACAAGTACACAAACTAATACAAAAAGGATAAGAGTTTAGAGAAACAATTTTTTTCATATAGAGATGAAGGATGAAAATTCAGTCAGACTTTAAGAAAGAAGAACAGGTATCTTGAATGTAAAAATATCGAAAATCGAATCAGTGAGACAGTACTCGTGCAATGACAACAGATCCAGGCTGTGGCACAGGTCCATGGGCTTTGTGACCAGTTACTTCAACAGTGGGTCTCTGCATAGTACCACTAGCAATTACTGTGAGTGAAGAAATTCCACATTATGAAACCGAGACATTGTATGGGAAAACTAAAGCTATGGATTCGGAAAAACAAAAAGTTGCATCCGAATGGAGTTAACAGAAAAGAGAAGAAGGGGTTCACGAAGAGAGAAACCCTAGGGAAAGATCGAAAACCTGGTCAGTAGAATCGGGGGAAGGAGAGATGATGCGGCGGAAACCAGTTAAAGAAGCATAGACGGCGTTGTTGTGAGGGGCCTGATAAGCACCTTTACCGGGTTTCACTTCGGAGGCAATGCCCAGCACTTCCCCCGGCGTCACCGTGTCTTGTTCCATTCTTCCACCCTAGTCCCTCCCTTCCAAATGATTTCGTAATTTCCCTCCCTTCCACCTGACTTTTTGTTCCAGCGGGTTCAATCCGTGCCGCTTAATCCGTAGTCAGCGCATTTAGCGAGGCCGCCTTTCCCCGCCCTAATTTAGTGCGCGTGGGTAGGACTAGGAACGGATTCTGATTCTCCACCTATTATTATTATTATTATTTGTATTTTAAAGAATATAGAATTATTCGCATTTGAATTTCAAAAATATAAAATCTTTAGATAAAAGTCATATCCACTGTCTTAATTCATTTTTTTAAAATGAAAATAATGAGAGAAAGACGAACATTCAAAAAATTCATACCCTTTTTTGCAATTATATAATTATAAGTGCTTGAAATCCAAAAGCATAATAAAAATTCTTAAACTCACTGGCAAAAGCACCGAAATAGTGTATATTTACAAAAAATTTACCACATTGATGCACTTTTAAAAGTATTTCGGACTAATCTTTGTTGGACGCATGTGATTCACGTGTTAAGTGGCGCTTTGGGAGGATTTGCGCGATCTTACGCGTGGAAAGGAGGTGTCTTACATTGTCAAGAAGTGGGGGGACCCACGCTACTAGTGGCGTGGATGTCCCTTGCGTGATCTAGTCACCTAGTCACGTGAGGGGCCCATACGCTACTAGTAGCGTGGACTAGGCCACGCCTAGGTGTCACGGGGTGCTTTCGACCCCCTAGTACACCTAGTCATGTGGGACCCCCACGCTACTAGTGGCGTGGGCCTAGGTGTCACGGGGTCAGCTTTTCTGACCCCTAGTACACCTAGTGGCGTGGGATGGCCTCACGCTACTAGCAGCTCAGACGTGCGCTTTTCACCCGTGATCCCCCGAGTGACTCCTCTCCCCTCTCTATATAATTTCACTTCTTGATCCCGCTCCCTACCTCATCTTTTATTTTGCTCAAAGCCTCTCGCTCGTGACTCCTTTCTTTATCTCTTATCATTCATTCCTTCTTTCTCTCTTATCATTCATTCCTTCACTCATCCGAAAACTACGTACTGCCATCACCATATTTACTTTTTCCCTCATCCCTCCATCTGCTTCATTTTGTTTTTTGATTTTTTTTCTTTAATTCCATTTATATTGTGTTTCTTCTTCTACTCAGTTACAATTTGTGTGTTATTATTTCGTGTTTATCTATAATTTAATCTTCTTTTTCATAATATAAAATAGGAAAAAAATGAGTCAAATTAGTTCATTTGTATATTATAACGGTTTAAAAATATAGGTCCAAACGGATTGAGCTTTGAAGGTGAGAAAAGAGGAATGTATATTGTTCAAGGCATGTCAGCTGAACAGTTACATGAAAAGATCCGTCGAAAGTTAAAGCTACAACAAAATCAGGTAATATCTGCAGTGACGGGTAGAGTGCCTTGTGGAAACCGCAAATATACGGGTTTTGAGATATCCGATAATGAGGATGTGGAACTTTTTCTTCAAACATTCAAAAAAACGCTAATGGCACTTTTATGCTAATGTGGATATTGAGACGTCGAGGAGGAGGCGTACCAATCTGGAGCTCATGGAGAAGAAAGTGAGTATATGGTAGATGAACGACAATGAGGAGGAGCAAGAGGAAGAAGATGAAGACACTTTATTGGATAATGAGCATGATCGGAATGATAGTGATGCGGATGACGAATATCGAGGTAATTATTATATAATTTATTTTTATTGGTTACCATATTTTTGCAAAAATTGTATTATGTGTGAACATGCGGATATTACACCGTTTTGGAATGACATTCCACATTATGAGGTCAGTAAATGAAGATTACTTGCATGAGGATATCTTGGATGTGGAAGGCTTGGTAGGGTCCGTGGGCAAGAGGAGATGCATTATATGTGAAACAAGAGTTCCGATCCAAGAACGATTTGCAAGCATGACAAAACATTATTGCATGAAGGAACATCATGAAGCTCAAGTTGTTGAGAGCACTACGACCCAAGTATGTAATTAGATGTCGGAATCATGTACAAAGTTGCGATTGGAGAGTAAGAGCAATTACAGAAGAACAAACAACACTTGGGTGGTAACTAAATGGTGGAAATCATAGTTGTGTGAACCAAAATCTCTCTCAAGATCACAAACAACTTGATTCGGCGGTTATTTACGAGGCCATAATAGGTATGATGCACAATCTTTGTTTGATAATTTGTGAATTTATTTGTGTTTATCGGTGAACATAAATAACATTTCTAGTGTACAAGAAAGGATCACAAACTCTTTTTATGATTGGTTTTGCGAGACATGGTCAAGGAAACACCTTCGATTACTGTGATTCGATACAAGAAAGGGTATTTGGAATGTTTGGTTACCATATTTCTTACAAGAAGGCATGGAAGGCAAAACAAAAAGCAATTGCTAAGGTTTACGGTGATTGGGACGAGTCATATGCGTTCCTGCCAAGATGGTTCGAACACATGTTGAAATTTTCTCCGGGGTCTATTTATCATATTCAACATGGACCATATATTGTTGATCGGCGGGTTGTTAATGGGATTTGTGTTTTTCAACGTACATTTTGGACCTTCCGTCAATGTCGTGAGGCGTTCCAATGGTGCAAACCAGTCATACAGGTTGACGGTACACATTTATACGGCAAGTATAAGAGGACGTTATTGATTGCCACCGCCCAAGATGGAAATAATGAGATCCTGCCGATTGCGTTTGCAATTGTCGAAGGTGAGACAAAGGAAGCGTGGGAGTATTTTTGTCTTCCATACGACTGTATGTGACAAATAAGATTGGTCTATGTCTTATTTCTGATCGTCACAAAAGCATAATTTCAGCAGTCGGCAATGAGATGACTGGTTGGCAGCCTCCTTATGCGTACCATGTTTTTTGCATTCGTCACGTTGCGAGTAATTTTAATACCCGCTTCAAGGACCAGGATTTGAAGAAACAATTAACGAGATTAGGTAATATACTCCAACTGATGTCCATTAATGTTCATTCTTTTCATTATTACGAACCTTATATTGTTGTGTGTTCCTGTCTTTTTTACAGCGTATGTTCCAAACAAAATACACTTCGATCTTTGCATATGCCCGATTCTGCGATTCGATCGTGATGTGGCTGCATGGATTGAAAGGATTCCCAAAGAACAATGGTGTCGGAATTACGATGAGGACGGACAAAGATACGGTCATATGATGACCAATTTATCTAAATCAATGAATAAGGTTTTTAGGGGAGCGAGGAACATGCCCATAACAGTGTTGGTCAAATGCACCTATAGTCGACTTGTTCGTTACTGGGTGAACAGAGGGACCAAAGCACAACAAGATGCAAAGACCGAAAAACATTTTTCGACTGTTATTGGAGAAGCTCTGACTAAGAATGGAGAGCGTGCTACATCGATGCGTGTTCGGGAGTTTGATGTGGCGCGTACAACGTTTGAAGTTGATGATGTAGACGATACATACTCGGTGAACTTGACTCAGGGGAAATGCCAATGTGGGAAGTTTCGGGCATTCAAATTCCTTGTAGTCATGTAATTGCTTTGCGCATGTTCGGCGGTATCTCATTATCTTTGAACGTACGTGGATCCGGTATTCTCAATCTACAACATTATGAATGTGTACTCTTCATCATTTCAGCCGATCGGAAGTGAACAAGGAATACCGCCCGCTCCCGGACCAAAGCTTATCCCCGATGAATCGAAATTACGTGGTAAGGGACGGCCTAAATGCACACGCATTCGCAATGAAATGGATGATGTTGAGGTCCAACCTAGCTCCGATCGAATGAAATGTAGTATATGTGAGTTTGGACATAATAGGCGTTCATGTCCCACAAGACGCATAGCAAATTAGATGATATTTACTTTTTCATTTGCTCCCATTTGTGCGTTTGAATGAGATGTAGTAATTTCAATGAAAAATTAATCTTCGAGTTTTCATAATTTTATCCTTATGTGCATATACTCAAACTTGATTTAAAATTTGATTTTTAAAGTTGATTATCTACACGTTCGTTGGTCACTGAGACAATGATGTCATAATACAGTAATCCATGAAAATATAAGCTAATACAGTAATCCATACAAATAAGTCATAATACAGTAATCCATGAAAATATAAGCTAATACAGTAATCCATACAAATAAATCATAATACAGTAATCCATGAAAATAAGTCATAATACAGTAATCCAGACGTCATAATACAGTAACTCCATGCAAATATAAGATACGCTCAGGGTGGAGTATATGGAGGCCACGGTCTGAAACGCGCATCACGTTCGGGGTTCCTACGAACGCGGTTAGGTCCACTATTTGTCCATCAACGATCCGCCTAAATTCAAAATCCTTGGTAGCGGTCCGCAAAAGTCGTTGCCATGGTCACCGAGTCGTCGGATGCGCGTTGTCCGAATGGTACGGACTATTGCGGATCCCGCCTCGAAAAACCCCGTCCGTCTTGGGAGGAACTGAAGGCAGCAAAACCCTGTTGCGGCTGATAGCCACAGAAGGCTGGAAATCCATATTGAGGCTGGTAGGCACTGAATCCCGGAAAACCCTGTCCGGTCTGGTATGAAGTGGATGCAGCGAAGCCGGTTTTGGAATTCTGTGATTGCCACTCATACGAGTAAGGAACTTGTGTCTGCATAGCGAACATCGTCTGTGGCTGTGGGTAAGAAGGCCTCGGTATATGTATCTCTGGAGGCACCTCTGGTGCCATCTCCTGTGGGTACAACGTAAAATGAGTATAGGTCATATTGTTCCACATGACTGGTCGATATACACCTCCGCCACGCGGACCAGGATGTGGTATCTCATATGCCTCCATCTCGTGTCGTGGTCGTCGTTGACCCAATCCTCGTCCTTCCTTTGCACGGCGAGGGACCTCTAAAGTAGGATCTCGGTACACTCTCTAAGCTTCCGCTTCAGTGCGCTCGGGACCAGCTCCGCAACTCGGCTAAACTCTCTAAGTGCTCCCAATAACGGTGACAAACCTCTGAAATCTCCATATTGTTGTATTGAGCTCTGTCAAAAAACGGTGGAGTATTCTGCCACCAAATCCACTCTACACCATCTACCTGAATAACAACAGTAAAAATAAGTTATGGATGATAAGATGAAATATGTAACATGCAAAGTGGAAGCAGTCTAAATACGTACCACGTGCCCGATCGGCGACTCCGCCTCGTCATAAACCGTGCGGTGTGTGTGAAGAACCAAGTCATGTACTCGGAGTTTGGAGAAATTGGCCCTCGAGATGGCTCGTAGTCTCGATGTGCTCATGTCGCGTGTTCCACAAGAGTATATATTGCTCCATCTTGGCCTCCCGATCTTCGCGATCTTACGCGTAAGGTAAGATCATGTACACCCTAAGCCGTGCGGCGGGTTGAGGGATGTGTTCCGCATGCCAAATTGCCGCACGCGCCGATCGCCGGGTACATCTCGACAATATGGAAACAAATTACGGGTGTCACCGCCCTCCACCTGTCCTGCAAGTCAACCTCTACCCCCATAAACTCATATCCAACGTCCGTATATGGCTCCCACTTCACTTGTACATGTCAACAAATGCGATTTAGTTTACTCTTTTTGTTCCATAATGTAAAATTTATTACACATACCTCGTCTCGACCAATCTGATCAAGCTCTATCCGATATGTCTTTAGGCGACGTCGCAATAACTTGGTTCGACATTGTTGAACCTGCAATATGTAACTCAATAACATTAGTGAAACGACCTGCAAATAAGAACATAATCGCTCATTATATCATACTGCTTCCATACCTGCGTTCGTAATGATCGCCTGCGTCATTGGGCGGTGGAATGGGAGGTGATATGGCAGGAAATCTGGACCATGCCCATATCTGCAATAACAACAAACAACCCCCCATGTCTTTAGCTGAAGGCGACGTGGCCTGACATAGCTCGCGATACAGTGTGGCGAAAGTCCGCCGACCCCCAACTGTATGTAGCAATCTCCGCAAGGTGGTCACCACCCAGTAATTGTATGTATCGGCAACCGACCTCGTGGCTCGACTTATCACACAACAAAAATCCACCGAAAAGGCGCATAAGGTAAGCACGTGTGTACAAAAGCTGACCCTCAACCGCATCCGAGCGTCCTCAAAGGCCCCAATGACGGTCAAACCAGCCCATCTTGATGTTTCCGCCAATAATGTCGATTCAAGTGGAGTCACACCCATGTATTGACGCATAATTCGCCGGTTGCCATGCGTCCGGCCAGGAAACTACTCGACCCTCGGTGGATAAACCTAAAATGCCCTCTGCATCCTGTAGAGTAATAGTCATCTCACCAACCGGCATATGGAAGGTGTGAGTCTCCGGCCTCCACCTCTCAACCAAAGCAGTAATAAGGTATCTGTCAATCTGCACCAACAAAAAAGTAGAGAACAAGTATGTAAAGGTCTTATATTATCCGTATCATGTACAACCTACTAAATGCATATAATTAATTACATACGTAATTTTAAAACATCCGGGAGTCTCTTAAATGCGAGACACATGAAAAAAACCCGCACGCATAAGGTCTTTGCCGCAAATCTAGTGGGATGACATCTGGGTCATGGATAACTGCACCAGACCCCTGTGAGGCTCGTCTAACCCTCAACACATTGCAATCTTCTCTAATCCACACAACTTGTGATCGGTGACAAGGGACTGTTGCACCTCCTCATTAAGCACTCCCACTCTTTGGGGCCGAGATTAATATTGCGGTTGCGTTGGTCATCCATTTTACTAATAAAAATTTCCAATAACACAACAAATTATTAAGTCACTAATTATTATTCTCTAAATACTTAATTACTGAATTAATTATCTCGACTAATTGATTATTTTTATTTGATTTGATTTAATTGATTCCCTTGTTTTTAATTTATGTTTTTTTTACTTGTTAAAAATTTTCTTTTTTTCAAAAGTTTCTCACGAGGTCACAATGTTTTTTTTTAACCTTTTTACAAATATTTCTTTTTTTAAAAAAAAAATTATTACTTTTTTATTTTATTTTCTTCAACATTTTTTAAATTTTTAAAATATGAGGTAGTCCAACTTCCTTGTGAGGGGCACAGTGAATTTTTTTATATCATTTTAATATTTTATATTCTTTTTTTCTCTTTTTAAATTTTCTTGTTTCAAAACTAACTTGCGACTATTATTTCATATATATTTCATATTTTTAAAATTTTACACTATTATTTTCCCGAATTTTGATTTTTTACTTCCTGAGGTCATAGCTATTTTTTTCTATATATTATATTGTTTGAAGTTTTTAATTTTTTTTAAAAGTTCATGAGCTAGTCCATCATATGTAATTTTTATTTTTTAAAATTCATATTACTTTTTACATTTCTTTCTTTGTTATACATTTATCTTGCATATGTGATAAATTAATGTATATAATTACAAGTTCAATCCTATTATTAAACAATAAACATAACAAAACAATTAAATAAACACATCTATCATACCTTATACATTTATCTATAATAATTTAATGTATATAATTACAAGTTAAATACTATTATTAAACAATAAACATTACAAAAAAGCCTATCCTACTTTGTGATACTATTAAGCATCTATAATAAAGGTCTTGTATCTAATTAAAAGTTAAATTCTATTATTTAACAATAAACATAACAAAAAAAATAAAATGTTACCTGTGCAAACATGAAGTCCGGACAGAAAATTCCTCCTCCTTCTTTCTCTTTTCTTGGTTTTAAAATTTCTCAGCCTCTTCAATGCTTTTTCAGATGAGGAATGATGAGGAGGTAATCTGTGTGTGTGAATGTGGGAGAGTGCAGGAGATTAACAACAATGAAGATTAGTTTTCGGATGATAGGCAGTGTGTGGGTCAGTGAAAGAAAAAGAAATAAAATGCATGCAACGGTGGGTGAGGCTTGAGTGAATGGAAAAAAATGGATGAGGGAAGGAAAAATGAGAGTGAAGATGGAAGAAAGAGTAAAAGAAGAAGAAAGAGTAAAAGAATGAAGAGTGAAGGAGGAATGAAGAGTGAAAGTGGGAGAGGGAGGACGCGTGAGTGATGGAAAAATTTGGGAAGGGGGGACCGGTCAAGGCGCGAAGCGCAGGCGCGGCAGAGGGCGCAGGATAGGGGCGGGGGTGGCGGGCGTTGTGGGCGATGTCATTCACGCCACAAGGTGGCGCGATGTGGCGACCATGTGGCGTGATTTTGATTCATGCCACCGATTGCGTGGATGTCTGCGCGCCACCCGTGGCGTTTCATCTGTCACGCCACATGGCAGGCGTTCATTCGTTCCACGCCATCAGTGATGTGGACAATTTCACGCCGCGTTCGTTGAGTCTTTTCGCGCCACGCGCGTGAATCGCCACCTGGCCATGCGCCATTAAAGACGTTAGCATTATATTGGTATTTATTTTCCAACATGCCTTAGTCCGGTATTTTTTTAAAAAAAATTGACACTATTTTGGAAAAAATTCCTAAACTCACTTGTAGAAAAAAAAATCAAAACGAACGCTAATGGCACTTTTAATAACCATCCGCACTTATGCTAATCGCGGCTAAAATCACAACTCTGCCCACAGCTTATATACATGCATTTGAAGAGGGGAGGGGTCTCTTTTCTTCCCTTCTATTTCGCTTTTCAGCATGCATAATTACATAATATGATATATACTCTAATCTTTTCTGCCCACAACTTCGTATATTCACCCTAGTCCTTGTAGCATATACAAATACCATATTACTCCCTTCCGTGTCTTAGACTTTTTTAGGATACAATATATTTTTAAAAAAATATTTATATCCATCATTTTTCTTAAAGTTTTTTTATCTAATTTATAAATTGATATATACTCGAAAATATACAATATATAATATGTTTAAGTAACTTATTTAATTTTTTTAATATATATAAAAAAAATCAAATATATCTTATATTATGGAGTATATGCGACTTACATTTGATTATAGGGCGACAATGTGGCCCACCCAGCTGCACCCCAAGTCGCTTTCGCTCTCCTCTCTGCATCTATTCCATTTTAATTACACATGCAACTACTCCCGCCTTCAGCGTTGCGCGCCTCTTATTAGTTGACCCGATTAATATGAAGAAAGATAGCTGAAAACAAAGTGAATGTAGATGACATGTGTATTAGAGTATATGCTTGTAACAGATTAGTTAATTTGTACATAGATTAGTTAATTTGTAACTGATTTAGTTTGTTTGTTGTAATAGTGTAATGAGTTCAGTTGTACATAAATATCTATATAAGGACATGTATGTACTTTAGATTTGAGATGAAATAATATTCACATTTCAATTCTATTCTTGCTTTACAATATGGTACCAGAACCATGAGTCTTTGACCATCTCTGTTTTTTTTTTCTATACACATTTTTTTTTCACGCTTTTGTGTTTCTTTCATTCGTGAGTCCTCCAATTCACAAGTCATTTTTCCTCACAGTCGAGCCCTAGTCATGCTTCACCTAGTTCTTCCGTCTTTTCCGATCGGATCACCTTCCTATTTCTTTGAGAGTTTTTCTCATTTCAACCGAACATTTCCCTTTGTTTGTTCCTTTATCCAATTTGTTTTTTACGGATCTGTTCTTGGTCACCTGTTTCGTTGATTTCTAGTATATCTGCCATGGAACCTACACACACGACCTCGTCATCTTCGCTCTCCGGTAATAATGGCGGGGATTTGAATCGCCTTCCATCTGATTCTACTCTTCCAAGATCGGCGAACCCTAGTCTTCCGCCGCAATCATCGTTTCATCTTCAAGATTGTTACGCTTCATCAATGGCGAGAACCCGATTTCCTCCTCTACTCATGCACGGAAATCCCGCTCCCGTATCTTTGTTCTGGACTTCATATAAATAATTTGTTTAACTCTGGAAAGCAATGTAGCTATTGTGGAAAATTAAGACATACTGAAGCATCTTGTTATAAGAAACATGGTTTTCCCCCAGGATTTATGTTCTATAATGCTTCTGTTCATGTTGCCGCTGATTTAGTTTCTGCTAGTAACAGATTATCTGAACCCACCAAGGTCATCAATCAAACATATAGTTTTACCCCTGATAAATATCATAAGTTATTGGTGCTAGTTCAAGCTGATAATCAATCCTCTAAGCCCTCTGCTTCTGTTAATAGCATTTCAGCCAAAGGTGAGCATTGTTCTTCCATTTCTCGATTTTTTTTTCTAGTTCTTGGATCTTAGATTCAGGTGCTACAGACCATGTATGTTCTAATCTTGCATTATATACTTCCTATAAATCCATATCCCCTGTTTCTGTTAATCTTCCAAATGGTTCCAAAATTCTGGCTACTTGTAGTGGCACAATTCAAATTGCAGAACATTTCCTTCTTTCTAATGTTTTGTATGTTCCCGATTTTCGGTTCAATATTATCTCTGTTTCCAAATTGACGTAAATCTCATTGTCTCATTCATCTCCTTCCTTCCTTTAAAGAAGATGATTGATTCAACTAATGTGTATGAATGGCTTTATATCATGACACAACATGCAAAATCTTCACTACCGCTTATTGGTACTGTCTCCACCAAGCTAGATAATAATACACCTTTTGATCTTTGGCATTTTCGTTTAGGCCATCTTTCTAATTCTACTTTGCATTCCATTCATCAAAACCATCCTTATGTTTCATACAATTCTTCTTTATCTTGTTGCGATGTATGCCATTTTGCTAAGCAACGCAAATTACCTTTTCATGTAAGCACTACAAAAGCTACTCAAAATTTTAGTTTGGTTCACATGGACATTTGGGGTCCTTATCATTTACCTTCTGTACATGGATACAAATATTTTCTTACTATTGTTGATGATTTCTCAAGATATACTTGGATTTATTTGCTTAAGAATAAATCAGAAGTTCGTTCATATATTCATGACTTTGTTCATATGGTTTCTACTCAATTTGGTGTTTCAATCCAAACTATTAGATCTGATAATGGTTTGGAATTTAATATGCCTGTTTTTTACAAACAACTTGACATTATTCATCAAACTAGTTGTGTAGAAACTCCTGAACAAAATAGCAGAGTTGAAAGAAAACATCAACATATTTTGAATGTTACGAGGGCCTTATTGTTCCAAGCTCATGTTCCTAAAATTTATTGGTCTTATGCTATTTCTCATGCAATTTATTTGATCAACCGCTTACTTACACCTGTTTTGGAACATAAGTCACCCTTTGAAATATTATTTCAAAAAAGTCCAGATTTTAGTAATCTCAAGGTTTTCGGTTGTCTTTGTTTTTCATCCACCCTCACACAACAACGTACTAAATTGGATCCTAGAGCTTATAAATGTATTTTTCTTGGTTATAAACATGGCACAAAAGGTTTTATCACATTAGATTTACATTCTCGTGCCATTACTGTTTCTAGAAATGTCTACTTTTATGAATCCATATTTCCATTTTGTGATTATGCTATTTCTACTTCCTATTCATCCATTCCGTTACCACAGGCCTTACCTCCTCTTGATTATCCTTTGGCCTCCACTGATTGTCCTACATCCTTACAGCCTGATATTTCTTCCACATCTTCTTTTGATTCAGCCTCTCCCATTTCTCCCTCACCAGATCTTAGACGTTCTACTAGAACCAAGCGGTTACCTACTTATTTGCATGACTATCATTTTGCTCTTTAATGCACATCAGTCATATCGGATTCCTTGGAGGTAGGTAGTTATCATCCTCTTTCTCATGTTCTTCCATATGCTCATCTTTCTTCACCTTATCGTCATTTTGCTTTATCCATTTCGGTTGATGATATCCCTAAAACTTATTCTCAAGCCATTAAGCATGAGGGTTGGAGAAAAGCAATTGAGGCTGAACTAGATGCTCTACAACATAATCATACTTGGGTTTTAACTGATCTTCCTTCTGGTAAACGTCCTATTGGGTTCAAGTGGGTTTTTGCTAGAAAGTACAATTCAGATGGCTCTTTAAATCGATACAAAGGGCGCTTGGTAGCTCGTGGTTACACTCGAGTTGAAGGTATTGATTTTAATGATACTTTTTCCCTTGTGGCTAAACTTACTACTGTTCGTTTATTGCTTGCTCTTGCCGCTGCCCACAATTGACATGTTAAGCAACTAAATGTTAATAATGCTTTTCTTCATGGGGATCTTGATGAGGAAGTTTATATGTTGCTTCCTCCTGGTTTGTTGGTGTCTTCTCCTACTCAGGTGTGTAAGCTTCAACGTTCTCTTTATGGTCTTAAACAAGCTCCTACTCTTTATGGTCTTAAACAAGCTAGTAGGCAATGGTTTTTTAAGCTTTCGAAGGCTCTCCTTTCTTGTGGATACCATCATTCACATGCAGATCATTCTTTGTTCATTAAGAATCTCCTGATTCTTTTACTGCCTTGCTTGTTTATGTGGATGACATCATCATTAGTGGGATTGATTTGGATGAAATCAATCGTATGAAATCTTTTCTGGATTCTTGTTTTAAAATCAAAGATTTGGGTGATGCTAAATATTTCCTTGGCTTGGAAATTGCTAGAAGTTCCAAGGGAATTTCTCTTTGTCAACGAAAATTTGCTTTGGATATATTGTTTGATGCTGGTTTTTTGGATTGTAAGCCGTTGTTACTCCAATGGCTCGAGATGTGAAATTTTATATTGATTCTGGTATTCCTTTAGAAGATGGTTCCATGTATAGAACTTTGGTTGGTCGTCTTCTTTACCTTGCTAACACACGGCTAGATATTTCCTTTGCTGTTCAGCAGTTAAGTCAATTTGTCCAGAAACCTACTGATGTTCATTTGAGAGCTGCTCATAAGGTGCTTCGGTATCTAAAGGCTGCTCCCGGTCGTGGTTTGTTCTTCCCTGCTAATTCTGCTATGAAATTGAATGTTTTTAGTGATTCTGATTGGGCTAGATGCCTTGATACGCGTCGATCTATTATTGGTTTTTATGGCTTTTTAGATCAAGCCTTGGTTACTTGGCGTGCCAAGAAACATCAAACTGTATCTACTTCTTCTTTTGAAGCTGAGTATCGTGCTTTAGCGACTACTACTAGTGAAATTCAGTGGTTATCTAACTTGTTAAGAGATTTTGGTTATCATCTTGCTTCTCCAGCTTCTTTATATTATGATAGTCAATCAGCTCGTCACATTGCTGCCAATCCTAAATTTCATGAATGTACTAAACATCTTGATATTGACTGTCACATTGTTTGAGAGAAACTTCAGGGTGGATTGATTCATTTACCTCCTATCAAGCCTCAAGACCAGTTAGCTGATATTTTTACTAAACCACTTGCTCCTACACCATTTTGTACACTCCTATCCAAGCTGGGAATGATCGATATACATTCTCCAGCTGGAGGGGAGTATTAGAGTATATGCTTATAACATACTACCTCCGGTCCTAATTATAAGACATAGTTGACTTTGTTTGGAGAGATTAAGGAAGCTAAATAAGTTACTTAATCATTTTATATGTTGTGTATCTTTAGATTATATATTAGTTTATTAGTCAAATTAATTACTTTGAAGAAAAAATTAAAAATTAAAATACTCTAAAGTAATTTAATTAGCTTCCTTAATTTCTCTCAAAAAGTCAACTATGTCTTATAATTAGGACCGGAGGGAGTATTAGTTAATTTATACATAGATTAATTAATTTGTAACTGATTTAGTTTGTTTGTTGTAATAGTGTAATGAGTTCTGTTGTACATAAATATCTATATAAGGACATGTATGTACTTTACATCTGAGATGAAATAATATTCACATTTCAATTCTATTCTTGCTTTACAATATGGAGTGGGCACTCCCATTATTACAGAGATTGTTATGTGCCTATTTGGATTCACTATACAAACCTGATTTTACTGATATATATGGTCAGTTACGTTGTCTAAAGGGAGGACGGAATTAGGTCCAAACAAAGAGAAATTATATTAAAAAAATCTCATTGGCAAATAAATATGAGAAATTAATAAGTGAATTAGTCACTTCTTGTTAATAAATTATTTTCCCATTCTCCCTTGTTCAAACTCTGCCTGTCTGTCGTCATTTAAAGTGCAACCGTACGTACCTCATATTTCAGAGGGTAAATGAGCGTCAAAGACTACAGTCAGTTCTTGAAGGAGCGTCCAAAGACTACGAAGTTTTTTTTGGAGCAAAAGTAGATATGAAGTTATGTTTTGGGGCCAAGTCACACGGCGTAGTTAGTTACCGTCAACAACTTGGATGGAATGATGACGCCAAGACCGACAAGATAATTTGAATGACGTGAATTTTTTTTTTTTTAAAAAAAAAACTAGAAAAAATAATCAAAAAATCTAAATAATTAGGAAAAAAAATCCGAAAATAATTAGAAAAAAATTCAAATAATTAGGAAAAAATTCAAAAAATTAGGACAAAATGGACAAAATTGACAAAAAATTAGGAAAAAATTAAAGAAAAAATTCCAAATAAATACTATTTGAATTTGTACAACCCCTGAAGTCTGTCGAATTTGTAAATACTATTTGAGGGATATACAAATTCGGGTCAAATTACCCTTTTTACCCTTTTTAGCGTTAAATAAATAATAAAATAAAATAAAATACCCCCCCCCACCACCGGCCGCCACCACCACCACCACCGCCCGACGGCGGCCGGCCGGGGTGGTGGTGGAGGCCGGGCATTTGGCGGTGGCCGGCCGGTGGTGGCGATGGTGGTGGCGGTGATTGGGGGTGGGTGGCCTAAAATTATTCCCAACTATTTGTCTTAATTTTTACGGAAAATATGCCTTTACTTTCAAATATTAGACTTTAAATTTATCCGG
Source organism: Acacia melanoxylon (assembly GCA_019022615.1). Taxonomy (NCBI): domain Eukaryota; kingdom Viridiplantae; phylum Streptophyta; class Magnoliopsida; order Fabales; family Fabaceae; genus Acacia; species Acacia melanoxylon. Next base: position 554,940 of record JAFJYJ010000059.1, read on the forward strand.
GCTAAATTTCCTATAATTTATTCCTTATAATATTTTTAATATCCTAAACTCAAAATTTAGGATGTCACAAATTTTTTTTTATTTAACACTAAAGGGTAAAAAGGGTAATTTCGAATTTGCATATCCCTAAAATAATATTTACAAATTCGACAGATTTCTGCAAAAAATGTATAAATTCAAATAGTATTTATTCTAATTTTCCCTTTAATTTTTTCCTAATTTTTTGATTTTTTTTTTCTAATTTTTTGAATTTTTTTCTTTTCTTTTTTTCGATTTTTTGTTCCTAATTATTTCAATTATTTCTTTTTTTTTTTTTTTATTCCTATCATCGTCAAATCATCTTTATCCGTCCACGTCATCGCCACATCAAGATTCCATCCAAGTTTCGTTTTGACGGCCAACTAATAAATGCAGACGAAGCATTTCCCAAAACGTAACTTCATATCTACTTTCGCCTCCCAAAAAAAACTTCGTTAGTCTTGACGCCTCCTTGACAAACTTTGTGATCTTTGAGCAGGCTCCTTTACCCTATTTCAGAAAAACTTGTTCATAAAGTCAAGCACGCTCTCCGGCTTGGTAAGATCACTCATTCCAGCACTGCGCGCAAAGGATTCAAGAATGTCCGAAACTCGATGGATAAATTGTATTCATGGATGCGAGGTGTCCAGTGGGCAGGATGGTTCCCTTGAGAAACTTGAAAAGATTTTTTTTTTTTTAAAAAAAAAAACAGGGGGGGTTTTTGAGTGGATGGGGGGAGCCCAAAACGAAAAAGAAGATAGGCTTTGGGGAGGGCGATAAGTGAGAGGGGCTTGCGTGTGATGGTGTCAGTTGTCACACAGTGACCACTTGTGAGTGGCAATTGGGGAGAGAGGTTATTGAGCATTGACACGCTTTTCCTTTTCCATCATGTATGTCTCCCTCATCATATCCCTCGCCCTCCTCCGCCTTCATCCCCCACATCCCTCATCCACCCTCCATCTTACCCTAACTCATCCAATCCAACGGCTCTCCTCCCTCCATCCTCCCTTAACCTATTTTCTTCGTCACAAATTAATTTCAGAATTACCAAAAAAAATTAAAAAAAAAATTGTTTCGGCCTCGCCCTCACGCTCCTCCCTCTTCTCTTCTCTTCTCCCTCCCTCCTCAAAATGGAACCCAATGACCCCCAGCTCAGCTCCTACTTCCACCACCACCACCACCACCAGCAACAGCAGACCGCCACCTCCGCCGCCGCCGCCCCCACCACCTCCTCCCCCACCAATGGCCTCTTACCCACCACTGACGCCTCCCACATGGTCTTCCCTCATTCCGTGCCCTCTGCCGTCTCCTCTCAATTAGAACCCCTCAAGAGGAAGAGGGGCAGGCCCAGGAAGTATGGCACCCCCGAGCAAGCTCTCGCCGCAAAGAAAGCTGCTACCTCCTCCTCTCACTCTTTCAACAAGGATAAAAAGGGCCACGCTCTGGGAAGTCCCTCTGCTTCCTCTTCGTACACAGGCTCCTCCAAGAAATCCCCGTTGTCTTCTCTAGGTGGGTTCCTCTACTAACCCTTTCCCCCTCCCCTTGGGTAAGGATTGCCAATCCTGGATTTTGGAGTTCTACGTGGAATCCTTTTACTTTTGTTTAGGGCACATTTAGGTTTTTCCTTCAACTTGGCTGTTGGTCTTGCCTTTCGGGGTGTTTTTACGGCCGTTTTCTTTTTGGTAGATTTTCAAAATTTCGGCCTACTTGTTTTGCGGTACTTAATTGCGTGGACTGTGACGCAACTTTGTTCAGTATGATGTATAATGCTGTGATACTATTCCATTTAGCTTTATTTTTCGTTTGCAAAGTAGATTTGATGCATTGGTAATATCTGGATACTCTCAAACAAGTTTCTAATTTTGCTACTAACTCGTGAAAAGGAAAAAAAAAAAAAATGAAGAAATGATAGTATCAAGTGAATCATAGAATATTAACTGAATGCTGCTGGTGCTGCCAACTGATGCAGGTCAAGGCTTCACCCCACATGTCATTACTGTTGCTGCTGGTGAGGTATGTGTTCTTGACAGACTTTTTATAGATCTTGTAAATTATATGTCTATATTGACTTGTAATACAGGTAAGCCCTTATAATAGGAAGCATTGTGGTATATGTAAATAGATATAGCAGGATATCCACATATATTGGCTTTGTACTCCCATGCTAATTTATAAAGGTCATGTGCACCTGGATCTTGCATGAAGTTTAAGTTTTGCCATACTAGAAGGCAATTAATGCTTCCATGCTATTTTTCTTAGAGGCCAAAGAGAAGGTGGAAGCATTTTTGCATTATTATAATTTAATTTGATTAAGGTTTTCCTTGAACAAATTGTAACTCTTACATTCTTGGATAGCATCCTTCTGCAATTGAATTTAATTCTCCTAAGATAGTTTGATGATAACTTAAAGAAATGAACTGATATATATATATATATATATATTTTTTTTTTGTGTGTGTAATTTTTGAATGACTACTTAAGCATAATCCATTTTGAAAGGGGATAAATGATTGGGCTACATTTCATATCCTGAACATCAAATGTATTAATTTTGTGTGTATTCTAATTTCTTGATTTGTTGGACTTTGCAAGAAAACAAGACTATCTGGACATTAGTTTTTTTAAAAATATATTTTGTTTTAAGTCATGCAAAGGGGAACTTTTAAACATACTTAACAAGTCTTTGTTGCCATTGTATCTCAAAATCTGTTGTAGTTGTAGGGATCCTCAACCAATGTCCAAAGGTTCATTTGGTCCTGATGACACCTATACTGTGCATTTTGTTATGCATTTAATAAATTTATTGAAGACTATGCATTCTTCTACTTGGCTAATTGGGGATGTAAGTTGAGGGTTTTTCACAATACCTAAAATATCAAGTCTAACAATTTTGTTTTTTCACAAAAAGGGTGATGGTATTTATAATATATAACAAGTCTTGAAATAATGAAATCTTTGTATAAAAATCAAAAGAGGCGTTTAAAAATGAGATGGAGGGATTGTTTTGTGCTTGACCTCTGCATGGTACATGTTTCAGAGGTTGATAACTCATGAGTTATATGGTTTGCATGCCCTATAAGTAAGAATCATCATCTCTCTCTAGAATCTTTGTAATAAATTGAAAATGATTAAACTCAGCAAGATCCTGTAGTGGCATTTATGACAATTATGACACCTTTAGCCTTTTTTAGCTAAGCCTACACTGTGATTTCCCTCCTTTATTAGAATTGTAAATCTAATTTAAACCATTTTTTTGGCATCATAGCTTCTGATTGGTTCTATTTGAGTTAGGTTTAGATGGCTGGTTTGTTTGTCACTTGCCATTACTCACCTGGACACCAAGCATTTCTTTTGGATTTTTCTATAGTTATGCAGCCTTTGTGGTTTTAAGTATCTGACCTTTCATAAGTCTATTGTCTGCTCTTGTTAAAATGGTGATTTTCACACTATGGTTGGAGTGAGTGACAATGTCTCTAGTAAATGGACTAGTGTTGGGCCATAGCTCCGCTGCAAATGAGAAATCATGTTTTTTTATCTCTAGGCACTCGCAGTGTTTTTGTGAAAGTGCAACAGTTTGCAACTTTGTAAAGGCACCTACCATGTGTCTGGGCAAGGGCACAAAAGGATGTGTCACATAGATTTTCCTAACATCCAAACAATTGACCTCGTATGATCTGATTGAGCTAAACTAATATCACTGATTAATGCTTTGCGTCTCTGCATGAGTTTCCCTAAATTAAATATTATTGATGCATTTGTATTTTTTTTGAAGGCAGAGTTCCTGTCAAATTTCATGTTCAGAATTGGTCTTGGATCTTTATTATTCATGCCATTTTGATATATTGTGATTGCTGCCAGTGTAAATGAAGTTTAACATTTTTTGGGCATTCAATAGGATGTTGGCCAAAAAATTATGTTGTTCATGCAACAAAGTAGGCGGGAAATGTGCATCTTGTCCGCATCTGGTTCCATCTCAAATGCTTCTCTTCGTCAGCCTGCAACCTCTGGAGGCAATATCGCATACGAGGTAAACTAATATAATAAGCACTCTTTTATAAGCATGTTTGGGATCACTTTTTGGAATCTCAAAAGTGCTTATTCATATAAATCGAGACAAAACTCATCTCTCATACTTACCTCGTATACTGTAAATCACAATGAAAAAGTTACTTTTGAAGGTTTTAATCGCTATTTCAAACGAGCAAAAATTTGGAGTGTTCTATTTGATCCCTTGTTCTTTAAACTATCTTCAAGAGGAAGTGAGACTATTTCAACCTTTAGTCTACATCTAATTTCCAGATTAAATGTGACACTCAATAGACATTGGGTTTTTTTTTTTTTTTTTTTTATATTTATGAATTTTCTTTTACATGACTTTTCATGATGGAATGAAATTCTACCTATATATATGTTTGAATAAAAGTGAAAGGACTCGAATTAAAAGGTCTCAATTTTTATGGACATTTCTCAAGCTCCCATCTATTGAATAATTCTGTTTTAGGCTCCTTCAAGAGTACAAGTGCTAGTTCTGGCAGTAATAAATTTCATGTGATCTCAATATATTTACTGAAAATAATCATTCTTGATGTTGGTTTGTTGCTTCTTTCTTTGGGTCATGTGATTATGCACTTTCATTTGTGTGGAAGGGTTTTTCAGTTATTGTGGGATAGTGGGCCTAGTCCAAGTCTCATTGCTATAATGGTATGATTTTCTTTGATATTAGGGTCGATTTGAGATTATTTCACTTTCTGGCTCCTATGTCCGTACTGAACTTGGAGGGCGCACTGGTGGTCTTAGTGTATGCTTATCGAGTACTGATGGTCAAATCATAGGTGGAGGAGTTGGTGGACCCTTAAAAGCTGCTGGTCCAGTTCAGGTAACGTCTAAATGAAATTTTTTGAATATTCTTTTTACTGAAGTTTTTTCTGTTAACAAATTTCTACTAACAGATGCTCCACATTGGTGGCATCATCCCTTTTCTTTCATCTAATTAATTCTGATTTCTGACATCATCCTTCTTGGGAGGTAGGAGACAGGTATGGGAGAATAATTGATGCTTTGAGGCATGGTGTCCAAATAAGTTTCATCTTTAGTGCTTCATCTATCATCCTTACAGTCAGACCAAACACACCCATGTAAAAGTTATAGCAAGAAGTTTCCTGGAATTAATGATTGATTTGCACGCAGGTCATTGTTGGTACATTTTATCTGGATGCCAAGAAGGATGCGGGAGCTAGTGCTGGTGTAAAAGGTGACGCTCCTGGGAGCAAGCTGGCATCATTGGTTGGGGAATCAGTATCAAGTTTAGGTTACCAGCCGGGCGTCGAATCTTCCAGTGGGAATCCAATTCACGGAAATGATGATGATCATCATGCTGTTGGAGGGAGTCATTTCATGATTCAACAACGCGGTGTGCATGTGCCTTCCCAGCCTACAGAGTGGTGGGCTCGTCCTGATTCCAGAAATGCTGGGTTTGAACAAATGACAGGTATGAAATGCCAATTGAACCTTCCACGAATCCAAGTTTCAACTTTGCTTATTGTTATGGGTTTCTGGTTTGCAGGAAAAACAGGCCATGGGGCTCACCAGTCTCCAGAGAATGGGGATTTTTTGACATGATTGATGCGAGACGATGGCTTTTGGGTTTGGAAGGCACTCATCTATCTATCCTCTGCCGTGGTACTTGTATAATATCTTCACTTGCCACAAGCCTCAACCCAAAGTGATGCTGTTTATAGTAAGCGAATGCACGATCCATTGAAGGAAAGGTCGTTGCTTCTCAAGATTATTACTCATCGGCCCATGCTGTAGTCTAAAGTCACGGCTGTTTCCCTTTTTACTACCACAATAAATAAAGGTAGTAGTGACATATGCAATGTCAGATTAACTTCTGGGCTACAATTTGCTTCTATTTTCGTTGTGCATAGAAAGAATGCCATTAGGGTTGCTTTCTTTTTACGTTTTTGTTTTCTGGACCTTCTGAACCTTTCCCTGGGCATTAGCTCCGTTAACCTTATGAGATCCTTCTTGTCCTTTTTTCTTTCCAGAGGAGATATGTATGTGCGCGAGACGACAACGTACTGATTAGTCTGATTTATGGATTGGTATGAATGAGAATTTTAATAATATGGACATATTAACCTCTTTTAGACGCGGGTTCCCTCATTTTCCACCCGCAAAAGATTGACTTCAGTATCTTATTCAACTAAATGAGGTGAGATCGGAATCCTGGTCCTTGAGAAAGTACACCACAATCAGATTCTGCAAATCAAAGTTGAATAGCTCATTTATTTGACAATCTAAACTGATTCGTTAGTACCCAAAATAAGGCAAAAAATGGTGATTTGTGAATAACTGACTGACAAATAGGTTATATTGCACTGTTTAGCATTTACATGTTTTAAAAAATGATTTGAAGAATAATTGTCTATAAAATTGAACTGTTTATCATTTATTACAACTTCCAACTCTATGATAAGTTCAAAATCTAATGCAAAATACTTGTTCAGTTTGCACTAAATTATGGAGGATAGACAGCGTATGGTCGTTTCAAGCCTTCCAGGACCGGAATAAATAGAGGCACAAACACACTTCTAATAATAGACTGTTGTGTCGTTTTCTTGTGTTTTTGGTTTGAAGGGAGGGGATGAGAGGGGAAAGGGGAGGGAGGACTATTACCAAATTATCGTTAATAAGAAGATTTTTTTTTTTTTTGTTGGGAGTGTATTTTTAAGATATTGAACATTTTTATAGATAATTTGATCAAATAAAAAATTTCTCACCCCTTCCCTAAACCAAACACACCGACGACACAAACACAGCGTCTTATTGGGCCTATTTGGAGTGCAGCGTTAGGAACGTTAGGACCAGCAATTTTAAAAAAAAGTCCAATAACACTGCAAACTGATTTTTGGTCCGTTTGAGTTGAGCGTTAAGGAAAAAGCTTAAAAAGCCCGTTAAAGAAATAGTTCTAAGCTTTTTGACATGGGCCTAGCCACTTCTATCACAATCAATCCAAATACAAATCAAATAGCTTCACCGCTCTTTCTTACTCCCTCTGGTCCTTATTATAAGACACAAACTAACAAGTTTATTTGGTCCTTTTTATAAATGACTTTAACTTTGCTTCCAACGAAGAATGATTATTTTTTCCAGTATGCCCCTAATTAATAAAGGTAGTGGGTGAGAGTAATAATTAATATAATATTAGAGTTTGATGCAATTAGTAGGGGTAATATTGGAAATACTTAGATTCTAGGACAACTTTATTGACTTTAACTACTTTTATTGGTTTGTGAGAAAAGTTAGTTGGTGCCTTATAATAAGGACTACATATTGTTTGCATTTCAACGCTCTAGGTGGATTCCACCATTACCATTTTTCCCTTGTGGGGCGGGACGAGAGAGAAAGAAAGAGCTAATCATGGCGGACAACCTCTTCGAAGGATTGCCCCCTCCTTCTGCAAACCCTTTTCCTCTTCCTTCTCCTTCTTCTGAACACGAAGCCCCGGAGCCAGTTCCTGCCGACGCTAGGGAATCCCCTCCAGTTTCTGCTCCAAAGCCTATCCTCAAAAGTGCCCTCAAGCGCTCTAAGCCCCCTGAATCTGACTCGGAAGGTGACTACTTTTTCCATTGATAAACACACGTTCCTTTCTTTTCTCCTCTTCTCTCGATAACTGGTTATTCTGCTCCCATTCGAGAGTTAATTCCGTGTGCACCTTCAGATTACTTTTATTCTCAAGCAATAAATTGATTTTTTTGTTCCTTTCTTTTCCTTATAAGACTTCAACTTTTGATAATTAAAGAATCCTAGGGATGTGTTTGGGGGTTCTGGATAGTAATTATTTCACTATTGCATGCCTCTCTTTCCCTGATAACTGAGTTTGTCAGCTAAGTTCGTGATCTTCGATCTATTATTTTAAAAATGACATTAATGGGCTATTTTCTTTCTTGCAAGAAGAAAGAAATCGTAATTGAAGCGTATGAGCGACGAAGCATCTTTCATTCAACAAAGGATGTAGTCTCATCCTTTGAATAGCATAATGGAACTTCTATAACTTTGAATAACATAATCACGAATATATAAATAAAAGGTCCCTGGATTGACTAAATTTGTGCATGGTGAGGGTATAGTGGAGGAGATCTACACTTGGACTGCGGTGTCAAAAGTTCTTAACAAGTTTTTTATGTCTCTCACACCTCTTTCGGTAATTCTTTTCGTTAACAGACTCACAGACCCACAGTTGATGGTTTCTTGGCCTTGGTATATATGACCTTAATTTTTTGAACTCTCGTAAAAGTTTAACTGTATTATAAAGAATTAGTATGAGTTACTTAGAGCAAAAATATACCCTGTTGTGTGGAATGATAGTGTACGCACTAGTGAAGCTCCCCTTGGTTTATAACACTTGAAATTTCATATTTTATATGTAAAAGATTGATTTTTTTTTCCCTTGTTTTAAGGAATGCCGGGATATTTTGTATGTCCTTTTATATGCTTACTTTTAGGATTGTTAAATGCTGGAGTTTGTTCTCTTGTGAACTTGCATATTTTCTTATTTCAGCTGCAACACCTAAGAAAAGCTTAAAGTTTAAAACAACAACTGATGCTTCTGAAACACAAGTTATTGAAGCCATGAAGAAGATATCGTCACATATCAAGACCCCTGCAAAGTTCAACAAGGCTTCAAAGCTTGCAATACAGCTAATTCAGTCAGGAAGTGTAAAGTCTGGAACTCGTGATTATTTTTTTTCTATATTAGAAGCTGCAATGTCATCTCCCATACCTTGTACAGATCCTGCAGTTCGGGCAGATTATAATGCTCTATTTTCAGCAGCTCAGGATGCCATTGAAGTAAGGCTTTTTTCTTAGGTTGTAAGGCTTAAATTCTGTTGATATTGATAATCTCTTTCATCTTCTAATGAGGATTTTAACCCCTCCCCACTCTTTAAAACGTAGCACCTCAATAAGAAGCAAAAGAATCAACTGACAGCATGGACAATCAGTGCTGTGGTTGCAACTGATTTATATACTGATGACAGCTTTGTGGTATGTTCCTTGCTGTTTTATTTAAAACTTGTAAATAGTCATTGTAGTTGTCCTTCCATTCACGACAGTCGGAAGTATATTGGAATGATGTTCATTAGATTTGGCATATAATGCTGTTTCAATTGCAAATTTTGTTTGTTGTTGTTGATGTGCCTATGTTGAACTTGACACTGCATTTCTCTATATTTTAGTCTTCCTTGTATGTGAATTTATTAAACCAAAGAGAAATTAAAGGTTTTTTCTTTTCTTTTTTTGTTTGGAGGGGGCTGTTCCTTTAGAGACAAAATTATACGTGGATGAATTACTGAGTGTCTAAGATCGCTGTCCACCATGTTCACATCTGCCATGCTTTCCTGTGGCACATACTCGTCGGAGTGCTCGTTTTGCAATTTGCCCCTTGACTCTCGGAGATTCTATCTCTAATCTTTTTTAAAAAAAGAAAGAAAAAAGAGGTCAAGATCTGGCCTAGCTGCTACACCCCCGAGTGATAATACAATCTGAATTCTGATGGTTCGATGGACTGGCACTCTGCTATGCCTTTGAATGTCTTGTTGGAGATTGTTAATGTAAATTTGTTTGGCAATGCATAATTTGTCATGAGTTTAACTCTTGCTCAATCACCAGAACTAGTGCACTGGGATTTCTGTTATCACCTCTAGTTCTATAAGCTTACCTTGAATATTTTGATACATTATGATTTTTCGTTTTTTCCCTGCTAAATTTTGACAGTTCTCCAAAGCAGCTGGTCGAATCAAGGAAGCTATATCTAACCTTCCTGTTGCAACAGAGGAAGATGATGTCGATGAAGAAGTGTCCCTGAAACATAGCACGGATAAGGTAGATGAAAGTGACAAAATAAAGCTGGACACATCCTTGATTTCTAGATCCGAAGATAATGAAGAGGAGGAGGCTGACCCGTTTGGACTTGATGCTTTAATTCCTGGTTCAACAACGAAAAGTGAAAAGAAGAATGGAGCCGCAGTGAAGATGAAGAAGGAAGAGGATGAGGAAGATACTAAGAGATTCATGAAGTCACAAAGAGAAGCATTGATAACCTGTTTAGAGATTGCTGCTCGACGTTATAAAACTCCTTGGTAGAAGCTGCTGCTATCTTTTGTGTTTTTTTATTGGAGACTTGTGCTTTATAATTGACACATTGTTCCCAACACGTTGGAATTTTGGCTTTCGCAGGTGCCAAACAGTAATTGATATATTAGTAAAGCATGCCTTTGATAATGTGGGAAGATTTACGGCTCAACAGAGGCATGCGATTGAGGAGCTTTGGGCATCTATACGGGAGCAGCAGACTCGCAGGAAGCAAGGGAAGTCAGTGAGCGGAAAACTTGATGTGAATGCTTTTGAGTGGCTCCAACAAAAATATGCTGGTGAGAAGATTAGCATCCGGCATTCTGTGGGAGCTAGTGGAGATCGTCGTGCTCAACAATGGCTGGGTTGATCATTCTTATGTGTGTTGAATATGTACATTTGCCTCTGCCAATTGTGATAACAAGTTGTCACTTTGGTATGATTCCCCGAGAGAAGGAACTAATCTGCCAAGCAAGCAAATGCGTATATACATGTTGTTTGTATCAAGATTCTGACATGTTAGTTCAGTATGTTAAATGCGTGTATTCATATGGCTTATGCAACTGCACTTACACGCCGATGTGACGGAGCACTGTGAAGTAGCCGAGAACAAGACTAAATCTCTTAATCCCAAAACGATCGCCTTCTTTTAAGTTCTTACTTCTTACTATCATCTTAGTAGATTTTTGTTAGCTGTGTAAAGATTTGTTTTGTTGTTTTTTATCTTCTTTAGTAATGCTTTTCAGTTTTCATTCACCAAAAAAAGAAAATAGAATCTCTGAAACACCCCTATACAGACAGGGCCTTGGGCGTGACTATAGGTTTCTTTCAACCAGTTCACTTCACAGGTTGCATAATGACAATAACTATGAAACACCAGGAAGACATCACAGCTGATATAGATTATCTCTGACTTAAACTTCAGTTATTTAAATTTGTTTATTTGGAAAATTTTAAAATTCCAATTATGTATGTTGACAAAATATCAGATTAAATCCTTTAAATTATTTTGAGTAACTTAAAAATTGAGAAGCAAATAAGTAAAAAATGGTAATTAAATAGTTCAACATACATATAGTTCATAAATAAGTTGGGGAACCTTGAAAGTGGTAATTAAATAGTTCAACATACATATAGTTCATAAATAAGTTGGGAAAGCTTGAAAATGCAAATATACACAAGATCGTTTCTTATGCCAAAATAAAAGAAAAAGAAATTTAGTGGGCCGGGAAAGGCAGAGGTGAATGTAATGGGCTAAGCCTAGGGGCAGAAATGGCATTAGATCATTACCAAGCAAAACCCTAAACCCTGAATCCGACGCCCCCCACTATAAAATCCTAAAAGTCCAGTTCAGCGGGATGTTCATACTCGCCTGACCAACGCTGAGTGTCTCCCTGGTTCAGGTACTCGCTTCATCCTTCGTTTCATTTCCCCCTCACTCTGAACCCGTCTTTACGAGTCTTACTATTGTGATCCCTTCTGATGTTTAAAATCATAAAGTTTTGTTGTATCCTGCATTGTACTGCACATATCGAAGGCTTGCAAGCGCTCTCTTACTCGAAGCCTGTGAGCTCAAAACTTGTGCAATATCATGGGTCGTCCCCTTTATGTGATCCTCTGTATCTGCAAGTATCTTATGCTTGAGGATTTTTATGGGGGATGATGAACATTTTTTCTAAAATTCCCTCACATTTAAATTTAGGGCGAGGTTCCTTGCTTGGTATAAAGTAGCTCTATTTGTCTTTTTGGATGAATCTGTTAATGCTCTTGAGCGAATTCCTTTTGGATTCTGGACATATTCATAATTTCCATGCGCACCACCTTGTACAAAACAGTTATGACTTCCGCAGTGCTCGCAATTGTAGAGCCATATCTTATGCGTCTTTTTGGATGTATCTTATGCGTGTTTTATTGTCTTAGGAATGTTTGGGGTTTTAAACCCCACTGTGCTTATGAACGGTCTTGTGCTGATTAGTTCTTCCATCAGCACATAACATTAACATAAGCTATATCGATTGTTGCCGCGCCGTCATTGGTTTTTCCCAACATGTAGGAAACCTCTAATATGTTGTGCGTCAAACATCATTCAACCTTAATCCTCTGTTTGTGTATCTTCCTCGTATTTCTTTGTAAAAAAACTCCATTCAAGTTAATTTGAGTTTAATTTCTTTATTTTATAACATTTGTAATATTTATCTGTGCCACAAATTTTCCTCAAGAATTACAAATGATGTGTTTGCTTCGAAGCTCTTCTATTCTATGATATAATGATATCTGTCTAAGCTATGTGTTGGGGAAATTTTTTCTGTTACCAGGCCCATTGTGATCATCGAAATGTCAAACCCAAAGGTGTTCTTTGACATATTAATTGGAAAGATGAAAGCAGGTCGAATAGTGATGGAGTTATTTGCAGATGTCACCCCGAAGACAGCTGAAAACTTCCGAGCTCTCTGCTCTGGTGAAAAGGGGATTGGCGCATCTGGGAAGTCTTTACATTACAAAGGGTCCCCATTTCACCGAATTATTCCACAGTTCATGTGTCAGGGAGGCGATTTCACCCGAGGGAATGGAACTGGTGGGGAGTCAATTTACGGCTCAAAATTTGCTGACGAGAATTTCAAGCTGAAGCATACGGGGCCTGGTGTTCTCTCAATGGCAAATGCTGGTCCCGATACAAATGGTTCTCAGTTCTTTATATGCACTTCGAAGACCGAATGGCTTGACGGAAAGCATGTTGTATTTGGGAAAGTTGTTGATGGCTACGGTATAGTTAAGGAAATGGAGAAAGTGGGTTCACAGAGTGGGAGGACCTCAGAACCTGTTGTAATTGAAGATTGTGGTCAGCTAGAGGACAACTGATGTTAGATGTTTGATTTATTGTAACAAGTTAGATTATCAGTTGATCATCAAATTATGAGGGCGGTTTTTGTACCTGGTGTCTTTAGTTGTTTATCGATTGCCTTTTGTAATAATCACCGGCTTCTTTGCGGGAAGGGATCCTGGAGCTGTCTGATAAACGTATAGCTTTATCATACAATAGGAATAATTTTGTTAACCAACAGATTATCTGCATATGCTAACGTCATCAATAATAACCAGTGAAGGAGCTAGCTAGACTACTCGGGACTGAATGCCCCAGGATGCCGATAGATAGAGATAACCATGCTCGTTCAGGAGCTTGTCTTCTAAGCTTTTTAACGGGGCCAACCCCAGTTGTATGAATTTTGTAAATTATCTTGTGTACCTGACTACTCAAGATGAAGTTCCACTGTTCCAGATCCTCACCCTCGTTGGCATTTGCATAAATGTAAGCGTGGGCTTTTATATTCCAAGTATGAGTATGACAAATCATGGGGATCATGCTTCCGCCAAACCAAAAGAAACAGTAATGAATTAATGGAAATAGAGAGGAATCTAAAGTCATATGCTATATTATTTTATTTCCAACATAAGATATCGAAATGACAACAAAATCTGAAACTCTGAGAACTGAATGTCAAGATAGAATTTCAAAGTGTGGTATGAAACAAATGTTGAACAAACAGTTACTCGTTTCCTATCCTTTCATTCCCAATCTTCATCACTGAGTTGATCATCAATCACTTCCCTTGGAGGCCTAACTACCAATACTACAGTTCCTAAGGCGTCTTCGACGCCCGAGCCCTTCAGCGTGGACCCTCTTTCCACCTTTAAGCCCTCGGCAACGTCACCACCACCATCAACCGCCACTAAATAGAATCCATTATTGGTAGCCACTTTGTTGCTAGTCCTGTCAATCACCACCAATATGGGCTCCTCCTTGTACCACCTATTCACCTTCCACGGTAACACCCTTGCATCCCCAAACGATACCACCACTCCTCCCTTTCCTAATCCCAACACAGGCTCCCATCCAGGCAGCACCACCCATCTCTTCCATCCCTTCTCCGCCGCCACCACACCGAACTCGCCTTCCCTCGTGCATCCCATTGGTGCTTCCATCAGCTCCTTCTCTCTCTCCTCCGCCCTACAAACTGGCAGAACTGCCACCGAACTAGCCTCTGCCACCTCACCCATCTTCAGCCTCACCACCGGCACCCTAACCCCCTGTTCAATTTCCTCCTCTGCTGCTTCTTCCTTTTCGCCCGCCTTCCCTTTCAATTCCTCTATAATTTGACTTTTTGCCTTTTCCGTTTCCGCAACGCTCAGCGCCTGCTCTAATGCAGCAGTTCTCTGCTCCGATGGGTTCTTGTGTTCTCTGCTCTGCCTGTAATACATGAAAGACAGGCAATCACCCGGAAGATTGTAATCGAAGCTTTCCCATCCTTTGTCACCGCGCCTGCGAGGGAAATCCTTCATTGCGCGGGCCAGATCTTGAGCCCCCTGACCGTCAAGGTTGTTCAGGACAATGTAACGGGCAGCTGCGACGCGCTGCGACGTACTGAGAAGCCGAATTTCGTACAGCAATTCGGATCCGCCGGTGTCAAAAGCGGAAAGGATTTCAGGGTCGGCGTTAGACTGAACAAGGGAATCGCGCACCTGAGCGGCAACGATAAGGCGATTCTGCTCGATGCCAGTGATGCCGGTGGCCTCTTCAATAGAAGGAGGAGAAAAGCCATCTCGGATGAGAGAAGGGATGAGAGGGGCGTACTCATGCCAGAGACCCAATCGATTGGCAAGTATATCAATGCGAGCAGCGGTGTCGAGGGAGCCAAACTGAGGGGGAAGGGGGGAAGGGGGAGGCCTGAAGGGTTGATAGAGCTGTGGAGGTTGTTGTTGTTGGTCGTGTTGTGGTTGTGGTTGAGGATTGGAAGGTCTAATAATGGCTAATACGGGTTTCAGGAGTGAGCGACGGTCGTTGCAGAATGAAGGAGGGACGGGGGAGAGGGGCTTGAAGCACAGTGTGCTTAGGGAGAACGAAAGCATGGTGGACATTGCCATTCGACGCCTCAAGCTCCGTTCGCCTTATCTGCCCCGCTTTTAGATATTTTGTGTCAGCTTGCTTCTTCTTCCTTCGCTTACCCAAGTAAAATTTTAGCAACTGCAGCTTAAATTTCAAAGACTCGGTAGTGAAAAGGTTAGTTAAATTAGAGACTCAAGATAAATGTTTATAATATCGTCTGAATAAATTTTAAAATAATTATCACTCTGGATATTTAAGGAAATATTTACCGTTTTTTTAAAAATAATTTTATGATTCAATAAATAGAAAAGTTTTTCTTATAGGTGTCGTGATAAATAAGAATGTCTGAGTAAAATATCCTTACATCTTGCAACATATTAATTTTTTTTAAGGGAATTTTCGTTAAAAAATTCATGCTTGAGAGCTAATAATGGGCGTTTTAGTGCACAATACTTCCATTGAGTGGGGTCATGTGTTCAAATAATAAAAACAACATTTTATCCTAAAGTTTTGTTGGATGAATTTTATCTAGACATATTAAAAAAATGAGTTATGCCGCTATTGACTGATTTTTTTTTTTTTTTTTTTTTTTTGTCAATGTTAGATTTTTTAGTAGTTATGACTTACGATGACTTTTTTTTTTTTTTTTTTTTTTTTTTTTTAATTATGTGGTTACAACCACGTTATACTAATCTTTCCTCCTCCCCGTCCTAATTATAAGGCATAGTTGATTTTTTTGGAAAAATTAAGGAAAAGCCTAATTAAATTACTTTAGAGTTTTTTTTTCTTCAAAGTAATTAGTTTGACTAATAAACTAATATATAATCTAAAGGTACACAACATATAAAATAATTAAGAACTTATTTAAATTTCCTTTAATCTCTCCAAACAAAGTCAACTATGTCTTATAATTACGACTGGAGTAGTATTACTTAATAAATTAAACCTCATCTTAAATTGAACCATTATTGCAAACAATGGACTTGGCTGAGTCAAACTAGCCACAACTTTTGTAGAAACTAAAATCTTTGAAGTTGGAACTCAAGTGTTTCCTTCCAAAATTATTGGCCGATTGGATCAGTAGTGGTAGGAGTAACTTATTTCCAATATGGCTTTTACAAATATAAAATATGATAAAAATGATATTATAAATTATGTGTTTAGATTGGACGTGATAGAAATAACTTTTTTCTAAACTTGTTTGAATTATTATTTAATAAATCAGTTGAGATAGAAAATGACTAAAAGTAGAGCATGAATATTATTGTTATATATATATATATATATATATATATGGGGAAATGATCTGTCCAGTGACTGGAGGTAATGTTTTTTCCATTGAGCCCCAAGTGACGTCGTTTGGTCTAGTGGTCTAGCGAAACTGAACCCATATCACGCCACAGAGATCACAACACCATAAACTCATAAAAGAAGATTTGATTAGCGACTTCCACGCGCAGCAAGCAATACTCGTGCGTCAGTAGCAGCCTCTCCCATGCTTTTCGAACTTAACGTGAAATGCCCAGCGTCTCCTTCACGTCGGACTGGACCCTTAGCTTTATTTAAACGTTGCTTCATAGCTTCCTCCCCCACGTTGCCTTAACAAAAACCAGCAGAGTTGAGGCCAAGAGAGAGAGAGTTCGAGAGCGAGAGACAGACTGAGCCACATCGAGAGAGTCAAAGAGAGAGTCCGAGAGTGAGGGCTTCAGCTGTGTGAGCTCTGTTTTGAATCCGGTAAACAGAGGAAGCTGTGATTCACTAGTTTGAGTCTACAGGGATGCTCTGCTGCATTCTTATTCCACAACAACAGTCAGTCTGTATCTATAGATATGAGACATAACTTTATTCTTTTTAACTGTAACTATAACAAACACACAGAAAATTTGAAACTCAAAATGGCAACACAAATCTGGATGTACTTACTGGTCCACAATATGTAAAAAGCTAGGTCCAAATCTGGATGGACCAACCACCTTATTGGAACACGAATGGAGGTGATGACATGGCATATAGGAAATACATGTAGTTAAAATAAGAGGAGCCGACTTGGCAGTCCCCATTATAACTTGAGATTGAGAACAGAGCAAGTGCGAGAGAATGGATCCGCATAAAGAAAGGGTGAGAAGCAAGCAAACATTTCACACATGGAATGCACTAGACCAAACGACGTCGCTTGGGGCTCATTGGAAAAAAAATTACCTCCAGTCACTGAACAGATCATTTCCCCTATATATATATATATATTACAACTGCACATTCGAATGAAAAATACCAGAAACGGATCCACTACTTCCAATTCTATTCAGAACATAAAATATGCCTGAGCTTTCTCCACTGTCTTTGGGATTCACCATGCAGAGATCGAAAAGCAACCTCCCATACATTTAGATCAAAGATGGAAACCCTAACAAAAACTCATCAAATTCACGAATGCGAGGGTCCTTGGGATTGGAAATGGAGTCACATAGTGCCGCCAAATTGATGTTGGCCTCATTCCAAACCTTCCAGTTCTTGTGAAATAGCCTATCCTCCCTCGGTAATTTCTTCGCTTCCTTCAACAATTTCTCTTCCTCCGGCATTTTTACTCACACAATCCACGAATCTATTCACCCCCAACCTTAGCAATCTCTGCGAATGCAGACAAAATTATTGAGAGAGAAATAGAGCGAAACGAGAGAAACAAGGTATTTCCTCTCTCTCTCTCTCTCTCTCTCTCTCTTGCAGTCTCAGCTGAGTGTCGGTGAAAGAAGAACAATAAAGCTCGCGTATGGCAGGAAAGGACTGTGCAAGCTGAGAAATGAAGAAGAGAAGAGGGAGTAGGAGGTACCACTCAGGTCCTATTTATAAAGTCCAGTTTGACCAAATCTCACATACCAAGGAAAGTTAGTTGACATAATGATTATGGGGTAAATTTTCAACTTTGCCCTCATTTATGATTGGGTATTTTTCAACTGTTTCTTCTCTCTCCAAGTCTCCATCTTCATAGGTGCAATTAATATGGGTAAAATTGTCACAATCTAATTTATTAATTGAAACTGGACTTATAAATAAGACCAATTTTTTTGGTCAAATTGGACTTATAAATAGGACCAGAGTGGTAGCTCGTATCATCAATACTACTGGAAAGGAATGCTAATCCAAACACTAAAAAATGTGTTTTTTCCCTTGAGCTTTTACCCCCACTTTACTGCACTTTTAAGGTGTTCAAACGACATGCCAAACTGTTACACAGTGTCAGTCACCACCAACAACCTGTGTTGTGCCCTGCCTTGCATCAAAATGACTGAGTGTTGTGATTGGTATAAAGGAGTAACCATGAAATAAAGAATGTGAGAGGCGCGCCACATGCTCCTTTTTGCTACATTGTTTTAATCACTAATCATCATTCCCTCTATTTTCACGCAACGCACTGCTTAAAAGCCCTGGCTCACAAAGTTATGGTCTATTGATCTTATCAAGGCAAAACACACAGCTTGTTAACAATGTGGTGTATAAATCTCCGCCCCTTATTTTGATTTTCACCCAGAAACATCACCCAACAATTTTGGTGACATTTTTATTTGTATTTTATTCTTTATTCAACCCCCCCCCCCAAAATTTCGGTTACATGTATTGTTTCATGGAATCCAGTATCTCATTCTTACAAGCTTATTAATTAATTCAATTTCGTTCATATAAACTTAATCATAATTTATTATTTAATTTTTTAAACAATGTGGTGGGTTATATAGAGTTGTTTAAGACGTGATGAAATTTAAAAGTTAAATCGATCTTGGCCGCATCAGTTTTACAAATTATTCAGTTTGAATGGAGTATTTTAAGTGAGACAATTATGTTAGGAGATTAGTCAGCTACGAACCCCAAACCGGATTATCCGGTGATAATATATATAATTTTTTTTTAGCATTTTAAGAAATAATTCCTACTAGGTAGCGTTTGGGTGTGTTTTTTTTTTTTTTTTTTTTTTTTTTTTTCACTGTTAAAAGGTAATTGGTAAAAAAGCCCCAAACAAGGGAAAGGTGATGATGAGGAAGAAAAGATGAAAATAGACTAGACTTGAAGCCATGGCTTTGGTAGATTCGAACGGCTGGGCGCACTCCACACTCCGCGCCCGGCCCATCCTGAAAGCAAACCCTTGCCCCTGCGGAATCGTTCGCATTGACAAAACAACTTATACAGTTCCGCCATCTCCATCGCCATCGCCGCCGCCGCTGCCCCACCACTACTTCTCTCCATCTTCATAGTCCCTATTCGTCCATCCGAGAAGCATTTCCCTCTTAGGTTAAGCAATGGATCAATCAGTTCTCGATGACATAATCAATCGTCTCCTTGAAGTCCGCGGTCGTCCTGGCAAGCAGGTTCAGTTGTCCGAGTCCGAGATCCGTCAGCTTTGCCTTTTCTCCAAAGATATTTTCTTGCAACAGCCTAATTTGTTGGAGCTTGAAGCGCCCATTAAGATTTGTGGTATCTTTCGTTTTCTATTCCTTCTCTCCTTTTTCATCTTTTTACTGCTTCTTCATCTCCTACGTTAGGCCCTTGACATTCCGCCTTCGTCCATCAGAGGATCTGTAATAAAACATAGCATATTTCTTGGTCAAACTCTAACGGGGATATTTTTGGTTTTTGGTCTTGGGGTATGATCCTACTGCTTGTCCTTTAAATTAATACGCGATCTTTGACATCTTCTTGGTCTTTATCTCTAGCATGTGCATCTTGGTTCTCCAGTGTAACACTTCTCCTAGTCTATAGGAAAAAGATATACCTAGACCACAGCATCAGTAACGAGTGGGGTTTATTCATTTAGAAGGCTTTCTTCACCCATTTTTGAAACAGTTATGGAATCTAGTATCATTCTTATAATATCTCGATTCATCATTGATTGAAAAACTTGTGTTTACGAAAGGGTCCCAGAAGATGTTATTGATCATGCTTCTTGCTGGTGTAGCTTCCTATATAAAAGCATGGAGCTGTGAAATTGGTGAAATTTCAGTTTCAAAATAAAAATCTTAAAAAATCTATGTCTGATGATTTCTAAGAGGCGCCTTATTAGAAATTAGAGCTAGTTGTCACACTGGGCCTAACCGGATTGGGAATTGAAGCAAACTACTGAGACAAAATTGGTTGAGTCTGAAATTGAAATATATGTGATAGTTCAAGAGGACCTTTTAAGTTTA
Organism: Acacia melanoxylon; assembly: GCA_019022615.1. Lineage (NCBI taxonomy): Eukaryota > Viridiplantae > Streptophyta > Magnoliopsida > Fabales > Fabaceae > Acacia > Acacia melanoxylon. The sequence continues at coordinate 575,148 of JAFJYJ010000059.1, forward strand.
TGTTGAGGAGGATAACATGTTCATATCAATATGCGAGTTGATGAAGTTTAAATGCAAGTGTAAGTCAGCCAAGGAAGTTTCCTGCGTATAAAATAACAAGTTTTCTGCTATGTTTGATATATGGAATGCCTTAAATTGAACACATGAGTTTCTCTTTGGAGGAAATAATGTAACTAACTGGAACTATGAAGTTATTCAATCTTTGTTACTAAATGTGAGGGCATTGAGACCTAGCAAGTGTAATGACGGAAATCATTTCTGGCTATTTACTCAGTGACAAGACATGAAATAATGCAGAATAAATAATCCTATATGAAGACTTCAACTTTCTAAGATATAGGTTGAATGGAAAGATGAGTCTCTTACCTGAACGACTTACTTTTGTCACTGTTGATATGTCATCCGGATCTAGAAAGTCTTTGCTAGCTGTCTTACATTCCCAATACACGATAGCAATTTAGTGCATCTATCACCTGATCCTAAATGTTCTGTACCACATTCGTCAGTTTTCTTAATTTAAGTCTCCAGCTGAATTATAATATAAAACAGGCTTTCTGGTATAAGATTCTACAAGTTTTAGTATATGATAAAGTTTTTTTCAGTGATATGGATGGTTTGGAAGTTCCTAGTAGTTTTGAGTGTCTCTGATGGAGACTTAAGTTTTTCTAGGAGAAATGATATCCAGTGTTCTTATGGCAGCAGTCCCATTCACAATACTAACATATTAATGAGAACCTTGTCTAAAGGATGATACCTCCCAACCCTTTTACTATATCAAGCTTCATTTTAATGTTCCTGTGTCTGTGATGGTATATCTTCTATTGTATAAAATTTCCTCATCATAAGGTCCAACATTTGTTGAGCTGAGCTTGTTTGTTCATATACCTGCTCCAGTCAATGCTCAACTAGTTAACCCTGTTACCAGTTGGGGAAGAAACTGTTGATGATATGTCTTACGTTCTAATTGGAAGTAGGATGTTCTATTTTTTTCCAACTAAAGTACTGTCGCTTTGGTTACAAAAACAAAACATTCATAATGTTTGTGTAATGATTACTGAATTTCCTGATATTTATGTTTCAGGTGATGTACATGGTCAATATTCTGATCTTTTACGTCTCTTTGAGTATGGTGGATTACCTCCGCATGCCAACTATTTATTTTTAGGGGATTATGTGGACCGAGGGAAGCAGAGTTTGGAAACAATATGCCTTCTTCTTGCTTATAAAATAAAATATCCTGAGAACTTTTTCTTGTTGAGGGGGAACCATGAATGTGCTTCTATAAACCGTATATATGGATTTTATGATGAGTGTAAGAGGAGGTTTAATATAAGGTTATGGAAGACATTTACTGAGTGCTTCAACTGCCTACCTGTTGCGGCCCTTATTGATGAAAAGATTCTTTGCATGCATGGGGGACTTTCTCCTGACTTGCATAATTTGGATCAGATAAGAAATCTTCAGCGTCCAACGGATGTACCAGATACTGGTTTGCTTTGTGATCTTCTTTGGTCAGACCCGAGCAAAGATGTTCAAGGTTGGGGAATGAATGACAGAGGAGTTTCGTATACATTTGGTGCTGATAAGGTCTCAGAATTTCTTCAGAAACAAGATCTGGATCTTATTTGCCGTGCTCATCAGGTTAAACCCCAGCCCTTTTGCTTTCAGTGTGTTACCAATTCGTCAGCTTTTAACTTTATATTCCCCTATTTCTACGAATACAGGATTATGAAATACATTTTCTGCAGTGAACATGTACTATTTTCTTCATTGTAATGAGTTGGAAATTGCTGTTTGCATCATACATGTGAAGAATTTATTGCATTGAGCCATTGTTTTTCGGAATGACATCCGTTAGCATAGGCATAGGTGATTCATGCTGTGCAGTGGTTTGTGTTTAGATTGGAGATGTTAGGTTTTAACTAAAATTTAGTTGTTTTATTTCTGTATATGCGGCTAGCAGGTTGTGCAGGATGGTTACGAGTTCTTCGCTGATCGACAGCTAGTAACAATATTTTCAGCACCTAATTATTGTGGAGAGTTTGACAATGCTGGTGCTATGATGAGTGTTGATGAGACACTGATGTGCTCTTTCCAAATATTAAAGCCAGCGGATAAAAAACCAAAGATCAATTTTGGAAGTAGTACAACTACTACTAAGCCTGGAAATTCTCAAGCTGGTATAAAGGTAAAAGTTAGGTTATTTGCTAATGAAATGCACGCTCAATATTAATAGACATGAATCCTATACTACCAATTGGAGACATGATTTATGAATTTGTGGTGGGGGGTCTTTGTCGCTGTTAAATTAATGTCTGTAGTTACAACTTGTGCTGCGACCTTTCCCCATTTGTGATTGAGTTCTTGTTAAAGCCTAAGTGATGAATACAATAGAGTGCCTTCCTGATTTATAACATAATTCAAATGTTTTTTGACCGAAATATCACTCTAATTCATACCGCATCTTCTATCATTCATGTTTTCGATTATTCACGCTCACAATTTGATTGATTCATCAGCCTACTCTGACTTCTTTCTCCCATTGTGGCTTGCAGTCCTTCCTGGATACAAAGGTTTGAATTGAATATTTGGGGGAAACGGTGTTGCTTCTAAAATATGAGAGGTCTTGAACGGAGTACTGGCAAGAAAGGGAAACAGAGTTCCATGTCGTCTATTGTGATGTGTTGAAGCACTTGACTTCCATCTAGTCTGGCTATGATTTGCTGAAGTTGTAAAATGGCATAACACCATCATGAACTAATGTAAACCATTGTTTTGTGCTGGTACGAAGTTGGTTTTCAAGATGGAAAGCCATAACCGCCCCCTGGTCTTCCTTGTACACTAGTGCTTCGTTTACGTTCTTCTGAAGCATAAGCTTCTCAAGTGCCCATGGATACATCAGCTTATGTCGCTGAGAACCATTGATACATTGCTCATACATTTTATCATGTTTTCGGCAATTTCATCAGGCTAGCAAATCCGGCTCTGGGAGAATCCTCTGTCGTTTATAATTATTATATTTCCTCCCGCCTTTTTTTTTTTTTTTTTTTGGTTCATCCGTATCTGAAACTTCACCCCGACTAATTGAACCACCTGCGTCGTGAACCGCATATGGTGGATGAGTCTCTCAAATGTGGGATATTTCTAAATATGTCTTTAATATAAATTAAGTTGACTTTGTTTAATAAACTACTTAATTATAGTATATGTTGTGCATCATTAAATTTTATATTAGTTTATAAGTTCAAAAAATTAATTTGAAGAATAATAAATATAAGTATTTATTTTTTGCTCCAAATAAATATAAGTATTTTAATGTAATTTAACTAGCTTGTTTATTTTTTATAAAAAAAATAAAAATAAAATAACTGGCTATTATATAAAAAATCAGAACAAGTAATAACTTGTGGCGTTTTATAGAATTATGTGGGTGGTTTGGGATTTAGGATATCTCGTCTCGTAGCTTTGGGACTATGGGAGTCAACTTTCCTTTTCTAAATATTTATATCGACAAAATTTTAGACAAACGTCAACGCAAGTTTGTATAGAATATGTAAAACGACAAACAAATATTGCCTATATATTGTACAGGAAAACGGATTTTTTGAAATAAACTGAAGTCTAAATAAAAATCATTTTATAAATTGAAAAAAAAACAAGCTACACGAATTAATATGTAAAATTTATTTAAAAATTTTGCTATTTATATGTCACCAAAATGTAAAATTATATAATCCATATGTGACGCTCAAACTTGTGTCTAGATGCCCGCCCGCGCCCATTGAAAAATCGCCCTGAGTATTTTTGTGGGCAAGATGGGCATCGGACAAGTACGCCGCTACGCCCATTTAACCCCACTTAGGTAATATATATTATATATATTTTTATTTTTTTATAAAATAGTAGTATATATTTGTTATAAATTATATAACCTATTTGTATCAAATATATATATATATATATATATATATAACTTATAATAAAAAAAATATCTTTTTATTTTTTCATCAGCTCTTCCCTTTTCTCATTTTCGGATGCCCTAGCCACAAGCTGTCTCTCCTCTCTTGATCTCCATTCTCCTCTAGAGCTCGATGATCTGCCTAACTACCTCTCCTCTCTTGATGCAACCTCTAGGAGTTTTGGATATCTACAAGGCTTTAATTTCTATTTTTTGATGCCTCTTATTTAATGGATTATAGACTATTTTTTGATGCCTTGTTAAGACATATGGTTGTTTTTTTTTTTTTAATTTTAAGACTTATATTGAAACATTCAAAAATGTAGAATTATGGATGTTATTTAATTTTTCAGTTACTTAAGCTATTTTTTTCACATAGGGTGTGGCAAGATATCGCCACTTAGGCATGGAAGGGCTGCCCTGCCCAGCCTATTATTACCTTACCCAAAAATGTCAAGGCTTTTATCGGGCAGGGCCGGGCACTTAGCTGCATTTTACTGCCAAGTGATCTTTCGGGTAAGGCATCGGGCAAGGGTCTCGCCCTGCCCAGCCCTGCTCATGAACACCCCTACTTGTGTCTGGTTGAAAGTAAATTATTATTATTTTTATATATTTATACAACATATGGTTTGATCTTATAGCACTGAAAATAATTCAATACTATTGTCAAAGATATTCTAATGAATAATTGTTATCTGAAATGCAAAATTGTAAAACCTTTTCATATTAAGAATCGGGGTAGCATATCTGAAACCAGTGGCTAGTTAGGCAGAGGATTGTTTCGGAGAGTAGGACGATGAGGATTTTCTAAAACATTGGGCCTGTTTGGGTTGGCGGTGGTTTAAAAGCTATTTGACTTTAAAAAAAGCTTGGTAGGAAAAAAGTCAGGTTATAGATAATGATTTGTGTTTGGATTGATGGTGGTAGAAGTAGCGGGGCCCACGTCAAAAAGCTGAAAGCATTTTGAAAAAAGCTGGATTCTAGAGTTTTTTCCTTAATAGGCTTTTTGAGCGTTAGGAGCTTTAAATCCAGTGAACTTAACGCCGAACCCAAACACACCACGTTAAGCTTTTTCTCCAAAGCCCATTAACTCTACCGCAAACGCTCCCAACGCTCTCACCAAACAAGCCCATTATCTTAACCTGACTGCGTTGGAGCCTTCGAGGATATGCTCTGGGGAAATTTAGGGGCAATATAATTATATAAAATAAGGAATGGGAATAGGAGTATTTACCTCTACATGAACTTTTAAAATTGAGGCAAAAATGACATGACCGTTAAATTACCTTTAACAGATGTTACATATAATATGAAAATACCGAAATACCCATGAACCAAAAAAAAAAAAAAAAAAAAAAAAAACCTCCCTCCCAAACTCTCAATTCTTGGCTGATAGATCTCAACTTCAACATAAACAAACAACATCACCCAACCTAATCACTCAACCTACTGAATTCAAATGAAGAAATATCAAAAAAAAAAAAAACATAAGTAAAGAAATAAGCATTACTCTAAAGCTACTTTAACCAGATTTGCCCAGAAAAATTGTCTACAAAATGAATGTTAAAAAGAAAGTCCTCAAATCGAAGAACAATGGACAGTGGGTGCAAATACAAGTTGTTTCGAAACAGTTTGTAACCCAGAGACAAAGACACCTAAACTAAAACAAAGCAGCAATATTAATGTAGGGCTAATGCAAATACAAGTTGTTTCGAAACTAAATTTGTAACCCAGAGACAAGGGCACCTATTCAATATCACGGTCGGCATTTCCTTACGTAGCAAGATCTGCCATTCCATGTGAGAAATTGACGAAAACGCGATAACCCTTTGCGATCGCTGGCCGGAGCTCCGGTCATCATAAACAACTCCAACCTCTTCCATACACAACCATCCACTTCCACGCCCAATCACAACCTCTTGAACACACAAAGCCAAATAGGTCTGTCGTTCTTCTCGCTCTTGAACACACAAATTTGGCGACTTGGCGTTGGGAAAGGAAGGTCTAGAGAGAGGAAGGAAGATCGATCTCTATCGTCCTAGTCTTGTAGTCCTCTGGTGTGGTCTGGAGTGTGCTCGCGGCCCAACTATCTCCCAATGCTTGATCTCTCGCGTCTGTGTTCGCCGGAGGTGCAGTAAGGTGTGGCGGGAGGAAGGATGGAGATCGCCAACGACTATGGTGAAGGATGGAGGCCGCCAACGACAATGAGGAAGAGGAAGGTGGAGGTTCTGAGAGATCGAAGAAGCGAGATGAGAAGAAGGGAAAAGTACATGATTTGGAGGGAAGGGCATTATAAGAAATTACAAAAAAATAGGTTTTTATTTTTATTTTTTTAAATGGCATGGACCCACCCTAAAAGTAATGTCATTTTAACGGCATAGCTATTTTTTTTCCACAGTTTATGTGTAGTTTTTTACTTATAAAAGTATTTGGTGTTGGACGCACTTTAAGGTAAAACACATATATATTTTTACACCTTTACCCTTTATTTTTATTTTTATTTTTTAAAAAAACAGTGAATTATGGAGAGCAGGTTTAGCGGCCAGAAAAAAACAAAACGGCTGAGAGTGAATATTGGATGTGAGAGAGAAGGGGGAAGGAATATTCAGTGAGTAATATTATACCCCATCTTAAATATAAAATCTAATTATTTGTTTTAAAGATTAAAGGAGTTAAAAAAATTACTTATTTCTATTAAATGTTATGTATGATTAAATTATATATTAATTTATAAGTTAAAAAAATAGTTTAGTGAATATAAATATTTTAAAGTAGTCTAATCAACTTCATTAATCCCCTTAAAAAATTAATTGAGTGTTATATTTAAGATATATAATTTTTAAAGATGGATAACCCAACAAATAGGCCACAGGCGGAAATGGAGACATGAGCAATTTTGGAATCGAGCAGAGCAGAGCAGACAGATGGGGTCACCTACTTGGTTTACTTGTACGATTATTGCTATTGATTGCTGTTTGATTAATTATTAAGTAAACAGGTTAATTATGATCCAAAGGAGTCCCCAGAATCTTTCCAGCTGTCCCAGGTTAACCCTAATGGAGGGAATATACCGTGTATCTTTTTAAGGAATCAGAATTTGAACAAGCATGAAGCATGAAGCATCCGCACCACGACACGACACGACAGGGTTCAGAATCTTTCCTCACCTAAACCCAACCCCGTGATTGTAAATAGTAATGGAGTATGTATAATAGCCACGCGCGCGTACTACAAGTTTTTGTCCACGAAATCTCATCAATAATTTGCTTTTTCTATCACTTATATATAGACCCTAACACTTGCTATACAATTTTATTCTATCTTCAGTTATAAAACGAGAAGGCATAGCAAAATTATGAATTAAGACAAAAGGAGAGGGCATGTATATTTTATAATGAGTTTTATAAACGAATCGTTATTTTTCTTATAATGGATTTTATAAAATGAGGAACAAGAATATTTTGCTTTTGTTTAGTTTTTTAAAACATTTTTATTTTGATTTACCAAAAAGAGAATGAAAAAACAATTTTTCATCATGCTTTTCAAATAAACACTGTCGAGAATATTTATCATGAATCCGGGAAAGAAGTATGGAAGAACAAAGACAACAAATAAACTGCGGGTGGCTAACTATTAGTTATTTGGTGTTTTGATTAAAAGCCCCTTACATTTTGGTTTGGGTAGTTAAAATGTATTTAAATTCAAACCTTGAAAGAGAGTCGCGTGACGTGGCAATGGGACGATTGATTAAGATAACCTATCAAACTGTGACACATAATAGAATCTACATTTTATTGCTCGTCTCAGTGACAAGACAAGAGCGGTTGACCCCTTGATACGCACACTTGCCCATCCCATGGCTATTCACTGCGCTCAGTCCTACCGACAGCGTTACTGGAAGATTTGTGATTTGACTTTCTAAATTTATCGTTTTTATCTTTTAACCGTTAAGTCATTCATAAATCTGTGCTAGTTATAAAATCAAACAAAATCGTGAGTTTGCATGTTGAATTTACAGCTTTTGCTTTTCTAAATTATAAAACTATATCAACTCATCATTAAACTTGTATTAATTTCTTCTTTAATGAAATCTAATAGCTTTATATATAAATTTTAAATAAATTATTTTGATAATGATAAATTATAAATGATGTGTATAATTTGAATCATTTAGATTTAAATTAAATGGTTGTTATTTTTATATTTTAATGATTTAATTATATACTATAAAAATATATTTATTTATTGCCTGTAAGCGTCCCCTGGCCATTGGACGTCAGCAGCAGCAGCAGCAGCCTACGCCCAATTTCTCAATTTGTGTCATTACTTTAATTACCGCCTTAGAATAATTTTGTGATTAGAGTTCAATCTTTTGAGTGGCACAGACTTGCATTATTCAGTATTTGGTTTGCACCATCCTTATTTTTCTTACGAGTATTTGGCATAATATACTATAACCCACCATCAAATTATTATCCTCATCATCATCAATCCCTTTTCTTAAACTGAATGCTCAAAATCACACCGTACCCAGAAATTGAAAACATGCACTTCAAAATTACGCCACATCAACACTACTTTTTTTTGCTCAAGCATCAACACTACTTTACTATTAATTTACATTCCAGACACTTTTCATACCCGTTCATTAAGAAAAAGCGCTGGATGGGTGTTTAGATTAGATCATACTCCCACACTTGCTATCACTACGCAAAAACCAGAATAAAAAGAAAAGGATCAAGACGGTGGAGGAAGACGATTCTCAGTAGTTAGCTGTCTTGTTCATATATCTGCAGCATCAGAAAAAGAAAAGGATTTTCGTTGCTGCCACAGAAAACGTATATACAGGCGCCAAAGTTGGACATACGCCTGGATCATCTCCCAGTCGCCCTCTGTTTCTTCACATCACATCCCTTTTCTCTCCTCCACTCTGGATCCACGGATGCCCTGTACAATTATACACAGTACCAATCCATTTGTTAGGATTCAGATTGACACAAATCTTTCTTTCGCTGTCCTTAATTTTCCTTATTACATATACAAATTGTGCTTGCTGATTCTGAGACAATGAGAAAGAGTCCTTGAACGGAAAATATATTCAGCATGAAAAAAACAAATAAAGGATACAGAGAGTCAGAAACATACCCAAGGCCTGCTCCGCCGATAATCTCCTTGAAACATCCCTACAGATCATCTTCCTGAGGAGATCCTTGGCAGAGGGAGACGTGGACCTGAAATTCCTGGGAGGGAATCTCAGATTGGCCCTGACCACAGCCTCAAATATCTCGGTCGCCGATTCCCCGTGGAAGGGGGGAACTCCGGATAACATTATGTACAAAATCACACCGCTACTCCACACATCTACTTTCTCATTGTAGTCTCTTCCCAGTAATACCTCCGGCGCCACATAGTAAGGCGTCCCGACCACTCCACTCATGCTTCTTCCGTCGCCGAACCACTGTGCGGAACCAAAGTCGGCAACCTTGAGATTATTATCGGAATCAAACAAGAGATTGTCGGGCTTGATGTCTCTGTGGGCTATGCCGAGACGGTGGCAGTGAGCGAGGGCTTCGAGGAGCTGCTTCATGACAGAGGCGGCTTCGGTCTCCGGGAAAGGGCGAGGGAGGATGCGGTCGAGGAGGGTGTGGGGGTGGCAGAGCTCGAGGACGAAGCAGAGAAAGTGGTCGTGGTGGAAGACGTGGAAGATCTGAAGAATGTTGGGGTGAGGAGAGAGGAGGGACATGTATTTGGGTTCGTTTTGGAGGCAAGAGCGATCGGTGGAATCGGAGAGGAGACGCTTGTCGATGAGTTTGCAGGCAAAGAGTTGGCCGGAGAGGAGGTGAATGCAGCGGAAGATGGTGCCGAATCGGCCACGTCCGATCTCATCGCACAGTTGATAGTGGTTGTTTTGAAGGATGTGCTCCATCTGTGACTCCGATGATGGGAGATTGCAAGTACTGTGAGGCAGTTAGCTTTTTTGATCCCTGCCGTCCGTCCTTGTTGCGTGCTGTTTGTTTTTAGCCACGACCCGGGGCAGGCAGGTTACTTCAGCTCTCTTATTTTTATTACTATGACTGCTATGCACGAATATTCTTCTCCGATTCGATACGCGACCATTGCTTAATATTACAATTATTGAAGATAGAGATTTCAGGTGTTTGTGTTTTTAACTTTGACCCTTTTGTCCGCTTCATCCTTGTGGTTTGAATTCAATAAAAATCTCATGGATGTCGAATGATTTTTAAACAGCCTGGCTAGTGGCTACCACAATAGCAACGATAATATAGAGAACCCCACAGACACAGTTGTACTTGGATCGTAGCGCATGACTGAAATTAAGTTAGAATATGAAATTAAGAGGCGTAAATATGATCGAGTGAGGATGGATATGCCAAGAAATTAGAGTGACCCAAACACTCCACGCTGACGACAGGATCCATGATCATGTTGCCGCCTTTATTCCTCATCCCAACATAATTAAATTACAGCCCACTATGTGTCACCAACTAACTACTCCCTCCCTCACTTGCTTAATATAAAATAATTAAATTAGTTAATAAGACATGTTTTTTCTAAAACACTTCTCCTTAATTTTCTTATTTTTTTCTCCTCTTTGATTATATTACTGTAAAAAGAATATCAATAGAGGCAAATGAAAAAAAGATTGACAAATATTTAGGACCAAAATCAATTCTACAAGTATGTCTTATATTAAGGAGCAAAGTTTAGTACAAGCATGATAATTTCTTCTAAACAGGATAATGGTTGCAGCTTTCATTTAAAAATCTTTTTGAATTAAGGATGTATGGATGAATCTATCTGTGTCTCGGGGCCCAACTCAAAAAGTAAGGAAGGATGATAGAGAAGGGGGGCATATGATATGATATATTTTTTGCTCATACATATGATATGATATATCATATTCATATATTGCCTTCTGGAAATGCATAGTACGAATGCAATGTACCTCCTCAACGACGTCAGCACACCCAATTCGTGGCGCATTTCCACGCCTTTCTGCTCCTCCAACAGATTAACAACAAACGCACAACAATACTTCCTCAACAACTTTCTTAATCACTAATCCATATGAATATGAATATGAATGTTTAAAGCTATAAAGGGAAAATCCATTATCCAGGCATAACTGTTGAAACCAAGTGTCCAAGCTGTCTGTCACTGATCGGAGGTCTCCAGCTTAGCCCAAAAAAACTGTTTTGTTTTGTATTTAGCTATTCCAGACACTCACCATCCCGCTATTTCTGTTTCTTTGTTAGCCTACTCACCTTTATCACTTGTATTGCGTCCTAATGTCCTACACTCCTACCCATTTCTTTGCAAATCAAATTTAAGCTCCACCTATCACCATAAGACAAAAATTAAGCTCCACATATAATTAAAAAGAAAACTATTCAGTGCCAACAAACTTCTTCACTTTTGGTCTGCCCACACGCACATAGGCCGATTTAGGGGTGGCCCCCGCCCCCCCTAAAAAGGTTCAGTCTTCAAATAATGAGAATGGACATAGGTGCTCTTATTCCATACAGTACTGAGTACAGGACCCTACTCTCTCTCTCTCGCGCATGTTTTGGTAACATCATAAATCAAATGTGTTTGTCCCTTATGATTAGATTATAACGTGGTGCGAGTACTGATTCTATTAACTCCCCACTCTCTGTCTCTTTCTTTGTACCAACACACTATTGCTTACTGCAACAACAACAAAGATAAACTCACCCACAAGAATCTGTACTCTTAACAAGCTATAAGAGTGATAATGGGAAATGATCAGCCAAGGAAGAATGGACATTAATTAAACACACAATAAATATAAGCGTGTGGGAACACACATTAAACACATATTTTCAGAAAAAAGAAGCTTCATTTTGCTGCCTTTTAATCAGAAAAAAGAAGTTTTGCTGGTGAGTTTAGTTGGTGACGGAGGAAACTCCATGGAGGAGGGATGGAAGGTGCTTCTTCTCAAAGCAAGCGCAGTGTTTCTATGTTAATGACCGTTGACATCTCACATGATGTAAACTCTACACAATTTAAGAGTGTGTTTTGATCAAACTAATGAAGAATCTGGTTTCAAATGTTTTTGTATAGCCCCGATGATGGCTTCTTATTTTAGCTTGTATGCGAGCTTTGTGTTTTGAGTTGAACACTTTGATGCCTCTCCTTCTTCTTTGGAATGATTAAATTTTCGCCCCGTCATCGAAATTCCTGGCTCACCACTGACACGCACAATAACGTCTAACCTCAAGAGTCAACAAACTTCTTCATTCGTGTGTGTGTGAGAGAGAGAGCATAAATGAGTAAAAAAAAAGCAGTTGAGTTTTGGTGTGAAGAAGATCATTGCTTCGCTTGGCGAAGACAACAAAAGGGAGCGGGCGGGCTATTTAATTCCGGCTTATTGATGATTATCATTATTACCAAAATAAACCAACTCATTTCCCCATACCAGCCTTCACTGCACATGCTTCACACACGCCCACAACCAGTTCTGCTTCAAATGCACGCCCGCCCCTCTCTCTTCTTTTATGCAATACCGTACCTCCTGTTTTGATTAGATTAAAAAAACTCTGTTAAATATGACTTGTTTCTTTCTATAATACCCTAATCATTTTCCTTAATCTCTCTTATTTAATTATTGTTTATGCAATATCAGCATGGTTAATTTGATTTAAAAAACAATAAATATGAGAAATATGTCTTACATTTAAGATTAATATCAACTTCTACATTAAGAACCAACCATTATGACCTATAACAAAACCAAATAATTGAAGGTCAGAGGCAACGATACGCGATTACTTTTGTAAAACTAATTTAATCTGTTCCATTTTAAATGCATGTACTGAAAAGAGATGGAATGCTACTTAAGAAAGGCTGTTTGGATGAGTTTTTTTTTTTTTAAAAAAAAAAATGCTTTTTTTTTTTTTTAAAAAAAAGTGTTTTTCTATTAATAAATGTGTTTATATGAGAGCTTTAAAAAAAATCAAAAGTAGCAACAACAAAAAAAGAAGCCAAATTTTTTTTTTTTTTTTAAGTTTCAATTTGTAGCTTAAAAAAAAAAAACCAGTGCCAAAGAAAGGAGAGAAAGAAAAAACAAATAACTGACTCTTTTTTAGTGATTTGTTTTGACACCACTTACCCTCGATTTTCAATAAAATGACAACCCTATTCCCCTAAGGTTTGATTTCGCCTCTGGTTGAGAAGTTGAGAAAATCTAAAGGTTTGATTTTGCAAACTGGTTGAAGAATATAGTCTCAAAGAATGATTTTATTATGCCCACTTCCGTAATTTTACTAATAAAAAAGTACTTCTCTATTTTAACATTCAAATAACTTTTTTATTAAAAAGTGCTTCCTAAATGGTGTATCCAAACGTAGAATAGCTTTAACTTCTAATTAATTAATTTTTTTTTTAAAAAAAAAAACAAGGTCAAAAAAGGTCCTTCCAAAAAAAAAAAAAAACCCATCCAAATAACAAATCCTTGATGCGATATTCATGATTCTCATCTCCGTCCCCATGTTAGTTTCAGCAGCATTCCCTTTACCCTCCATTCCCATCTTCACCAGAACAAAAATCTCAAATATAATCCACACCAGGATACTTAAATCTGAAGATTTGTGCCCACGCTTGTTAAAAAATAGAGAGGGAAAATGAATAAAGATTGCGTTGGGAGCAGTTGCGAATAGGAAATGCCGCCATCCAAATCATTAGCCCTCAACAACACTATCATCTCTCTCACCCCCAATGTAATTCAAGTGACCTGAGCATTAATTATTTTTGATGGCCCCCATTTCCAATCTCAAGTTATGTCGGTAAAGAACAATAAACCATGAAAACCAAGTAAGCAAAACTTTCAACCGTTTGATATTTAGGGGAGGGGGGAAAACATCTTTCTACAGATAAGCTCTAACAACTTAGATGCCCCAAACAACGAGCGTACTCAACAATATCAATAAAATCGACCTGCCTTGCATGGGCATTGGAACGAGGCAATAACACTTGCGTGATAATGGCCTCGTGCTTTTCACTACCAGCACAAGATCAAAATATAGCTGCGGTGCTGCTTGCCCTTTAATAACATGTTTCAAAGTGAAGCTCAGAGTTCCAATTCTTTGGGCAGGGTTAGCAAGATCCAAGCTGATCCTTAGTCCAGCGTCTCTGAAAAAAGGCCACTCCTTCAGTGCTGGGGCGTTCATTTCTTTTCAATTCCTCTATTAATAGACCAAATAAAGATAAACTTAGAAAGGGATCACAAAGCGAAATTATGCTCAAACGCAAACAAAAAGGAATAATCACAGCATTGCATGGCCAATATCTCTAATTTCTGACTCTCCCGAATGCATCTAGAAAGAACAATTTTAAAAAAAAAAAACAAACCCACTTTTCAGCCCCAACACAATATGGGCTGATACTTAGAGTACCGTCATTCTTTTAAATTAAGTCACTTACACAGAGTCTTAGAATGGAGCCTCAAGTGATTCATCCCAGACTTCCGCACTTCCATTAGAGACATCTTCTACATCTTCTTCCATGGAAAGCCTGATGTATTCCCTATGAGCAAAGCGATCCCACTCTGTCAATGTTGGATTCTCACGTTGCTGTGCAAGGCAAGATAAAGATCACAACAGTCACTAATAATGGCCAAGCAACCAAACAAAGCATTTTTATTCCTTTAACCAAATCTATCATCAACCTGACGAATCAAAAATGGGTCCCGGGTTTCAAAGGCCATAAACTTATTCAGATTAAACAGGATATTGAAAGCACTTCCCGAGAGCTTACTGCCTTTCAGGTCACGTACAGTTATATAGCTCTCGTTCTGCAGTGTGAAGAATTTCAAATGAGAAAAATTGTCACAATGAAAGTAATGGTATAAAACAAGAAGAGTATGAGAAAAAGGAGAGAACTAAATAAAAAAAGTAGGCGATTCAATTTTCACACAACTCATGCAGCTGCTTACTAGATTTGTACACATATTTAGGTAATTTGCTGGTGTTCTTACACTTCCCAAAAATTTAATAATGGAAGATCTTACAAAACGAAAGGAGGAAAGGAAAACCTCAGTCCCAATCATGTCAATAATCTGGCATAATATATCCTCAAAAAACACAGGCTCTTGGGCCATGCACTCCATCCGGTGCAGTTGCTCCTCGTAAAAAAATTGCAGTTCATTCCGAGTCAAAACTCCATTCCCATCCAAATCTATGCACTTGAACCTAATAATGACAATTACAGTCGATTAACACAGCTGCTATCAAAAGAAATCAGGAACTAGTTAACCACATGGGTCAGTGAAAATGAGAAGTTTTGGTTTCCACTCCCTCGAACACAAAACATGAATGTTCCACTTTCATGTATTTAGCTGTACCATGCAACCACTAACTAATAGTCACCTCTCCCTTTCTCTAAAAACTAACATTCCCATTGATGCTACAATAACTCAAAATAAAACTCAATTGCACGATGCTTACAATAACAAACTAAAGCTCAACAATGGCATGAGTTATACTGTCCTCCCAAGTCCCAATACATGAATTTGTCATCCTGAGCAGTTCTTTTTAGAACCGTGCTTCACTTCGCTTAGATCAAGTTGACTGTGTCCCATTATCACTACTCCCCAGGGGAAGATGCATGCACATGCATGGAAATGCACATTGATGATCATTCAAACTGAATAAAGCAAGGTACAGACATATGCCTAATCTAACAATGCTGTCTTCATAATTGCAACTGTTTAGCCACTAATCTGATATCATGCATAACAAGTAAAGCAAATAACAAAAGAACCAGAAAAAATACCAATACTCAAGACTAGGCTCAGATGATTTATCCTCCTCGGACAGAATGAAGTAAACAAAATCTTCATATCCCATCTTTCCCTCAACCTTGCTAGTAAACTTTCTTGGAACCTGAGATGACATTGAAGCAAGACAGGATTGTTCTTTTTTATATTTATTTTTAAAAAAGGAAGAAAAAATAGATAAATTGTACGAATGAACAGCACCCTGAAAAAACACACTTGTTTTATTTATAGTAGGTGGGAGTTGTCCCTCAAGATGTCAGCATTTAGGTTTCAAGACAAAAGCAACATTGAATTTACACAAACCTGAGAAAAAATTCTATCGACAATACGATAGGTAAGCGCATGGTTACCATATCTGATAAGGTTCTCCTTGTCTATCAAGAAATCGTGATCTGTATCCAGCTCCCAAAACTTGCAGTATATAACATAGAAATGCTCATAAGAGAAGTACCTACAGAGAATATGTAGTGCAACATCATCAAGTGAAAAAAAGGAAAACGATTTGTTTGCAGTAAAATGCAGCAAAACTCTCCGAGTATATGTACCTCAGAACTTTGTTGATGTCTTCTTCCTCATCTGCATGCTGCATGGCATCAATTATGTTACTGCGCTTCAGCTCCCTCAGGGTAAGATGGCCATTCCCAGATCTATTTGTGTAGTAATATATTCTATATATTACAGTTTCAGCTGAAACATAGAAAGACAACAAAGCATGAAGGTTGCAACCTTAACACACCAGAAACCTTGATAAATGGCACCAGTCCATGTCCAGACTTCAAAATCAAAATTGATTGATGCATTATTTCAAATTATTTCTCATTGCACTCAGAAAGTTGGAGTGCCACTTTTCAACAAATGCATATAATGTCCAAAAAAATAAATAGATAAAATAAAATGAAAATGATATTCATTATATAATTAAATCTGTTGGCAAGAAATTGATTAAAATCTTGATTAAAAAACAAAAGAGGCCAGCTGAAATTCTTTGCTGTAAGGAATGCCTGTGAGAACTGATTGTAAGCTTACAACTATGAAGAATCATGCCCATGCATGGTAAGAACAAAGGTGATTACTTTTCAAGATGAGGCTAGTTTCAACTGAGCAAAATTTAAGGAAAAGTTTCCAATAATTTTTCACTTGTAAAAAAGAGCATGTTTCGTAATTTTCATCAGAGAAAAATGATAGCACAAGCACCATTCACCACATATAAACCTACAGCTCAAAAGCTATTGGATCTATTAAAAATCCTTCTACACAAACAAGGACAGAGTACAACAAAGAACAAGATTATGCTTGATTTAGAGCCCACATATTCATTATTTGCTTCCTTTTTCTACTATAGAATTGACTTTCAATCTAGCCTCATAAACAAACAACATACAATGAAAACTACCATCTAGATAAAGGGACTACATCTTTAAAAGTTCTCAAGAGGAAGTCAATAAGAAGTAAATGTAAATAGATTTATTAGACAAAATTTTCAAAGAAACGTAATATCCCAGGACTTACAGTATCACATGCAAACATCTACATTTTATTGCACAAACCCATAAATGCAATATTATAGTAAGGACTAAAGACAAACCGTATCTCTCTTGAAACTCAGGTGTACTCTGCAGGAACTCCAGCCCTGGATGAGTAGCCAAAAGCTCACGAAGCACAGGTTTGAAATCATCCTAACATGGAATAGAGCATCATTCTCAAATGAGAAGGATCTTTATGAATATAATTCATAAGTCAATATGATCAAAACCTGTGTGAGGTAGTTGAGATCCGGTTGCTTTAAAATTTTGTATACTTGAGTTGCTATATCTGCCGTCAACATGTTGTTATTGATCCAGTAATCAACAAATGTATCCCTTTAGAAACATAAAATCAAGTAAAAAAAAGTATAAGTGATAGTAATTATTTCAGGGGAAACACCATTAACTTTAGATACCTTCACCATTGGAAAGGAGAATTAAATAGACCAAGGGTACGTTTTAGGAACCCATTGCTTCCAAGAAAATAAGCTAAAAAAGGTCACTTTGTCATAAAGAGGGGAAGCTATCGTCAGCAAAGGAAAAGGCATTCACTTGACAAGGACTTTCAAAGTTGATAGATCCAATTCAGTCACAGTTTCTCAAGTACAATAACAATGCTTATGTCCCTATAAACACATCATTTAGCACAGAGAACTTTGTTGTGTAGCTTTGAACCAGATAAGTGAGTGAACACACATAAACAAGCCATTGAGGAACCCATATTGCCATATACTACCTGAGGCAATCTTCATGGGATGGAGAATTATCAATGCTTTCATGATGTAACAAAATGGTGTCAAGTAACTCTTTCAAACACTACCTAATTATACAGGGAAAAATTAAAGAAGGGGAGAATGCACTATATCAAAAGCAAGCCAGCAAGAAAGCTGGACTTATAGTTTGATCAGCAGTGAAAGAATTTGCTAAAAAGGCTCAGTAAGAAGATAAGTAACAAAAATTACGTTGAATATACTTGTTTTACATCTTTAAAAACCTTTTTTTTTTTCCTATAATTTCAACGTGGATCACAACTAAACAGCCAAAACCATGGAGCACTATCCAAGACACAAATAGAAATGCAAAGTTGCATCTGGATAGATTAAAGTACACACCTTGTCACCAAACCAGTTCCATTGGCATCAATTTTTCTGAAAAGAGAAGAGGAAAAGAAAGATGGCAGCTTGCAGAGTTCCTTGGTAGCCAATTTGAATTCTGACACATCAAAGAAATGAGAATAATTTCATCTTACTGCTAATTGTTACAACTCTAACACAGTTGGAACACACATCTTATATGAATAATTATTTTTTCTTTATTACCAACATTTAGGAAAAAAAGATATTTACCAATAATCAAGATGTAACAATCGAAAGAAGCTAAAATTTTAACAATATTCAAAATCACTCAATTCCTAGATGAAACAAGACGGGTCCTCAGGTTATCACCATTATATATGTTTATATTTTACCATGCATCTGCAGTCCATCCAAGTGACCGCAAAATAACTGATCCGCTCTAAACAAGAATTGTTCCCTCAGTTCATTTGGTGGTGGACGCCCATTTTGAAAGTAAAACTGCAAGCATGAAGATCAAATATTTTATCAAGGTTAACATAGCACTAAACCAAGTCACAACCACAAAGGTGTCGCCAAAGAAAGATACTAAGACGTACCTGGCGTATCAATTCTTTAGGTGGTTCACTGACAACTTTCAAAGGAGAACTCAAATTAGAAGGACCAACTCTCTGTTTCATTATGCGAGGAGAACCAGAAGAACTTCTTGGTGAAAGAGGAGGTGCAGTGCCTGCAGGAAACATGGACGGCAAAGGACTGCTTGCAGCATTTGGACTGGAGCAATTCCCAGGGACATTAAGGGGAACACCTGACTTTGCGTCATTTAACAATGATGTTACCTACGCACACAAACAATAGAGAAACTACAGAAATTAAGCATGTCAGGATGAAGAACCCCAAAAATGAGTACAAAAAGGTAAATCATATCTGGTTGTTAAACAGAATTTGATATACTTCAACGATCACAGAGGGTTCCTCCGTATGACTTCGAGGTAAGCATTCATGATAGTACGTTCAAGTTAAAATGGCTGCACTCTTTACTTTTGTCTATGCCTTTGGCGTTCAAATGAAAAGATGAAATAATGCATCTGTTTGAAACAACTTAGAAAATTCCACCATTGTCATCTAAACCATCGGTTTGGAACAACCGAGATCCATGTACTCCATTCAATTATCCATACACGCATTGGGTTTGTTTTCAAAGAAAAGCATCAAGCAAACTTCAATAAATGCCGAGAAAGCAAGATTACGAGAGTCTTAAACATTCTGATTTCAAAAGTGAGAATTGTCAAATGAAGCCTACCACTCGATTGCTTTCAGGAAGCGACAGCCACTGCTCGAAGAGCTTTTCAACAAAATTCAGGTTAGACTTGAGGGCCAAAACAGACACGTCTTGGAGCTGCAACAACTCAACGTCCAAAGACGCCGCATCACCAACGACTTCCATGGTCATGAAAACAAATCCCTATTTTATCATTCGAAATCACAAATCAAACCAGTAAGCGGCATAGAGATCAATCCAAATCCAGGATTAATTTTCAGTTGAATTTCAATGCGACTGAATCGAGATTGTATGTATCAATCAAGAATATGTTAAAAAAAACAAAAGAAATGCCCTTGAAATAGACGGATTGGAAGCTGCGGATTAAGTTAGAACCCTAGATCAGATCTTTCGGGTAACGGTGCAGGTGATTTTAAGGAGAGGACGAGATAGAACTTGAGCAGGAGCGAGAGAAAAAAATGAGGGAACTTCTGCAAAGATTCAAGCGATTCAGGATGGAGAAGTGAAATTAGACATGATGCAGGTACATGATGGCGAAGGGAATTGTGTTATATTGTAATGGGAAAATAGCAACAGAAAATTCGCCCAAGGAAAAATTAGCAACAGAAAATAGAAATTTGGCAGGATGAAGGGAGAAGTTGACACGTGACATTCGGTCCAACGTATGAAAATACGGTCTTCCGAATCGGAATCGGAATCCAATCATCACCTGCTAGTGGCCTAATGCAATAGAAGAGATCCAGCAATGCATCTTCTTGCGTCCCAGGCAACCCCAGTACACAATATCCGTGCTTTTTTGTTTTTGTTTGCTTTTTTTTTGGGTTAAGGAAGCGAATAATACACATCAAGTTTCCTTAAGGAGCCAAAGACCACGAAGTTTTTTTTGAAAGAAAAGACACATGTTACGTTTTGAAGTTACGTTTTTAAGCATTATTTTTGGTTCAATCGTAACTTGGATCACAAAGGCCATTATTACCGTCAACTGGATGGAAGTGAGCGATGAACGCTAGTGAAATTACTCTTGCCATTAGTTTTAGGTGAAATTACCTTTTTGCCCCTTAGTTTTAAATATTATCAAAAAATTAGGAAATAATTAGAAAAAAAATCAAAAAATTAGGAAATAATTCAAATAATTATGAAAAATTCAAATAATTAGAAAAAATTTAAATAATTAGAAAAAAAAATACCCCCGCCTTGATGGGCCCCACCGATTCTTAGTCGACTTCACACATCGATTAGATTTATCTGCGTAGGGAGAATTGATGAGAAGATTATCTTAATTAATTAATTAATATTTTTTTTCAATGAACAAATTTACCCTAAAGTCATCTTCAACAACCGCACCCCGTGTATATACAACTCCTCCTCCACCTTTGATTGGTTATCCATTGTCGCGTGGGACGGACGGCCAGACAGTTCTTGGTGGTGGGGCCCATTGGTGGAGGTATTTTAATTTTCCCTTAATTATTTGAATTTTCTAATTATTTGAATTTTTTTCTAATTATTGGAATTTTTTCCTAATTATTTGAATTTTTTTCCTAATTTTCCTATTATTTTTTTCAAATTTTTTAAATTTTTTATTCCACGTCGTGTGTCGGTCAAATCGCCACGCCAAAGCATTCCATCCAAGTTGACGGTCAACTAACGACCGTGGTGCTGGGCGCTCCCAAAACGTAACTTCGTGTGTACTTTTTCTCCAGAAAAAACTTCGTGGTGCTGGGCTTTCCCTGGGGCAAACTTGATGTGTATTATTGCTCCTTAACCCTTTATTTTTATACAACTTGTGAATCACCTAACACAAATTTGATAAATATAAAAAAAAATATAATAGATAAAAAAAAATAGGAGAATGAAATCCAGTGATTTTATTTATTTAGAGGGAGTCTATAAATAGGAAAATATACATTATAAAATAAATAATAAAATAAAAACCCACTTCAAAAATAAATAGGACACAATTAACATTAATCAACAGAATTGCAATCAAAGCCTGGTTGGTTTCTAAGAATTTGTAGTCCAAGAGTGCTAATTTTCTAAGAAAATATAACGCAATATTATTTCCTCTTATTAATTCTAACGTACATGTTGTTTTTGTTTGCTAAAGAAATATGTCTTCTTCAAATTTTAATTTTGTGTACTCATCTATTCCACGTTTTGATGGTCTTTATGATCATTGGAGCATGGTAATGGAGAACTTCTTGAGATCCAAAGATTACTGGAAAGTTGTAGAGAAAGGTGTTGCAGCTTCTACTAATGCACAACCATCAAAAGCAGAAGCATTGAAACTGAATGATATGGTATTCGAAGAGAACTTACAACTGCATATAACCACAACAAAATAGTGTATCATAAAGGAAGAACAAAACCATCCTTAACATGGTGAGAAACTTGCTAGCAAAAGGAAAAGTTCCAAAGAATTTTTAGGTAGAAGCGGTGAATTAAAGCATTCATGTCTTGAATAGAAGTCCTACTTTTACTATTCAAAACAAGACTCCATAAGAGGCTTGGAATGGATGAAAGCTAACTGTTGTGTTAAAAATTAGCACAAACCTTACGGATAATAAAGCACGTGACTTGAACCTTTTATTTATTTATTTTATTGCTTATTTCACCGAGTCAAAACACGTGAGGCTTGTTCACGTAAGTTAGTTCCTATTTTTCTGTTTTAGTCTGTTGAGTGAATAAAGGAAGTGCTGGTGTAGTTAGAGAGAATCGTGGAAGACATGTGCATGGCTCTACACTATAAAGAGTTGTATTGAGATCGTTAAAGTTGCAGAGAAGTACAGAAACGCACTTTCACAGAAACCACTCTCGTCTTCTTCATATTGCTTTCAGTTTTGTTTTATGGTATCAGCGTCAGGTTCTGTAAACTAGTGGAGATTTTTTTTTTCTGTTATCACCATGGATATCTCAAATGGGGGAAGCATTTAGAATGGGATGGAGAAACTTGTGGGTAACAACTACAAGTATTGGAGAATGTGTATGGAGGCATATCTTCAAGGTCAGGATTTATGGGAGTTGGTACAAGGTGCTGATACGATTCCCTCTGAAGCCTCTGAGAATGCCGAGTCGCGACAGAAGTGGAAGATCAAGTGTGGAAAGGCTCTTTTTGCTCTAAGAACGTCAATCAGCAAAGAGTTTATTGATCATGTTCGTGATGTCACCTCTCCAAAAGAAGTTTGGCAAACACTTGAAAGGTTGTTCACCAAGAAGAACACACGGCAAGGTTGCAATTTCTAGAGAATGAATTAGCAACCTTAACATAGGAAGGTATGTCTATTTCAGAGTACTTCTTATGTGTCAAGAGCGTCTGTGCAGAAATTTCAGAAATTGATGAAACAGAAAAAGTCAGCGAAGCTCATCTACGTCGTTATATCATTCTTGGGTTGAAGAAAGAGTATGTGCCCTTTGTTACCTCTATACAGGGGTGGCCAACACAACCCTCCATTGAAGAACTGGAAAATCTGCTCTCAAATCAAGAGATGTTGACAAAACAGATGGGAAGAAACCTCGAGACTGATGTTGTTCTCTTCTCTAAGGGCAAATCAAACACGAGAAACTCATATGGCAGCAAGAGTAGAGAAGAAGACACTAATGCAGAAGAAGATAGTGAGACATACACCAAGAAAACTATCACTTGCTTCAGATGTGGCAGAACTGGGCACATAAAGAAGTACTGTCGAGTGAAACTCTCCAAGGGGAACATTGCATGCACAAGTGAAGAAGATGATCAGCTTAAGTGGGATCATTGTTTTACAGTTGGAGCTATTGAACAAAGCTCAGCTCAAGCTTTTGCAAACTATGCCTACAACAAAGAGGAGGAATGGATAATTGATTCAGGTTGTTCTCATCACGTGACTGGAAACGAAACATTGCTCTCTGAAGTACATGAACATCATGGAAACCGAGTTATCATTACTGCAGATAACTCCACGCATCCAGTAACTAAAGAAGGTGCAGTGGTTATCAATGTAGCTGATGATACTTCCTCAAAAGGTGTAAAACTGCAAGATGTTTATCACGTTCCAGGTTTGACCAAAAACTTAGTTTCAGTCCCACAAATCACTAACTCTGGAAAATATGTGTTATTTGGACCTAAGGATGTTAAAGTACTGGATAATATAAAGGATATAGCTGCTAATGTTATCTTTTCTAGTGAGAAAAAAGGTTCTCTGTATGTTATGTCAGCAGGAGAAGCATATGTGAAGAAGACAAGCCAGACTGAAAATGCTGCAGTTTGGCACGCTCGACTGGGTCATGTTGGATATCAACTATTACAGCAAATTTACTGAAAATGTTGCAGTTTGGCACGCTCGACTGGGTCATGTTAGATATCAACTATTGCAGCAAATTTCATCAAAACGATTGGTGGATGGAATACCTTATTTGAAGAATGTTTGTGAAGATGTAGTTTGTCAAGGATGTCAATATGGTAAATCTCATCACCTCTCATATAAAATGTCAACAAACCGACGTTCTGCAATGTTTGATTTGGTCCATACAGATTTGATGGGACCAACTAAAACACCCAGCTGCAGCGGACAACAATATGTCATGGTATTAATAGATGATTACTCGAGGCTCACCTGGGTAAAGTTCTTGAAGAAAAAGAGTGAAGCACTGTTTAAGTTTGTGGAGTTCAAGGAAGCCATTGAAATAGAGTTCGTGAAAAAGATAAAGTGTCTTCGTAGTGACAATGGTGAAGAATATATGTCAGAAAATTTCTCTAGATATTGTACTAATAATGGCATCCTTCGTCAAATGACTTGTCCAGACATACCACAACAAAACGGGGTTGCAGAAAGGAAGCTTGCACATCTCACTTCAGTTTGCCTTTCATGGTTGCATGATAAGAATCTCCCTCAAGCACTTTGGGCAGAAGCAGTTCAATGTGCATGTCATGTAACCAATAGACTTCCCCCATGGCCAGGTACACAAAAATCTCCTTTTGAAGTCTTGTATGGTGAAAAACCAAATGTAAATTACTTCAGAGTATTTGGCTCTATATGCTACGTCTATATTCCCAAAAGCAATAGAACCAAACTTGACTGAAAAGCAAGGAGGTGTATCTTTGTTGGCTATGATTCTCACAGGAAGGGCTGGAGATGTATGGACCCAAAGATCAAAAAGTTCACTGTTTCTAGAGATGTAGTGTTTGATGAAGTGTCTGCGCCCTTTTCTGCTCCAAAACTGACTGCTCTTGATGATAGAGAAGACATTCTTGAGCTTCTTTTTCATGAACCTGACATGCAAATATCAAGTGATATTGAGAAGGAAAAATAATTACCAGTTGAAAGTAAAGAAGAAGGTGAAGAAGTTGTAAGGCGGTCAACAAGATAGAAAAGGCATCCACGATACTTAGGGATTATAAGGTTAATAGTTGCTCCGTAACTAAATGTTTCTTTGCAGGAACACTAAGTGCAGAGGAACCGACAAGTTATGAAGAAGCTAAGGGCAATCCAGATTGGGAAAAAGCAATGCAAGAAGAGACTGATGCTTTAGATAAAAACGAAACATGGGATTTGGTAACAAGACTAGAAAATTGTGAACCAGTAACGTGCAAATGGGTTTTTTGACTTAAAAAGAAATTTGATGGCACTATTGACAGGTTTAAAGCTCGCTTAGTTGCTCGTGGCTTCTCCCAAAGTTATGGACTGGACTATGAAGAAACATTTAGTCCAGTGGCAAAAATGGCAACAGTAAGAACTATTATCTCACTTGCTGCCACCAAAGGATGGAAGTTGTGGCAACTTGATGTAAAGAATGCTTTCCTTTATGGAGAGTTGGATCAAGAGGTATTTATGCAGCAAACCCCTGGCTTTGTTTTTGAACAATTTCCAGGTCATGTTTGTCGATTGAAGAAAGCACTCTATGGCCTCAAACAAGCTCCACGAGCTTGGTATAGTAAAGTTGCTCAATATCTCAGTTTTTGTGGATTTAAAATTTCTGATTGAGATTCTAGTTTGTTTATAAAGTCAGAATTCAATGTGCATTTGCTGGTGTTATTATATGTTGATGATATGATAATAACCGGGAATAATGAGTCAGAAATCTCAAACTTGAGAAAAATCTTATCTGTTCGTTTTGATATGAAGAATTTGGGGGAGATAAACTGTTTTCTTGGCTTAGAAGTAGAAAAATCAGACCAAGGGTATTTTGTGTCTCAAAAAGCTTACGCAAGATGTCTGCTGGAGCGTTTTCAAATGGGGGAGTCAAAGGAAAAAGCTACTCTAATGGAACCAAATTTGAAGTTGAAGAAAGATGAAGGAAAAGCATTAAAGGATCCTAGGAGGTTCAGATAACTTGTTGGAAGTTTAATCTACTTAACTATCACTAGACCAGAAATTTCATATGCTGTAAGTGTAATCTCTCAGTTCATGCAGGATCCAAGAACCCCTCACTTGGAAGCAGCCAAGAGGATACTACGCTATGTGAAAGGAACTATTGGCCATGGTCTCTTATACAAGAAATCAAATAGCCTTGTATTGAGTGGATTCACTGATGCAGATTGGGTTGGTGACGCCAATGACAGACACTCAACCTCTGGCTATTTTTCTGTTTTAGTCTGTTGAGTGAATAAAGGAAGTGATGGTATAGTTAGAGAGAATCGTGGAAGACATGTGCATGGCTCTACACTATAAAGAGTTGTATTGAGATTGTTAAAGTTGCAGAGAAGTACATAAACGCACTTTCACAGAAACCACTCTCGTCTTCTTCATATTGCTTTCAGTTTTGTTTTATGTTGATCACTTCAAATTTTTCGATTGCATTGCATATGATCATGTTTTAGATGATGAAATAAAGAAGCTTGATGATAAGGGTGAAAAATGTGTTTTTCTGGGTGTAAGTGAGCAATCTAAAGCTTATAAATTATTTAATCCCTTAACCAATAAAATTGTGATTAGTAGGGATGTTATTTTTTATAAAGAAAGCACTTGGAATTGGAATGAACAACAACCTTCTTTAATTTATTGTGATTATGAGATTGAATAAAAAAAGGAGCAACTACCACGCCCAGAAAATACTACCGCTACTACTCTTGAAAATTCTCCAAATGATGTAGAAGCACCAACCACTGCAATAGTGGGGGAACCTCAGGTTGGTTGATCTCGAAAGAGACAATCTTGGATGATAGATTATGTAAGTGGAGATTACTTATTTGATGATGATTTTATAGCTCACCTTGCCTTGTTTGCAGATTGTGATCCCCTCACATTTGAGGAAGTGGATAAAGAAAGAAAATGGCAAATAACCACGGATGAGGAAATCAAATCTATAGAGAAAAATAATACATGGGAATTTGTGGAGCTCCTGAAGGGGCAAAAATCCATTGGAGCCAAATGAGTCTACAAAACAAATCTAAATATAGATGGCGGAGTTGATAAATACAAAGCACGCCTTGTTGTAAAAGGCTATAGGCAAGAATTTGAGGTTGAATATAAAGCATTTTTTGCTCCAGTTGCTAGGCTTGACACTATTCGATTAGTGTTAGCCATGGCTGCCCAAAATTCTTGGCAGATTTATCAATTAGATGTGAAAAAAATCTATATAAATTGAAAAAGGCTCTATATGGATTTAAACAAGCATCATGAGCTTGGTATAGTTGTATATATACATATTTTTCTAAAGAAGGTTTTCAAAAATGCCCTCATGAACATACCCTCTTTACAAAATCTAGAAAAGATGGGAAAATTCTTGTTGTGACTCACTATGTTGGTGATTTGATTTATGTTTGAAATGATATAAGCATGCTTGATGCCTTTAAGGAGAGCATAATGAAAGAACTTGATATGTCTAATTTGAGATTAATGCGATATTTTCTTGGAATTTAAGTTGTGCAAATCATCACTGGCAATTTTGTTTCACAAAAGAAATATGTCCTTGAGATTTTGGACAAGTTTAGAATGAAGGATTGCAATCTTATTTATACTCCAACTAAATGTGGCTCCAAATTGTTGAAGGATGATAAGGCTAATCCGAAAGGAAAATTCTATGGATTTTCTGATAGTGACTATGCTGGAGATGTGGATGATAAAAAATACATCAGGCTTTATTTTTATGATGAGTGATGGAGCTATTTCTTAGTCTTCAAAGAAACAACCACTTTGTCAACTACATAAACTGAATTTGTAGCTGTTGCAGCTTGTTCTTATCAAGCTATATGGTTAAGAAGATTGTTTGAAGCACTTTAGAGTCAAGAAAAAGGTGCAACAACAATTTATTGAGACAATGTTTCAGCAATTAAAATTTCCAAAAATCCAACTTTGCATGTACGAAGCAAACATATTGATGTGAGATATCATTTTTTGCGCGACATGCAGTAATGATGATATTAATTTGGTATTTTGCAAAAATTAAGATCAAGTGTCTGACATTATGATTTACGTGTATTTTTACTAAAAAGAAATTGAATTTTCCTTTCGGAAAACATTTGTTTCTCAAACGTTCGTTTGTTAAAAATATATTTACGTGTATTTTTACTAAAAAGAAATTGAATTTTATTATATGCAATTTATATTCTGTATAATTATCTTGTGCCAAGCCAAAAAAAGGAAAAGAGAGTTTACTTTGCTTGTTTAAAAAAATTAATATGCATGTGACTGTAATTTGATCTCATTAATTAAATTAAATCCTTATTGATTTTCTTTTTACTGTGTTGTTAAAATTTTATTAATTATAGTTATTAGTATCTATATTCATGATTTATTGGTTTGTAAAAAGGAAACCATGTTAATAGATGAACTCTTACCCAATATATCTGACTCTCTGTTGGATCGCCTGCCAATGATGTTGTTAACTGTGGTTACATCCACCATTTCATTTATGTATGACGGTCGTATGGCCCTCGGTTTACATGTTACTTATTACTCTCTCTCTTTTTTTTAGATGTTTATTGTGTTTGGAATAGTGGTTATAAAAGTTAGTCTTTTATGATATGATTTTTGCAAATTTAAGATTAAGTAAATGTCTGGTTGTATAAATGTGATTTATATTTAAATTGACAATAGTATAAGTTACTTTTTTGAAATTGAAACCGGTTTGAATGATAACTTTAAAAAGCAAATTTAGATTAAAAAAAATGATTGAAAAAACGTGAATCATATTAAATACTCCTAAGACATAGTATGTACTATATGTATATGTATTGTGATAATTTCACAAAAAATTAGAAATTATAAAAAAGTGAAAAAAGTTAACTTGGAAAATTTGGTAATGCTAGAATACTTAATTAAATATAGTTAATTAAAAATAATACAAGTATAAAGTTTTTTATCGGATAATACATAGCTAATTGGCCATGAATTGAAAATGAGTTTTATGACCCGAGACCATTAAGAAATAAACACAACTTTCTACCTTCAACAAAAATCAAATCGATCACTAGAGCATAATTTAAAAATTTATCAAGTAATTCTCACCAATTAAATTTCTCATAAACCTAAATCAAAGTATTGCCACAAAAATTTATCTCCTTATTATAAGTTTATTTTACCTAATTCTCTTACATCTTTCTCTATTTCTAATGAGAATTAAGTAGGGATAAAAATGGAAAACAATGCTATCAACTTTTAAGTGAATTTATATTTATGACAAAAAATTTTATTTAAATAAACTATAATAAGAATCAGAATACTATTTCAATTAAAAAAGTGAGACCCAATATCTTTCTTTCATAAGTTGTTTTTTTTTTCTTGTCATGGTGAAAAATCTAAAAGTAAGAAATTTTGACTTATGGGTTAAGCTATTTTTTTCTACTTTCCAAAAGCCCAATTAAAAAAAGATATTCCAAACGCTTGAAAAAAAATATCCAAAAACATTTGATCTAACTATTGTTTCCTCAATCTTTGGGGGGTCTAAAAACTATCCCACACACACCCAAATGGTGACAGGAGATAGCTGAAATATATATTTCCTTATTCAATTTAGTGAAATTGTATTGCCCATCCACTTAATTTGTGTTACTTATCTACCAGAAACATTAGGGAAAAAAGTGAATGAAGAGAGTAATAAGAAATGAAAAGGACAAAGACACGTCTCAACCAAAAACGAAGTTGCCATATTTGGGATATTTAAGGTAAGAGATTCTAAAATCACATCTCCGAAATAAATTTAAATTAGAAAAAGAAATCGAACAAGAGATAAACTACGCATGAACATCCTAGTATAGGTTAAAGAGACTGGTTTATTTTGTCAAACTTAACCCCAATTGTCCTATGGGCATAAAATATATATCCTCCAAATCTTAATATAAAAGCCATTTATTTTTTATTTTTTTGAATCAAGGAAGCAAAATAAATTATTCAATTATAGCATATACTACGTATCATTAGATTAAATATAATTTTATAAGACAAATAAATTAATTTAAATAAAAAATATAAACATTGAATCTAACTTATTTAGTTTTTTTAAACTCACAAATAAAAATTAAGAAGGGGAATGAGGGAGTATGTAGATGCATGAAAACTGTTATTGATATGACAATTGTTTATTATCTGGTTCTGGTTCTGGTTCACAGTAAATAAATTTTATATTGTGAAATTTCTTATGTTATATTCCATGTTAATTTACATGTTATCGTGTATTAATTAAAAGATTACGATGAGCAATATTCGAGCCCATATTACTATTTCGCGAGCGGGTAATATGATTGACAAGATTGCGGGACACAATCCCTTATCCACAACTCGCGTCCGGAAATCCAAAGGATCTTTTGGCAGCATATCCGAGGACGGCTCAATCGATCCACTTCGGTGCCCCGATTTCACGATTTCTTGCTTCCCACTTGGCGCGTCCCCAAATCATAGGTACTTCATCTCCTCTCGTGCACTTGTAATCTGCAAACTGATTGTATCTCTATGAAGAATAGAAGCCGTAAGAATCATCTTCATCAATGACAACATTTTCTACTGACTTCCTCCCGCGACCCATTCCGCACAGAATCCAGCCGAAGGAGCCTGCTTCACTTTCAAAATCAAACCCCTACGCTCCGATTACTTGTAAGATCCCGCTTCTAAATGACGCTAGCAATCGAAGGAACTCGGCACAAGCCCGGGTTTATTCTGAAACAAGACCCAAACACTACCCAAATTTTGACTTCAAAGATACCCACCTGATGAAAGCTCTCAACAGGTCCTCGAAAGTAGGCAAATACAACGATTCCCTGTACTTTCTCCAGCGAATGGTCAATAAGGGTTACAAACCTGATGTCATTCTCTGCACAAAACTCATCAAAGGGTTCTTCAACATTAAGAAAATCGACAAAGCCATTCGGGTCATGGAAATACTGGAGAAGCACGGTGAACCCGATGTGTTCGCCTATAATGCAGTGATTAGTGGGCTGTGCAAGGCTGACCGAATTGACTTTGCCAACAAGGTGCTTGATAGAATGAAGAGCAGAGGTTTTTCTCCTGACGTCGTCACCTACAACATATTGATTGGGAATCTTTCAGGCAGGGGAAAGCTTGAGTTGGCTTTAAAGGTTTTGGATCAGCTATTGAAAGATAAGTGCGAGCCCACTGTAATTACTTACACAATTTTGATAGAAGCAACCATCCACGAGGGTGGTATTGATGAGGCCATGAAGCTTTTGGATGAGATGTTATCAAGAGGGCTGCAACCTGACATGTATACGTACAACGCAATCATCCGAGGCATGTGCAGACAAGGGTTGTTAGATCGAGCCTTTGAGTTCATTTTGACTATAAGTTCTAAGACCTGTGCCCCGGATGTGGTTTCGTACAATATTCTGTTGCGAGGACTTCTGAATCAAGGAAAATGGAAGGAGGGAGAGAAGTTGATGGCTGGTATGATTCAAAGAGGTTGCGAACCAAACGTGGTCACTTACAGCATTTTGATCAGCTCACTTTGTCGTGACGGGAAAGTTGAGGAGGCTGTAGATGTGTTGAAGGCTATGAAGGAAAAGGGGTTAACTCCTGACGCTTATAGCTATGATCCGTTGATCTATGCTTTCTGCAGAGAAGGTAGAGTTGATTTGGCAATAGAATTTCTGGAGATTATGATCTCTGATGGCTGCTTGCCAGATATTGTTAATTACAACACAATTTTGGCCTCTCTGTGCAAGAATGGAAAAGCTGATGAGGCTCTCAACATCTTTGAGAAGCTTGAAGAGGTGGGTTGTCCTCCAAATGTCAGTTCTTATAACACAATGCTCTGTGCACTCTGGAGCAGTGGAGACAAAATTAGAGCGTTGGGGATGATTTTGGAGATGGTAGACAACGGAATCGATCCCGATGGGATTACATATAACTCACTCATATCGTGTTTGTGCCGAGATGGAATGGTGGATGAGGCCATTGGGTTGTTGGTGGACATGGAAGGTAGCAAGAATCAGCCGACAGTTATCAGCTACAACATTGTTCTTCTTGGGCTGTGCAAAGTACACAGAATTGTCGATGCCATTGAGGTATTAACTGCAATGGTCGAAAAGGGATGTCGGCCAAATGAGACCACATACACATTATTGATTGAAGGGATTGGTTTTGCTGGATGGCGAAATGAAGCAATGGAGCTGGCCAATTCCCTTGTTAGTATGGATGCTATTTCTCAAGATTCATTCAAACGTTTAAGCAAAACCTTCCCTATGCTTGACGTGTACAAAGAGCTCACTTTATCAGAAATTAAGAGCTAGATTCTTGGAAATTAATTGATTTTATTCTGGTCTTCTCGCTGGGATTTTAATTTGAACCCACTTCTATGTGGACCGCTGAATTCGATGCTGTGCCCGACGGCCTTTCTTCATTCAAAATTAGACAGATTTCAAGATGGATTTCTGGCAGAGGAAGGATCCAGGAGTCCACTACTTCAACATCGGTGCGGACTCCGTCATTGGGAGGACAGAAAACGTCAAGAGCGGACGACGATTATACATTGCATTAAGTTACACTGATCAAGATTGTTCCATATTTATATTCCTGCAACAAGTTCTGATCTATAACTGAACCATGTTAAAATTGCCGTCGGTTGACAATTTCAATATTTTCTGTTGCGACCACGAAATTGATAATTTATCCAATTCCCTGCCCGTTTTCAAAATTCGCTTTAACATCTAGCATATCTTTTATATAGAGATGTATAAGTTTTGTGTGAAGTCAAATTATGTGATTTGACTTATGATTAATACTGTTTTGTTAACTTAATTTAGTTGTTAGTATTTATTTCAGTAATCAGGCGATTTGAGTTTGAATTATTTAAAGTTTATTAGTATATCTCAAGTATTTCTTCTCATACAACACATAAGTCATTCTTTCTAATTATACTCAAATTTATTTGGGATCTCAACAGTGTTTTTACGCTTCCTGAAAACTTATTGTAAAACATCTTGATCAAATAAATGTGGGACACAGCAGACTAAAGTTGGTAAAGGTCCCCCATTCTTGAGATAACTAAGAAAACAGAAGTTTCATAAGGACACACTCAACAAATGAAAAATGGGCGCGTAGGAGCAGAAAGTCCCGTCCAGATATAAAAGGAAGTCTACCAACCCTTTTCAAGTCACACTTCCATATTTATTCGCATTCTCGTTTTACAGAACTCTTTGTTTTTCTCAAACATAGAATCCTATGTTAACTCAATCACCTAATTTCACAAAAAAGCCCCTATACTGTTGAGGTTATGGCCGCCGGATGATAGCAAATCACCGCTGATCTGAGGCCAGATCCTTCTCAGACAAAACTCGAATTTTCTTCACAATTCGATAGAGCTCGACGAACATCAAAATTCGATAGGGAAATGCCCTTGACCCCGTGTAACATGGTAGCAGAATAGCAGATCTCAGTTCTCATGTGACAAGTTTTGAGAAAAAATCGGTCTGGTTCAATTATGCCTTGGACCTGTATATTACTATTTATAGATCTGAGAGCCAATAGTACAATAACATGTGTCCCTATTGAACTATTCTAGAATACATGATACAATATTCATTTACAAATAATAGGCAGAGTTATTTTATTTCTAACTCCCTCCTTTAGTTAGGACCCTCTTCTTCTTCTTTCCTGACAGATAGATTGTTGTAAGAATTTCAGATGATTGAGGTCAACAGTCATTCCCAGCTTATCACAGAGGAGACAAAAACGTGCTTGATGTAGTTGCTTGGTTAGACAATCAGCCACTTGAGAATCAGTAGGAACATACTCAACTTTGAGGGCTTTAGCAAGGACTTGATCTCTTACAAAATGGATGTCAATTTCTATGTGTTTAGTTCTTGCATGGTGGACTGGATTTGAGGCAAGGGCTGCTGCACTAGTATTATCACACCAAATTATTGGTGCCTTTTGCTGATTCAGACTCAACTCAGTCTGCAAAGACCTGATCCATTTGAGCTCCGAGGCTGTATTTGCAAGAGAATGATATTCTGACTCACAGCTAGACCGAGAAATGACTGGCTGCTTCTTGGATAACCAGGTGATCAGAGAATCTCCAAGAAAAACGCAGTAGCCTCCAACTGATCGTCAGTCATCTGGGCAAGAGGCCCAATCAACATCAAAATATGCAGAAAGATTGAGAGACCGATCAGGTTTAATGTGTATGCCATGGTGAGTGGTGCCTCTTAGATATCTCATCACCTGTTTTACTACCTTCCAGTGCTCAGTGCTTGCTTGGGAGAGAAATTGACTTAATTTCCCAACACTGAAACTGATGTCTGGTCTGGTGTTGCACAAGTATTGAAGTGCTCCCACTGCACTGCGATATTCAGAAGGGTTAGGAAGTAGTTCACCAGAATGTGTTGAAAGAGACTTATGAGCAGCCATGGGTGTGTAGCATGGTGAAGAATTTGTCATGTTAAATTTGTCCAGAAAGTCACATATATACCGTCCTTGAGTAAGATACAGCCCAATATGATCTCTATGTGCCTCAATCCCAAGAAAATAGTGAAGAGGACCAAGATCCTTGAGAGAAAAGATACTATGCAGTTTTGAGGCAAAGCATTTCAGACTATGTGAGTTACTACCGGTAACAAGAATGTCATCCACATATATTAAAATCATCAATATTTGAGTTGAGTTTGAGTAAACAAAGAGAGAGATATCACTCTTGGAATTTGTGAAACCCCAACCTAAGAGAACACTTCGTAATCTATCAAACCATGCCCTAAGGGCTTGCTTCATACCATAAAGAGCCTTGGAGAGTTACAAACATATGTAGGTTGGGAGGAATCAACAAAACCCTCTGGCTGCTCCATATAAACAGATTCAGATAAAAAAAACCATTAAAAAAGGCATTGTTTATATCAAGTTGTCTAATTTCCCAGTTGAGAGCAATAGCAATGGTCAAGATAATACGAATGGTAGAGGCTTTAATCACAGGACTGAAGGTTTCATAAAAATCAATACCTTCAGTTTATTGAAATCCATTAGCAACGAGTCTTGCTTTTTCGTTTAGCCAAGGTACCATCTAAGTGATATTTGGACTTGAAGACCCATTTGTTATCGACCACATTTTGTGTGGGCAGAGCTTGACAAGAGTCCAAGTAGAGTTCCTTTGGAGAGCATTAAATTCTTCAACCATGACTTGCTTCCAATGAGGTAACCAAAGTGCTTCCTTGGCTGTTCGAGGAGCACGTCTGAGGCCAACATAGGGAGTTTTGGGCTTTGTGATTCCATGCTTGCTTCGAGTTTGCATGGGATGAGCATTTACAATGTCTTGCTGTGGAATAGAGATAGGTGCAGCTGGTATAAACTCAGAGATGACAGGAGAGACAAAATTGGGAGACGTCACTGGACGTGATCTGGATGCTGAAGATGTAGTTAAGACTGTATTGTCAGCAATAGGAGAAGCCCCCTGAGCAGGAGCTACATCAGTAGGTAATGTAGATACTTTAGGTGTGCTTGTGTCGTGAAGCAGATCAGGTAGATAAGCAGCTACAGGGGAAGCTTGATTGACATCTGATCGGTCATGAGGAACAGAAGTGATGGAACCAGAATGTGCTCTGCCAGTGGTCAAACCGAGAGCCAGATCACTCCTAGCTGAACTAATTCTGTGAGTGTCCTGGCCGAGGACTTGATCTTCACAAAAAATAGGAGAAGTAGTTGCAAAAGTCACAATTTCTAGTTGTGGAGGCTTCTGAAACACAAGAAAACCATTAGTAAAAGGGTATTCCTTTTCATTAAAGATGACATGTCGGGAGATATAAATCCGGCCTGTGGAACTTAGGCATTTGAACCCTTTGTGAGATCCACTGTACCCAAGAAAGACACACTTGGTGCTATGATATTGTAACTTGTGATGATTATAGGGTCGAAGACAAGGGAAGCAAGCACAACCAAAGATTTTAAAACTCCTATAATCAAGTTTCTTGTGATATAGGAGCTCAAATAGGGACAAATTCTTCAGAGAGGACTGTAGGTAATCTATTGATCAGATAGGTTGCAGTAGAGAAAGCTTCCCACCAATAGGAAGTGGGCATGTGTGCATGAACTAACAATGTGAGACCTGTTTCTACTATGTGACGATGCTTACGTTCAACTCTTCCATTTTGTGCGGAATATGTGGACAAGAATGTCTGAAAATAATACCATGTTCATCAAGAATGGCTTGAAAACTTCGAAACTTACCACCCCAGTCACTTTGAAGGACTTTAATTTTTCTTTCAAAAAGATTTTCTGTCATGCTCTTAAAAAGCTTAAATGCAAACAATGATTGGGCACGGTGAGGAGATGAGGTCGGCGAGGAGAAATAAGGTGGAGGAACAAAGGTGGAGATGGGCACGGCATGAGGAAAGGCGAAGGAAGGTCCTAATGTCGGGGACGAAGCTGGGAAAAATTGGGGGCCGAGAAAGGTAGACAGAGGTGGTAAAGTGGAGTGATTAGGGTTAGGTGGAATAGAGGAAGAGGACCATGTGGCGGACTCTGACGCTGAGACTGAGTGTGGAAGGACAAATGTGACAATGGAGTCACGAGTTGGCTGGTGTGTGTGAACGGGGGGAAAACTAGGGTTAGGGTTTTCAGACAAGGTGGAGGTGGTGGCTAGGGTTGATTGGTTGGTGGAAATCCCAGAAGATGCCATTTCTAACTTTTATGGCTCTGATACTAAGACAAGTTTTGAGAAAAAATAGGTCTCGCTCAATTATGCCTTGGACCTGTATATTACTATTTATAGATCTGAGAGCCAATAGTACAATGACATGTGTCCCTATTGGACTATTCTAGAATACATGATACAATATTCATTTACAAATAATAGGCCGATTTATTTTATTTCTAACTTCATGTTTTGATTCCAACTTTATAAAAGCAGCTGCGTCAATGTTGTAAATGCCATGAAAGGGCAAAACTTATGGCATACACCAACATGTTTTAACAAACGAAAAGAGCTCAGCACGTGCAAACATATATAACTACACAAATCGCCTCGCAGAAATGCAAAATTTGCACATAGGCAGAATCATTCAAGTATGCTAATCTTTACGGGCAGATTACAATTATCTCAAAATGGTTCCATTCTTCAAAATCTTCCTTTCAACTAATTTCTGATGCAAATCATTAGCCTCTTCAATCATCCCCTCATCAGCAACAGCTTTAATTATAGCCAAATATATCCTGTCATCCGGCTTGTATTGATCTTTTATCATCATATCTAGAACTTGAATGGCAACATCGACCTTTTTTTGTCTGCATAATCCAAGGATGACAAGTTTGTAAGCAGAATTCCCAATGTTATGCTCCTTCTTACACGTCTCATGTAATAGCTCCGCAGCATCCTCCACTTGCCCTGCTCGGCAAAATCCCCAAATCAGAGTACGGTGGGTAATTTCATCTGGAATGAATCCTTTTTCTACCATTTCACTGTATAACTCTTTTGCTTTCTCCATAGATCCCACTTTAGCCAACCCATCAATTACAGTATTATAGGTGATCAAACAAGGAGAACAGCTAGTACCGACCAAAAAGTGGAGTAATTGGATGCCCTCATCCACAAATCCCTGTTTACACATAGCACCTATAAGAGTATTGTAAGTAACAATGTCTGGTGAACAGTTCTGACAAACCATTAAATTGTAAAAGCTTATTGCACGATCTAGAAGCCCACTCTTACACAAGCCATTAATCAGAATATTGTACGTAATAACTGTGGGAGGTCTGGAAGTCTCATTCATGATCATCAAAATCTCATCGACTCCATCCCAACATCCATGGTTACAAAGGGAGTGGACCAGAGTGTTGTATGTCACATTATTGGGCTGCATCTCATAGGATAGAAGACTTAAAATAACCAGAGCAGTGTCCTCAAATCTCCCCTGTTTACAAGTGAAATTAACGAGACTGTTATATGTAATAATATCTGGGTAACAGCCCTCTGTTGCAATATCTTCCAATACTTCTAAGGCCCGAACAGTGCCACAATATTTGCATACCAGCTCAATTAGAACTGTGTACGTGATCAAATAAGGAGGACATCCCTTTCTCAATTGGTCCCTCCAGAAACTAACAGCCTGATCAAATTCTCCATTATCAAACATGCAACGAATTATTGTATTATATGTAATTACATCAGGGGAGCAACCACTCGAGCTCATATCCCCCAGAATATCAATAGCAAATCTTAAATGACCTCTTTTACACAGCCCACCAACAATCATGTTGTATGTAATTATGTCAGGAATACCACCAGACATTATCATAATTTTCAGGATTCCGCAAGCTTTATCTATCTGACCTAATTTAATAAAGCCTCGAATTAAATTTGTACAAGAAGGGAAGTGAGGAATTTGATTTTTCCGAGCCATAACATCAATCAATCTTGCCGCGGCTTTTAATCTTCCTTGTTTGCAGACATTCTGAAGAATTGTATTGTTTGTTTCCTCGTCATTACTGACAAAAGGCCCTTCCAGCAACAAATTTGAAGAGTCTATTGTCTTGTCTGAATCCAGTTGTTTCCTAAACTTCCTCCCATTACCATTACCAATATCAAAATCTTCAAAGCCCAAATTTTTATGATCAACTTCATTGACACTATCAATAGAAATACTTCTCTGAAAACTCCTACACTGCAAAATATGCATTTTTCTTGAAGATTTGAGGCTTGTACACCGGAAAGAGTTTAGGCTAAAGGAAGATGAATTTGTTCCTGAGAAATTATCAAAAGCACAGCTCTCCTGCATGTGACACCCATATAGGCCGTGTAAATGACTGAATCTGAACATAATATTCTGTAGGGTAACTGCATGTCCCATCTTTGTCCACGAATCTCGGCTAACCTCTCTCAAGCTATAAAAATCTATATGTGCAATCCATATTCTTTCAAACTCGATGAAGACAGGAACAAAAGGGCTTGGTTCAGATTGATAAAATCCACGGGTAGACAACAGTAAATTCACCTTTTCCTCTGCTGGTGCACATCTAAAACCGGGCCTGTGAAAGTGTTTAAAAAAGATTACTCATTGCCGAGTGTGTGTATATATATTGAATATCAGAGAGCAACTAGAAAACCAAAAACCCAAAACTTCTAAATTCTATTATATATGACCAAGCATCGACTCAGCGAAGTCGGCAACTAATTCTTCAAAATAAAAATTATAACACCCGAAAGATAAACCTCTCATATAGACAAAATGAAACACAGCTAATACTGGTAACATACTTAAATACCATCAAAAAATCACAATTTTAGAAGCGCCGCTGAGTGCCATGAGTAAAATTTAATGACGGGAAAGATTGAAGATGGGAAATCCATGGACCCAACAGGAGATAAGGAAAAAAATTGGAAGAGTGAATAACAGACGAGGAGCTAAGGACTGAAGCAAAGAAAGGAACTTACGATTGATTTTGGTCTCCACAATCCCCTCTCCTTCGATGCGAAAAACGGAAAAGGCGCAAAGCATGAACGAGGGAGTCAGGGACGTTGGCGCGGGACAGAGACGTTAAACTAGGGTTGCACCGAGAGTCAGGGACGTTAATGTCCCTAACAATTTCTCCTCTTCGTTAATCTGGCAGCGCAATGCTGAGGGAGAGTCGACTATGGGATGGGCCACATGGGCCTTCTTACATACTCCCTCCAAATTTAAATATGAAATAAAATTGATGTTTTTTAGAGATTAAAAAAGAAAAAATTCCAAATAAATACTATTTGAATTTGCAAAATCCTCCAGAAGTCTGTCGAATTTGTAAAAAAGACGGAAGTGAAAAGGGACGCATGAGGGATATGCAAATTCGGGTAAAATTACCTTTTTACCCTTATTTTTAAATATAAAAAAAATGCCCTCACTGAGGGCCGCCGCCGGAGGACTACTAGCAATGGCCGGACGGACGGCATACCGGTGGGGATGGGGGTTTTTTTTTTTGGGGGGTTTTTTTTGAGAGGGGGTGGGATGTTTTTTGAAAAAAAACAAAACAAAATATATTGAAAGTATGGGGGGTGAGGTTCGAACCCCCACCCCCCATCTGAGTTAAATTTTTTGTTCCTTCATTATATATATACATTAACAAATATATATATTCTTCTTAACATTTTTTCAATTGTATTTTACCATTCCACAAACACAAATTATCATTCCGCAAACGCGAGTTACCATTCCACAAATGCGAATTACCATTGTTTTTACAGGGTTCACTTTTTTACTCTTTGATGTATGTTTTTTAAAACAAACAAAAAATGCACTTTTACCATTCCACAAACGCAAATTACCATTCCGCAAACGCAAATTATCATTCCACAAATGTGAATTACCATTATTTTTACAGGGTTCCCTTTTTTACTCTTTGATGTATATTTTTTTTTTTAAAAAAAAAATGCACTTTGAAGAGGGAATGGTAATTTGCGTTTGTGGAATGGTAATTCACGTTTTGCGGAATGGTAATTTGCGTTTGTGGATTGGTAAAAGTGCATTTTTTTTGTTTTGAAAAATATACATCAAAGAGTAAAACAGGGAACCCTGTAAAAACAATGGTAATTCGCGTTTGTGGAATGGTAATTCGCGTTTGCGGAATGGTAATTTGCGTTTGTGGATTGGTAAAAGTGCATTTTTTGTTTGTTTTGAAAAATATACATCAAAGAGTAAAACAGGGAACCCTGTAAAAACAATGGTAATTCGCGTTTGTGGAATGGTAATTCGCGTTTGCAGAATGGTAATTTGCGTTTGTGGAATGGTAAAAGTGTTTTTTTTAAAAAAAAAAAAAAATATACATCAAAGAGTAAAAAAGGGAACCCTGTAAAAACAATGGTAATTCGCGTTTGTGGAATGGTAATTCGTGTTTGCGGAATGGTAATTTGCGTTTGTGGAATGGTAAAAATGCATTATTATTTTTTGTTTTAAAAAACATACATCAAAGAGTAAAAAAGGGAACCCTGGCGGAATGTCACTGAGTTCAGTGAATACAGTCTAATATTAGACTTTTTGTAAACCTCAAGCCTTTGGCTTGCCCATGTATTACAAAAAAAAAAAAAAGAGGAACCCCGTAAAAACAATGGTAATTTGCGTTTGTGGAATGGTAAAATACAATTGAAAAAATGTTAAGAAGAATATATATATTTGTTAATGTATATATATAATGAAGGCTACTTGATTCTGTGTGGGGGGTGGAGGGTTCAAACCCCACCCCCACACTTTCAATATATTTGTTTTGTTTTTTCAAAACTCCCAAAAAAAAAAACCCCCACCCCCACCGATGGCGCCTACGGCGGCCTAGCCGGTGTGCGCCCCCTCGGCCGGCCGATGGCGGCCCTCCGGTGAGGGCATTTTTAATTTTTATTTATTTATTTAAAAGTAAGGGCAAAAAGGTAATTTCACCCGAATTTGCATATCCCTTATAGGTGTTTGGTACCTCTCGTCTTTTACAAATTCGACAAACTTAGGGGTTTTGCAAATTCAAATGGTATTTATTTAGAATTTTCCCATTAAAAAAATTAATTAAATTATTTTAGAGTATTTTTATTTTTTCCCACGACTAATTAGTTTAACTAATTAAATAATACATAATTTAAGGATACACAACATATGATATGATTAAATAACTTATTTAGTTTCCTTAATTTCTTCAAAAAAAACAATCATATCTTATATTTAGGACCGAGGAAATAGTTTATTTTGTAAAGATGAGGTTGCAAGCTTAGTCAAAAGCCTATTCGATATAAAGAAACCGTGTGACCAACAACTCAACATGGTTGGCTTACAATATGATGAACTAAAATTTGAATGCTTATTAAAAAAGATGCGCATTTAATACTTGAAGGTTACCTAAACGCACAGCCAACAATGGGCTTGTTTGGATTGAGCGTTAGGAGAGCGTTTGCGGTAGAGTTTTATGGGCTTTGGAGAAAAAGTTCAACGTGGTGTGTTTGGGTTCAGCATTAAGTTCACTGGACTTAACGCTCACAACGCTCAAAAAGCCCGTTAAGGAAAATGCTCAAGAAATCAGCTTTTTCCTAAATGCTCTCAGCTTTTTGACGTGAGCCTCGCCATTTCTACCACCATTAATCCAAACACAAATCATTATCTACAACCTGACTTTTTTCCTACCGAGCTTTTTTTAAAGTTAGATAGCTTTTAAGTCACCGCTCCTACTACTAACCCAAACAGGCCCAATATCATTATTATTGTTGATGAATCTAATAATTAAAATTAAAATATTTTTAAGGCTTGAAATTCATTATTCAAAGATATATGATATAAAATATTGGAGGTTCCGGCCTCAAAACTAATACCCCATGTGTTAAACGAAGCTAATCAACTAGCTTACATATATTATAAAAATTAGACAAGTCAATTATCTATAAAGTTTTGTATTGATTTTCTTAAATGACC
This sequence comes from Acacia melanoxylon, assembly GCA_019022615.1. NCBI lineage: Eukaryota > Viridiplantae > Streptophyta > Magnoliopsida > Fabales > Fabaceae > Acacia > Acacia melanoxylon. Next base: position 617,561 of record JAFJYJ010000059.1, read on the forward strand.
ATTATTTTTAAGGGTTAAGGTGCAGATTGGCAAACCAACTATTACCCGAGGAGTATCTGGCACAAAAATTAATTGAGGGTACCTTAACTATCAATCAACAATTAAAAAGTGAAAAAAAAAACAATGTCATTAAACTACCCTGTCACTGTCTTAATGTCTCCCTCTCCCTCTCGTTTTTGTTTTTCATTGACTGTCACAATGTCGGCGACCTCAGCGTCTCCAGAGCTTCCATTGTTGCTGGGTGTTCCACTCACTGTCTTGAACTCATCAAGGTCCGTATGCAGCTTCAGGGCGAGAATCACGCACCGAAACCAAATCCAGCAGTCCACAGCCTCCGACCGACACCTGCCTTGCACCCTGATTTCGTCCCTTGATGCCACAGGCAACAGCCGCCGTTGCCACGGCGCCTGCTCACGTGGATTCTATCTTTGTTGGTGTTTGCCTTATCCAACAAGAAGGCATAATCGTTCTTTTCTCTAGCGTCTTTGCCATCGTCCTTCGCCAGTGCCTAATATTTGTACGTAATTGTGATAGTTGCTATTTTTTAATTGTTATTTGATATTTTTTCACTTTTTAATTGTTGATTGATAGTTAAGGTACCCTCAATTAATTTTTGTGCCAAATGCTTATCGCGTAATAGTTTGTTTGCTAATTTATACCTTAACCCTATTTTTAATCATGTGAGTATATTGAAACTATATCAATATAACTTTTATGTCATACATAAATTTAGTTATAAGGGTAGTTTCAACAAACTAATCAATATGACAAAAAAGGGAAATCAGTATCTTAGGATCAAAATAACGGAAAAAAGAAAACACCACTTAGACTTCAAAATCTAAAATCAGTGATTTCATACTAAAATGCCTAATCAATTCTGCTACAAAAGTGTAGTGAATTCCTATGCTATTGAGGATTTTTAAGTTCAAATAATATTTTTGTCTTTTTATCATCAAAATAAGCTCCTCAACTAGCTTTTATATTGAAGGTATAAAGACATAACTTTTATTGGATATGATTATGTTTTATTAATATTTTGAGACTGTAAATATTTATTGAAAGTATTAAGAATATTTAATTATCATGATTTTTTCACCCTCAGTTAAATTTCCCATGCCTCTACTTAAAACAAGTAAAACTTAATCATTTAAAAATTGTGATTTTAAACATTCTATTAAAATATTTTAATTTTTTTATTTCAGGGCTGTAATTTTTAACTTCTTAAATAATATGCTAAATTTGTTCACTTGTCCCTCTGGGGACATTTGAATAAGATTTTTCTAAAAAGAAAAATTGCTAAAATCCCATATAAAGCTAACTAAAATAGTGAAATTTCAAATAAGGACCATGAATTTAACAAATCACTATTTAAGTCATTGACCTGATTTGGGATTTTGAAATGTGGATAAAGTGACTTTAATGCCCTCTAATCTCTCCTCTTAAAAGATTTGAACGCTTTTGTTAAAACCATTACTAAACTTGTCAATCTCATTACGAATTTTGTGAAGCCGTTTTATTGTTCACCTTCTTCCTCAACGTCCTTTTTATTGTTCGACTTTTTACTTTTGTTAAAACCATTACAATTCTTGTAAATCTCATTATGAACTTTGTGAAGTTGTTTTATTGTTCACATTCTTCTTCCTCAACTTCTATTTTACCGTTCACCTTTTTATTTTTGTTAAAGTCATTACAATTCTTGTCAAAACCATTACTAAACTTGTACAATCTCATTACTAATTTTGTGAAGTCCGTTTCACTATTTACTTTCTTTTTCAACATCCTTTTTATTGTTCACATTTTTACTTTTGTCAAAAACATTACATTTCTTGTCAAAACCTTGTCAATCCTATTACTAATTTTGTGAAGTCTGTTCTACGATTCATCTTCTACTTCCTCAGCCTCCTGAGCTTGTTTTACTGTTCACCTTCTTCTTCGTCATCCTCCTAGTTTCTTCCAATAACACCAATTTCAATCTTTCTCCACCTTCGCTCTAACTTAGCTTTGTCGTTGACACTCTCATTGAAGCATTCTCTCCCACTTTCTCATTATCTCCCGCCATACTTGCTATACCATGAGGGGCTTGGAGTCATCCCAAGTGGAGTATATAACAACGATCATCAAGAGATGAAGAGAGAGGAAGGGGGAGAGAGAGCGTGTGAAGATGTAGAGAAAGAGAGCGAGAGATGAAGAGAGGAGACATTTTGGTAAAAATACTTAAATTTCAAAATCCTAGATTCCTCCATATCACCTCTGCGTCCTTTTAATTTTTTAACAGACATTTTGGAATTTTATATAATATTTATATGTGATTCTCCTAAAAAAAGATCTCGATTTTTGCACAAAGCCATTAATAAAAATTGATCCGACTCATTTAAAGATCTCACCAAAATCATGTTATAAATAGGAGGTTCAATTTTCTACCATAAATTTTGAGATTTAACCGAATCTATCCCATTTTTATTCGAAAGAATCTCTCCCTTTATATTTTAACATTAAAAAAGGGAACCAATCAACATAACAAAAACATTTCAATATGTCCACGTCAGAACCTTTCGGCTTTTTGAGGCGTCATCCCTTCCACGCGGTGGGAATTCCTCCAAGCACCAACGCTCAATATTTAATAACCTCAATTTCTAGACGTTCCTTTTTTCCCCAAACATTCGCAAACACACTGTCCTTTCTCCGAAAATTAATGAGGTTATTTCTCATGCCATCAGGGAAGACTCGTTAGGTTTTTTCCTTCTTAGTAAAAAAAAGGAAGAATCAAAATCCGTCTCAGGGGCACATGTGTGACACAAAATTATATTATCACTATCTTAATATGTTGCCTAACTTTCCTGTGAATCGAGGGTCTGTTTGGTTAGAGGTTTTTTGAGATGAGCCGAGGGATGGAGATATATAAAAATACTGCTTGATTGGAAGGAGAATAAAAAGAAAATGATATAATTAAACCCCCTATTGACAAAAATAAAATAAAATAAAATAATTCCCCTCACCTATCCTTCTAAAACAAATAAGAAACCAAACCTCCCCTCTCCTTTTGTTGAACCAAATAAACCTATAACCTCCCCTAACCTAATTTTCCTCATTTAACCTCACCTCCATTCAACTAAATAAAACTTTATTCCCCAGGTAATAATAAATGTGAGTATTTTTTATTCATGGTTATTAAGAAGTTGCCAAGTGCACCCAAAACGTATGTCATTCAAGCCAATTTCCATTTCTTTTTTCTTACGGAAATCTGTTTGTTGATCAGCTGGACCAAATAATTCTTCTTCCGGATTTACCCCTCTCTGCGCCTTCCGTAAAATTGGTAATGTCTGAAATAGAAGCAACGGTTAATCTTTCCCTTTTCTAGATGGATCTTTGTTATCGTATTGTTCTTTTGGGGTCTGTTTGTTATATAAGAATTTGTGGACCCTTAAACTGTGGGTGAAGTGTTGTGGCTCAGGGCTTTCTCTTCCTGCAATCTGATTTAGGGTTAGGGTTAGATCTGCTCCTTCAGATCCCCCCCTTTTTTTTTTTTTTTTTTTTTTTTTTTTTTTTTAATATCTTCCGTTGAAGTTAGGGTTTTCATCCTCACTCTTAAAATGGTAACCAAGTGAGCTTCATTATTTAAAAGATTTTCTGGAGTTTTAATACTGCATTTAGTTCAAGGGGAATCTCAGACATCTGGATCAACATGTAAGCTTAATTCTGATTATTTTAGGTCTCTCACCCACACATCTACATATCCATATATGAACATGTACATATATTCTTGAATAATAGTGTCCTATGCTGTGGATTTTATCAAATTGATACTGAGTTTGTAAACCAAGTAAAATTACATAAGGATTCTTTTTATCCTTTTCACGATAAAATGTTGAGTTTCTATCCAGTTGAAAATTCCAAATAATAATGGTCTGATGAGTATATAACAATTTTTACTTTGTACATATTTATTTTTGGTCATATGGATTCTGGTTAATGATGATAATTAAAGCTCCTGAAGATCCATCCTAAAAGAGCTTTTATGTTTTTGGGCATATGGATTCTGGTTAATGATGATAACTAAAGCTCCTGAAGATCCATCCTAAAAGAGCTTTTATGTTATGTTTGAGGTTCTGATTGGTTTCTGAATTACCTTTTCCCTTACAATCGGGCAGATTAAAAGTTAATTTAGCTGCTAATCGTAGCCAGTAAGCTTCCCTCAAATGTTTTTAAATTTCAGTTTACAACTCTTCTCCTTCTTTTGTGTTTACCGAGTCCATTGCAATTGATTATAAATGATCACTTTAAAAATAACGTCTGATATATCACTAAATTAAAATTGAAAGTTACTGCTAAGGCTAATGTGTTTGATTAGCATCTTCAAGTCATCGTCACTTTTTTTGTTTATTCTTGGCGAGCTTGGTATGACTGAATTATCATTACCTGTTTGACTGTGCTTACATTTTTGGACTAAATTTGTTTGGCGCATAGTTGGATATTTTTGCTTCTTCATCACACTTGGTCCCTGAATGATTGAGATTGGATTATGCTATTTACGCAAGTGACATGTATCTTATGTCTGGATTGAATTTTGGTATTAACACGTGTTCTGTTATCTTGATAGCGTGCACCTGCCATTTTGGTGGTTTCAATAACATCAGTAACGATTGTATATTATGCTTGGATATACTTTTGTTTAAAGTTCAAATTGCACCATTCAAATTATGCATTTACCATCATTGAGTCATTCACTTATGAATTAATCTTGTTTATTGAAACAAGAGTGTACGCTTGTTGATTAATTGGAGAGTAATTCTTGCTGGAAATATGCTCTGTATGAAACAGCTATAAGTGCAAATATGATGAGTAACATCCATTACATAGATAAAGTATTTAAGTACTTCAAGTTTCAGTGCCATCTCTTGCTATGTTTGTAAGAAGTTAAATTTTCATGATTATATTTAATATCAAACAACAACTTATTGAGGATCGAACATTTTCTTTCTTTCTTGCCTTTGTGGTGGAAAATAAGAAACCATTCTGAGTGCTGATATTTCACTCTATCTGAGCTCTTTTCTCTCTCTTTTTGATGTGTCACATTGCAGATTTGATGCTTTCCAGCCATTTTTGAAGATACTGGATCTTTGCATTACCTGTAATGGTGTTATTTATTTGAGGTGTAATAGGCAGCTGAAGTTCAAAGTATCTAAATATTTTGCATTTCGCCCTTTATAACCACTCTTCACGGTAAATATTTTAATTGTCAGAGACATTTCAGCAAGTTTAATAGGACCTTGAATAGATTATATTCTGTTGTCTGTAGATTTTGCGTTGCTGACTCTTTTTTATTCATACAGGTAACACAACCAAGCGCAGATATATTTGGTATTGCCTTTGTAGACATTATAAATGGCAACAGAACTCATGAGAACGTGTGTTCAAGAAGATAACGATGAGTTTCCATCAGTTCCACCTGGCTTTGAGTCATATACATCTTCCTCACTGAATACAGGGGAAGGCAGTGAGAAACAGAATGATAAAACCAAGATTAATTTTTCAGTCTCTACAAGTGTTTCTAATTGTAAATCACAGTCAATTCAGGCTAAAACTGATGTCCAAGCTAGTGATACTGCAAAGATTCATAGGTCCTTTCGACGAAGACGATGGATCAACCATGGACAGTATGATTACAGTTCAGAGGAAGACTCTGATTCTGAGCGGCTTGATCAAGTTAGTCTTATGTTCAGTTGTAGGGCTGGAGTTTTGTATTATAGTACTCCCTCTGGTGCTAAATATAAGACAAAGTTGATTTTTTTGGAGAGATTAAGGAAACTAATTGAATTACTTTAGAATATTTTTATTTTTGTTTTTTGTTTTTTCTCCAAACTAATTAGGTTGACTAATAAACTGCTATATAATGTAAAGAGACACACTATATGATATGATTAGATAACTTATTTAGCTTCTTCAATCTCTCCAAAAAAGTCAACTCTGTCTTATATTTAAGACCAGAGAGGGTATTTAATTAATGTATGCATTTCATAATTGAGAGATTACACATCTGGGTGGCATCTTATATTTGATTGACAATGCAGAATTTTTCCTCAGTACCTGGTCTTCCAAAGGGAGTTATCCGTGGATGTCCGGATTGCAGTAATTGCCAAAAGGTTATATTTGAAGATTTTATCATATGCATTAGTTATTTGTGGCTTTATGTTTGTGTTATAGTGTTCACTGACTGAAGGATTTTTTGGCATGCCAACACAACTATGATGCTTAGTGATAACAAAGGATCTGTTTGTGTCATCTTCATATATATTGTAAAAGTAAAGTAAATTCTTTTATTTTTGCATCATATAAGTGACTGATTTTTAAAATCTTGTGACAGGTTATTGCCAGATGGAGACCAGAAGATGCTTGCAGGCCCACCCTTGAGGATGCTCCTGTTTTTTACCCAACTGAAGAGGTCTTGATGAGCTATTGTGGCATATTTGGATTCTCATCTGTTGCTGCCATCAATAATTTTACTTCTCATTTAAATTATACTGTAGAATCAGATCATTAACGCATATGATATTTTTTCCAGGAGTTTCAAGACACCTTGAAATATATAGCAAGTATTTGTTCCAGAGCAGAACCATATGGCATTTGTCGCATTGTTCCCCCTTCGTCATGGAAGCCCCCTTGTCCTCTTAAGGGAAAGGCTATGTGGGAGGGTTCTAAATTTGCTACTCGAGTTCAGAGAGTTGATAAGCTTCAGAATCGTGATTCAATGAGAAAGATGTCAAGGATTCATCTTAATACGAGACGGAAAAGGAAAAGATGCCATAGAATGGGATTGGATAATGACAGTAATAGAGGACCTAATACAGGATTTTGTGAGATTGAAAGGCCCTTTGGGTTTGAACCTGGCCCAGAATTTACTTTGGAAACATTTCAGAGATATGCAGATGAATTTAAGGCCAGATACTTCAGAAAGAATGATAACATATCTAATATGGGAGGTAATACAACAATGTCAAAAGGATGGGAGCCTTCTGTGGAGAACATAGAGGGTGAATATTGGCGAATGGTGGAGAGACCTACTGAAGAAATTGAGGTCACTTATAGTTTCAATATTTTATCATTTCATGCAATTGCTGCCTATTTTCTGCGTTTAACTGGTACCTATCCTTACCTTCAATTTTGTATTCCCTTTTAGGTGCTTTATGGAGCTGACCTGGAAACGGGGGTTTTTGGGAGTGGTTTTCCCAGAAAGCTTAGTGAAGTTGGTTCTGATTTACATACAGAGTACATAAAGTCTGGCTGGAATTTAAATAACTTTGCTAGGCTTCCTGGATCTCTGCTTTCATATGAAAGCAGCGATATATCTGGTGTCCTTGTGCCCTGGCTGTATATAGGAATGTGCTTTTCTTCCTTTTGTTGGGTAAGGGCTATACACCTCTCCCTCATTAATTGGTCACTACATGTATTTCCTGATTTCACATGATTCTTGCTTGTAATAAGGGCAGTGTCTTGTTTTTTTTTTTATACCATCCAGTGGGGTAAGGCTTGTTGTTGTTGTTGCATGTTAAGGGGGATGTTGCATTGCCTATTTATTCTTACCTTCCATGAACAAGGGAGATTGTTTGTTTGACATGTGTCTGTGCATGTTATGTTTTGTGTGTGATGTTTATGTAGCTTTTTATGTCTGTTCATGCTCCTCCTAAGGAAGGGAGGCTGAACTTGGTGGGGGTAAGATTTTTGGTAGAGGGAATTGATATGTATTTGACAACGTGACCCAGATTTGTGTGTATGTGTGTGAGAAAGAGTCTATCAAGCTAGCATCTTTAGTTGTAGGCTGTAGCTGCTAATTCTTTTTATAATGGTTTAATTATTTGGTACAGCATGTGGAGGACCACCATTTATATTCATTGAATTACATGCATTGGGGTGCTCCAAAAATGTGGTATGGTGTCCCTGGCAAAGATGCTTGCAAACTGGAAGAGGCCATGAGAAAGTTTTTGCCGGGCCTTTTTAAAGAACAACCTGATTTGCTTCATAAGCTGGTGAGTTACAGTTTTTCCTCACAAATTTTTTTTTTTTTTTGATGTCCTTGCACATGGAGTTTACTTATGTGGTCTTGTTTGCCTAGTCTTAAGGGATAGGTAATGGGGTTAAAAATGCTTCTTGGATTGCCACGGACTGGCACAAGTTGTGTTCATTCATGTTCCGTCCTTTTTGGTTTCATTTCTGGCATTTCATAGTTGTATTATTTAGTAAACATAGTAGCCATATTTATTTATCTAATTCTTGCAGGTCACTCAGCTTTCTCCTTCTATCCTTAAGTCTGAAGGAGTACCTGTCTATAGGTGTGTCCAGAATCCTGGAGAGTTTGTTCTGACATTCCCTCGAGCTTATCATTCTGGATTCAATTGTGGCTTCAACTGTGCAGAGGCAGTTAATGTAGCTCCAGTTGACTGGCTGCCCCATGGGCAGATTGCCATTGAGCTATACCGGGGTCAAGGACGTAAGACTTCTATATCTCATGATAAATTGTTGCTTGGGGCTGCTAGGGAAGCAGTGCGAGCACTGTGGGAGCTTAACCTGCAGAAGAAGAATACTTCAGTTAATCTAGGATGGAAGGATGTCTGTGGAAAAGATGGTGTTCTAGCAAAAGCACTCAAGGTTAGTGCTACAACGAAGAGTCCCAGTCGGTTGATGGCTGGCTGACATCTAAACCAGTGATGGGTGGACGGGGGCAAGGACCCAACATAATTCCTCCCCCCTCCCCCAACAAAAAAAAAAACACACACACACACACACAGACATGCATGCACACCCCAGGGAAAAAAAAAAAAAAAAGAATCCTAGATCCATCCCTGATCTATACAGCATAATGGAAAAAAAGGCCTCCCGTTAGCTTTATTTGATGTGCCAAATATCAAAAAAAAATTATTATCTTCTTTTGTTATCATATTTCAACATAATCTTTTAGTCATCTTTTTTGGAAAGTTCTCAGGATAAAAGTTTCTACATGTGTGGAAGTTATGGATTCACAGTTGGTGTTGAAATTATGTCATTTAGTTAATTTCACCTTCTGACTTTTCTTTGTTGTCTTTCTTAGACACGCGTTGAGATGGAACAAGTAAGGAGGAAATTTCTCTGCAGTTCTTCACAGGCATTGAAAATGGAGAGCAGTTTTGATGCCACAAGTGAAAGGGAATGCAGTGTTTGCTATTTTGATTTACACTTATCTGCAGCTGGTTGCCATTGTTGCCCAGACCGATATGCTTGCTTGGATCATGCAAAGCAGTTCTGTTCATGTGCTTTGGATTCCAGATTCTTCCTCTTCCGTTATGATATTAGTGAATTATTTATCCTCGTCGAGGCATTGGAAGGAAAATTAAGTTCAGTATACAGATGGGCAAAATTAGATCTTGGGTTGGCACTAACTTCTTCTATATCAAAAGACAAAAGCCGATGTAGCAACTTAATTAAATCCTCAAAGGAGACAATGCTTCACAAATTGAGATTAGATTCCTCAGATCTATCCGGTTCTTCTTGTGGCACTATGCTTAAAGAGACGACATTGCATCCATCAGTTGTCTCTATTGAAGATTCTCATTTGATAGATGTCCCAATAGAGAATCTGAGTTTTATAAAACTAAGAAAATCAGCAGAAGATGTGATTCCCTTGTGTTATTCAAAAGAACCGTCTACATCTAATTTCTGGACAACCATCTGAGATGACTAGTCATGAGAGAGATTCTGAGAGAGAGTCAGTTATTCGCAAATCTGCTGTCGAGAATCCTGTTTGTCAGTTGCCTGTAGGGGGCACCTCCTCTCCTTTACCTCTTCCTTTAGCTGAAAATGGACCTAAGAAAACTCCTTATGGGCATGATAATGTTATACTTCTTAGTGATGACGAAACTGATGAACCTAAGATGACAGAAACAGATAGCAAGAAGGAGCTTTCTCAAAGGCTTATAGGTTTCTGTGATAAACTAAACCCATGTAATTATAGAGAAGATCCAGACGGGACTGTCCCTGTCACAGATGCTACTTTAAAGGTTGGGAATGATGTGCCTCATGAAAATATGAGTTCTCATTCAACTTATCATTTGCATGTGAAACAGGAACATGATATAATTAAAGGAGCAGTTTTAGATTCTACTCCAGTAGATTTATCCTGCAATATTGGTTATGGTAGTGCTGAGTCGGCCAGACAAATTCAGGCTTCCTCAACAAGAGAGAGTAGAGATCATTGTCTGGATTCTTCAGAGAGTTGTCCTCTGAATCCACGGCATTCTGGGACTGTCCAGCCTAAGAACGAGGACAACCATGAGAAGATTGGAGTATGTAGTGCTGATAATGCGAGAGGTGTTAACGGAATCCTGTCCTGTAGTCCAAACAATTTGGGAAGATACTATCGTCAGAAAGGTCCTCGTATAGCAAAGGTTGTCCGGCGCATCAACTGCAATGTTGAGCCTCTAGAATTTGGAATCGTGTTTGCTGGAAAGTCATGGTGCAACAGTCGGACTATATTTCCAAAGGGTATCTCTTGGTTTATAATTAATTGCTTCTTCTCTAGGTTTTTGACTCTGCATTTGGTTGATGCAAATTCAAATAATTGATGCAGGATTTCGGAGCCGTGTAAGATACATAAATGTCTTAGATCCAACAAGTATGTGTTATTATATTTCAGAAATTCTTGATGCTGGACGAGATGGGCCTCTGTTTATGGTACTTAACCATCCTACTTTTATGATTTGATGTTTAATTTAAATTTAGTCATAGTAATATAATTTATTTTTCTTCATCTTGAATGGTTTATTTATATATATATATGTTTTTCCCCCTGTTGTGTTTGGTGTTTAAAACCCTCTCACAAAGATCTTGCTTAGTTCTGCCATTGATTTTGGCCTTCACTTTCTTATTCTTTTAACGAGTTACCAGAGCAATTGATGTTTTTTACCTGCCAAGTTCAGTTTTATAGAATTTATTACTCTTGGTTTTCATGTGTTTCAGACTAATACCATTTGCCTAGCCCTTTGAAAAGAATATTGTGAAACTATGCCCTACTGGGGATTCTGATTTTTAGAATTAGTTTCATGAATAAACTTAGTTTGAACTTTGAAAGCCTTAATTCGAATGCAGAACTGGTTTTGTTAGGATTTCCAAAATGCGGTTCAGTGGGATGAAGTTAAAGATATAATAACACGTTTTTCTCCCTCAGGTGTCCTTGGAACATCACCCAAGTGAGGTGTTCATTCATCTTTCTGCCGGTAGATGCTGGGAACTGGTGCGAGAGAGAGTGAATCTGGAAATCACTAAGCAACATAAGCTGGGAAGAAAGGACCTTCCTCCTTTGCAGCCACCTGGCAGCATTGATGGCTTTGAAATGTTTGGGTTTTCTTCGCCAGCTATAGTGCAGGTAATTTTTCTGTGGAAAACTGATTTATAATTTATAAATTGCTCCAAGTAGAGTTGGACAAAAGATCAATTTTATTCCATTTCTTGCTTTCCGCCTGACTTACACGCAAAGCTATATATAATAATGATTGTGAATTCTCTTGAGCCAATTTTCTGGATCCTAATACGGTGAGGGTCCCTTGCCCCCCCCCCCCCCCAAAAAAAAAAAAAATAAAAAATCCATGCGCAATTACATTCAACCGAATACCATATCACCTTTCATTTGCTCATGGCTTTTCGTTAGGCAAATCGAAACATTTTGGCATTTGTTCTGTAATCTTTTGTTCAGTTAGGTTTATGGGGTTAAAAGAAATCAAATTACTTATCTTGCATCTGATCTTTCAAGCCAGTTGCTTCTTTGCTTTTTCCTATTTTTTGAAAGAAGCATCTTTGGTTTTAATGACCAACCCGTTAGATTCTGCTCCCTTCGAGATGGATTTGATACATCTTCTTTCTTTTCCCAGGCTATCGAGGCATTGGATCAAAATCGTGTCAGTAAGGAATATTGGGATTCGCGGCCCTATTCACGGGCTCTAGGTCAAATTCGGCAAACTTCACGGCCCAAAGAAAATGGTGCAAGTGCGGATGGGCCATTCCAGGGGGGAAACGTTCAAGGGGTCCACAGGACTGAGGTCGTGCCCATTGGAATAGATGCAGTGTTGAGGAGCCTGTTCAAAAAAGCTAATGAACAAGAATTGAACTCGTTGTGCAGCATTCTTTGTGACGACAATTGCAATACTGCAGCTGACGGCAGCCTTATTGTTCAACTTCTCAACGAAGAGATCAGCAGTCGTCCCAGATGATTCATTATCTGCACATAACTGCGCTTAAAATCTAGCTGCATGTAAATTCTTGTTTCTGCTTTGAGGTTGCTTCGTGGATATCCATGCGACCTGTTCAATTTTTTTTCCCGGACCCCTGATGAAGGGCAAAGAGAGAAAAAGAATTTTCAAAAAGCCAACGAGAAAGACCAAGGAGAGAGAGTGGATACGGAAAATACCTTTTAACCTTTGGATTTTTTTTTTTCTTAAAAAAATAGGCAGCTGGGTCGGGTGAAAATCACTGGGGACACCTCTAGTATAATGTCTATATTGGAAGATCTGAGAGGAGCGCCGGCCTTATAGTTTTAAGTTTCTGCTGTATTGTGTATCATACAGGGCAAATTGATGTTAGGTTAGAGTTTAGTGACATTTATTCATGTTGGGAGCCGCTAACTGTGCATTTGTCGTTAGAATAACATTAACTTTGTTCTTAAAGGAAATATTTTGTTCCCAAGGTTGTGACATATTAAAAGTGAGGAGCATTAAATAGTGTAGGAAGTGGCCCGTTTCTCGTTCACAGGAGGATGTATAATTCCATATGAATGTGGTTCCATCCAGTGCTCATAAATGTTGTCCCCGACCGCAATCTTCCTTTTCTTGCTTAATTTTGGTCAACCGAAGCTATTTTGTTTCAGGGAAGTAAACTCCGCTGTGGACTGCTCGTCATTGATGAAGCTTGACGTCGAAATGTACACTCTAATAGTCACGTAAACTATAGTATGAAAAAAGAATAGTCACAGAAACTGGTCCACGCTAAATAAAAATTTTGAAGAGGTAATTATGAATATCGATGTGTTGTTGAAAGTGCTGCATGGCAGTATTTTCAAGATCTGTGACTGTTTTTGTGAGACAGAAAATACTTGAGGAGGAGGAAATTAAAGAAAGGAGAGAAGAGTGGTCCCGGGCAGGGGGGATGAGAGAGATGGCCAGAAATGGCAAAAAAGGAGAGTTGGCCAAAGATGGAAATCGAAGAGGAGGGCAGAAACCAACACAGGTGGTGCTGAGCGCTTACCTTAACCTTTGCAATTTGCATCAACGAGGGTGGGTGTGGAGTGGAATATGGAATATGGAATATGGAATATGGATGGATGAATGAAGACTGTTGCCGACATTCAGTACAAATGTCCACGTGAGACCACGTGTCACCCTCCACTTCACCGTAGATTGCGGGACTGTTGTACGGTCTTCGGCCTTTGAGCCATTTGTAAAACCCTTTCCCCACTTCCTCTTTCTGCCTTTTTGACTTCCATTCAACCACATCACTCAATTTTTCCTATTATTATTAAGTGTTGTAATTCATTAGCTCCTCTTTTATATTTCATCGCCTTTTCTATACCCTTTGGTTAAGCTTGTATGTAATATTATTTAGCTGACAAAAAAGCAAGCTCAAGAAATAGTAGATAGTATATATCCCTCTGAGAGGCCCAAGGTTTAATTTATAAGGAATTGAGCATTGTGAAGCAGCAGCAAAGCTATTCCTAAATCCTAACTTAATCGCCTCAAATCAATGCCGCGCATTCTGAACGTTGCTTTCTTTCCCTCTAGTACGTGAGCTTCATTAATGCCTCATTCTCTTCAATCATCTCACATTCTATACTTCACGGTGCCAAACGTGGATTCGACTCGACTCATTGGATATGATTGTTTTTATACTTTTTCATTGAATTGTTTTCATCTAAATATAAAATATTATACTTTTTTACCTCTCATTTTTTTTTTAATTTTCCTTCTTAATTACACAATGTTTATACTTTTTTTTTATCTCTAACATATACTCCCTCCGATCCTAATTATAGGAACCTTTTTGTAGTGTGGATTTGGAGGTAGTATAAGATAAAGTTGACTATTTTTTTTAAATCGGGAAGCTGTTTTAATTAAAATACTTTAGAATACTTATATTTTTATTTTTTTTTCTCCTAATTAATTAGTTTGTCTTGTAAAAATGATATATAATCTAAGAATATACAATATATGAGATGATTAAATAACTTATTTAGTTTTCTTGATCTCTCCAAGAAAAGTCAACTGTACCTTATATTTAGGACACAAGAGAGCAATACTTTGAGGGATAGGTCACAAGATCGATCATGTGCCGTGGGTGTGGGTGTTTGTGTGTGATAATGTTAATGTGTGTGTTTCATTTGATCCCTAAGAGAGAGAGAGAGAGAGAGAGAGAAGGGTATATTAAGGAAAATGATATATGTTTTACCTAATAATGATCAAACTTTTGTAATATTTATAAATTAATTATTAGATCTTCATTTAAAATAGAAAGTACTAGTATATTAAACAACAACGAAAAAAAAATCAGGTAGTCGTTCATTAAATGAGCTTCCAAAAACCTACTATATTGTACATACTATTTTTATCTCGGACATTTTGCTAGAGAAAATTAGCCTCAAAATAAGATACTCCCTCTTATTCTTATTATAAAGTACTATTATTAACTAATAAGTGTATTTGATTCTTTTTATAAGACATTTGCTTGTTTTCAAAAATCATCAAATAATTTTTTTTTTTCATGTATGCTTATAATTAATAAGAATAGTGAGTGAGAGTAATAATTAATATGATATTAGAGCAATTAGTAAGGATAATATTGGAAATTACTTAAATTTTAGGATAAGTTTAATGATTTTAACTGTTCTTATTGGTTTGTGAGAATTGTTAGTTGATGTCTTATAATAAAAATTAGAGGGAGTATTTAATCTATGCAAAAATACACACCAACTTTTACCCAAAATGCACCAAATACCAAATAATTTTCAGAAGAGCAAAAGTATCCATAAACTCTCAAAATCGAAGCAAAAATACCATAACAGTTAAATTTAACTTAACAATGTTACTTTTTGTGGTGGTTCCACACTATTTTAATGAAAAGACCAAAATATCCATAATTCAAAAAAAAAAAAATCCCCTTCCTAAGCTCAATATGTGTTTTGAGATCTCTCCCTCCCAACCCCAATCTAAAATGCTGGCAAAGAAAGACAAGAGACCAACGATGGCGGCAAATCAAGTATAGTGAATGCTTGACTTCTTCTTATCGATGGGTGAGAGAAGATTGATTTGTAGTGACTGAGATTTTCAGAGATCGGCAGCGAAAGCTAAGATTTAGATGAGAAGGTTTGAGGCTTGCGATAGCGGTTCAAAGGCAATAGGAAGGTGGATGTTGCAATTGTTTCAACTATAGAACACAATGTCAACGGCAGCAAAACCTAAGACGGCGAGCCATGACCTCTACAAACTTTACCTTTCTTACATGCTGGGTGCACTTTAGATAAAAGTTAAGTGGTATTTTTACACTTTAACCCTTAATCTAAAATCCCTTCAAAATACCGATTTACCTAGGAGACCTAAGAGTTGGGGGGGGGGAGTTACAAGGAAAGGAAATGACCCAAGTACGTACCCTTGTGTTCCATTTCACCTCGCGCGTTGAGAGTGAATATGTTGAGATAGTCCGTCGTTCCTAAGCCTGTCATGGAATAAACAAGTTTCGTCAAAGAAATTCTGTATTCTCTTACTTTAGGTAATGTTTCGGAATAATTTTTATCTTTGGAATGATATGAAATGGAGAGGGATGGCTATTCTAATCACAGCTTATTGGCACCACCACTTGTCTCTTTCCCCTTTTGTTGTGGCTCAGACTCAGAGTATGCAGTCCATTTTTGCAGCATCTCTTGTCGCAAATACTGAATTAATTGTCCTGCATATTCCCTTTTGCTATATATATGTGTGTGTGTGTGTTTTACTGCATACAGACAAGAAGAAGCAACCATGAAGTGCTTTGCATCTTTGCCTGAGAATGAGAGATCCTGCGTATATGCATCAACTGCCTCATTTTCTACTTTAATTTCCGTTGCCCTCTTACATATATGCACACATTCATACAAACAGCATTCTATATATAACAAGCCTTTTAGAAATAAATGATATTGATTGCAGCACAAAAAGAAGCCGTTATAATTTCATTCTCCCGCCGTAGTCCCTTCACTCTTCAAACTGCCCATAAATTTTGATCGAGGATATATGCAATTTTAAAGTTCTAGAGTCTAGACAGTTGTGCGCTACATATGATAATTGACATGAGATTTGGACGTTGCGTCATTGGGTGTGAATGTGTGATATATTTGCATTAGACCATCAAAAACCCATATTCACATCATACATATATATATATACATCCACAGTTAAAGAACGAAATTCATATTTATCCCCTAATCATTGCTAATGTATCAGAAAGAGAAAAAATAAACAAATATTAAAAAGCATTCAATTTTTGAACTAATCTTAGTCGTACATTTTTTAAAAAAATGGGTGAAGGTTTCTGTCCTTATAAATGAGTTTTCCTGGTATAAAATGCAATCTAATAAGCTGGTGTACTTTAGGAAAAAAATTATTTTTTACTTGTATTTATATAAAAGGTTGGTAATATTTATAGTTTTTTTTTTTATTTCTCTCTCTTAATTACCTCTCATTAATACGAGCATATTAAGGGGAAAAAATATTTTAGATATATTTATTATTTTAAACTAATTTTAATCTTTTGTAAACCACTTAATTAATTCAGTTATTAAACTCTTATAAATAGGATCGGATAAAGTATTAAATATTATTCCATCCGGTCCTCCTTATAAGAAACATTTTCTCTTATAGGATTGGTCTTGTCTATAAGCAATAATTTTGCTTTGTCTAAAAGTTCAATGCAATTTTTCCCTTTTTAACCTCAATTAATTGCATGTCTCTTTCATCTTTTTCCCCCAATTAATTCTCCCTCTTACTCATCTTAATAAATAAGAGTATGATAGGAAAAAAGAATTATATCTCTTACACATTCATTATTTTTTAACTAATTTTAACTATCAAATCATTTTATGTTATTTTATTAGTTGTTGCTTATACAAAAAAAAATGGAGGGGAGTAATTCTCGATCATTCATCATGCAAATTACTTTTTTATCAATCTTGAAAATAAGAGTTAGCTAAGTGAGAAGTTTGTTTTGATGTTAAATATAAAAGTTTAATCCCCTTTATCTTTTATGTTTATTATTTTTTTCCCAAATTACTCCCTTTAGTTCTATTTATAAGAGTTCAATAATTGAATCAATATTAAAACGGTTAAAATTAATAAAAATAATAAGTATGTTTGAAAACAATTTTGCTTTACAAGTATGCCCTTATTCATAAGGGGTAGGTAATACAGAAAAATAAATTAAATATAAGTATCATCAATATTTTAATTAATGCAATACATATAATTAATAAAGAGTAAAAATGAAAAAATAATAATCAAATGTTCAAATAACTATATCGAGCTCTTATAAAAAAGACTAAAGTAATTTAAAGTTTGGTCACATATAAAAAGGATAGGAGAGAGTAGTTTTTTATTAAGAGACCAATGGCCAATCTCAATATAAATGATCAAAGAATGGGCACTTTAGAAAATCAACACATTTATTCTATGAACAATTAATTTAACTAATTTTTTATTCTAGATAAATTTCTTACCGCACTTTTCTATTTAAAATATGATAGAATAGGCTAAGAGTACTTGGATATGATATAGTCAGATAATTAGAATGGTTGGAAGTAATCAAATTTTGTGTTCCCATAAAAATTTGGTAGCATGGATAGAAGAACCACTTTGGTTACGCAAATTACTAGAATTCCGGAAAATGCAACATACATCCTATCAGTCAATCAAAATTTAGGATTGCTTTTAATTAATTTGACTCAGAATCACATCAAGTTTGAATGTGACGCTCTTTGGTTACCCAAATTAAGAACATGATTGCCGGTAGATTCGAAGTAAGTCTGTTCCCCATAACATTATTTAAATTAAATACTCAGTTGATTATTCACACTTTTGATGTTAAAGGCAGTATAGTTTACTCTACACAATTATGCACAAACAAGGAAAACAACCCACTCCCACTCTCTCTCTCTCTCTCTCAGTAGCAAGTATTCTCAATCTCATGACGCCATCGATCTCAAGCCAAGCTCTGCAAAATGGAAAATTATGGAACATGGGAGAGGGTCATCAGATAGATCAGATGAATATGTAGGAAGCTAAGCTGTTTGATACTTGAAGCTATTTGTTTTAATCTATCAAGTCTGAGTAATTAATTTTAATTAGCTTTCAGGTGATTGCGCACGCAGGGTCTACTTGATAAATGAAGCATTGTCGACAGTATATGAATTGTTTTAATGATTTTATCGTTTTATGCCAAGTAAACCAAGGTTCCATGTACATGATAATTTAGCTTTCATCAAGGGGGGGTTATATTCTTTGGACGAATAAAAATAAATAAGTACGTAACAAAAAACTTTGAACGCTTTTCATATGGTATATATCCGTAGGGTTATTTATTTGGCACTCCAAATTATTCTGATAATCTTTGTTTTGGTGTAATTTTTGGGGAATAATAAATCACTTCATGTTACTTTAATCATACTACCTACTGTAATTTAAAATGCACAAAATTTACACCCCAGTACTTTTAGCAAATATAATTGAAAACAAACATGTTCTATATATTCACTTTCCATCAAACATATATAATTGAAAGACATGTAGCATGTATTAATTACGATTCTTATACTTTCTTTTAAAGTTTCAGAGCTTCATTTATTTTTTATTTTTTATAAAAAAGCTAGGACAGCGGCATTTGCTAATCAAAATGATGTGCGCCGCCGCGTCTGCAAATTATGAGATCTGCATATTTTAACCCCAAAAAAAATATTGGTTTGCTTTTTAATTTAAAGAACATGATAACTATCAACAAATAGGCTGACTCACAAAGGTTATTTACGTAGTTTTCCTTTTAATTTCTCTGTAATGATCCACAAATAATTAATGTGCCTTAGTTATATGTAAAAAGGTATATATAACTGCACCTTCCATTCACTTAAATGAAGGTCAAAGATATACCAGACAAATATAAGGGAAAAAAAATACTCAAATTAAAAGACAGACGGTGGAAGTACGTAACTAGGTGAAAAATGTGACGCATCCCATTTCTTTCAGACGATTTCATGAATAACATAACTTGATCTCCGTAGAAATAAACACTTGTCGAAGACGTTATGGTGACTAGTGAGTGTGATTACCAAACACAAAATTCCTAGTTCCTATTCCAGAAACCCCTGAATAAAAAGACAAAAACATAAATCAAGATATACAACTCACCACTCTTCTGCTGCTTTTGATATGAGTGTGATCGTCACAATTAGAATCACATAAAGTGGCCCTAACCATCATGATTAGCTGTGCTCTTTAAAGCCTAGTAAAATAACAAGTTTCTCTAAGTCTACCAAACAAGCTATTACACAATGCCTCAGACCAGAAATGAATAAAGGATCCACCTTTTAACCCAATATGACCAAAACCAGAAGATATTCCCATAGTCCTTTGTACCGCAACGATAGAGAATAGTATTTCATCCTACTTCAAATTATGTTTGTTGTTCAGGCAAATGGCTTCCCCTATGATTGCCAACACTTGAAAATTAATTTATATATATTCTTAGACACAATCCAGTGTTGATTCGCTTTTGACATGTCTATTTATAGCTGGCATCAATAAATAATATATATACAAGATAATCAAGGTTTTTGTCTTTTTGTCTAATGCAGATTTCCTCAAGATCATCTTTAATCGGAACCATACCTAACCAGATTTGACCAATACTTGTAAAATTAGCCTCATGAGTTTTCCATTAACCACCCAATCCTTATTCACATCGTTAACCCGTACTATTTCTCCTGGCGATATATATTACATCCTGTTCTGATGAGATACGCTGGTAATTCAAATTTAACTACCAGCAAAACAATTCTGCAGATATGGTAGCTTTTCTTCCTTCTGGAAGCGAATGGCTCTACTGCACCAACAACACACTCATAGAGTGCCCAAGCGAGCAAGCATGTGCACTAAATTTCGTAAGTGAAAAATGATCTTAGCTTCATGAAACTCATATAGAATAGAACTTGGTAACTAAAAACCAGCTTCACTAGCTATAGCTAGTTTATGCGCAGGAATTGGAAATATAATATATATGTATATATTGAAAGAGAGAAGCAGACACATAACAGCTTGAGATTCACCGATGATAATTTTAATAATTTGCTAAAGGGCATTGCAACATCAATTAGAGAGAGGGAGAGAATCGAGTGCATATATAGTTGTCTTTCAAAATAAAACGCTACATGTATGCGCATAACATTTAATTGGGCACAAATTATCAGTCACGGAAGAACATTTCTTGGACTGCTCGCGAACAAAGCATTTCAGTGGCAAATCCTTGCGCGGCATAATAAAGTAAACATCTTAAAATTGCGCACCACAAAACATTGTCGGGAAAGAGAGATATATATATATATGTTACAGGATGCGTACGAAGAGAAGGGAGCGGATTCCTCTTGCTTTGTTGTAGTTGTTTTTCTTTTATTTGGAAGAATCAATCATCTGGATGACAAAGTAGTAGAACTGGTAGCATCGGAAGTGACGTTAGGCTTGGGCTTAGGTCTCTTCCTCTTCTTGTCGTAGCTGACGCCTCTGGACTTGGCCTGAAAGTCACGAACCTCGCGCAGATAAAGCCTGACGGGACGGGCGGCGAAAGGGTTGGAGTCGGGGGTGCCTCCGTTCTCCTCGTAGGCGGCGCGAAGGCGGCCGATGAGGGCATCGAGGCTGCCCCAGGCCTGACGGAGAGGGCAGGGGCAGGGCGCGGGCGGGTTTGGGAGGCCGAAAAAAGGGCAGGTGGGAGTGTGGACTTTGGTCTTGCCGAACTGATCGAGGTAGCGGAGGAAGTCCAGCACCTGAGTGCCGCCGCAGACGGGCAAGGGCACCGGTGGCCGCTGGTTCCTGAGGTACTGGCAGAATGTGTTCCAGTCCCTCCTCTTCTGGTTCTCGTAGCGGCTGGGAGAGGCAGTGACGCGACCGTCAGTGTCACAGGTGGGGTTTGAAGATTCAGAAACCAAATCCATGTCCTGGATCTCACTGGGCGGATCCCTTAGATCTCCTGAGTCCTCAGCAGCGCCGGTTCTAGGGTTTTTGTTGTTTGGGAGGCGATGAGAGACGAGTGAGGAGGGGGCGTGTCATGCAGGGGGAGGGAGAGAAAGAGGGGCTGCTACGACCTATGTGTAGTGTGGAGGGTGGAGGGTGGAGTGTGGAGAAAGGGGGAAGAGGAGGAGGAGGAGGAGGAGAGTGCAAGCAAAAAACCTACAAGGCAGGGTAGTGTCCTCGGGGGAAAAGGGTGCTCAAAGAGGGAAGGGATCAGATAATGTATTTTCCAGAAAAGAGGCAGCAACTGAGAGTGAAGTGGTACGATGAGAGAGAGAGAGAGAGAGAGAGAGGGAGAACCGAGGGTTAATGGGAGGAAGCGGGGAGAGAGCGAGGGGGGAAGGGAAGAGTAGGTGGGGTGGGGGTGGTCTTATGCCCTCAACAGCAACAGCACTGACTATGGCAGGGAGCAGCCATGATGGAGACCAAAGATCTCCCTCACTCCCCCCACCTCCCCGCCCTCGTATATGTCTACGCTCTCTTACACGTGTCACTCTTTTTTATCCGGCAACCTCGACAAATCTGAGTATATCTCTCTATATTAATTTTAACAATGAATAACCTACTACCACCAAAATAAACTTAAATTTAGGGGGAAGAAAAAGGAAAGACGGAGTTGACTTGATAGAATGGTGGTCAACAGTTACGAGCGTGGTAGAGAGAGAGAGAAAGAGTGATATTAAAAGGGAGGAAGGTATCCTATTCCTATCCGGGGGAGTTAAGTTGCAGTAGTTGGAATATGAGCAGGCCCAAATAGGGCCAGACACACACTCCACCCACCACAAATATACATATATATACATATCATTCCCCCCGAACCGTCACTGTTCCAATTATGGAAGCAAATCAACTCCGCTTTCACATACCCTAACCCTACGTAGTACGTACCATCTCTCTCTCTCTCTCTCTCTCTCTGATCGTCCAATTCCATATCCTCACTTCATCCCACTCATTCGCCATTCATTAGCCTCCCTTCTCCCTTCACGCTTCACGCTTCACGCTTCACGCCAATGCCATTCCTCCCTCTTTCAGCCCACAAATGCCATGTCACTAGGCGCGTGTACAACCCCCTCTCTCTGCATTTCAAACCAATTCCGACCAATCATTCTCCCTCCTATTTTTGTTACAAACACATTGGACGATCCATCTCTGCACACCAAAGTCGTGAAAATGACGTCTCTTCTCTCCTAGTTTCAATATCCTCAGGAATCTTACCTTCCATTAAACTCACCTTTTTCTCCTGCATTTTCAACCTAATACCCATCACGCTTCCACATTTTTGTGTATTACATGGATTGATTGATGTTACGATGATGATCATAATAAGACTTTTTTCGGCCCGTGAATGCCCCCACCGCCTTCTACTATTTGAGCCCACACCATGAAAAACTGTGCTCATGTGTCACAGCTGTCATACAACAAGTTGATTACATCATCGAATAGGTCAAGCCCCTATCACACGCCCCTATCACACACCTTGTAACCATGCCTTGTACAACAAGTTGATTACATCATCCTACCTAAATAGGTCAAGCCCTTATCACACAGCTTGTAACCATGCCTCATAATAAAAAAGATTAGGCGAAAGCCTATTTAAAGACTTAAATATATAAATAAGTCAATGCCTATTTTGATAAACTTAACCTTTTACACACGTTAAATAAATACAATTATATTTAATCATATAAATAACACATTATTTTTTAAAATTTTAGATTTTGATTTCAAGCTATAATTAGTTAATTACAGTATTATCCCTACTATTTTTTAAGGAATTTTTTAAAGAACATCCTCTTAGGGTTCGTGATTGCATCCTTCCCATTCTCTTTAGTAACAATAATAATGTTTTATTTTGGATGATTATATTATTAACTTTGAATGTTGGTGAAAATCATTTTAATAATAATAATAATAAGATCTATTTTAATTATATGTTGACTAAAAGTTAGTTTATTTAAAGGGTACAATTTGTAAATATTGTGTTTTAAAGTCTACCAAAATCCTACATTTATATAGGTTTTGATAAGCTCAAAGCGCACAAACTTTATTTATATATTTATAATCTTTGCGCCTACAATATAATCTTTTTGAAAAGCGCCTATATTATAAGTAGGATTGAAAAAAACTTCAAGCTTTATAAAGGATGGGACCTGAACCTAAAAAAAAACTATATTCAAGCCTTTCATTGTCATTACAGGCTGAGGTTGATGTATGTTCAGCCACTTATTTAGCCAAAACCTGGCTGGCTGGCCTACATACTGCCATCCGTATGTTGATCAGCAGAGAACTGAAAAAAATACTACATGGGGTTAGCTGCGTCTGCGTTGGTGAGAGAGAAAAGGGAGGGTTTTTTTGTCGAGATGGTTGTCCAGATTTGCAGCACAAAGGATGGGGAGCAGTCTCATTCCCCACTCCCACCTCAGGTTTTTGGGAGCCGCCTGCCCTACAATACTTCTCACACGAACCACATACATGCTGCATTCACTGCTGATCTGCTATGCTCTATTAATATCTCAAGTACCTTATTCGTATTTCAACTTCTCACACTAACCACATACATGCATTCACTGCTAATCTGCTATGCTCTATTAATATCTCAAGTACCTTATTCGTAATTGGCCAAAAAAAAAAAAAAGTGCACCTTGTAGAGAGCTTCACCACCACCTCCCAATAGCCAATATGAATATACATCAAACATTGTCCTGCCAACTCACCCGTGGGCCTTTTCCTTTTTACTAACTCTATTCCCGCCCACCAATTCAATTCTTCAAACCTTTTCCTTATATTTGGGCCATTCATATTACAATTAAGCGCTTCCTCTTTAGATTTAATTCATTTCTTCAAATCTTCTCTCATTTTAACGTCAAAACAAACGAAAAATAAATCCTAATCATCTCAAGAACACTTATACAACCCAAATTACATACCGATGATAAGCATATCGTTCGGTGAATGAGGACTAAATTAACCCCCCCCCCAACCAGAAAACTCTGCAGTGGTCAATTTCTGAAAGCCCAAGGTTCTGTACTTAAAATAAAATAAAATTATGAAGCCCTTCTCAACACAGAAATATGGAGGATTTTCAAACAAGCGCGGGCGTATAAGAAGATCATCATTGAGTCCGATTCAAAGACCTTGATTGAGAGACTGCTGGATGGAAAGGTTGCTGTCAACAGCAGCTTGGTTTTGATTCAGATCAGATCATTGCTGATGTGGAATTGGGAGGTGAAATTTCAATTTGTGTCTAGACTACAAAATTCTTTGACTGATGCATTGGCTAAAGAAGGGATTTCAACTTCTTCTATTTCAAGTGTTTGTCCTCATAGTTTGAGGCCAGTGTTGCTAAATGATTGTATGGGACTTGATCCCCTTTCCCAATTTATTTAATATATGGCTTTATGCCTCTTTTTAACAAAAAAAACAAGCGCGCGCGTCCATTTCTCAGGCCAACACCCCGAAGCAGAGGAATTCTTCCTTTTATCCACGTCACACACAAGAATCGTAGAGATTTTGAAAACGGTGGGGCACTGGAGTCGACACCAACTAACAAGACATGAATCGTCCAACAAAATAAATACATCACTGAACACCTATAGCAAAATTAAAACCGACATTGCTAATACTATCCATGTATATAGAACCTTGGCCTCAACTCACAAAAATTTTAGAGTGAAATGCTATCATAGAATAATACACCTCTTCATAAAGCAAATATCAAGCAAAGCATACACAACAAACAGACAGGAACACGATATCCCCCAATTCTCAATAATAATAACTCGCTGCACGGCGTCTTCAGGTTCGGACAAGTTTCCCTATCTATAAAAGGATGCCATGATGTAAAGCATTACTGCCGATGTAGTGGTGATTATCAACTCCTGCAAATCAAAAAAAAAAAAAGTTATCATGTTGAATAGCTAATCACATTAAAAAAAGACCCCAGAAAAAAGCCGGGCATCAAATCCAAAACAGGGAAAAAAAGATCATGTCAACTTATACAACGCCTCATAAGATAAAAAGATGATTTTGTCCAGATCAAAGCATTCTAGCCCGAAAAGATACTTAGAAATTTGCAATACTTCTTTAAACTAGAAACGAGAAAGCCATATATGATATTGATTTCCAAAAAGTACTATGATTAGGCCCATTGCTTGTTGACAATTGCACCATTCAACGACAACAACTTAGGGGCACATGCCAGCTGGCACCCTGACGAATTCACTACACCTGAGTTGGCAACAGTTTTGTTTCGTAAAGTGTAAGCCAATAACATATGTTTTATACCTGACTGTTGTAAAGTAAAGCAGGTATGAAGCCACCTGAGAACTCAATGAAGTTCAAAAGACCAGTGTATGCCTGCAACAAACGCATGATAGAGAGTACACTTTTTACTAAATAAGATACATGGAGAAAATAATTGAAGCATATGACATTGAAGGAGGCCAATAAAGAACTAGAGACATGTTTGATTGTTCAATTTGGTCACCGAGATTTAAATCGATTCAACATATAATTTAAAATATATGGAATTTCCATCAAAAACCAAAATCTATCAACATTTAAATTATAGGACAATTAAGAATTGACCTCTGATCCTAACTCTAGGACTGATAGTGTAGTTAACTAGCTCAACTAAAGAGCTGAGCTGTCATCAGATTAGTTAAGCTAATTGGTTAGAGTGTAACCACTTTAGTTCAGTCCAGTTAGAAAGCACACGTGACTGGTTTCTATATCTATTGTACAGATCTCTCAATAATGAAATAATATACTACTCTTCTCTGTTTCCTGTCTAATTATCGCTCTCTCTCTGAATAACTTTAAGGACTATGTCACCCACAACGTGTATTTAAATGCCATACCAAAGATGAAACAGCTACACAGCCAAAAACCAAAGCCAGTGATCGGAGAAGTCGTTTTCCCATACGCAGCCCTTCTCCGGTATCCTCACCATCTTCCTGTAGCCAATGCCAACTTAGATTGATATAGCAATGTGGTTCAAAACCAAATAATATTAAAATATACCGAATGCTATCAAGGAAAATTAAGCTCACACTATATATTGGGGTTGCAGGTGCTTCAAAGGATTTTAACTTCTCAAAAAGCCGATAAACAAAAGCAAATGCCAAAAACTGCAAAGGTTTATATTCTGCATTACGCTTGATGAGGACCCAAGCTGTCTGCAGGGCAATGGGTAAAAAGTAAAAAAACAATTATTAAATTTTACTGTACGAAACACCAACAAATACAAGATTATTGTTTCATAACAGTGTCAATTGCCAAAACAATTCTTCATTTGAAGACTCACAAAAACAGCAGATATGCCAAGGTTGATAAGCGTATCATTCTTACTCGATTTGGAAAACCTGAAACATCATTGGAAGTCAACATATCATGAAAGGCTACAAGTTGTTGGTGATAAAGCAGTAAAGGAAACAACAATTTCGAGTAGATGTAGAAAACCACAAAAAACACAGTAGAATATGGCCTAAAGAAAACATTATGTGTTCATATAAAATGGCAAAATGAATCCCTGGAAATGGAGACAGTGAGGAGAAATTGACCTTAAAGCAAATAGAATTGAGCAACTATCTCAAGGCACAGACATTCTTCTCTGAGCATTCGCATATTATGACTAATCAGATCACATCATATAAAAGATGCTTTAAAAAAAAAAAAAAAAAAATCTTTAAGAAAAGAAGGCTTTTTTTCCGCACCAGAAATAGATGGTTTAATTAACTAGGGTTGACTTAGCGGGGAAGAGGGATTACTATGCAAACAACCCTCAAGCATGTCATGTGTCAGCACAGCAGCCATATGATGGGCCAAGCCACCATATGAACCTCCATGAGGCATAGGAACCTAGAGAAGTTAAAGTATACAGCTACAGCAACAAAACTACAGGCCATTAAACATAACAGTAATATTGAACCTTGGACCCCAAGGTACAATTGGCTGCTTGTCAGCATACTTTATGTCCTTAGAAACCTGCATTTTAATATAGGTTATGTAAGCTGTTAGATGCAAATAGATGATAATTCGAACCTAATTCTTAAAAATAATAGGAAGAAAACCAAAATAAACAAGAACTTCATTACCGAGAAAGAGAATGTGATATAAGTGATTATAGGATGTGCCTTAATTAGTATTACATCATTTTATTAAACTGTACAATCTCCCTCCTCTATCAAAGGCACACACATAGCCCAGAGACAGAGAAACCGGGGGGCGGAAGACAACATTGACAAATTAATTCCTCCCAGATTCTCCATTGCCATAATTAACAGGCAGTTTATCTTCCTTGTGTAGCAAGAAAGTAAAAGTGAAATGAGATTTTCAGCAAAACTGTAATACTTCAAACGTTACTCATGTAGTTCTGGTTTCCAAGAAAAGTTAAATAAGAAGTATCATAGCCTCTTCATGTTGCATGCTTAATTTAGTGCATAGGTAAAAAGGACGGCTCTACTGTACCTTGAATGAACCAGAAGTCACACCCTTCTTTCGATTAGTTAATTGCGCCATCATCACTCTGTCATATGCCTTTTCCAGCTGAAATATGATCGCAATACACAAGATCTCATATGAGAGAGCATTAAACTGAAGATAACCGTGTCACAAGGCTATGGCTAAGCAACCCAGCCCAATAACTCTTACTTTTAATTTGATTTCCGAATATCAATACAATAAATTAATCACCAAAACATGAAATAAACTTGAATAACAGGCTGTCCTACAGACAGTTACCAGAAATATAACCTTACAGGGCAGCTTTTAATATATTACTATCTTAATTCAAAAAAAAAATGCAGAAGGTGGGGGAAGAGTAACTTACTCTGGCAGCAGTTTCTTCATCGCCAATCCTCTCAGCCTCCTTTCTTTTTTTGGTATAAGCTGCCTTTATCATGTCGAATCGCTCAATAGGGCTAACACCTAGGACCTAACAGACGACGTCTTACTAACAATTAAGATGCATAACTAGCCATGTGGACCAACAAACTGCAAGCAGACTGAATTTTACCTCATATGGATTCAAGTCACTGTCTGAATTAGAACTCCCAGCTGCAGATGCAGCAGCGCAGATAACCCTTCGGTCATCCCATCCATTTATTTTTGAGAACCTGAGAATCCAAATTGATTGCGACGTTAGAGGTTATAGTCGTATTTATGAAGACTCATTACTCGACACCCAGCATTATGGTTCCAGGCAGAAGACTGTGCCGAATTAACAACAAACTTTGTAAGCAAAAAGCATAATCTACAAGTGATGATGATTTTAACACCTTCGAAGAAATTATTTATTATACTCTTATCAAAATAGTTGACATGGTGTTTGCGTGCTATATGCCTTGAGCGAAGTAGTTCCTGTGTGCAAATGAAGATCATGGGTTGGTTGCAAGACAATTCAAAATGCATCGAGCAGCTCAAACAGATTAGTCAGCTAAAAGTGCCCGAGTTTAGTAAATCACATGGCTAAGGTCAATCAGATTGATGGTGACAAATAGCTGGGAATGGAGGAGGCACCTTGTGGAGGAGTTTACCTGACAGAAGAGAAAGATGTCTCAGAGACTTTGGGCCGAAAATTCTTCTGGGAAAGCCGCAAATTAGAGCATTGCAATAAATTAGAGATGGCTAATGCCATTGAACGGTGCTCTGATAAATTGAAGAAGCTATAATTTTGAGACGAAGGGTTTAAAGGGGTTTTATCTTCAAAACGGCAGGCGGACAGAAGCAATTTGGGCGCAAAACTCCAGATCCCCCTGCTTAGTGCTTACGCCCCTCACGTTTGATTCCAACCCTCTCCTGGCCTTTTTTAATTAACGTCGTCGTTGTCCCTAGTAGAACACGACACAGCTCAATCTCAATCTCAATCTCTTCGGCACATACGTTTTTTAATGTCCTCTATGTTACTCCCTCCCATATTTAACCGACGGATTTTGGAAAGATTAAAGATAGAGGTTAAATTAATTAATTTTATTTATTTTTAAAAAACCCTTATATAAATTTAAGACTTCAATTACTTTGTTCATTTCACATAATCCCTCATCTTATATCAATAGGGGTATTTTAGTAAGAAATTGACAAAAATTAGAATATTTTCCTATAATTAGAACCAAAACAAACTCTCAAATGTTATATTATAATTAGGACAGAAGGAAGTATTATGTTTTGAATAACTAACTAGTATTTGACCAAAAATAATAATAATAACTAACTCGTATGAGTCCTATAATTAGAAAATGAGTATATTTATACTGTTAATGATTTATGAATGATGCAATTTATTAACATTTTTATGATAATTATGATTTTTTTACCAAAAAAAATCGACATGAAATATAAGAAATTACCGGGAGAAAGCAATTAATTTGCTTTTTCAATCATCAGAAAATATAAAAACAAAGGAGGCACAGTAAATAATACTACCTCCGGTCCTAATTATAAGACATAGTTGACTTTGTTTGGATAGATTAAGGAAGCCTAAATAAGTTACTTAATCATATCATACGTATTCTATATTTTTAGATTATATATTAGTTTATTACCAAACCAATTACTTTGAAGAAAAAAATAAAAATAAAAATACTCTAAAATAATTTAATTAGTTTCATTAATTTCTTCTAAAAAAAGTTAACTGTCTTATAATTAGGAGGAAAGAGTATACAGTAGTTCGTTCCAACATTAATTACTAATTAGGGAGGCATTATACGCAGCTACGCCTTATGTAGGAAGCAAAAGCACCAAAGAGTAACGATAAAGCCCATCCCGCGTGACAGAGTATTGGGTTGGGTCCCCATGTTTTGTGCCCAGAACCCATGCTTTATCTAGGATCTGTGACACGTGGCACCAAACATAACATGGCAATCATACCTGAAAAATCTACTTTTGAAGTGCCACGTGCCACCCTACCTTAACCCATGCTACTCCCGCCCAAACCCAATGCACGCGCCACCGTATTCGCCGCCTCGTCTTCAATCAGATACTTTACCAACAATGCCTTCATCACCAACTAGTTTGGATCCCTGAAATGACTTCGATGGGAGCCACATGTTCTATCTTCAACTATTATCTCCATTATCTCAACACACCACGGCAGCAGGTATCTAGTGATCTCTCTCACAAGTCACTGGTTTCATCTCTCGGGTTAGCATTGGCATTTGCATGCATGAATCAGCAAGTCATTCACACTCATCGCGTTTATTAAACAATAAAACTAAATATATATTTTCTCATATGAATACAAGATTAAAATTACCAAATAATTTTGCGAGAAGTGTGTTAATATATGTTGTTCTACTGCTTTCATGCGATATATATATATTCGCGAAGATTAATTCGTTATGTGGATATATCACTCGGCAATCACATGACCTGATAATGGACTATACATGTGCTCGCCTCCGGAGAGGGAGACTGCTGGCCGGAGAGTCCCACCGTGATGGTAAAGTTGGAATTTTTTGCCTCTGGCAACATTTATTACATAATGCTGAAGTGAATCTAAATTTTATACACAAACACAAGACAAGATTTTTTTTAAAAAAAAAAGGAGGAAAACTCAAGCAATCTGTCCAAGATTTCCATGCCCTTGCGGCGGCTGTCCGGCTTTCATGAACAGATCATACCAGAATTCCATTTCTTCACTGATCTTGTTAGCTCTATGGCCGCCTAGGGTTTCCCCAGACGCATCATAAGAATGTGCACCATGATGAAACCCTGAATCTACAGTGGCCACATATCTCCTTGGCGGTAAACCCTCATTGGCAGTACTCATTAGAACTTTGCCAGTGAGACCAAAATTAGTAGCACTTGATGATTCTACTAACTGTGGCATGGGCGGCACCAGGACCCCTTTGCTTGAAGATGCTTGTGTACAAGAAGACGACGCACTTACATGACGCACTCGGCATGTTTCCGGCCTCTTCTTCAAGTGGGTGTGCCAAAAGTTCTTTATTTCATTATCTGTTCGTCCTGGCAATCTCGCCGCTATAGCAGACCATCTGAGCGCAAAGAAAGGCAAAGCCCAAATAAATATCGTTTACTCAAAATTTGGTTACCCATCCCATTACGTATACTGGCACGAGCAATTCAAAAACATAGAGCCTCTTAGCATAATATATATAAAAAACTCTATATTACCCACCTATTTCCCAGAATCTGATGCAGCTTGAGGATGGTTTCTTCTTCTTCCTTGCTGAATTTGCCTCGTTTTATATCTGGTCTCAAGTAATTTATCCATCGAAGCCTGCAACTCTTTCCACACCTCAATAAACCTGCTTCATACAGTTCACACTTAAGAGTACGTACGTAGTAAAGCCAGGATTGAATACACTGGTTAATGAAACCCTTGCAACGCAGTACTATAATATAGTCTTGATCGATATGATGTCAGGTTAAAGAAAATGGTTTCCAGTCATGGAATCATATATGATGGTTTAGAGCATAGAGATATATATGGTTGGAGAAAGGAATTGATTTGCGCTCACCAGCCTGTTTGGGAAGAGCCCGCCAGTTTCCATGGCCATGTCTTTGAATATAAGAGATCAAAACCTGATCTTCTTCAGGAGTCCACGGTCCCTTCTTCAATCCCATTTTCTCACAACAAGGAGTCCTCGTCATGGTCAGAACCCAGCGCTGCAATAACTTGCTTGATGAAGAACTCGCAGGCTAGACAGTGGGTTGTGCTATAGGTAGCTCTCCCTCCGAGCTAGGAATGAACATATAGGTACGGTCCAAGTAAATAGCATGTTTTTCAAATCCCAATAGTACTACTTTATGCGGGGTTCTAATTCAACTGTGGCTTTCTCTTTCTAAAATTAAAGCACGCAAATTTGAAGACACTGCGATCACGAGCGAGAGATGATGGGCCACCACCTGAAGAAAGTGATGACGACCCGAGATGAATGACTAATGAAGTTGTTGAGAAAGAGAGAAAGCGTTTTGTGAGGGTGAGTATAGAATATAGATCGTACCAGTGTTGGAGGCTCACCCTCAACTTCTCGGTTGCTTCGCTCCAATAGTGAAGGCTCCTTTAAAGCCTAAAGTAGTAATTATATTTTCGGAGCAGAGGTCAAAAGAAGTATGCGCCTCGCCCCAAGATGGACTCTTCCATGTCTCCCTCTTCTGCCGCCGCCCCTTCCTCCCCATTATCATCATCCACTGCTAATTTCTACCACTTTTTTTTTTTTAAAAAAAAAAATTGGTCAAATACCACTTTTTATTTATTTATGCACATATACATATGTGTGTAACCTTGCATAAAGGGAAAAACAAACAATTGAAGGATGAGGGTTAACACACTAACAATAACAGGGTGTGTTCAACTATATAGGGTTAAACTGCAAATTTAGCCTGAAATATTTTGAGGCTCAGCTGTTATCTTTAACTTTTAAAAGGCACTATGTTAAGAGTAATTTAAAAACAGCCTCCACAAACAAAATGACCAGATAGCGTTAAATAATAAATACATCATATGGGCCCCACACAATAAGGCCACGTAAGTGTCGACCTGAATTTGTAAGCTGTGTTGTGCTGAGAGGCCCAGCAAAAAAAAAAAATACAGCGCGCTTTGCTGGGTAGGGAGAGTAAGCATATTATATCCAAAAAAAAAAAAAAAAAGAGAGAGAGAGAGAGAGAAGCATATTTACGCCGTTAAAAATTGACCTTTTATTTTTTTTAAGGACTATATTTTTTTTAAAAAAAAAAAAAAAAAACTTAATTTAAAATATATAGAATTTAAAATAAAAATTAAATCTTTAAATTTATTTTCTTAAGAAAATATTTTTGTATTTAAAAATTCACTATTTTGAAAAATTAGACAGTTTGGGTTAGATCTAAAAGGGTAGAGATATGTTTAGCTCTCGTGTTAAATAAAGTGAAGCTGACGGAGGCGATGGCAACAGAATCAGACGACGGAGGTGTCGGAGTCACAGCACGCTGTGAGAGTTTGAAGGAGATCTTGGCAAGCAAATGCCGCCTTTCAGGGCCATTGGTCAAGAGAGAAACAACAGCACTGCAAGTTTAGGTTCTGATGCAAACGCAGTCGAGGAAGTTTTTCTGTTCTATTTTTTTAAAAAAATAAATAATATATAATGAGTGCCGCGCAGGTCAACGTAGACACCATTTTTTGATCAACTGTTGCTCACAAACGGTCGAGCGTGCCCGGTCCATTAACTTAACAATATCAACTCGGAGGATTCTAGTATTTGTTAATTAAACTCCAGTGCGGACATTGCCCCTTTTAAAAGTTGACAATATCAACTGTGCTTCTTCTTCACTTGGGAGAATTTTATCCAATTTTGTTGGATTCTTTCTAAACACTTTCCAATTCTTTCAACCCTTTTGGTGCGTTGCTGATAATACATATGGCAGCTAATTGAAGACGGATGGATTTTTTCCTTCCCCTTTCTAATTATTTGTTAAAATATGAGCCACCTTAGACGCAGGAACTCATCACTTTTATATCATGCGATGCGTCACTGTTATTGTTAAAGGATATATAATTAAATAAAAACCATCATGAGCAGGGACGAAAACTGACAGCACTTGATTCTTTTAATAGATGTAGAAATGTGGGATGAGGAGAAAAAAGAGAAATGGGAGGAATTTTATATAGGAGCTCCCATGAGGATCCAAGGAAAAGATTTTATTTTTTTAAAATTTTATATGAATATGAAGAAGCAAGTCGGAAAGGCGCAGAGTGTATGAGAAAAAGGCGTGCTTTGATGGTTGATGTGAACAAATTGAAAACATGTGGTTGAAAAGGGGGACTCAGACAAGCCCAGATTTGTGAGTTGTGGTCGTGTGTCGGCAACACTACTGACTAATGAAAAAGGAAGCAAGTGGTATTACAGCGCGGAGTGTTGTAAAAATAGTAGCATGCCCAGATCTTCCTCTCTTCAACCCTCTCTCTCCGTATCTTCCACCATAGCTCCCCCCATCATACCACACGTTGACACAAAAAGAAATTAATCTCTTTATTATTGTTGTGTCTCCATTATCTATTTATTAAATGTCTTCATTATTAGATCAAAGGTTAACTAGCAAATTGGCCTCCGAAATACACGCTCATGATGAGGTGGAGATCATGAGCATACATGTGGCTGCCAAATAAGCAATTTCAGTTAAAATTAACAGTCAACATAAACAGAGGGACGGCATTACTACCTTCGAGAACTTAGGAGAGATATTGAGGCAAAAAAACTTTCGGTCTGCAACATTCTTTCTGCAGTGATCTTCTTAAAAAGAATTTTTACTTAACCCTTAAATCAAATTTTAGTAGTTGGGATTTAATACTATATAAAAATATTTTTATTAACATTAAATAATATTAAAATATCGACCCCTAAAATTTAATATAATGATTAAGACATTCAATTAAATGGAAAAAAGATCAACGAAAACATTGTTTTTTCCACTTCCATCATCGTGCCTTTCTTCCCCGAAATTATATACTAGCATTGTTTAATAAAGTCGGAATCCTCACGAATATTCCACTAAATGATGAATCCTCACAGACATTGAATTTGGCTAAATTCAAAAAGGTATCACGCATTGACGAGATGGCGCGGGAAACATCTGAGAAGCTACCAATTTCGGAGGAAGCTTATTTTCCATCGGCTGTTTCCAAGAATTACAAGTGTGGCCCATTAAATCATATCTTGATCTATATGTACGGTGCTCAGGTGATTTTTTTTTTATCCCATCCGATTCATCGGGACCTTACTTAGGTGATTTGATTGAAGGTTCCGTCAAAGAAATTAGAGTGAGTTGGGGTGGCAGATATCGCTGGTCATATGTGGGATGGTACCGCTAATCGAACCTGACTTGCAAACTCAAGCCTCGAGGAACAAACACATTATTGGGCCCAAAGAAAAAACCAGATAGCCCAATGAAATTAAAGGCCGCCTTCTATGCGTTCGGCGCAGGTAGTCATCGGTCCCTTGAACTGAAGCCTTTTAACTGTCGTTGGGCCACAGTAAGTATATCCTAAGAGAGAGTTCTTTTGAAATTCAGAAATACATAAATTATCACCTGAGTTGGGTTTAGTGGAATTGTCTATTAGTACTCGATAGTTAAAAAAGAATATGTGTGCTTATCCAAAGGGAAAGAAATACATAAATTTAAAAAAATCAAAATCTAATATACGTGTTTTAGATAAAGAATATTAGTGGTGTTTGGAGATGTGAAGAGCAGCTAAGAAGGTGCGTGAACTTTCAAACTGTGAACAACATGATTTATAAATCATACTCCTCTAATATAATAACTAATTATTATTATTTTAACTGAAATTGCCATGTCAAACTAAAAGGTGACGTATAATATCCCATGTCAAACTTAAATTACTATTATTCTAGCTTTTTCCATAAAAAATCTATTTTAATTGAAAATAATAGTAAAAATATTAATAAATTTTTTTAAATGATAATAGTAAAAAATCTTTAAAAAAATTTAGAATGATAAAAGTAAATAACATGCAGTTTAATATAATAAATCAAATTTTAAGGGAGTTAAATTTAAATTTTGAAATGTCGTGAGGGTTATTTGTAACCGCTCAAAATATGGGGGTTTATCTATTATCACGACAAAGTTATGGGGGGTTTTGTAAAATTAACAATTTAAATAGGATGTCATGTCACTTGTTAATCTGACGGGGTAATTTTTCGTTAAAAATATAGTAGCCGGTTAATGGCAGGGTGCTTACAATAAAAAATAAATAAAGGATTATGGGGTTAAATTTAGGGTTAAAGGGTATTTTTGCTTTAGAAGTTTTCACCAATAGGCAATTTTGCCCTGATTTTTTTTTTTTTTTTTTTTTTTTTTTTTTTGGGGGGGGGGATCTATAAAAAATGGAGCAATTTTGCTTTGGTAGTTATCACAATTAACTTTGACCATTAATTGATCAAACATGCCGAGCCGACAGTCTACATGTTATCCACGTCATTTTTGTTAAGATGCAGATTTGTGCCAAAAGTTCATATATCATTTACTTCATCCTCTTTCAAAGTTAGATTTAAAATTTTGGCAAGCAAATTTGTACCCTAACAAAAATGATATAGATGATATGTGAAGTATCAATTCAAAATATATGGTCAATAACAGTCAAAATTTACTGGGATAATGACCAGGGAAAAATTGTCCATCTGTGAAAACTTCCGTGGCAAAAATGCTTTGCTAACCCTTAAATTTAAATTTTAAAATGTTAGGGGTTATATGCAATTGACTTGAAGTTCGGAGGGTTTATTCAAATTTGTGTACTCTCTCAAGATAAAAGTCTCTCTCCTTCGTGAGTGCGTTTTTTTCCTCTCCGTGAGCGTCTGTGGGATCTCTATGATCCAGTTAGGTCGACGTTTTTTCGAACGGCGATCTCCTCTTTCTTCTCTTTTCTTCTACTCTGAGTGTTCTTGTTAGCGTAAGTGAGGTTTCTTCCTATAGTTCTTTCTTATTCATCGGTCTAGTATTTTTTTTTCTGCTCTGCGTTAATGGAGCTGGGACAGAGTCGACGGGTTGAGTCAAAAAAACAGGTGGTTCTGACCATCGATCGTGAGGAGTTGAAGCAGGGAAACATGCTTGTTGGCAAACTCATAACCAGCAAGAATTTGAATATTCCAACTGTTGTGGGCATGATTAAGAAAGGCTGGCAAGTGGATAAGGAACTGGAAGTCATTGAGCTGGACCGTAATCTACTAACGTTCCTATTTCGGTTTAGTGATGTTAAGGATTATAATCGTATTTTGAAGGGCCGTCCGTGGTCGATCCTAGGTCACTTGCTGAGCCTTCAGATCTGGGATGAGTGTATGGTTATTAATGATGTGAATTTCGATCTTTCTCCTTTCTGGATCCAGTTCCATGGTCTCCCTCTGGAAACTTTTAATTGTAACAATGCGAAAATACTTGGGGATACTGTTGGGGAGACTGCTATGTTCGAAAATCCGTTCATTAATGGAAGACTGAGTCGAGGTTTTATGAGGGTTCGAGTGCTGGTTGCCACTAACGAGCCTTTGTCCTCTGGTTTCTGGGTCCCGAGAGAGAATAAAGAGCCGGCATGGATAACAGTGAAATATGAGAGGCTACAAAGCTTCTGTTACAAATGTGGGTGCATTGGGCACGGCAATAAGGGGTGCAAGAGCTTAACAGATAGGGAGGTGGTTGACTACGATCCTCAGGAGTTCGGAAGCTGGATGGGCACCTATGCTGTTAAAACTTTAGATGAGTCGACCGTGATTTGCAAAGAAGATTGGAGTGAGGCTCAGGTTAGTGTAAAAGATAAGAACTCCAACACTTCCCGGCTGAGTGAGCCACCGGAGACGAAGGAGAGGGCGGTCAGAAAAGAGGGTCCTAGTTTACAGTGTTGTCAGGAAAGGGGCCAACCTGGGAAAGAGAGTAGTTGCATCCACGTGAAAGGGATGGGTCAGAGTCTTTTGGTGGAGGATGTAGCATGTTCTGAAAAAGTTAACCTTGAAGAAAGACAAGTTTTTTTTAAAGAAAGACAAGCATTCATGAATGCTGAGGTAAGGATTCCTTATGTCTCCCACTCCCTACAGGGTTTTCAGGATTTACCATCCGAGGAACCTAAAAGAATGGGCCCATTGGTGAGGGAATGCCATATTAAGGGCCCAATTGTAGACAAAAGGGTGAGCCCATATGCTAATTTGGAGACACCCACATATCAGGTGGAATTCCCTTTCGAGCCAGAGTCCGCTGGTGGCCCAGCATCCCATTTAGTTGGACTTTCCCCCATTTCAGCTATGTCATTATCTCTTCGGAGTGTCCATCTAAAGAGGCCTCTCGAATTAGAATCAGACCCAGACTTTTCTAAAAGGCAGAGGAAGCTGGTTTTCGAGGATCATTTGACTCTTCCACAATCTCGCTCTGCAGATGCGATATATCCGAGGGGGCGCCGCAGAAGTTACAGGTCGGTAAAGTCATTACTTCGCAGCAGGAATACTGAGCCTCGACAGCATACTCTGGATTTTGTGGTGGCTAATGAGATCGACTTTCCCTCAAGCTGGGTTACAGGTGAAGCTTCTGATGGTGTGGCACACCAATCTGCTTATGGGTCAAACACCGGTGGTTGGATGGGACCAACCACCGGTTCATCATGAATATTTTAGCCTGGAACTGTCAAGGCCTTGGGGTTGCCTTGACAGCCAGGAATTTAAAGGAAGAATGCTTCCGAAGAAAACCCCAAATCGTATTCTTATCTGAGACGAAACAGAAGGCCAGATATGTGCGTAAGATAAGAAGACGATGTGGATTCTCAGAGGATTGGCTCGTAGATCCTTTGGGACTAAGCGGTGGATTAGCTTTGTGGTGGAAAGATTCAATTAAAGTCAACATCCTATTCTCCTCTCTTCACATTCTGCACACTCGTATTGAGGCCGATGAGGTAACTGCCCCCTCTTACATCTCTTTCATATATGGGCCACCGGCTGAGGAGGATAGACTTATTTGTTGGGAGGAGATTACTCGAATTAGCAGAAATATCTCTGAACCTTGGTTATGCCTAGGAGACTTCAACGATATTTTATCTCAAACCGAGAAATTGGGGGGACGACCACGGGCTTGGAGGAAAATACTGAAATTTAAATGCTTTGTGGCGGGGTGTGAGCTGGACGACTTGGGGTTCAATGGCAACCGGTTTACATGGTGCAATAAAAGAGATCCGCCAGACACTATATGGGAACGTATTGACAGAGCACTTGGGAATTGTTTGCTAAGAGATCTATTTCCTAACATCCTTGTGTTTAATGTTGAACCACTTGGGTCGGATCATCACCTCTTGTCCATTCAATGTCAACCTGCTTTGTCTCGTCGAAGGAGGTTTTTTAGGTTTGAGGAATGCTGGGCTCATCACCCTAACTTTCATCAGGTTGTTGGCAGCGGTGGGAGATGGAATTCAGAAATCAATATGGCAGCAATTGACAACTTTCTCTGCAGTTTGAGGAGGTGTAAGGAGGTATTAGAGAAGTGGAGTAAAAAAGAGTTTCCGAATAATGCAATATTAGTGGCGAAGCTGAAAGCCCAGCTCGCTTCTCTCTCTTCGGATGTTGTCTCAGATGTTTCTAGTAGAAAGATAAGGGATGTGAAGACGGAAATTGAGCGTATTCTTGAGCTAGAGGAGAAATTCTGGTGGCAAAGATCCAGAGTGAATTGGCTGACAACGGGGGACAAGAACTCTCGGTTCTTCCACTTAGCAACAATACAAAGACGGCAAAGAAATAATATTAATTGTATTAGGGATGACTCGGGGCAGTGGCTTTCAGAGAAGAGGGAGGTGGCAGATAATATTGCTAATTTTTTCCAGCTCCTTTTTTCAGCCTCTGGGGCGGACCACATGGGATCTGTGCTCTCTTATATTGATCCTAAGATTACACCAGAGATGAATCAGAGGCTATTAAGTCCTGTCACTCGAGAGGAAATTAGGAAGGCTGCATTCAGCCTGGGTAGTTCAAAAGCTCCGGGACCGGATGGCTTCTCTGGCATGTTCTATCAACAAGCTTGGCCGGAGGTAAGTGACTCTGTTTGCGCTATGGTTTTGGAGTTCTTTGCTGGAAAATCGTCTCTTGACTCTATTAATGAGACTAATTTGGTTCTTATCCCCAAAGTTAATAGGCCTGAACATGTATCCCAATTTCGCCCTCTTGGGTTGTGTAATTTCTCGTATAAAATTATCTCCAAAATCATGGCAATTAGGTTGTGCCCCTTACTTGATGCTTGCATATCGCCTTCTCAAGGTGCTTTTGTTCCGGGGCGAATCATCCATGACAACATCATCATTGCCCATGAGGTGTACCATTATTTGAGGAGGAAGAGAACTAGCTGTAAGTATGAATTTGCCCTCAAAATGGATATGAGTAAAGCTTACGATAGAGTTGAATGGATTTTTTTGGAGAATGCTCTGCTGCATTTTGGATTTGATGCTTTTTGGGTTTCTTTAATCATGAAGTGTGTAAGTTCAGTCAAGTTAAATGTCTGCTTGGATGGCGAATCAGTCAATTCTTTTTATCCTAGCAGAGGATTACGCCAGGGGGATCCTTTATCGCCATATCTGTTTATCTTGGTGGCAGAGGTTTTGGCTATTATGATCTCCAAAAGCCAGGAAGCCGGACTACTTAGAGGAATTAAATTGAGTCTTAGCTGTCCTGTACTCACTCATACTTTTTTTGCAGATGATGTGCTTATTTTCATGAATGCTAGTCGATCTAATTGTGCTCATTTGGATAAGATTTTGCAGCAGTATTGTTCAGCATCTGGACAAGCCATTAATCTTGAGAAGTCCAGTCTATTTTTCTCAAGTAACACTCCAGCTAATGTTCGTGAGGAGGTAGGACAAAGGCTGCATATTCCACTTACAGAAGATCCTGGCAGATATCTGGGTATACCAAGCATATGGGGGAAGACCAAACTTCAAGCGCTTGCTTATATAAGGGAAAGGGTCTGTAATAAACTTCAAAGTTGGGGTCACAAGTTTCTTTCGGTGGCGGGACGGGAAGTTCTAATCAAAGCTGTAATACAAGCTATCCCCATCTACCCTATGAACTGCTTTAGCTTTCCTGTTAAAACTTGCAAGGAAATACACAGCCTGGTTGCTAATTTCTGGTGGGAAGGGAACGCTTTCGGAAATCGCATGCATTGGAAAGCTTGGGACTTTCTTACCTTAGGGAAGAGTGAAGGGGGTATGGGGTTTCGGGATCTAGTAACAATGAATGAAGCCTTGTTGGCCAAGACTGCATGGAGACTTCACCATCGCCCTGCTGATTTATGGGCTAGAGTAATCAAAAGTGTCTATTTCCCCCAAACTGTTTTTTTAGAAGCGGTTAAAGGCCACAAGGCCTCTTGGTGTTGGTCTAGCCTTCTGGATGGCCGTGAATTTTTAAAGAGGGAGCTTCGGTGGGATATAGGTACTGGGAGGGACATACGGATCTGGAATAATAATTGGATACCCGGTATTCTACCACTTGTGAAGCCGCTGAATAGCGAGGACCATTTTGTCAAGCATGGTAGGGTTAATGATTTGATAGTGGATGGTGCATGGTCGCTCAGTCCGCTTACTCAGTATGTGCAGAAGGACGTAATTGTTGCTATACGGGCTATCACTCTACCTAATAACGGGTTAGAAGACCGGCTGGTATGGATGGGTTCTGCTAATGGTGAATACAACGTCAAAACTGGTTACCATGTGGGTAAAGCTAAGAATTCGAGTATCGGGCAGAAAGCTGGGAGCTCTATAGTGATTCCCCCTGGGTTCTGGAAAGCTACTTGGCGCATCAAGACTATACCACGAGTAAAGCAATTTCTGTGGCGTCTTCTAAATAATGCTGTAGCCACAAATGCTGCATTGTTTAAAAGGAAGCACTCTAGGGTCAGTTTGTGTCCGGTTTGCGGAGCTGAAGATGAAAATATAGAACACCTTCTATTTCGATGTCAGTGGACCCGCTGCGTATGGTTTGGAAGTAGTCTTGGAGTAAGAGTCGACTGCTCTAAAATTTATAATTTTAATGCTTGGTGGATGACTATAAATGGTATGAATTCTTTTACTCCTCAAGATATCTCGTTATTTTGCTGGTCTTTTTGGCTGATTTGGAAGCACAGGAATGAGCTGGTGTTTAATCATGTTGCACCTAATCCTTGTGTTGTGATTGAATCTGCTAGAAGGTATAATATCGAGTTTTGGAGTCATGTGGAAAGTTCTCAACGTGTTTCAGGTTCAGATGGAGATGGAATCTCCAGAAGCTCTTTATTTGGACAGGTTCGATGGACTCCACCAGAACTTGGGGGGTTGAAATTTAATTCTGATGGTGCATTTGCTGCTGGAAAAAATACTGCTGCATTGGGTGTGGTGTGCCGTGATAGCTATGGAACCTTTTGTTGGGGCTTTGTGGATAAAATCAAATCTATTTCGGCTTTTATGTCGGAAGCTCTAGCACTTAAGAGGGCGCTTATGTTGGCAGTAGACTTGGGGCATGATAAGGTTGTTTTTGAATCAGACTGTCTTAATTTAGTGTCGTGTGTTTTAGCTAAATCTGCTACTGCCGGTGAATGGAGGTGTCGTAGCATTCTTCATGATATTATAAGTCTCTTTGCTGATAAGGTTGGGTTTACCATTACTTTTATCCCTCGACAGGGTAATAGAGTTGCGGATTTTCTCGCGACAAATGCTCATAAGGATGTGTGCCCGAGCGGGTGGGTTTTCCGACCATCACTTTCCTTGATCTCTCTTCTAACCTTGGATGTTCAAGAGGCTGCTAACTCAGAAGCGAATGACTCTTCCCCTGCTAACACCGGATTGGGGATTGGCTAATTCTTTGTTTTCTAGTTGTTCTGTGTATTTACTTTCCTAGCTTGCTGGTTTTTCTGTTATCCCTGTTAAGGGTGTTTTCAGGTTGCAGTGTTTGCCTCCTTTGTAACTGCGGATATTATGTGTTGGATGTTCTTTTTCCGTTATTAATGCTAGGTTACGTATTCTGAGCAAAAAAAAAAAAAAAAGTTCGGAGGGTTTTTTTTTATTTAAATAATAATAATTTAGCCTATATAATTTACATAAAGCTACTTCGGTTTATAAGAGTGACTGTAGCTTTAGAGGTGCGTGTCCCACGTGGCTTGGGGGACCAAAAAACCAGCAGAAGGATCAAGTGCGTGTGTCTGGTGTACGGGGTGGAACTGGGACACACAGAAATCATATGGGCCTCAACACATGGCCCAAGGGCATTCATTTTATCCATTTAAAATTCCTCACCGCCTTTCCTATTTCTTGCTTTTACCTCCCCCACACAAACGCTGTTTGTGGTTCCACCTCAATTTTTTATGGTAAAGACAAAAACTACAACTGCCTCCAGCTAAACAGTGACAAAGGGAATTATTTAATAACATTGGATTAATAAGGAAAATCAATTAAATACTTATAATCTCACGTCTCCATCTTTTTATCAAACTCATTCCCTCCATCACTTTCATTCATTGTCTTCAAACCAAACAAATTATGAAACAATTTTTTTAGAATTATTTTCTCCCATTTGCTAAAAAAAGAATTTGTTTCTTCCATATTTTTTTTTTAAAAAAAAACATACTCATTATATCCATAATATCAAGTTCTCCAATTACACATGACTACATGTCCTTTTTTTTTAATATGGTTTTGTAATTAAATGGTATGAGTACAAAAATATGACACATGACCACATATGATTGGAGAACTTGACAAAATTGATATAAAGAACTTGACCTAAGTATTTTCCTTGAAAAAACTTGTTTTGTTTCAATATTTTGCGACCGTGCATTTTGAGAATATAAACATCAATTTGTTTTATTCTCATAAAATAAAATATGTTTTTAATATATTTTTATAATTATGCATGTTAAGAATGCAAACAACACTTTATTTCATTTTAGAATATTTAATGATTGGTCTAGTGAGTTACTCCCTCCGGTCCTAATTATAGAAACATTTTTGTAGTGTAATTTACATTATAAAAGTGCTTCTATAATTAGGACCGGAGATAGTATATATTTTCTATATTTGCCGGCCGTGTTTGACAAAAGTTGGGATAAGTGACAAGAGAAAATGGCTCAATCTTGTTTTTGTCAGAAAAAGAAAGAATGAAAAATGGGTGCCAAACAAAAATAAATAGTACCGGTATATAATACAGATAGAGAGAAACAAGGTAACTGGATCCTATATGCGTGGACATTAGCTAAGTGTATGAAGGAGAGCCAATTTACATGTAAAAATGAGGGAAGTATTTGTTAAATTGTGAGATGTTGCAAAGGAAGGTGAAGCATGTTCCGATGTGGAACATAAATGTCTAATCTCAATAGATTAGTGACTGATTTATGTAGGATCAAATGAACTCCTCAAGGTATTTATCGAATAAACACAAAAGGGATCGGAAGACGATTACCCAATGCTATTTATGAGGAAGATAACAGAGGGTATACAGCGATCACT
This sequence comes from Acacia melanoxylon, assembly GCA_019022615.1. NCBI lineage: Eukaryota > Viridiplantae > Streptophyta > Magnoliopsida > Fabales > Fabaceae > Acacia > Acacia melanoxylon. The sequence continues at coordinate 661,805 of JAFJYJ010000059.1, forward strand.
GTGCTACACTGATATGGCGTTTCGCTAGAGGTGTGAGGTGTGTGCACAGTGTGACTGAATGTAGAATAATTCAATAGAGAATGAAGAGAGTGCACCTGGTGAATGTTCTTTCTTTTTATAGAGATCACCTAGGGTTTTTGCTGTCTCTGCCGTGATTACATCCTGCCATCAATACACGCCTCCATGTTCTGCATATTCCTGCTTCACTACTTGTACGTCCCATGATTATAGGCATGATTACAGAGTAATTGGCCTAATTATGGAAGGATACTGTCATTAATACCCTCATTGGGCCGCATATCTGCTAGGCCCATTATATGAGTCCATAACAGTGCCGATAAATTGTGACCAAACCAACCTAAGATAGTGCTCTGCTTTAACCGGACTCAACTACGTTTTGACCATCATGCCTCGTCACCCACCAGCACCACCCATTTACTCTTCCGTCTTTTCTGTTTTCATCATAATAATAATGAGAAATCACTATACATGCTGGTAATTATACGGTAGAGGAGTAAGAAGTGATCAAGCTTATTCACATGTATTGCTGTTAGGGGAACGAAGAGCGTAATGCGTGGTGGATTCACTATCTGTTGCCAAAGCCTTCATCATGGACTCTTGTGAAGGCAGAATACAAGCTATAATAGCAACCATCATGGTTATTGGTTGCTCACCCACTTGCTTTCACTTCACCAAAATTAAACTATCATTCCATTCCGAATTCAAGTTCATGTATTTACAGCTTCCTGCCCTCTTTAATCTCATGCAATACTGGTACTTTAAGAAACACTGGAGAGTTAAGTGTGTGGCCCACTTGCCTCTAGAGCCCTCCCACCAATTTGCATGTTGCCATTTGGAGGATTCCAACTGAAGAGAAGATACAGTGTTGTTTGGAACATTGGAATTGGGTTCTTTGATTGCCTCTCATAAATTGTCTTTATCTCTGAAGTTTTCTTTTCTAACAAGTGTTTACTCTTCCCATATAATTTAATAATGGTAAAAGGGCAGAAGATGGTTGATGTGCCTTTCTTGTTGCCTTGTTGTCCCTTAATTTTGGGGACCTTCCTAAATGTATTTTTTTATGGTTTTTAGATCATTATATTTGACATGAAATAGGGGACATTTGATATCATATGGATGAATAAGGTAACTGTTTTACCATTTTTCAAAGGTTCAATATCTAAGTAGAAAAGAAACTATACATTTTTGAACTCTTAAATCTTTGAAAAATCGTAAAATTTTGAAAATAGATCCGTTGCTTTATATATCTAAGATATCAAAATGTTACTAATTTCACGTAGAATATAATAATCTAAAGAATCATGAAAAATACATTTAGGAAAATCCTCAAAATTAAGGGGTATCAAGAAAGGCATGCCAGCACCACTTGCTCATAATAAAATTGGAAGAATATTTTGTAACACATCCCCTACCTAATGAAAAATCACATAAAGTAAGTAATGTAGTCAAATATATAAATAAATTACATCTCTTAAAATTGAGGGATATGCTGCTGGAAGGAAATGTGATTACTTAATAATTAATTATGATTACTTAATTAGTAATTATGAAGAAATATGAAAAGGAAGATTAAAATACTCTAACTTAACAACTTCTCTATTTTGCCTCAGTTACATAGACCTCCATTAAAATTAAAATATATGTTACATAAACCTCCATTATATTTTTGAAATGATATTTTCATTCACCCAAAGACCCATAAGTTTGACTTTTATACCTCTCACTAGTACAAAAAAGAGCTTTAAGACCGTCTCGTTTATATCAGAGTATTGAGGCTCCGGTCTAAAAAGTATGACCGGTGACAGTTTTGTCATTATAAATAAATTTTTAGATCAGATTATAAAGAATTATGTCTAAAAAGTATGACTTGTGACAGTTTCGTAAATATATAAAGAACTTTTTAGACCGGATTATAGAGGATAAGGTCTAAAAAGTATGACCGGTGACAATTCCGTAAATATATAAAGAATTTTTTAGACCGGACTTGTAAAATATGAGGTCTTAAATTTAATACCTAATATTTTACAAGTCTGGTCTAAAAAGTATGACCGGTGGCATTTTTGTAAATATAAGAAAAATCTTACTTTTAAGATCGGATGTTTAAAAAGTTTAGTCTAAAAAGTCTTAAAGATGAATCTTCTATTTTCCTGTGCCGAAAATTGAATTTCGCTCTCTGTATCTCTCTTCGACCTTGTAAATCCCGCCTCACACTCTCTTCAACTTTGTCTCATCTCATCTCAAGGACCTCGCTTACAAATTTTCTAACGTCACGAAAATTGCTCTCGCCTCATTTGCTCTCATGGTCTCTTATTTTGGTTCTAGTTTCTCCTGGTTCATAATTCTCTTGAAGGTTGAGCATTCTTCTCTCTCTTTTTTTTTTAGCCAATGAATAAATCTTGACGCTTGTCATTGATAGTAATCTGCATATTTAAATATATGTAGGAAAAATTGGACCGTCTTGCTGCTAATTATCCTGGTCGTTTCAAAGTATACAATGTCCTGAATCAGGTTAGTTTCTAACTTGGAATATTATTTCAAAGAGAACTCAAGTTTTCATTCTTCATTGAATCAGGATAGCCTAACTTGAATGATGAAATGATATGATCTGTGCAAGCCTCCCGAAGGATGGGACAATGGTGTTGGATTTGTATCAAAGGAGATGATTCAAGCTCACTGTCCTCCTCCTGCACATGATATCAGGGTAGGCAATAATCCTTTAAGCTAATCTCTTTAGATAGCTTCTTCATGTTATCATAAAAGGAAGGTTATTAATTAAGAGGATTGTTTGTGAAATTTGTAAATACTGAGGTGTGGCGCACTGGCCATGAACAAGGCTATGACTACTCACCTTGAAGCCTTTAGATATGACCCGATATCTTGCCGCTTTCACCCCGACAAATTTCTGATTTCCAATTTTTTATTTTTTAAGGAAAGGACTTTTAAGACCGGATGTTTTTCATATCCGGTTTTAAAAGTTCAATTTTTTTTGGTGATAGAAAGAGATTTTTAAGACTTAATATTTTAAAAATTCAATTTTAAAAGTCCGACGTTTAAGACCTCATGTTTTAAAGGTCCGGTCTAAAAAGTATTTTTGTAAGACTGGTTGCACATCCGGTCTTAAAAGTAACACTTTTAAGACCGCCTGTATCGAGACCAGTCCTAAATCCGATCTTACGAGGCGTTTTTCATCTGGTCTTAAAAGCTTTTTTTGTACTAGTGTTTGTTTTACCAAAATGGATATATGTGTGTCAAAAATTTATTAATTTTGATATTATAAAATTTATAACTTTGATCTTTCACCATTTTTTATTGAATTTTATTTATTTTGTTTATTAAATGATTAAAAATATATATCAAACATATTTTTTTTATCAAAATAATAAACTATATAGTTTTAAAAGATTGTATAAGTCATTTAAATTTATAATTTCATTCTTTCTAAAACCATTTAAAAGATTTACTCGAAGCTTTAAAATTTTATGGTATTTACAAGATGTCAATTAAAATTTGAGATTTAGTATTAAGAGTAAATTAGTAACTAAATTTTAATTAAAAACATATTTTTATAATCTTTTTAGAATATTCGTAATAGAGTTAGTGTTTTGAACTAAAGTGTATGTTTTCAAGATGGAGGGGAGATCGGTGTAATTAAGGCCCAACAAAAAGGTGGCGTGATTATTTTACTCAAAAAGGGAAATTATGAAATAATCAATAAACTATCAACTTTGTAAGCCTACTGGGTATTGAGCATTTACTTAACTAGGGCATTAGAAGGTCACTCTTCTTTTGGTCTAATGGATAATTGTATTTATTGATTAATAGATGGATCCATTTTCTTATGAACTAGATATTACAAGTTTTTAATAATAAAGTTGATAATTGATATCGTTGGCCAAAAAAAAAAAGATTAATGATTGATATCCCCTTCCTCTATTTTCCCTTCACTTTTCTCTCCATCCAAACATAACTTAATAATATTGTTAGTGTTTATGGATAACATTTTTTCTTTTTTTTAAAAAAAAAACTTTTGGAGGTAAAAACCATGGTTTGGTTTTAAAAAAACCCAAACTCTTGGAAAAATAAAATAAAATCCAGAAGCACTTTTTATTTTCCAAAACCACGATTCTTTGGTAAGGCAGCCAAACTCTTTTTTTTTCTCCATAATCTATTTTTTTTGCTAGAAAACCATGGTTTGGGGTGGAAAACCTCCAATAAGATTTTTTTTTTCTACATTTTCAAAAACTATAATTTGAAATCACTTTTTTCAAATTTTTTTTTCTTTTCAAAAGTTAATTCAAACACACTAACTAAGTACTAGCACACAATATTTGATATGTGCTAGTTTGGTTGTGATGTCTAAAAGTGTTTATTTACGTTAATCGAGATAAAAATCTTCTCACATGTTTACCTAGTATACCATAAATCAAGATTGAAGAATTACTTTTAATTATTTTAATCCCTATTCCAAACCAACATTGCGTCACTGTCTCTGGGAAACAATCCGGCGACTCTTACATTGAACCAATTCGGATTAGTCTATGAAATCGTTCACTTCAACGACGCCTAGAATCAATCGTATCGATAAAAGAAGAGGTACTTTTTATAAATAGCAACGTCCCCCCCCCCCCCCCCCCCCCCCTTTTTTAATTGGTGAAAATACCTATCACAAATATATATACTCCTTTTACTCTTTCAATTATAATTTATAAGACACTAATTAATAAATCTCACAAATCAATAAAAATAGTTAAAGTCAATGAGGTGATCATAAGGTTTAAGTAATTTTCAATATTGTTCCTATAAATTGCATTAAATTCTAATATTGTATTAATTATTACTCTCACCCACTATCCTTATTAATTATAGACATACAAGAAAAAAAAATTAATGCGCCTTAAAAATAAGCAAGTGTCTTATAAAAAAGATCAAATACATTTGTTAGCTGGTAACTTATAATAAAAATAAAAGGAGTAAGAATTACAAGGGTTGCATTAAAATGTGAATCAATATTTTTATTAATAATAAATTTGATGTACGAACAGGGTGCATCAGAATTTAACAAGGCGATAAGTGTAGCAATGAATTTTGCCAACCTAATACGACGCTTGTAGTTGGAGCAGCTAATAATTTAAAAGGAAGGATGAAAATGAGAGGAGCGGATTGCATGCCTTAAATTCAGAGACGGTGATTGGATATTGGATTAGTAGATAGGAAGAGCAACAAAATTACCAGAATGTTGGACGGTGAATTCCAACTTAATTTCACCGCCACATCTCAAACAGAATCATCATCAACCGTAGCGCACAGAGCCTCCCTCTGATCTGAGTCCGCAGTCCGCAGTCCGCACCCATCCCACTTCCCTCCTGTCCTTTTGAGTTGTGTTGTCAGCAGCATTAATGGTCCCTGCTCCATCCTGACCGTTAGATCCCGCTCCTCTACAGCCGCCCGATTCTCTCTCTTCCCTCTTTTCTCTCCCCAGTTGCTCCCGATCTCGGAGCTCAACCCTAAGTCCCTCCTCCTCCTCCACCAACCCACTGTCTTGCGGATCCTCCTCTCCCCTCTCCCCTTCCCGATTCTCTCCCGCCGCTTTCTTGGATTCTTGTTCAAAATGTAAGTCAATCTGGCCTATACTTTTTGTTTATTTTTGTTACTTCCGAGAATCACGCAACTCCTTGCCGTAAAATTTCCTGGATCTTCTCCTATCCTCCCTAGATGGGAGATCAACTGACTTCATGCAAATTTCTTTGCCTGCCGAATCTTGGTTCGGCGCAATTGTGGCCATTTCATTAGTATTTATCAAGACTATAATTTAACTTATCTTAATTATTCTCAACAAGTACTTATATGCTGGCCTCCTTCTCCAGCCAGTCTGGATGCTCCGTCTTAATTGTAGCTCTTGACGCGCAAATCTTTGTTTCTGAATGTTATTATGTGGTGATTTCCACCCACTTTATCTTAAGGCCTTGTTTGTTTACAGATTTGAGCTCCGAGATAGCATCAACCCGCTGGGATGGAACTCAAGGTCAGACTATATACCTGGATTTTGGAGTATAAGTTCAAAAAACTGTCATACTGAACATGGTGACAAGATTTGGAGCGGATAAAGTTGAGTCTTGAATTTTCTGAGAGGGTTGAGTTTTGCACATCACTCGGCGGTTGGTAGAATCTCTGGAGTTATTTTACTAGAGGTTCATTCTGGCGGGGAGGGGCCAAAGAGGGGAAGAGGAAGAGAGTTTCCTATTTTTGTTTGGCGATTTTTGGCTAGCTTCCCTAGTCAGTGGACCAGTAGACTTTGCTTGTAGTCCTGAACCGAATAGCAATGCTATGAGTGAAATCTGAACCATTTCTTATTCTTAACTCAAGATTTACCTGTGATGGAAGTAAATGGAACCATTCATGATTGTAGCCTAGGACTAGTTAAAAGGGAAAAGAGAGAGGTAGGGGACAAATCCATGGAGGATTTATCTAAATATGCTCATAGTCCTGCTCACTTGGCAGTTGCCAGGCGTGATCATGCAGCCCTACGGCAAATTGTTTCCACCCTACCTCGACTTGCCAAGGTTGGTGAGGTCAGGACAGAAGCTGAATCTCTAGCTGCTGAGCTTCGAGCAGATGAGGTCTCTACCGTTATTGACCGTCGTGATGTTCCTGGTAGAGAGACTCCTCTCCACCTTGCAGTACGTCTCAGGGATCCCATCTCAGCTGAGATTCTGATGGCTGCTGGTGCAGATTGGAGTCTGCAGAATGACAACGGTTGGAGTGCTCTCCAGGAAGCAGTTTGCACTAGAGAAGAAGCAATTGCCATGATTATGGCACGGCATTATCAACCTTTGGCTTGGGCCAAGTGGTGCCGTAGGCTACCCCGCATTGTTGCCTCAGCTACTCGAATTCGTGACTTTTACATGGAAATAACTTTCCATTTTGAGAGCTCTGTCATTCCTTTTATTGGGCGCATAGCCCCCTCTGATACGTATCGCATTTGGAAACGTGGTGCTAATCTTCGAGCAGATATGACCCTTGCTGGATTTGATGGCTTCCGCATCCAACGGTCTGACCAGACATTTTTGTTCCTAGGAGAGGGATATACTTCAGATGATGGTAATGTAACTCTACCACCCGGTTCTTTGATTGTTCTTGCTCATAAGGAGAAGGAAATCACAAATGCCTTGGAAGGAGCTGGTACACAACCGACAGAAGCTGAAGTTGTTCATGAAGTTTCCCTTATGTCTCGAACAAATATGTATAGACCAGGTATTGATGTTACTCAGGCTGAGCTTGTTCCCCATTTGAATTGGAGGCGCCAAGAGAAGACTGAGATGGTTGGAAATTGGAAGGCTAAAGTTTATGACATGCTTCATGTGATGGTGAGTGTCAAGTCAAGGCGGGTTCCCGGTGCTATGACAGATGAAGAGCTTTTTGCTGCAGATGATGAAGAAAGCATGGTCAATGGTGAACACAATGATGGATATGATGATGTATTGACTGCTGAGGAAAGAATGCAATTGGATTCTGCGCTTCGTATGGGGAATTCTGATAATATTTGTGAAGATGAGGACCATGGATCATTTGATGGTCAAGAAAATAGTTCAGCTGTTTCCCATGAGAACTGTGAAGCCAATGGTGCGGCTAAAGAGAAGAAGAGCTGGTTTGGTTGGAACAAGAAAAACTCTAAGAGTGGCAGTGATGACCCTGAGGATTCAAAATTTTTGAAGAAATTCTCGAAAATGGCCCCAGAAGGTAGCAACCAAAGACCAGGTGATCAACAAAAGCCAGCATCTGAGTTTCTGAAGGAGGATGCTGGAGATGCCAAGAAGGGAAAGGATAAAAACAGTAAGAAAAAGAAGAAGAAAGCAGTAATCAATGAGTCTAAGAATGAGAGTGAGTATAAAAAGGGATTGAGACCTGTGTTGTGGTTGACACCCGACTTCCCTTTGAAAACAGATGAACTCCTGCCACTACTTGACATCTTAGCAAACAAGGTTAAGGCTGTTAGGAGACTCAGGGAACTTTTGACAACTAAACTTCCTCTAGGAACATTTCCTGTCAAGGTAATAAATTTTTTTGAATTTATTTATTATATAGTGGCTTTTCAGACACAGCGATTAGATCCCATATTATACTCATTTTTTGTCTTCTTAATAATGCTAAACTTCAAGTCTTATTTATCTAAGAATTACATGAACTACCCCATTTAATTTCATAGTGCATATCTCCTTAGATGAAAGTGCTAATTTCCTGCTGATGTTGGCAAGTTACGTACCGTCATAACTTTGATGAGAATTCTGACCAGCATGTCTCTATATATAATGTGGCCACCATAATTGTGGTATCTACCCGTGACTTAATGATTATTGTATTGTTGATTGTTGATCAAAGATATAGCAAATAATGACTGATATTAAAGGGAAATTTTATTTGGTCTAGCAGACTTAGGGGCCGTTTAGTATGCAAGATAAAAATGAAATTGAAAAGTGAATTTGTAGTTTTGAAATGTCCTTGGTGTCCCTTAATAAAAAATAAGGAAAGCAAAATTATTGATTACATGAAATAGTAGACATTATATATATATATATATATATATTGATATGGAAAAGGAAAGCTCTTCCTTTCCCTCTACCAAAGAACCCAGGAGTTTGGATATCATCAGTCAGACTAGTTCTACTATGGATAAGGTACATTATCAGTCAGACTAATTCTAATATGGATAGGGTACATGTTGAATGATTTAGGCAATTATGTTTTGAAGATACATGTAATGGTCATCAAATCTCTTCTGGTAATCTAAACAATACTCTTAACCATATTTTTGGGAATAAAAAAAAAGCGTTAACTGTAAATGTGTTTTGAACATGTCATATTGCATGCACCTTCACTGTGGTATTTATACAAGACTTTATTGTAATTGTCTATTCTTGATGGTGCTTTTTATGCTTTAAATGTGGCATATTCTGCATCCATCGGTATGCTTCAAAGGTTTCTGGTATTTGTTATAATCCCTCATCCACGATGCAGGTTGCCATTCCTATAGTACCTACCATACGAGTGCTTGTTACTTTTACAAAATTTGAGGAACTTCAGCCAGCAGAGGAATTTTGCACGCCACTCTCCAGCCCAGCGCATTTCCAGGACGCCAAAGGGAAGGATTCAGAGGGGTCTACATCCTGGATTTCATGGATGAGAGGAAGTCGTGGTGCGCAGTCCAGTGACTCTGATAGTCACCGATATAAGGACGAAGTTGATCCTTTCAACATACCTTCAGACTACAAATGGGTAGATGCCAATGAGAAGAAGCGCCGTATGAAGGCCAAGAAAGCCAAAAGTAAGAGAAATAGGAAGCAACCAGGGACAGGGACAAAAAGTGGGGATGGAGTGCATCAGTCGGGCGAAGATGTGGAAGAATAATAAGAAACAGTCTACCGGTAATATTTTGCTTTGAAAATTGTTGCGAGAAAGAAAATAATTGTCTTTCTTTGTGCACAGCTGACCTTTTATTTTCCCCCCTTTCGTGATATTGGATTAATTATGATTATGAAAGCTTTGTCTTCTGGAAATTGTTGTATTGTCACCACGCGAAGTAAAATTGAAGAGGTAGTATTCTCAGTCTATGGCACCTTCAATATTCTGGTTTTGTCTAATTTTCATAGTTGCAATATTGTACCTACGTCTACATCCTTGATTATCGATCTTAATCTTTTTGTGAGTTGAGTGCTGTTCTCTTTTTGGATGTGCAAAATTTGAGTATGTCACCGCCGAGTAAATCGATCCTAAATATTGTACTTGATAACTATTCTATGTGGAGGATTTTTTACGATGATACTTGTCGTAATTTGTTCATTGGTTACTTGCAGAATGGATATTTATTTCAAATTCTTTGTTCCATCATCCATGACTATGATATTTAATTTTAGGTGATGCATATTGGATATATATATACGTTCGACGTGGCAGCCTTGATCGAGGGCGACGAACTGAAATAAAATGATATTTCAAATTCCCTTGTCGGTTTTCATTAGTTGAGTTGAAAATTTAAAAATATTATTTGTGGAAGGCCGGGAGAAAAAAAGGTTTTCATTACTCGAGTTGAAAATTTAAAAATATAATTTGTGGAAGTCTGGGAGGAAAAATATTCTTCATAATGGACTTGTTTGGAATAACGGTGGGAAAAATGACTTACGTAAAAGTCAGATTGTGAAATATGATTTATGTTTGGATTAGTGGTTGTATAAGTAGTTTATACTTCATGAGTCAAATTCAAATAAGAAGTTTTTACTCTCGAAGTCAGGATAGTTGCTTTTCAAATAACTTGATTTTACCTCATAAGCTCGATTGGAAAAAAATTCATCCAAATGAAAAAAAACAAAAACTCGTAAGCAATAAAGCTGATTGTCCCTCCTAAAAGTCGCATAAATTGAATTATTATTGGATTGGTCATGCATCCTAATAATTGATTAAAAATAATTAAATGATTAAGGTGATTATTAGGATGATTTAATTTTCTAATTATATTATAATTATTATATATTATTCCTGATTTACATTTAGTCATTTCATTTACTACATGCTACTTCGGATCCTTTTTATAAGGAACAATTACTGAAATTATGCGGTTTAAAATGTGAGTTAAAAACAATAAATGTGTAACTCACTTAATTTTATTTCCAATTAAATCCTTATTTAGAAAGAATATACATGAGAAATAATTGATAAAAATTTATTGTACCGATAATGAGTGACATATTTAATGAGGGTAAAAATAAAAAAATCAGTATAAAATTTCAAACAAATAAAATTTATTCTATACATTAAGAACTATTCATATGAGAGTGAATGCTTAGGAGGGGAGGGAGGATATGAAATGAACTTGTAAGTCAAAACTTAGACTAGATCTCTCATGTTTCCTTTGCTTCAGTTGCATCTTACCCAATCTTCAAATTCATTCGCGTTTCATCATTAAAATGCCTTATCTTTCAATTTTTTTTTTTGTCAAAATAGCATTACATTTACATTTACATGCAAACCCACAATCTCTTTAGTTATAGGTCCCTCAGAAGAAAGGCCCCGAATATACTGTACGAACACTAAAGTCAAATTTAGGAAATAATTGGGATCACTCTCATCAGAGATAAGGGTGCATTACTATTATTGTTGTTCATACACTAAGGAGAGAGAATGATATCGATGTTATAAGAAAAGGCGTTGGCTGACCATATACCTATTTACAAGAAATCAGTCTACCAAAACCTGTCCTTGTTGACGCTCAAGTAGCCAGCCATGACCTTCCCCCCAGTATTCCTCATGCCATCTATAAGGAAGCACCAAGTGGACCCCAATGCCCCCACAAAAAAATCCGAGTCAGCGGCCATCAAGAAATTCACCAACGGGTAATTAGTGCTCTTCTCCCTGCCCAAGCTCCTTTCGTACTCCGCCATTGACATGTTACTCTTCTCTTGCCTTCTAATCTTCGTATAGTAAAACTTCCAATGACCATATTCTCTGCTTTTGTCGATCACTTCCTGAATCCACGTTACATTCTTCATAATGTTAGGTCACATCTAATATTATCAAACTCACAAATATAGACAGCAAGAAGCTTGGAACCTGCATCTCAGTAGAGAGCCAGACGCTGTCAAGGTTCGGGAATCTACTCCTAATCCGATCGGCAAGCTGCATGTACTCCTCAAATTCCACCACTTTCATTTCAGACGCTTTGTCTCCCATCCTTACGTGCATGCTTAGAAGAGGCCTTGGCACCCATGCCTTGTGATTTGACCACACATAACCATCTATATCAGAACTTCGCTTCTTACTAGTATTCTGCATAACCCAAACCATTAACATTACATGATGAATACAGGTTCGAGTACAAAAACTAATGAAAAGCTGACGGTAACAAGTGACAAACCTTTGGCCAGTCTCCCGGCAGACCGTCAAGAACCATTTTGGCAGCTAATTTACCAAATGCTGCATGACGGGCCTCATTCAATAAATTGCACGTGTATTCTGTAGGGAACCTCATTAGGTAGCGTACTGCCTGCAAACATAATGAACAGCAACACCAATATTATGCAATGTATTAATGCATGATTCCCATAACCACTCGATCATGCAAGCAAGTTCTGAAGATTGCCCCGTCTTATATATAAACTGAAGTGAAATAACACTTGTCAAACCGAGAAAGGGATCGTGTACAATAATAACATTGGGCTAGGCGTAGAAATAAGACGGAGAAATAACTCCATTCTGACCTGTGCTCTCCACCACCGTCTATCCATTTTTCTATGAGAAGCAAGTAGGCTGCCATTTACTTCAGTTGTTGGTTGCAAATAGTTCCAAGGCTCACCCCATGTCCTGCAGCATAAATTTTCATTAGAAGAACAAAACTTGTACAGGCAGATTCTCAGTCTAGAGTTGCAAGAGCTTGCCTGGGTGTTGGCCCAGCCCATATATGCTTTGATGTATAATCTTCTTTTTTGGTCACAATTCCCTTTCTCCGTGCCTCTCCACTTTTCAGTAGTTCAAAAGCACGGTCGCGGCATTCTTGGGATGTTTGAGGTAAGAAGTAGCAACTCCAACTAGATCGGGAAGACCCTGCGCACAGAAAAATATTGCTAGTTCATAGTATTGTCCAATTCACTGCTTGTCATTCCTCAATACAGTCGAAGGTAAAAAGTATTAGAGAAGTATGACCATGCTATACCTTTGCAACCACCATGGTCAGCCCTATTATAATAGTTGGCGACAAGGACTCTTCCTTCGCTGATTGCAAGAGCAAGAAGTCCACACATTCCAGCAATCTGAGCGCCAATGCCAAACCCAGGTAACCTCTCCCAGTCAGCTACAAGGAACTTGACATCTGGGTCCCTGCAGTTTAGTGGATGCTGATGCATCCATAAGTCCCTTTGCACTTTTCTGGTCAAAGGATAGTTTTCTTCATCAGATCCTGCAACCTGTGGAAGTTTACCCTATGTTAATAAATCAAAATGACCATTCCTTTTATGCCAAAATAAGTAGCAAAGTAGTCAAGCTAAACTGATAGAGTTTTTGACTTCTGAACAAGGCAAAATCAAATGAAGGACGTATTTTCCATGTTGGGTCTTGAGTCAGACAAATTATAAGACACATACCCATGGAGGATAAGTGCCATCAGATGCAGCCTTGTGAGTAAAATATTGAATGTGCTCATTGTTTGCAGAAGCAGGGTAAGCAGGTAAGAATCCTTTCCAACTTGTCCATGGAGGGAAGCTTTCATTTCCATTAGGCTTATCAAGGCGCTCATAAAGCTTTGCCTTCACCTTGCAGTTTTCCAAATGAGGTGCGCTTGGCAAGCTGGACCCACTAATTCCAAGTTTCTGCAACTTCTCAAATGTCTCATTTGAAGATTTAGTCAACAGACCACTCCAAGCTGAATAAAGCAAAGACACTTTCTCATCGCTGTTTCTCTCTCCACTGATCTTCAAATCCGTTAATCTCTCTGTTTCTTTCAGTTCCAAATCACAGCCTGTAGTTGTAACCTCATCTAACAAAACGAAAGAATATATATTCAGCCAGCAGTTCCATCCATCTCTACTCTATAATTAATTAAATCGCTGAGGCCCTGCATTATGTTGATCTACTTCCCTGATTCTATAAGTTTTATTTCTCATTATCACTTGGTAACTTGAAAGAATTTTGGAGATGGGAAAAAAATGTACTAATGCTGATAATAAGGAGTCAAAAGTCAAATAAAGTGCAGTAGTTACTTGATAGAGTACCCTTAACGTAAAGCTTTAAAGTCGCTTCGAGTACAAGACTCGGATTATTCTCATCAAGTTTCCTTAATGAATCTTTGTTTTCACTCATCTCTTTGGAAAAGAGTAACAATCCATGATATCGTCTGTTCAATCCCTACAAGAAAAGTGGAAGATCCCTGTTTTTCTATCTTCTTTTCAGCAAAACTTAAAAAACCAGTTGCAGAGTCTTCTTGTATGAAAACCAAGCATATCCATAAGGATCGACAGAAATGACGAAGTAGAAACTAACTTACTTAAAACGCCGGAACTTGAATTAGCTGAGGACATGGACGAGAATGAAACGGGACCAATTTGAAAAGTGCTAAAGGAAGTAAGAGCGGCCAAAAAGAAAGAGGTAAGGCAGACTCCGCAAAGAAATCCCACCACGCAAATTTGACATGGAAACGAGCTTCCCATTTGCAGAGCCTTCTGTGACACCACTTTCTCCAAAGACTTTTGATTTAAAGCCTCCATTGTCAACTAATGCACCAGCAGTTTAGCACTTTTTTCTCGTAACTAACCAGTGTCTCGAGACAAAACTCACTGGACTCTTTCCTCCGAGTTTTCAATTTTCAGTTCCACCAACTCAAGCTTCAATAATTTGCTTCTTCCAACCACTCCATCCCCGAGGACACTAAACCTCATAAATCACGGGACTCTCAGTTTTGGCACCTCAAGTGCTTCGGAAATATCGCGGCAAATAATTCCGTCTGCAGAAGATAAAAGGAAGGTTCTCAACAGAATCACTCAACGCTACACTCAAACACCTCAATATCAGAGAAAATTAAGACTAGAGCAGGAAATTCTCTTTGATTTATGGAGAAATGAAAGCAGTAATTAAGCAGGGAAGGCTGAATTGGGAGGTCTAACTCGCCACTATCTTTAGGAAGCAAATTAAACAAGGAACGAGAAGAGAATTAGAAAAAGCCAAGACAGGAAAAGCCGCGTCCTCGATCACAGGTTTTGAAAAGAGTGCAGGCCTTATTGTTGTTGGAAGGCTGAAAATAAAGGTAGCCAGGAAAGAGAAAGGGGGAGAGAGAGAGCAGAAGGAGGAGGGATGATCAGGGGAAGAAGATAAGAATCTCTGGAATGGTAAGGTCATGTTTGGGCAGGTGAAGCATATTTTGTATGTGAGGCCTTTAGTAATTTTTAAAATGAGAAAGGTGAAAATGAAGGAGGGGAAGAGACAAAAGGAGAGGAATAGCGAGGAGGGGAAGGTCTGGGGAAGGTGAAGTGGCGGGGAAGGTGACTTGTGGATGAGCACAGACAATTCATGTCCAAGGTGGTCATACCCTGACAATGAAGGCAAGGATAATCAACTTTGTCCCGCTGCTATTCCAAACTATTCTGAATCACTTCATCACTACATTACTTTTTGAGTTTTTTCATTATTATGAGTAATACTGCTATCATGCAATTAAACTCAACCAGAGGATCATTTTCTCTTGAAAGAACAAAGCAGTGGGGCAAGGGCAGTGAATATCATTAGTATAATAGATGTACTCTCATTATCATTTAACACTGATAAATCAATAAAAATAGTTAAAGTTATTAAATTTATTCTATAATTTAATATTATCTCTATGAATTACACTAAACTCTAATATCATATTAATTATTATTCTTATACACTATCCTTATTAATTATGAATATATAATTTTTTTAAATATTCTTTAAAAAATAAATATTTTATAAAAAAAATTAAATATAATAAATAGCTTATAAT
The DNA here is from genome assembly GCA_019022615.1 of Acacia melanoxylon. Taxonomy (NCBI): domain Eukaryota; kingdom Viridiplantae; phylum Streptophyta; class Magnoliopsida; order Fabales; family Fabaceae; genus Acacia; species Acacia melanoxylon. The sequence goes on from JAFJYJ010000059.1 coordinate 677,322, forward strand.
AATTTAAAGTTAATGACTTTTTAGCAAAAGAAAAGAGTGTTTTTATCTTTGTTTAAGGAAAATAAAGATGAGGAGGATGTGTTGGCCTATTGTGTATGGGCTGGCTGAGATATATTTTTTTCCCTTTAAAAAAAAGGGCGATTATTGTGAAGGGGTAGTTGGGTGAGTATCACAGTTTGCTTGTTGTAGGAAAGCGGAAGAACAGAAGGGCAAGTGGGGCCAGGGCGTGAAGTGGACACGTGGAACAATGAAAGAGCGAGTGTGTGGTGTGGGGGGAGGGAATAAAGTTGAAAGGTTTATTGGGAACGAAGATGAAGATGATAATGATGATGTTAAGGGTTCCAGATTGAGGTGAATTGGTGAATAAGCAAGGAAGCAAGCAAAAAAATGAAATCAATTCAGGCCCTTACTAGTCCTCACGTCAGCTGGTGTGCTGCAAATCTACAGAATAAAATTAATTTAAAATGAAAAAAAATCAGAAAAACGGATAGTGCTAGATTGTGAAAATGGCAAAAGGTGTTGGTTGAATAATAAAAATGCCTCTAGTTTTAAAAACAGCAACTTCCAATGAAATTTTAAATAACCGTACACTTTTAGAGTTAAAAAGTGTCCAATTTAGAAACTAGCGCTTCCAGTGTTCTTAAATTGTCTATGGCACATTTGTATTGGTAAAATTAAAATTCATTTTCATAAGATATTAGCCCTTATTCTATATATAAATTTCTCTTTTATTTTACTTTTTAACGATGACTTATTTATTTTCTTTGCCCGAATGAATTCTCTGTTTTGATTTAATGTTAATAAAATTCACTAAAATAAACAAGGGTTGCCTTTCATGGGTAACATCCCTCGTTGTGGAGAATTGAAAATGTTGCGTGTCGTTTATGTAAAAATAGTATTATTATTTATTTATTGGATAACTCTCACAAAATATCTTCGCATAGCTGTCCACGTGATGCACCCACATTTACCTCTATTAGTATGTATGTGCTTAAAATAAGATATACCCCACGTTTATGGCTAACGCTTCTAAAATATCAACTAGTAACCATAATAATAATAATAGAACATGTAGATCTCGAAGCAGCAAATATTATACATTGATATTTTTAAGGGGTTTACACTTCTCATAGGGCATGAGAATAAGAAAATTCCTACACACACATGAAATAGTGGTACCTACATCTTTTTTATATTAGAAAAAAAATTCAAGTATGGAAATGGTAGGACCCACATCTTTTTGTATCTATGACTTGAGCATACACCTCTCTTACAACATGAGAAGTGTATTTCCTATTTTTTAATAGATTAATAAAGTTAATTAAGTTATATATTTACATTTATCGTTTTTTTTCACCAATTAATTTACTTGACTTATAAACTGATATACAATTTAATAATACACAATATAAATAAGGATTTTGTTTATTTACCTTGCTCACTCTCATAAAAAAAGTGAGATAACTCTAATATTAATATGAAGAGGTGAGGGCTAATAATTATGAGAAAGCCGTAAATAAAGTCGTTGGATATGATCGATGAAAGCGTCAATAGAACAGCTTCCCTTAGAGATTAGTAATTAATTAATTAATTAATTAATTAATCAACATTCCCAATGCTTCAACTGTGATCGATACACCAACTAAGTCGGTCAACGGCACGACACGAGCCCTGTATGAATTTCCCCTCTGTCTCTTAACGCCTCAACCCTACGCACTGCCCAATTGTCTCTTAACAAAGTTTATTGCAATCTAGTTATATTCGATTTGAGTCTTTCTTTAATAAACTGCCTTCAATCTCAACAGAACTTACTTAGATATTAACAAATTATTTAATAAATAATGAGCAGATATTTTAGATACAGTATCAAATGTATATAAAACATTATTTATAATTCGTTAATAATTAACTTGTCAAAAATAATATAACATCTAATTTTTTTTATTTTTTTGCCCTGCGCTCAACATGTTAATTTTTCTCTTTCAAAATAAAGTGTTGATTTTAAGTTGCATTTTCATGCATTGGTCGTTCAAAATTTCAAATGCAAACTTATTTTGATTTTTGCATCTTTTTCCTAATCCATCATGCCTTATCCTAAACAAATATTTACATTAAATTTCATATTTAATATGTTACTAAATGATTTTGGTAAGTCTTTAACATACACAAGACGCTTTCAAAAATTAATAAAACATTTATTTTACAAATATCTTGTTCTCTTTTATTATTAGCTTAAGCAACGGATCTAGTTGGATTGTGGGTAATTTTGAAAAGTTATAATTTCTAAAATTCTTTGATATTTAATTAATTTTAACTAATTTTCATGATTTTAGGAAATTAGTTAATGAGACTTTGGTATGGACGAGGATTGCTCGTGCGTGCATATCCTAATGGTTGTAAAGGAGAGAGAGAGAGAGGATACTACTGCCCGTTGACGTAGCCTAATCCAATTAAATGGAAGTTCAGTTCCATCCGATTTTAAAGGAGCTTGTGCAATGCAAGTGAGTGGGTCAATTAAATGGAGCACAAAGGCCCAACTTCGAAAGCCCATAACAAAAATCTCAACGGTCAAATTATTTGAAAGTCCTTCAAGACTGCTAGGTTCGGAAGCCTTTCTTCACCGTTTTGTTGTTCTTTATTTCTTGTTTAGATGTAAAGGCACTTTACAGGAGCTATCAGCGCCTAATGATGGGGTGCTTTCTACCTTGTTTTGGTGCCTCCAAACGCCGCAAACACCACCCTTCCCCTCACTTAACTCCTTCACCAAATCAAGTATTCTCTCTTTCATTTCTTCCATTTTTCACATGATTTCTGTTCCATCCATGCCCCTCTCTCTATATATGCTTATTTTCTTTAACTCAATGGTTACAGACTCATGTAGCAGATGCAGATGTTAAGCTTCAACCCGCAGAGCACCAGATTCTTCAAGAACCCATTACTCACACACAATCAAAGTAAGCTAATGATACTGACCTGCTCACGACCTGTAGAATTCCTTTTTGCCCTGCGCAACTCTCTCTTTTCCCTTTTTCTTCTCATTTAGCTTCTACTTAATTTGTGCAGAATAAAACTTGAAAAGCAATCATCTGAGAGGGGCATAAAGAAAATTACGCATGACCTGAATGCCAATGCAAATGAAGAGTTATCTGCCAAAGAGGTAAAAAAGTTGGAGGAAAATACTACAGAACCAGAGAAAACAGAGAATAAAGTAACCCCTCACATAAATTGTGGTCCCAAGGTCACTGCTGACAGCTTGAAGGATGAGAAGGAAGATGAACATGAAGAGGAGGACGAGGTTAATCGAAAATCGCTTCCCGCAGAATCTTCAGAGTCATTGTTCTCTCTATCCATTGATTCTAGAAAGCATGTTTCTGCAGCTGAAGAGGCCAAGTATGAAGTTGACAGTCCAATGCCACCTGGGGATGCTACCTCAAACACAAACGAGGGATCTGGCTCGTTTGGGTCAAGCCACGACAGAGTTCAAGAAAAGCCCGTCAAAGCAGAGGAAAATCTTCCTCAAGGAATGCCTGTCAAAGTAAAGGATAGCTCAGATATGTTCATAATTAAACTTGAAGGGACATCAAAATGGAATGCAAAGAGGAAAGTGAACTTTGACTTGGAAGTAAATGCCAATGAAGAGCCGTCTGCCCAGCAAATAATACGGGATTCGGATAAAAACAAACAAGACGAAACGCCTCAAGCAAGCGAATGCCCCAGCCCCGTAGCATCAGGAAAGTCATCTCACTTCTCTCGGTATAGATACCAAGATTGCTCTGACGAGGAATGCGAAGATTTTGATTTGGATGAAAATGATAAATTCGTTAATGATGATGCTGACAATGAGGAGAGAGGCGAAGGCGACGGGGCAGTTAATCGGACGTGGATTCAAGAAGAGTCTTCGGAATCATTATTTTCTCTATCCACTGATTCTAGAAAACAAGTTTCCGGAGCTGAAAAGGCGGAGAATGAAGTTAACAGTCCGATGCCAGTCCGTGGCACAGAATCTTTCCTCGGTAGCGGTGGAAGGATTCAAAATGTTTCCTCAGTACTGAATCCAATTGAAAATATAATTCAAGGGAGGGTGGAGAAAGCAACAGCAATGCAGCCACGGAAAGATGAAAAGGACATCACTTCTTTAGAGAAAGATATCACTGGTAAATCCAAGAGCGGAGAGTCTGGTTTGAAGGTGTCAAATGATAAAGCAAGACACGAGAAATTCGATGATGAAAATCAAGAAGAAACCGGAGTCGACACCAGCCTCTCGAGCTGGTTGGTCACCACACCCGACTCCAAGAATGGTACGAATTCTGTGGGAGCTTGCACACCTATAAGTAAAAGGAGTTCGGTATCACCGGTGAGTCATGAAGATAGGCCAATCCTTGGAGCGTTGACCGTGGAGGAGCTGAGGAAGTTTTCCGCATCGAGCAAACCATCGAGAAGGTCGAAAAGCCGAAGTCCAGATGAAACGCCGATCATAGGTACTGTTGGGAGCTACTGGAGTTATACAGGGCAGACCATAAATTCAGAGTCGCCAAGATCTTGGGGTCGAATCCAAAAGCAGAGAGGTAGTCGAATCCAAAAGCAGAGAGGTACTCGTTAATTAGTAGTGTTGATGTCCTCTCATGATTTTGAGGCGACTATTGCTCAACTCACAGAAATTGGTGGATCTCCTGGAAACGATTCCAGAATTGCTTTCTTTAATCTTTATTTTTATTCTGGGGATGGATCATGCATGATTCTCTCAAAAACAATTTTCGATGCGTTATCAATTCTTCGGCGCTTTGATCGTGGATGTTTATTCTGCAAGTAAAACTTTTGCTCCAGGGTAAAACTTAAATTTTGGAATTTATATTCTCATTGTTTGTTAAGGGTACTAAGGATTTAAAATCTTCAAATACTGAAGTGTGATTATTATTATTTTAATAACTCCAGCTCTCCGTTATAATATTTTCCAGGCTATAAAATCCATGCATTATATGAGAATGTGATTTTTCATAAACACTCATTAGGGCTGTTTAGTGCATGTATTTTGTAAATCAAAACTTTTTGACGGGCAAATTTGTAAAATTGTTTTGTAACAAGAAAGATTTAAGTTTTCTTAAGCTTTGCAAGCTTCACATCGTGAAGATTGACTTACAACTTTGCCCATCTTGCTTTTTTTTTTTTGACTGAAAATGTCCCGTGTTTGAACTTCTAGGTTCTAACGCATGTCCAATTTTGATTTTGAACGAATTCAACAAGATATCAATGAGACCTTCCAACAACAAGAACGCATGTCCAATTTTGATTTTGAACGAATTCAACAAGATATCAATGAGACCTTCCAAATTCCAATTTTGAAACCAAATCAGAATACTACAGCAAATCGATTCACGAAGCCAACATCCCACATTTTAAAGTTCCTATGACAGTCAGAAAACATTATTTAAAAAATATATATATACAACCTTATCTACAGCAAATGTCAGGAGTAACAGTCTGCTCGAAGGTTCAACCCAAATCGGATAAGGAATAATAAATCAAAAGGGCAATTCCAACATGTTATTCCTAGAAGCAGCAATACTAAATACCATCCATCACAAGTTAGATAATTCTGCTGTCATACACTTTTCACCCGTTTGGAGGCTGGTGCACCCAACTGATCATAGCCCACCTCTTCTTCATTAGTAACTTCAGTTTCTTCCACCTCTTGCTTTGTGCAGGCATCCTCAGAACATTCCTCGCCCATGGTTGTTGCTTCCTGATCCTCATCTGTGGGGGAAGTTAATACCATGGGCTTGTCCGAGGAGGGGGATGATGTTTTGTGTTTGCTGTCCTCCATCTCTCTTTGTTTCTCAAACATCATCTGAAGACACTTCCCTTGGTTTTCTATTTGCATCTGCAACTTTCTTTGAATCTGCATAACAACTATAGCGTCAGAATATTCCAAAACTTAAAGCTAGCCCCCCTCTAACCCAAGTCAAAAAATTATCCTCTTCTATAGTTACAAGGTATCCAGCCCTAAATTAAACTGTAAGAACCCCGACCAGAAAACCTGGGGTAGGATGTTCCTTTTTTTTTTTTTTTTTTTTGGCCAAAGGGTAGGATGATACTTAAAGTCACGAATATTTACAGCACTTCCACAATCTAAACACAAGTAGCTTCATGCAGGCAAAAAGTAGTTTGATACCCCTTTTGAACTAAGGTCCTGTACTAACACATTCAAGTAGTTTAATTTCTAACAAAACCCATTTATTATGATCAATGGGGATGTGCAATCAATATTTGGCTTGTAATTTTAGTATGTAAAAATTTTTGGACCAGAAGTAGAACAAAGTGATCTTTAAGTACCTCAAGTTGTTCATGAAGCCGCTTCTGGAGTTCCATCTGCAACCGCAATGCTTCAGTAATCCCCATGCTACAGCAACCAAAGTTCAAAATACGGTTTTGATCATTAATTGTTAAATTTAATGCAACTGAATCACATGGAGCAACTGTTGACATTGTAAATGGGAATAATATATATTATTGCTATAGTAAAACTAGAACTTCTTCTCAGGAACATTTTTCAGATACAAGTGTTATGTGCAACAGTGTAAGATTATATTTAAAACACAAGTATTGCAATGAGATAATCAAATATATGTAATAAATTAAAGTAAATTTACATTCAGCAAGCAATGAACTCTGCTAGATGCATACAAAAAGAGCAACAATCTCACTATAAATGAGATCAGTCAACAATTGTGGGTCACTATGATCAGACAAGATTCTAGACAAAGGAAATACTCACGCTGTCAAATCTGAAGATTTCATTTCTTTGGTTGATGTCGACTTCTTCTCAGAAGCTCCTGCAGATAGGAAAGAGCAGTCCATTCATAAGTTGCATCTTGAGACAAAAGGGAATATTTATGTATATATAATGTGAGAAAGGACAACTTATATTAAACAGTGGAGTTAGTATATAAACGTACGCACATACCTCCTGATGATTCGGGTTTGAATCTGGCTGTTCTATACTTCTGAAATTAAAATAACAAGCAATTCATGAAAAAACCTTTAAAAAAATACAACAAAGAGGGGCTGGTTTAGTGTAGCTATCAATGCCAATGATAATACAGCTAAAGAGAAGAGGATTTTTTTTTTTTTAAAAAAAAAAAACTCTACCTGTAGATGGCTTTTCACATGATAGATAGTAAGACCCTCAACTTTCATTAGGGTCAAAACACCCTTGGGAGTAGCCTCTGCATGTTAAAATGGGACCATGTAAAACATCAATGCCTATGAGAAGGTCAGGAAGTTTGAGAGCAAATTGAAGGAAACATACTCTCGCTGCCACCAAGCTTAGTCACTGCATCCACGAAAGCTTCATGAAGTTCTGGAGTCCAACGCATTCTAGGCTTACTTTGTTGTGCATTTGACGCTGAAGTAGGAGAAACATTAACTTCTCCAGATGGTGCATGCTGCTGCTTGGCGGTGTAGGTCTCCTGCATCAAGAAATTAGGATATGCTTCAGCATCTTATATATTAGAAAGAGAAGTAAATAAAAGAAATCTGGGGCCAACATTAATGTACACGATAAAAAGATATTTTGAACTATTGGGAACCAAGGAAACAGAAAGGCAAGAGAAAATGCACTATGACTATATACACAAAAATGAAATGCGTATGATAACGAAACAAATTGCAAATAGAAATAAGCACCTTTAAGCTTCTAAACACATCATACTTATCTACATGCTGAAAGATGTAAAAGGAAGGGAAGAATGGAGAGAACCGCATGGCATGCTTTATGGAACTGTAATTATGTCCATGACTAGAAGGTTCAAGAGTTACAAACATATCACTTAAGGTATTTAGCATCTATAAGAGGGGAAGAGCATCAAAATTGACTATATTTTTTTTTAATCTATCACAAAATAGCTCACGTGTGGAAACTACACTGATCAGACCGTAGAAAGGCATCTGTTCTCAAAATTTAGTTTGAGAAACAAACCTTTGATTTTGAATCTGGTACATTATCGTCAACAAGAAGCTGGTTCCAGTTTTGATGAGGAGATTCATCAACTGATATTAACTGATCTACCCACTCCGCAAAATCAGATTTTTTGGGGTTGTCATCAGACATATAACAAGAACTACTTTCCATCTGATCATTCTGGACAGAATCATTTACAGAGAGATTAAGAATATCCTGAAAGGGATCTGGTCCCCAGGAAATATCATCACTTTCCGGGGGTTGAGAAATGAATGCTGCCGAATGTATTTCTGGACGAGAAGAATGTGAAGGTGGGAAAGACGCATCTTCCCCACTCTGAGTAAGGGAAGCTCCTAGCCGGGGCATCACATCGTCTCTTCTCAATGTCTTAGAAATGAAGGGATAATCTTGATAGTGCTTATCATGTTGTGAAATTGAGGATAAAGATATGCCATTCAGGCATTTAGAAGGTGATGAAAACATGTGCCCACCACTTCTGAGGTTGGAATTTGATGAAGCAGCCTGCACTGAGGCAGAATTTGCATTCAGGTCTCGTGCAGAAAAAGAATCTAGCGGTTTCATATATTTGTCTTCAATACGAGTGGGAAGAAGAGGAAAAGATGAAGGCATTACCCTGAAGTCTCCCAAGTGACTCAGCTTTGTCTGACCTGATGTGAAAAGCAAGTAGAATGTCAGTACTCACCACAAATAACAAAATATATAGTAATCTCATCATAAGCCTGTTTTATCAAAGTCACTAGTCATGAGCATAGATTGTGGTGTCTCCGAATAAAACAACAGCAGGAAACAGATACAAATAATGATGGTTAGCCTATAATGTATTTGCAATGCTTCTGATGATATTAATTCAGAAGTCTGAATATACAATACTTCTGAATTTGTAAATATACAGAGGTGAAAAGGAGTACTTATAGGTAGGCCAAAAAAAAATGAATAGTTGTAGATACTGCACTACACAACTTATCAACAAATTCTTTGCTGGAGTCAACCAGGAATAGCAAAGTAATATTATGCCACCCACGGTACAACATTCAAGTGCATGGTAAGCTTGAAAAATATTATTGAAGGAAAGACACGACTTTTTTTTTACGAACAGTGTCCAATAAGAATATCAGCCAACTTTGAGGAGGAGTCAACAGGAGATAAAAGCTGAATCCATTTCTAGCGAAAGACCAAAGGCGTTTTGAGGAAGAAAGGTTTCATTTGGCTTGAAGCATGAAGCAGAAGCTGGAAAAGCCCAAAAAAATTCCATAACGATTTTCGAGCATAAGCTTCGAACAAGATAAATGAACTGAATCCCGGCACCCAACTCAATTTATTCCTTACCAAAACTTTTTAATACAGTAAAATAAAAGGAATGGAGTCATAGCCAATACAATAGGGAGACGAGGAGGGGTGATATAGAAAAGGGGTGCGCGGACCGTTAGAGTTAAATCATGCAGTTATAAGTCTTGAACACAAGATACTTAAGCCTTCATTTCCACGAGGGCCATCCTGAAGGAATTCTCCATTTATTACAATTATCGAATTTAAGATCTTCCAGACCACCAGTAAACAAAAAGATACGCCCACCCACAATCCATTCAATCATTTTCATTTTCATTTTTTGTTTTATTACAAAAGAAGCAGAGCCACTGCTTCGCTAAACACATCAGAACCAGGAAAAGAAAACTGTTTATCAAGCGAGGAAGCAACGCAACAGAATAATGCTTATTTATCGGGCCCTATCAACGATCGTTTGGGTGACTCGATTCAGAGAAAAGCAAAACAGATTAAGATCCACAGTACAGAATCAAGCAAATTAAAAAAAAAAAAAAAAAAAAAAACAGAGAAGTACAAGGAATAGAAGTTTCCACTGTGTACTGAAAAACCAAAATATCTCAATTAAAGGAAAAAAGAAGCGACCTTATCGGCAAACACTCGAAGCGAGCGGGTAGAAAGCTGACCTGGAGCTGAGAGGGAACAGAACGAGCAGGTATTACGTTGGATAAGCTGGGAATCTGAGCAAAAGCAGATGCGAAAAGGGAAGTGGAGGCAGTGGGGAATGAGAAAGAATGATGGTGCAGCGAAGCCGGAGTTTGAATGGATGCGATTAGCGCTTTATGGAATCGGATTTACCCAAAAACAACTTGAGAAGCCAAGCTTCGCTCTATCCGTCTAATAAGAAAGACGTACAAGGCTTTTGTATTTGACTGGCATGATTGGTGGGAAATTCTCTGAAAGAATATGTTGCTGTTAATTATGGACCGTCGGATGGGAATAACATCCGATGGCGCGTGTTGACTTTTGGATTTGCCCGCAGTGGTTGGCTTAAAAAGGTGGCGAAAGGCTGCGAGGAAGCAAATTGGCGTAATCATTAATCATTGTCGTTATTATGATTATGATGATAATCTATTTTGGCAAGTTTCCGGTTAGCCCTGTTCTCCCTTTCTTGCGTTGCCAAAGTCATGTGAAAACCAAAATCAATGGATAACTTTGGTCTATGAAGAACGATGCGTTTTGGTACTGCCTTCCTCGCTCCTATCCTAGTACTACTAGGTACCAGCGAGCATTGTCACAGTCAAACTTCCCACACGTTGACTTGAGTTGACTGAACATGGTTGAAATAAAGGCAGCAGGGGCGGGGTTTTTTTGAGTTGCTCATTTTAAGTGATGCTTTATAAAAACAGTCTTCTTAGGTATTTCCTAAAGTCGTTCCCCCATTTTTTTAACCAGATCTTTTTATCACTGTGAATTTTGAGTAGGTGACTGAATTGCACGCCTTGCTGGCATAGTTTGTACTGGGACAGCATGGGAAAAGTCAGCCTCTACCCACAGAGAACGTACGGACGACCTCATATGCCCTGAATTTAAATGACGAGCTCAGAATAAGATCAATTAATTACTATTTAAATGACAAGAATCTGAACATTCATGAGAATTTAAAACAAAAAAGCCATTGGTCCGGGATGCAATTTGCAGAGAGAGGAAGGGCAACAATATTCATATCAAACAGTGAAACGCTCCCAAGTGGCAGCAATGGGGACGTTAAATTGAAACAAAATGAATAAAGAAACAAATAAGTGATGTCATGCATGGACGGACCCAAGTACGAAGTTCCCACTTGTGTCCATGACGGGGTGATAAATCATCACAAAGCGGGCCCACCCTATACAGCCTTCCAAAAATGCATTCACCCGAATCAAGCCCCATTCGCAATACCTTCACGGGTCCCACAAATAAAGCACCACACCACTAATTAAATTATGATCCATGATTAGTCGCAGTGTCAAATACTTCGCCCTCCCTAACGACTGCCACAAAAATAATATTAAACTAATAATTGATCCATAGACTTCAGGTTCTCATGATGTTTTTTCCTCCACTCCCCCTTTCTCATCCAACTAAAATATTGGCATATTAGTGCTTCGTCTTGTGTAGTCATGTAGACTTAGAGAAAATGATCATGAGAGAATCTAATCTATCCAGCGGTGAGGCCCCTGTCAACAATTAGGGCACATTTCTTTTGGCCAATATATATGTATATATGATTCAACCGTCCCGTATTACTTCCTCCGATCCTAATTATAAGGCATAGTTGACTCTTTTGAAGAAATTAAGGAAGTTAATTAAATTATTTTAGAGTATTTTTATTTTTTATTTTTTTCTTTAAAGTAATTAGTTTGGTAATAAACTAATATATAATCTAAAGATCATAACATATAAAATGATTAAGAACTTTATTTAAACTTCCTTAATCTTTCCAAACAAATCAACTATGCTTTATAATTAGGACCGGGGGTAGTACTATTTACTGATAGCTAGCTAACCAATTTAAAGGAAAAACACACACACACACATATAAAAATAAAGGTCGATATCAAAGGTTTGAAAGTTTAACCCAACGTAAAGGGAAACACTAAAATAAAAGAAGTGAAAAGGAAAGTAGGGAGGAGAATTACTAAATTAATCATAATGAGTTGGAATTTAAAGTGTACTCTTATCTCAGTAATTTATTTTATACTCATAAGTGTTAAAATGAAGTAATATTATTTCTTAGTCCTAAAAAGTTAGTGATTAACTTCAATTTTTTTCCGGTATAAGATACTATTACTTGGTTTCAAAATCTCATAAGTGATATTGAAACAGAAAAAGATTACGAAAGGTATTTATACATTAACCCTGTAATTAATTAAAAGCATGGAGAGAGAATGGCGGGGAATCTGATGCCACCAAAAAAAGTGGAGCTGGGACCTAGGACTAGGAGGGAGTATCTGATTTTGTCGTCTCTTGCTGTGAGCCCCACGTCAGCGTCAGCGGAGTATTAATGATTCTTCCATTGGGTCCCAGCAACTGGGCAACATGACGCCCATGAATGATTAGGACGCCTTTGTGAGCCTTGGTTTTATTGTTCTGTTCATTGAATCGTTCCTGCTTCCATCATTTTTGCCCCCTATAAATATAATACTGCTAATGTTGGGACGCCTCGCTTTGACCTTTTGAACTTTGGACGAACGACGATAAGATACAGTACAGCGCATTTTTCTCAAGAGAGTTGGGAAAGCCGAGGACGTTTCTGACCCTTTTGTCCAAGAGATCGTATTCAATGCTCTAACGGCGGCTCTGCACTCTCGCAAAAAGCTATGCAATTCAGATGCTTGCGTGCGTGGATAAGGATGTATGACTAATATCGCCTGAATAATTCCCTCTCCAGTCTTCAACCTTTTTGCTGCTCCACGGAATCTGGATATACTATTAGATGGGAAAGAGAAAGTAATGCATACATTGAATTTGAAGCGCAGCCTAGCTAGATGGCCGTTTCTAAGCGCCCACACGTGGCTTCATGGCACTCGCCTCTCTTTCCCAACACGACAAGTCAAACAGAAAACCACGCCTGTCTGTTTCATTCTTTTCACGACACGTGCAGTACTGGACTACTCCCGCGTTCTAGATTGCTCCAACTATATCGGAAGTGATTATATGGGTAAAGGAAACAATATTCTCTTATTGAGCCGACGGAAATAAACCATAAGAAAGTCACTATGCCCACACTTCCACACACACGAACCAATAACCTGCCCCTTTATATATATAGGGACTCACATAACTGTCACTAAAGACTTGTTAAAAGGAAAATCACTAAACAGTTCTAACATTTATAGACATGTATATGTATATTCTCTTAACAATATGAGTATGCCTAAAAGCTCCCATTATTGTGCAATATAGTGTGTGTGTGTGTATAGAGTGGGTTTGTGTCAGTTTCAGTTGTAACAGCAACATGGAGACTTGCATTGATGAATAGGCCAAATCGCTTGTAGGAGAAACTTGGCTAAACCAGCCTCTTACTGTCTGCACGTATTGGTTCTTTAATCTGTGCATGTATGCGTGAGTTCAATACGCAAAGAGAGATATATGAATAAGAAGATGCAAAGGGTGTTAAATGGAGTGTTGTTTGGCACCAACACATAATTGGTCTTGCGGATACTAGATAATAATATAAAAAGAAGAAGAATAAGAAGAAGAATTGCTGTATGACATCAATGAATAATGCTATGCGCCAACACGTGAATCAGCTTAGCCATGTACCGTACTGGGCTTGGTTAAATACAAGACCTAGCTAGCTCCCCATTTTTCCACATCGAAGCCCACTTCCAATTCACTTGTCAATCCAATTAGAAGCCTATACTTGTTGGGCCGCACCACCCTGTACAGGAGTGCCCATTTTGAAACGTTCAAATTATGTCCACCCATCAGCATTAATCTCATCAGAGTCATCTCCACCTTCAAAATTGTCCTTATGCCATATCAGATTTACATTCACTACATATAACCCCACACCTTAAAGGTTCGCTTGTCTAGAGTTAAATCTAATTACATCAAGAGTGGATGTCAGTAATAAAAAACAACGGGGTAGGAGGTAGGTTGATAAAAAAATGGGTGATGGGGCCAAAGGAAGGACGTCACAATGGTGATTGGTGAAGGGTGGAAGCTCCACTACGGATCCTTTATCCAAATTTGGAAGAGGACGTGACGTGACGGCCTCCTCCATCAAATAAAAAAACATGACATGTGGCCTCCACTTTCACGTTTTCATTTTTTTATTCAATTTCATTCGGCCTTACGCATCAAACAGATGGTATTTAATCCCGGCTAATCAACAATTGAACATCGCCCATGCCCCATAAATTTTTGGTATCTCAAATTTTGTACTTTGCCGGAGTAACTTTTTCTTTCTACTATCACACCCAGTGCCAATAGTTATGTCTTGGTTTTACTAACCCCAACAAGGGAGATGGATTCAAATTTGGCGGCTCCAGCGAATGGATTCTTATGAACAAGTTGATGCTGAAAAGGAAACGAGGGCAAGCAGACACAAAACCTCGTAACTCCAAAGTACTCCGTTTCCACGCACCAAATCTCTCTCTATCTCTATGTATGTGTATAGTAGTATTATTTATTTAATTTGTTCCCGCATTAGATTTTTCGCACATGGCTCATAATAAACTTTCTCTCTCTCCTTTTCCTCTGATGACTTGTAAAGAAATAGAAAATATATAAAGGTTGGGACTTGAGAGACCTGGGCGACGGGTTAAGCAGGGGAAGAGGCAGGGAGGAGATAGTGAGAGAATGGTCCGTCTGACCGTCTCTACAGAAACTCTCTGAATTCGTAGTTTCTGATGAAGGAGTGAGCTCGAAATCAGAAAGGGACGCTGTAGATTCAGAGCTCTTCCCCTGTTACTTTCAGAGACGAAAACCATTGGTGGAAGATAAAGTTGCGGACTTTGCCCATCTTCTGGTTCAGTGGATTGTATGTAGACATGATTGGGGGCAACTGTTTTTGCAGCGATTCTGATCCTCACTTCTATCCCTCTTACCCTCAGCCCTTCTCTCTCCCTTCACCTCTTCCTCAATGGCCTCCAGGTCTCTGATTCTTACTTTTCTTATTTCCATTCCCTTGCTCGTCATCTCTTCCACTTTTTTAAATACAATTTTTGGTGAATAATACAATTTTGTCTCTGCACATCCACCGCATTGATTACACTTATCAACTACATTTTGCACGCGCTTTATTAATCGTTGAATGTTGGAAACATGTTTACTTTCCCTTTTTGCTTGTTATGGTGCAAACAGCAGCTCATATTGACGATAAGCTAGTATAATAAATGATTGTGGTCTAATTCGGGAAATAATAACTCGATTCGTTTCTTGATCAGTGGAACCTTATCAAATGTTTGTAGTTTCATCAGATATTATAGCTTTCATTTTAACTTTTTCTGAACGATCTGGCTCAGGTGGCAGTTTTGCTAGTGGAAGAATATGCCTCGGAGAAATAGAAGTTTTGAGCATAAACAAGTTTGAGAAAGTTCGGAGCTACGCTGACTTGCATTCGAGACCTCAGGGTGTTACTTTTTATAGACCCGTGGAGGTTCCCGATGGCTTTTACTGCCTTGGTCACTATTGCCAGTCGAATGATCAGCCATTGAGAGGATATATTCTTGTGGCTCGTGAAGCCACTTCTTCTAAACTTCAAGCTAATCATACCCGTGGCTCCTTGTTAGAATCTCCACCTCTGAAAAAGCCCCTGAACTACTCTTTAATATGGAGGTCTGATTCACCACATGATGGATGTGGTTACTTTTGGTTGCCAAACCCTCCAATGGGTTACAAGGCCGTGGGTATTATGGTCACTACCCAACCAGAAGAACCCAGTGTTGAACAAGTTAGATGTGTGAGAGCAGATCTCACAGAAACTTGTGAGGTTAGTGATGTATTACTAACCGTAAATTCCAGTTTTTCGAGAATCCGTTTTCAGGTTTGTAACACCAGACCCAGGAAAAGAGGTTTGTTGGGAAGAGGGGTATCTGTTGGGACATTCTTCTGCAGTACCCACTTTGATCCCGGACAAGAGATAGGTGTCTCATGCTTGAAGAATCTTGATTCCTCCTTAAATGCAATGCCAAATCTCAACCAGATTCATGCACTTATTGAGCATTATGGGCCCACTGTATTCTTCCATCCTGATGAAATATATTTGCCATTATCAGTTCAGTGGTTTTTCAAAAATGGAGCCCTTTTATATAAGGAAGGCGGCAATGGGGGAGAAGCAATCGATTACAAGGGCTCCAATTTACCTAGTGGAGGGACAAATGATGGTGCTTTTTGGATAGACTTGCCAAGTGATGATGGCAAAGACAGAAATGATCTAAAGAAGGGAAACATCGAGAGTGCAGAACTCTATGTTCATGTAAAATCAGCTTTGGGAGGAACATTCACTGATATTGCAATGTGGGTTTTCTGTCCATTCAATGGGCCTGCCACCATCAAAGTAGGATTTCTGAACATTGCAATGGAGAGGATAGGAGAACATGTGGGGGACTGGGAACACTTCACGCTTCGTGTGAGCAATTTCACAGGAGAGCTATGGTCTGTTTTCTTCTCTCAGCATAGTGGGGGTGAGTGGGTAAACGCGTTTAATTTGGAGTTTATAGAGGGCAATAAACCAATAGTTTATTCATCAAAAAATGGGCATGCTAGTTTCCCTCATCCAGGGACTTACCTCCAGGGATCATCCAAACTTGGAATTGGAGTACGGAATGATGCAGGTAGAAGCAATCATTTTGTGGATTCAAGCATCAAATATAAGATTGTTGCGGCTGAGCATCTGGGTGATGGGGCCATTGAAGAGCCATGTTGGTTGCAGTACATGAGAGAGTGGGGTCCTACCATTCTTTATGATTCACACTCCGAAATAAAAAAGCTGATCGATCTGCTTCCGTTGTTTGTCAGATTTTCACTGAAGAACATTTTTGAACTGTTTCCAACGGAGATTTTTAGTGAGGAGGGGCCAACTGGTCCAAAGGAGAAGGCCAATTGGTTAGGAGATGAAATATGCTTCACTTGACTATCATCTCATCACGGGTCAATGTTAAACTAGGTATGCCTCAGATTGCTGTTGTAAGTTACACACCATTCTTGTGGGCATCAAAGCTTATGAAGCCTGTTGAGAGGTTACTATGAATGTCCAATGCAACATAAACAGAAACAAGAGCGTCGGTGTAGTTGATGGGGGAGTGTAAGATATGGTGAAGGAATTTTGAGAATGTAAATAAATTATATATCGTTATGATTCCGGTATTTATTCAGGGATTCCACAATGATTTTACATTTTGCTTGTTCGGTCTGAAATGGTTTTGCATATTAATTATAGTTTAAATGAATGATAAGACTTCATTGGGTCTTTCTGTTCACTTATGGCAAGCGTTTGATTTCACCGTGACAATACGAATTTGCTTTGTAATGCGCAGTTAGTTCCAAGCACAATATTTGAACTCCTGTATCTCTTTTAGTGAGACCGAGACAGTCAAGTAAAGAAATCTAACGAAACAAAACAAAACAAAACAAATACTCTCTCTAATCCAAAACGTAAACGTAGGACAGTTCGTAATACAAATTGCACTATAAACTTTGTCTTATATTTATGAGTGGAAGGAATACTTAAGTAATTAGGTAATTAAGGTGTTTTAGAAAATATACATCATATTAACTAATTTAAATGATTTTATTAATCTAATCAAATTAGATAAATATGTCTTATATTAAAAATAGAAGGGAATACCAAAGACAACAATTCACATAATCGTTTCGTTGTTGCCAATCATCTAGTCTAGCATTGTACAGAACTAAGAAAAAAAGGCGTGAGTGGAATGACGATATGACATACTTCAGGGTTTCTCTGATGCTTCACAAATTTCGGAATTGAATCCTCTCATTATCTTATATTCTCAGCATCCCTCTTCATCCAATCTCAACCTTTGATTTCTCTCCTCAACCAATCTAGACCATTGATTTGAATTAATCTTGATTATTCCTCCAAGATCTTTTTAATATCGATCAGTATTCGAAATATTTTTTCAAAATCCTAAAATTTAGAATTTTGAAAAAATATTTCATTTATCGACTTGACAGTCTTAAAAAAATACTTGAATCTTGTTTGGTACTAAAAAATACTTTAATATATTGACTGGTATTAAAAAAATACTTCATAATCTTAAGAAATTATTTTAGGATCTTATAAAAATATTTTAAGATCTCGATTTAATACTAAAAATATATTTTACGATACTAGTACCAAAAAAAAAAAAGATAAGGAAGGATGAGGAGAAATGAGAAACCGAACCCACAAATTTCACAGAAAATTGGAACCGGGCAGTACGTTACAAGTTACCACAACTAGGCGACGAATTCAAAATTGAGTTATTGAGAGATAAAAACTAATAATAAATATATAGAAGTTGCAGCATTGCATCTCGACGTTATAGTAAAATTTATCTACTGTAAGTCTGTTGCTTTATTTAATAAGTCATCTTGGGTGAGGGTGCCTTTCTTTTTAACTTCTAACATACTCAAATAACTTAGATATTTAAAATGGGAAGTAAAGTTTACATGTTACAAACAGTAAGAGGACCAACATTTGAATTAGAAAGCCTAAGGCTTTGTTTGCTAGTTCTATTTTAGAGTGAAAAAAAGGGAAGGGAGGGTTTTGGTATTCATTCCCTTATTTGCAGTTTTAAAAATAGGAGAGGAGGGAATCAAAGGATTTTACAAATCCTCCAAAACCCTCATTCTTCTAAAAAAATAAAGTCCCAATATGGGGGGGGTTTTAAAAGGGAAAATAGATTAATTACTTTGTTACCCTCGTTCACCACCACCACCCCGCCGCCACCACATAAATAATTTTTTGAATATAAAAATTACATAAATAATTTTTTTAGAAAATTTAAATTTAAATTTATTTGTAAAGTATATTAATTATTAAAGAAAAGGATAAAATGGAAAAAAAAAAACTAATTAATCCTCCATCTTCCTCCTTTACTATTTTTTTAACTCCCAAAGGGGAGGAAATCTCCTCCATTTCCCTTTCTTCCCTTCCCCTCCTTTCTCCTTGCATCCTCTTCATTTCCTTTCCCTCCAAACTCCCAAACACACCCTAATGAAACAAGAAAGAGAAGTAGTGCTAATGCTAATAGAGGTAAACTTCACTTCCTATTTTAATATCATTTTCTCTTGCATAAAAAAAAATAACTTGGATATTTTTTTATCTATATATGACTTGACTGGAGTAGTGGAGCATTGTTTGTTAGGAAAATCCATATGGGGCCATTTAAGTAAAAAAAATCTTAAAAAAGGTCTAAATATTGTTCAAATGCCAGAAAAAGCTCCAAGGCCCTTTTTGACATGTGTCTGACATGTGAATGTAAAGTGAAATGACGTTGATACCCCGATATATATATATATATATATATATATTTTAAAAAGGGGAAGGTCTTCATCTTCATCCTCTCCTTCTTCCTCCGCTCTACATAGACCCGAGAAAGATTGGAGCGTAGCGGAACCAGAAAGGAGAGCTCAGATCTTCATCTTTCACTCCATTCACCTTAGTCGCCAACAACCTCTGTTCTCACCTCCATCATCGCCTGCAAATGTCGAAAGCGCGAGATTGATGTTGAAATATCTGATTTGAGTTTTAACGACTGGTTTTGAAAAACCAGTTGTTATAACTCAACTACTGGTTTTGAAAAACCAGTCGTTATAACTTAAAATAAACAAATTTAATAAATTAAACAATATATCTTTTTTACACACCCTGTATTTTCATTTTATAAAAAAATAAAGCCAGTTCCTAATTAAATTTTATAAATTAAACAATATATCTCTTACATAGATATATAAATGATTTTATCCCATATTTATAGTCATTTCCTAGTATGCAGCCTAGAATTTCGATAGTTAAGAGAAGAAATCTAACCATATTTTCATTTAGTTAGTTCCTAATTAAATTTAATAAATTAAACAATATACTAGTATATCTTTTTTACACACACACACACACTGTATCTTCATTTTGTTTTTTCCTAATTAAATTTAATAAATTAAACAATATATATCATACACACACATACCGTATTTTAATTTTGTTAGTTCCTAATTAAATTTAATAAATTAAACAATATAACTCTTATATATATATATATATATATATCTATATATATGGGTTAAATACCAATTTTGCCATGGAAGTATTGGTAAGGGGACACTCAGCACCCTGAAGTTTTTTGGTATCATTTTTACTCCGGAAGTTTAAAAACTTGTAATATTGCTGATCGCTTAATCTTGAACGTTAGATTGTTGCTCTCTTTGTAAACTTCCTGGGCAAATTTGCTCCAAAAAAAACTTCCGGGGCAAATTTGCTCCTAAAAAAAACTTTCGGGGCATATTTGCTCTTTTTTGTAAACTTTCAGGGCAAAAATGATACCAAAAAAACTTCTGGGTGCTGAGTGCCCCTTTACCAATACTTCCGTGACAAAACTAGTATTTAACTCTATATATGTGTGTGTGTAAAAACACATATCAATATCATTGAAACACAGTCGTTACAATGACTGTTTTTTCGAAATACCAGTCGTTGTAACGACTAGGTTTCAAAATATAACAATATCCCTCGCACCATTTTATATATTTTTTATTTTGAGTTATAACGACTGGTTTTTTAAAGTCAGTTGTTGCAACTATATCAGTACAACATTAACAACTATATCAGTTTCCGGTAACAACTATATCAGTACAATATTAACAACTATATCAGTGTGTGTTAACAACAATATCAGTACAACATTAACAACAATATCAGTGTGTGTTAACAACAATATCAGTAGGTGTTGACAATTATATCAGTGTCTGTTAACAACAATATCAATACAACATTAACAACTATATCAGTGTCGGTTAACAACAATATCAGTAGGTGTTAACAACTATATCATTGTTCATTAACAACAATATCATTAGGTGTTAACAACTATATCATTGTCTGTTAACAACAATATCAATACAACATTAATAACTATATCAGTATCTGTTAACAATAATATCAGTACAATATTAAAACAATATCAGTCACATTAACAATTAAAACAGTAGGGATTAAGATTTTATTTTTGAAACAAACTTTGAAAACACATATCAATGAAATCTTTGAACAGTAAAAGAATGCTTATAACCTGTGCTTATGAACCGTAAGTGGTGGAAATCAATAATTTAATTATTATTTATTGTCATTGTAATTTAATGATAAGATTTTATTTTTTAAATAAACTTTCATAACACAAATCAAAGAAATCATATGAACAGTAAAACAATCAAATCGAACAAACAGTGCTAGTAACCAACATTAAAATAATATATTCAAACAATTATAACATGGCCAAAATAATTATATATTTATTAATCTGATAAATTTTTAATAAATATGGACAAAAAAAAAATCTTATAATTTATTTTCAAATAGTGCGAGGGATATTGTTATATTTTGAAACCCAGTCGTTACAACGACTGGTATTTTGAAAAATTAGTCGTTGTAATGACTGGGTTTCAATGATATTGATATGTTTTTTTTACATATATATATATATATATTAAACAATATATAAAAGAGATATATTGTTTAATTTAATTAGGAACTAACTAAATAAAAATATGGTTATATTTCTTCTCTTAACTATCGAAATTCTTGGCGACATACTAGGAAATGACTATAAATATGGGATAAAATCATTTATATATCTATCTAAGAGATATATTGTTTAATTTATAAAATTTAATTAGGAGCGGCTTTATGTTTTTTATAAAATGAAAATATAGGGTGTGTAAAAAAGATATATTGTTTAATTTATTAAATTTATTTATTTTGAGTTATAACGACTGTTTTTTCAAAATTAGTAATTGAGTTATAACAACTGGTTTTTCAAAACCAGTCGTTAAAACTTAAATAAGATATTTCAACTTCAATCTCGCGCTTTCGACATTTGCAGGCAACAATGAAGGTGAGAACGGAGGTTGTCGAAGGTGAAGGGAGTGAAAGATGAAGATCTGAGCTCTCCTTTTTGGTTCCGCTGCGCTCCAATCTTTCTCGGGTCTGTGTAGAGTGGAGGAAGAAGGAGAGGGTGAAGATGAAGACCTTCCTTTTTCTTTTTTAATTTCAGGGGTATCAACATCATTTCACTTTACATTCACATGTCAAAAAGGGCCCTGGGGCCTTTTTTGACATTTGAACAATGTTTGGGCCTTTTTTTTTTTTTTTTACTTAAATGGGCCCTCATATGGATTTTTCTTTGTTTGTTTGGTTTTTCTTAGCTAGCAGCATCGCCCGTGTTTTGGAATAATGATAGTAAAAATAACTTTTTTTACAATATGACTTTTTCAAATTTAAGATTGGGTAAAAATCATATTGTATAATGTAATTTATATATGGATTAACGGTAGTATAAGCGACTTTTCTAAAAGTAAAGTTGTTTAGATGATCATTTTAAAAAACAAATTTAGATGAAAAATACGTAAATCTTATTAAATAATAAATATATATATATATATATATTATATGTATATATGTTGTGAAAAATACAGAAACTTGTTTTGATGATTAATGGAAAAACAAGGTAAAAGACTAAAAAAGACATAACTTTAATAAAAATAAAAATAGGTAATGTATTTTTTTCTGGCTAAAAAATGCATGTATTATTATTATAAAGATAACAGGACTATAACAAATGGAAAAACCAGTCAGAGAGCGAAATACTAAAACTTGGCAAATACAAAGCTAGCAAAACAGATAACACAGCAAAGGCAAAATAACATAAATCAGTCCCCACTCAACGCAGGACTGGTCAAGAAACATCATTAGACAATAAATTCGCCTCCCTTTTTATCCAAGGTTAGAAGTGAGAGTAAAGCAGGTGATGGTTGGAAGACCCACCCAATTGGAAACACCTCTTTATAAGCATCGGATGCAAGAGAGTCAGTGATATGATTCCCCCGTCTTGGGGTAAAATACACAGAGAACCCAACCTTGATAGAAAGAAAACAAATAATGTGATGCACAATATTTCTACAATTCCAATCCCCCAAATTAGGAGACTTTGCTTCAACATAGGTTTGCAAGGGAAGATTATCAGTTTCAAAAATGACCTTATCATGTCCTAAATCCAGAGCTAGTAGTAAGGCTCTTCTCAAAGCTAACACCTAAGTCATAAAAGCAGAGATTGATTTCACCTTATCAACATATCCCCACTTAAAATTGAGATAGTGATCACGGCACACTACATTGATGGCTGCAGCATTCAAGTAAGCAAAAAACGCTCCATCACAATTAAACTTCAAAAAACCCTCTTCAGGAGGGAGCCAGCTAATACCCCTACCATTCGTATTACTCACCGAGGGACACTCTGCATGTGACTTCTCCCATGATTCTCAAAACTCCCAATTACTTCTACTAGCCAAATTAATCATAGTAATGGGGTCAGGTTCTATTTGGTCATAGATTCTACCATTCCTATGCTTCCAAATAAACCAAAGAATCCAACATATTAAAGACAAATCTTGGGGATTCAGATTGGACATACCTGTAACAAACAACCACTAGGAATTAAAATTGCTCACCCGAGATGTAACAAACTTAGCACCAAGAAGGCTACCAAACCAAATGCACCGCATCCATGGGCAATTAAAGAATAAGTGCTCTATGTTCTCCTCAACTCCTTCACAGATCTGGCATAAACTCGTATTGGACTGATGGCGATGGCGTAATGAAGCATTGGTAGCAATTGCATTGTGGAGAATGCGCCAAACAAACTGCTGTATTCTTGGAATTGTTTTAATTTTCCAAATTCCATTCCAAGAGGTGGAAGGAATAATAACAGAAGATCCTGCTCGAACAACACAGTTCTGCCTCTTCTCCTTTTCCTCGAGATACCCCAGTTTAACTAGATATGAACCATTTTTGGCATAGGTCCATATAAGTTTGTCCTCCAACCCATTACATGAAATAGGAATCTTGTAGATAGCTTGTGTAACATCAGCCGAGAGGTATTGAGCTATAGGAGAAAGGTCCCAACTCCCATTTACAATCAGATCACACACCCTCCCCTGAGTGACAAAATAATTATGAGGAGCAATCAGCTTAACTGGAAATGCCACACCCGGTACCCACTTATCCTCCCAAATTCTAATTTGAAACCCAGACCCTACATCCCACCTTAGATCATCCTTCATAAAATATTTGCCATCAAGGAGGCTTGACTAACACCATGATGCTCTATGCCCTTTCTTGGCATCCATAAACACACCTCCAGGAAAGTAAACACTTCTGATCACTTGTGCCCACAAGTCGTCAGGTCTTACCATAAGTCTTCAAGCCGTTTTAGCCAACAAGGCGTCATTCATAATCATCAAGTCTCGGAAACCCATACCCCCATTGCCTTTGTCAACCGTAAGAGTATTCCAAGCCTTCCAATGTAGACGACTTCCGAAAGCGGTTCCATCCCACCAAAAATTAGCAATAATCCGATTCAACTCCTTACAAGTATGAATAGGAAATTTAAAGCAATGCATAGGGTAAATCGGAATTGCTTGAACAACTGCTTTGATCATCACTTCCCTATCGGCAAAGGATAAAAATGAGTGGCCCCATCCTTGCATTTTTTTAATGACACGCTCTTGGATATAGGCCAACGCCTGATTCTTCGTTTTTCCCCAAACACTTGGAATACCTAGATATCTCCTCGGGTCCTCAGATGATGGAATACCTAGGACTGATCCCACCAAAGTCTTTACTGAATCTGGAGTATTGCATGAAAAGAAGACACTCGATTTATCTAAATTAATAATCTGACCTGATGCATTACAGTACCTCTGCAGGATATAAGATAAGGATTCACAGTTAGCCTGGCTTGTGTTCATATAGAGAAGGGCATTGTCCGCAAAGAAGCTATGAGTGAGCATAGGGCAACTTTGGCTCAATTCGATACCCTTAATCAGCTTTGTATCATGGCTTTTATTGATCATTAAAGAAAGCACTTCAGCTACAAGGATGAATAAATATGGCGAAAGTGGGTCGCCTTGCCTTAAGCCCCTACTCGGTAAGAAGGAGCTCACATTTTCACCCGATAAGCATATATTCAGCTGGACAGATTTGACACATTTCATTATCAAAGCCACCCATCCATCGCAAAAACCAAAGCGCAACAAAACCTTATCCAAGAAATTCCATTCTACACGACCATACGCTTTACTCATGTCCATTTTGAGAGCAAATTCATGTTTATTCCCCGTCTTCTTTCTTCTAAGATAATGGTAGACTTCATGAGCTATGATAATATTCTCTTGTATACAACGACCAGGTACAAATGCTCCTTGACTTTGAGAAACACAGCAATCAAGAAGAGGTCTCATCCTATTAGCCAATATCTTCGAAATAATTTTGTAGGAAGAATTGCATAATCCAATAGGTCGGAATTGAGAGACATGCTCCGGGCGTTCAACCTTGGGGATCAAAGTCAAGTTCGTTTCATTGAGATCATCCAGCAAGGTATTACCCGCAAAGAAATCCTGTACCATTAGACACACCGAATCCCCCACACCTGACCAAGCAGACTGATAAAACATGCCAGAGAACCCGTCGGGACTAGGAGCTTTCGCTTTCCCAAGGCTAAACGCAGCAGCCTTAATTTCTGCCTTAGAAACCAGAAACTTAAGGCTTGAATTCATATTAGCAGTCACTTTAACATCAATAAAATCCAGGACCAAATTATTATGAATAATAATGGACTTTAAATAGGAAAAAAAGTAAAAGTAGATTTTATAATAATAATAATAATGATAATGATATAATAGCCTCGATTTTATTAATAATAATAATATATTTAAATAATCTTTAATGCTAATAAAATAATATTATAGCAAAATCTAAAAATTTTAATAGTAGATAGATTTATTAATTAGAATCTTGAGTTCATATCCCCGCTAAAACCCTAAAATTTAAATTATAAACTGGGAGCGTCAAACCTAACCTAGAAAAACATTGCTTTTCTTCCGGTCTTTCATAATCTATCTAGGAATACCGATGACTTGATATCGAATAGAACGATGAGCCAAATCTTCGATGTAAAACCCGCTTTTTTATAGGTAAAATCATACGGTTTTATGAAACCATGTGCTAGAATCCGTAGTCAATCCTATTTCCGATAGAGCAATTGACAATGGTTAGCAAAACGGAGACCAGGTAATTCTAATCCCCATATCAATAAAAATCATTTGTTCATAGGATTGTATTTCCTTTAATCCTAAACCACTAATATGTTTTTCAATCCTAATCCCATGAGTCTTAGGTAAATTTTATATGAATCTTGATAGGTAATTCTAATTCCCATGAGTTTAGGTTAATTTTTGATCTTGATAGGTAATTCTAATCCCTATGAGTCTTAGGTTAGTTTTATATAAATTTTGATAGGGTTCTTATACATGAAATATATTATATGTAATCTATTTCAGGAGTAACTTTGCACCGTCGAATGCCTGAAGTATGAATTGAATACACTTGACAATTGTTTTATTGTTTCGCCTCGATCTTTGTGCTTGAATAATATAATCCTTTCATTCATCGACAAGTACCCAATTTCGGATGACTTGAGCATATCTCGGACGTCTTCTATTTTTGTTTTCTTTCTTTTGCCTTGGATGCCTCGGCCTTCGTGTTGGGAATTATATATATATATATATACGCCTTCTATGTCTCATGCTTTTTGTGATTGAACCTCTGGGTTTCTAGATTTTATCAATTATAATATATTATGATCATGAGTCCCAACCGGCCATATAATCTATCAGATTTTAGGTGTTCAATCAACCTTGCAGAATTAAGAAACTCTTGCTTGCTCCACCTTAACAATTCACGTTTGCATCTCTCCAATTTGTAGATAAAGTCATCAAGAGCATAATGGGTTTCCCCAAAAAATTGCCTCCAACTGTCATGGACCACACGAGTGAAGTTATCATGGTTAGCCTATATGCTTCAAATATAAAAGTCCTCTTCCTTCGTGGTGGATCTGTGTGGCATTGAACAAACAGTAGGTGATGATCCGAACCCATTGGATCAATGTGAAAAACTTGAAGATTAGGTAACAATTCCCTGAGCTGGAAATTGCCTAGCGCCCGGTCGATACGCTCACTGATTGTATCAAGTTCATCCCTTTGTTGCACCAAGTGAATTGGTAACCATTAAAGCCTAAATCATCCAGCTCACAGTCTGCTATAAAGCATTTAAAGTTCAATATTTTACACCACGCTCTTGGCTGACCCCCACTCTTCTCATCTTGCGATAATAAATCATTAAAGTCTCTAATACATATCCAAGGCTTGCTAATATTTCTGCCCCATCGCCTAATCTCTTGCCAGCATAGATTTCGATCCTCTTCATTCGGTGGGCCATATATAAAAGAAATATAACGAGGAGTATCCATCTCGCTAGATTCCACAGAAGTATTAATATAATTAGGAGAAGAGGATAGAATATTTACCTTCAAGGAACTTGACCACCAGATTGCAAGTCCACCACTTCGACCAACCGGATCTACCATCCATTCCTCACTGTAGTCACAACGTCGTCTAATCTTCTTCACCACCCTAGCCTTTTGCTTAGTCTCCATTAAGAACACCATTTGGGGCTTTTTGCGGAGGCACTCCTCCTTAAGGTTTCAAACTGTCAAGGCAACCCCAAGACCTTGACAGTTCCAAGCAAGGATATTCATGGCACACCGGTGGCTGGATCAGCCCAACTACCAGCGTTTTGAGATGAAGAATTAATCTGGGCATCATCTCTACCTTGCCCTAGAGAAATCCAATCCTCTGGGAAATCGATTTCCCCCACAAAAGGAGAGCTACCGGGATTAATAGCAGACGTCCTGATAGTATTACTACGGATGAAGGTCTTGAGAGCCCTAAAATTCCTACGTCTGCCCCTTAACGTATGAGCCTTGACGATACACTGAGGTGGACTAGTTACAGGATCATCGAAGGAGAGTTTTCTGTGTCTTTTCGTCGAGCTTGGGCCTGACAAGTCCTCCAGAGGACGCTTAATGCATATATAAGTCAAAGATAAAGACATTGCAGAGATAGGTGAAAGCCCAACAGAAGGAATAAGGTCCGATGGAATGGGCTCCTCTTCAGAGGGGAACTCTACATTATACAACTGAGCCTCACTCGAAATTGGGCTGATCTCTTCCACCAAAATTGGGCTTCTCTGCTGGCCACTTCACTTCAGGGGATTACACCGCACATCTTGTGCCAACGGGCCCTCCACCACCTCGTTGACCAACATCTCGTTCAGAGAATCATGAAAATCTTCTGTACACCTGCTATAAGCCGCATTAGCCGTTGAAGACAAACCTCGGTCAGCCCCCACTACAGGTGTCTTACCAACCTCCTGTTGTTTTGGGGATGCATGCTCTCCACTCTGACACGTTAGCGCCAAATCCTTGCTATCTCGTGCCTGCGTCTTCACACAACTCTCAAGGAATATACCAAACTGGGAATCGTTCAAGACAGGCGAGCCTT
The DNA here is from genome assembly GCA_019022615.1 of Acacia melanoxylon. Classification (NCBI taxonomy): domain Eukaryota; kingdom Viridiplantae; phylum Streptophyta; class Magnoliopsida; order Fabales; family Fabaceae; genus Acacia; species Acacia melanoxylon. Next base: position 705,724 of record JAFJYJ010000059.1, read on the forward strand.
CCAACCGATTACCATCAGCCAGAGCTTTCTTCGTGAAAAATTTCGCCTCAACCCAGTTATCTCTATGGATTACTACAGCCTCCTCCTCTATTGTGTGCACAGATGGAGTACTAATCCATTTTCCAAGTTGCTGCTCAGAATCATCACCTCCACCCTTAGGAGAAACATTTCTGCATCCGTTGCTATTATGACCAACCCTTCCGCAACTGTAGCAAAAGATCTGCATCCTTTCATATTTAACTGAAACCCATGCATGTCCCTTCTTACCACGGGGAACCCAGAAACCGGTGAATAAAGGATCTTCAAGCCGAATCAGAGATCGAACTCTCAAAAAACCTCTTCCTAGCTTCCCCTTGACGAAAGGTTGTTCAAACATTACCGTTTCCCCAACTGCATCTCCCAAAGTAATCACATTAGCATCATCAAAGGCCTCAAGGGGGAGGCCATGAAATTGGACCCAAAAGGGAGCCACGTTTAATTTTACATCCTTCAGTACCATAAAATCTTCCCATACCTGTAGATTAAGCAAAAACCCCTGTATTGACCATGGACGGCCTTTCAGGATTCTAGTATATGAAACAGAGTTGTTGAATCTAAATAGAAAAACTAATTGTCTACGATCAAGTTCATTAATCTCCACCTCTTCATCAACCTGCCAGCCTTTCTTAATCATAAAAATTACCGCTGGAATGTTCAGGTTCTTGTTTGTCAGAATCTTCCCAACCAAAGTTCCCCCTAGAGCCTCCGATTTCCGACCAAGATTTAGGACTAATTGTTTTGCACTGGAGGAACCTCCACTCTGTTTTTCCTCCATACTTCCAACTTAACCCTAACACCCACCTACACACCTGTACCTGCCAAAAAAACACCGCACACCAAGAGAAAGAAACAAAAAGAAAAGAAGGAACGGAGAGAAGGTGAAGAGAGGACCACAAAGACCGTCGATCGTGAGAACACCGGTCAAAAGGTTTGCAAGGAACCTAAACGACTCTCACAGGGAAGAGAGACTCTCATAGAGGAGAGATTAATCATTCGTCTTGGCCTTTTCCGATTAGGTAATGTATTACTAGGGAAAATTTTACAATACTAAACTACGTAAAAATTTGGGGAAAGTCCTTTTAAAATTTAATTGGTGAGAATAACTTAAATCATTGTACTGCTATGATTTTTATACAAAAAATTATCAAGTAATTCTCATTAATTAAATTTCTCATTAAGCTAAAAAATTTCATCTCTAAGGATTTATAATAAGGGGCAGAATAGTATTTCAATAAAAAAAGAGAGAGACCCAACGTCTTTCTTTTATAAGCTGTTTTTCATGGTGGAAAAGCCGAAAGCAAAATTTTGGCTTTTTTTTTTCCCTCCAAAAGCCCAATTAAAGAAAGCTATCCCAAACATCTTTAAAAAGCCAAAATCACCAATAAACACGTTTGTCCATAAAAACGTCATCCCAAACACACCTTTAACAAACTAATTTTTGTTTCACCGATTGTTCTCCGTCAGACATTCCCTTCATGCAGCTGAAAACTGGTTACCGATGATCTTCAAAATCCGACAATCTCAAGATTTTGCAAGGTAAAACAAATTTCCATTACGAACCCAAAATGAAAAATAGATCAACTGTAATCAAACTGTGTGATATTATGTTTCATTTACATCAGGCGTAACTCCGCCGCAGATGGGTTGACCTTCAAGCCACGCCAGCAATTGGAAAATTGTCCCAGAAACATGCGTGTAAACATACAGTCTCTTCAAAAAGATTTTGAACATGAAGCCCAGTCCATTTACAATTGTCAAATTACAAATAACATATATCGACCTCGGGACATTAACCATTTACAACAACAAAGAGATACATTAGTTAGTTAACCAAATATGAACAGGTAAAATTATATTATCCTTCACCTTGCTGCTCTTCCATCTCTGTTCTTCAAGTCCTCCCATCTGATCTCTTGGGCGCATTCCCCACAGACTGTACTGCAACCAAATTTAGTGCCTTGACTTCTAAGCGTCAGCAAGTGTGAAAGGTTGGTGCATTTGCGTGTTACAAAACTGTTCCTCAACCTTGTTGGTGAGAGGCTGCGGGTCTTTGGTGCAGGGGGTGCTGCATTTGGCTCTAGTGGTTTTTGAACAGGCAGTGATTCCCCCAGTGGTACTCTCTGCACTTCCTCCCATTCTAACGTTTTCCGGTATACTTCCCAAGCCATATCCTGCTCCTCTTTTGAAAGCTTTTCTTCTTCATTCTCTTGCAATAACGATTCGTGTTCATGATAATTGGCAATCCACCTGCCAAAAAATCACATCAGATGGCGTCATGCTCAGATAAGTCTGTCTCTACACATATCAGCTATTACTGAAACAAACTTGTTCACTCTATTTTAGGGGGTCCATGTGTCCACTCCAGAAGGAAGACACGTGTTTAGGAGTTAAGAAGTAGTTATGTCAGTTTGTATTAGTTTAGAGAAGTTATTACTATATTATATGTTTTATTATTATATTATCTTTTTATTAGCAATTATTATAGGCAGTTAGTATTATAGAACTCTATATATATATGTAATGTTTTATGAATGAGAGGACAAAATATTATATGAAAGATTATTGTGTATTGACTAGAGTTACAGATCCTGACTCTAGATTTCCCTTTTCTTCAATTTCCTTGAGTTCTAATAATTTGGTATCAGAGCGGTGAATCTTGGGACCAGTAGATACCATGTTTAACATACGAAATTCCTCTTATGAGAATAATTCTCCTTTACACCCAAATCAGAACCTAGAAATCCCACCAAATTCCAAATCCTCAGAATGACCCCGCTGTAATTTTAGTGCAACAACCATCACAAACACAACCAGATTCCAGTCAGCAACAATTGGCCGCCATTCTTGCACAATTGAACATGATGAATTTAGAGATTAACGCTCTGAAGAATGAAAAGACGCCAGTAATGGTTCAGGGAGAAACGAGTCATAATCACAGAGAGACTTACAGTCAACAAAATGAAGCCGATATGGAAATCCTTCTAAACGACCTTATTCGAAGGTTGAATTTCCAAAATATGAAGGAGGAGATCCTAGATGCTGGGTTTTAAAAGTAGAAAAAATATTTTCGATATTACCAGACACCCAAAGATTTGAAAGTTGTAGCCATGATGAATTTGGAGGGTGACGCATTAGACACTTTTACCTGGTTTCCTCTAGAAGAACTATAAGGTATTGGAATGAATTGGTGTAGGTTTTCCAAGAACAATCTGGTCCTACGGAATTTCAGAACCTAGACGTTCACCTTTATGGAATTAAGCAGATCCGTAATATGGGTGAATATAAGCAAGAATTTGTACATCGACAATCTCGAGTCCAAGGATTTGAACATCGACAATATTGAGTCTAAGGATGGCCTGAGCATTGTCTCTTGGGCGTCTTTATCAACGAGTTGAAAGAAGAATTCCAAGCCGATGTCAAAATTCAAAAACCACGAACGGTATATAAGAGGCTGAGTTTGCCTTTGGAATTTGAAGCAAAAGCCCAATCTCAGAATTCATGCCTTAATTCGCGAAACCAAATCGCACGAGGGTCGGAAATTAATTATTATTAGCAAGAAAATAAATTTTTTTGCCACGTCAGGCCTAGGACTCAACTGCTTGTTCAAATCCGACGGGTTCCTCTTCAACATCGTTATATTCGGCAACTTCCCAGACTCATCCAACAAACGCGTCATCCTCGGCCCTGAGCGAACCGTATCGACCGTGGCAGACTTATTCGCCAACCACAAAAATTCCGACTCTCAACAATTTGCAGCGTCAATTTCAACGCGAGAAAGGTCCATGTGGCGAACGTTTTGCACCGGGTCATCATTGCAAGCATTCGACTCTGCGACTAATGGAAATTTCCGACAAGACAGAGGAAGTGCCGGAATCCTTTGAACATGAACACGGAACTAACGCCACAATGGCTGAAATCTCACTCCACGCTATTCTGGGCAAACAGTCGACTGCTACCATGAAGGTCAGAGGAACTGTGGGATCAAAATCAATTCTGATTCTCGTCGATAGCGGTTCTACACATAATTTCCTCTCCCCCAAGATAGTTGATGCCTTGAACTTGAAACCGACTCCCCTTCCTCCTTTCGGTGTCCAAGTTGGTGATGGAAGCATGGTTGCAAGTCAATATGTACACAGTTGGAGGTTAAAATATAAGAGCTAACCATTAGGACGACTTCTTTCCATTTACCTTGGGAAATGATAGATATGCTTTTTGGCAGAAAATGGTTGGCATCTCTAAATACAGTGGCAGCAAATTGGCAAAAGATGTTTTTGATCTTCTGGGTTCATGGGAAGCGTTACAAACTACAAGGTCTTCCTCAGCAAGTAACTTCGGCTTCGTTATGCAGCTCAATTTCCTTCTTTCCGCCTTGAGGACAAGGCTTATTTTCAAGGGGAAGGTATTGTTAGGGGTCCACATGTCCACTCCAAAAGGAAGACACATGTTTAGGAGTTAAGAAGTAGTTAATGTCAGTTTGTATTAGTTTAGAGAAGTTATTACTATATTATCTATTTTATTATTATATTATCTTTTTATTAGCAGTTACTATATATTTAATATTTTATGAATGAGAGGACATAATATTATATGAAAGATTATTGTGTATTGGCTAGACTTACAGATCCTGACTCTAGATTTCCCTTTTCCTCTCTTAATTTCCTTAAGTTCTAACACTCTAATTGTCCAAGCTTTATATTAGAAAATTACCATATTGATCCCTCAAATTTATCATTGCCATCAAATCAGTTCTAACAAGTTAAATACCATCATAATAGTTCCCGTGTTTTATAATATACACCAAATAAGTCCTGAAGTTAGCTTTGTTAAAAATTAACAGATCCGCCCATGTGGCCCCAAATCTACTCAGTAGAAGAGTTATTAGTTGAATTGGCACCCTAGCGCTCAACAAATTCTATAACATTGTCGCCAGTATAAGCCAGATTAGAAGACAATGTTTTGGACTTTTGGTGGTATAAGCTCAGCTGCATATAGACTCCCTAAGAGTTATATATCATATAAAAATGAAAATCCAACATATTTAATTCGCTGTTGCTTGTAAAAGATGTATCTAGCAGCAAAGGATATATCTTTGCATGGCAAAATTTTGAGAGTTCACAAAATCAAAGTCCAATAAAAATCCCGTTCAAAATTATAATTTATTTGCTTCAGATTAAGCCATATATACTTAATCATAACAAAAAAAAACAATGAAATATAATAGCTGCAAGTTCAGAAAACCTACTTGGGACGATGCTTGCTAAGTAAGCTTTCCATTAACTTATCAGAATGGCTGGTTCCATTTGAATGTGGTACTGTCTGCTCCACTGAATGCCCATTCCCTTGGCTCAGTTCAGCCAATGTCTCAGGGTTTTCATCATCACCAAACTCAAAGAGATGTAACATCTCTTCTTTAGATATAGTCCTGTACACTTGCTGTCTGTCAACCACTCTAGCAGCAAGCCCCTCCTTTGTCACCTATATGAACCATTTCACTGTCATTAGAATGTCACAAACATCCATAGAAGCCAAATCACTTCCATTACCTGGCGCTTATATATTTTATCTTCCATAGTTCCATGAGCCAGCAATCGGTAAGCAAACACAGGCTTTCTCTGGCCATACCTGCAACATGGAAAGGATTTCCAGGCATGTCCTTGATCAACTAATAGAAAACTAAACCATTGTGAATAATGAAATTGTGTGAACCTTAGTGCAAAGTTTGATTGAAGAAAAACACACACCTATCACCTTAATAATAGCCAGTACACATTTTATATTTTGATCAAGGTACATGGTACTAAAGATATAAAGAACAGCATATAGGAATTTTCCTTTAAAGATTCTTTTTCATTCTGAAACCAGACAAACTATTCTGAGCCAAGTGGGGAATTTATTTGAATCCGAATGAGGTCAATAGCAGTTATGACTGATTTGAGAAGCTATAGGGCCTGTGACTCTCTAAAAGACACTCGATCCCTTCTCTATGAGAACCTGTAGCTTGATTGGCAACAGAGGCAAGTCCATAATTCAAAGAGGTAATACATTCAGATAATATTATAGTGCTTGCTAACTTGCACTGCATCAGTTATGGATGACATGCAAATTTGGCACTTTTTAACTTATTGCTAATTTTTCTCCTAGGAATGTATATTATAATGTGAAACATAAGTGCAGGCCCCATTTTTTAGTACGCAGAAATTGAGTAAGGAAACAGAATCAGAAATGGATTCCCTACTTTGGCATACGTGGTATGTTAGACAAAAGCCTGAAGCTTACCTCCAAGCTCGATAGATGGCCTGGAGATCATATGTTGGATTCCAAGAACCATCAACTATAACAACACGATTAGCTGCATGGAGATTAATGCCCAAAGAACCAGCTCTCGTCGAAATAAGAGAGCACTTCACTCTATTATTGGAAGGCTCATTAAACCTCTCAACCAGCTTCTGCCTTTCAGAGCTCACTGTCCTTCCATCCAGCCTAGAGTTTAAACAACAGGATTAAAAAAAAAAACTCAAAATAGTACTCCTCTAGTCCTAAATGTAAGACCTAGTTTGTAGTGCAACCTACATTTAGGACTGGAAATAGTAGTCAATTGAGATAAAGCTCCTATATTAGTTCTAATTTGGAAGTATTCATCATAAAGCTCCTTTAGTAGTCAATTGAGATAAACTTTTGCAGGAAATAATTAACATATGGTTAAAACTAATATGAAAGAGTTGAATATCTGAAAGTCTCAATTAGACAGACAGATGTTATACTGCCAACTGGGAAAGATAAAACAAGAAGAAATAATCCGTATTAGCAAGAACAGTTTATTTTAAATAGTATATAATGGTATACTGCTTTGCTCAGATCTCAGGAACCAGAAAGAAAAATCAAGGTACAACCAGCAAGAGATCTCAGTTATCTTAATGGTATACTGCTTTGCTCAGATCTTAATGCATGAACTTGCACATTTTATTACAAAACATCTACACAAATATACACTGAGAATATTTGTATTCGTTAGTAATTTTAACAGAAGCTTTAAGCCTAGAACCTACGGTGCTCTTTCAAAGACTATATTTGGGAGAGTCCAGACGGAAGCTAAAAAAGGATAATGAAATTCAAAAACGTAAGCTGCAACTAACACAGAAAAAGACAGATCAACCCATAGACTTTTTAAGGATGCAAGCAAAATGAAAATCCCAGCAGTATATTGTGGAAGAAAGCAGATATTCCCAATCACATAGTACAAGGAAAAAGAAATTAAGAATGTTTACTCATTGATTGGTAAAACAAAGCCACATCAAAAGACTGACAAGAGTAGCAAGTTAGACAGACTAAAAGACTGAACACACCTATACCAGTCTTTTCCCTTCTTCCAAAGTTTGCCATGTTTGCCTCGTCTAGGTAATCTTGATAGATAAAGTTCTATGAGGTCTAGTGTTGGTATGCTTTGGCTAAAAACCAACACCTTGTCACCAACATCAGAACTCATGGTTAGTATGTCCAGGAGCAAAACCATTTTGCCACTGTAATCAAGTTCTTTATAATTTTTTTCATGCAGAAGATCATTCCACCAACCCTGAAAAGTCATATGAAGCACCAACATTGAAACAAGGTTGTTAAAAACATAATGAAAGGATGCTTTTAAGCCAATGATGGAGACAGAGTACAATACAAGATGGTAACCAAGCAACTATGCATCTCATTTATATCTTGACAGATTGGGATTAGAACAGGATTTATCATCTCATACCTTTAGAAGAAAGCCATTCTCGTTTTTCCTTTGCAGCAACTCATTTGCACATCTAACCTTCTCTGTAAGGCATGAGTTGACAAACATGGCAAAACACGTATACATGAGCATATGAATAGTAGATGATAAATAATTCCATCAGAAATACATTATGTCAAGAAAGATACATAATTGAGAAAAGAAGAAAATTAAGGTTCCAACTACACACATCTGTTTACTAATTAATAGTCATTGGTGTACACACATGCTGCACTATCATCCAACAACCAAAGGATAATCAGGCTTCGTTCTGCATCAATAAAAACCATCCCAAATTCTCTAAAAAAAATTATTTCTAATCTAAGTCAGTGCAGTATACTGATGGTGAATTAACAATGATTGATCATGAACACATGCGGATCTCTGAAAACCAGCCACTGCATCTATAGATAGGTCTTAAATCAACCAAATACCAATTTTATCTCCAGATGAAATATATGACAAAAATAATGAAGCAAATTGGGAGGGAGCAGGGTTACAATATCCACAGATACATAAAGGTTACCTCCAACAGGCACGTTATAATCAGAATTTTCGTCACTAGAGCTGTCATCCACAAGAAAATTCTCAACTGCATCTTGTCTTACATAGTCCTTCTCTTCTTTTGTCAACTGCAAGATCCCAGGATGGTTCCATATCTGCTACATACAATAAACTTTTTGGTCACCAAATACTGAGAGAAAACAGGAAGCAATCATAACATAGCAAATGCAAGAGACTTGCTGAAGGGAAATATTGTTAAAATTATTTGATGTTTCAGTAGTTGTTTCAATTTAAAGTAGGTTTTCTTTCAATCTATTTAAATTAGGTTTTATTTTATTCTACTTAGGATTGGGATTAAGTTATTAACTTATTATTATGCTATCAAAAGAAGGATCAAGTTATTATTATTTTAATTTAATTCGTGTATTTAAAGCTCTATAAATAGTCATTTTCTCATTGGGAGATTATTTCTTATTGAATCGTTTTTTATACTTCTTCTGTTGCACATCTCACAAATCTCTTGTTCTTCCTCTTTCTCCTTCTCCCTCCCGCCTTTGCCTTTGTCCTACATCACTTGTTGCCATTGACATATCATTATACAGCCTAGACACAAGATTTTTTAACAAGACAAACTAATGGGCTATTTGGATCTTTCAAAAATAACATCAATATGGTTATTTGAATTCAGTATTATAGTAATTTACTTATTACTATTATAGCAGTAGATATTCCAACAGAATTATATAATTGGCAAAATAGTAATGTAAAACAGAAGTGCCTTTCAAAAGCATTTCAAAGAAATCAATTTTTTTCCCCGTTTTTAACTTATATATCTAAGAATTTATATAACGTCAAAAGCCACTGCTTCTACAATATCAGATAATTAATTAATGAGTAATGAAAATGCTTTGCCAATTAAATCATATGCCAAGTTGTACAAAGATATATACATTTACCTGAGCTAATGCCTGGTACCCTACAAAAAAACACCTCTTTCTCATTTTTTCATTGGAAGCCCGGTCATTTGTGAATCCATGCACATCAAGGAATCTCTTGTACAGTTTTCTCTGTAGGGGAGAAAGCTTGACACTTATAACAAAGACAGTTTTTGGAGGCAAATCCTTCTTCGCCACATTCATGTCCATTCGTTGAACAAAGCCCTTTAAATGTTCATAGAGGATGTGAGACCTTTGGTTCATAATCTTCACATCATCCAGCGTAGAATTGGTATGTTGACCATTCTCTATAGGATTCTGGAAGCTGCACATAAGGAGAGAATTTTCAAAGACACTCATACGCTAAAACACTATGACAACCAGATTGATGAGTGAAGAAAGACTTACCGATTCCTAAATTCATGACTACTTCCAAGAAAACCTTCTCTTACAAAATCAACCATCTGATTCAGATATCATGCTGATGGGTCAGAAAATAAGTATGATGACACTTAATAGTTATCCAAGTTGTAACATCCCTGAAAACTTACACAATAATACTCCATGAGATTGTTCTGAAGAGGTGATCCAGTCAGTGCAATTCTTCTATGGCATTTTACTTGTTTCAAGGCTTGGGTTATGTCAGCCTTTATATTCTTTATTATATGGGCTTCATCACAAACAAGTATGTCTGGTCCACCCTTCAGTAACGAGCAAACATTGTCAAATCAATGCAAATGAAAATCATTTGTAACAAAGGAACCAGCACATTTTGTTACCTGTAAAGCACGACAAATTTCTCGGGCTGTGTGTCTATCTTTCACATGTTTTCCAAAAGACAGATTTCGAAAAGCAGTATAGCCAATCAGAAATATGCCACCTTTTTTCCTCCATTTTGCAAGTATTTCTGCCCTCCTATCCCTGGCAAAGAAAAATTAAGTTGGGAATGAAATGATTTCAACCATGAGCAGTAACCGTGCAAAAAAATGTTATCAATAGCAACCATGCCAATAAATGTTACATGATTAAAAAAGACACAACATAGAGTGGTAGATGCAAGTTCAGTATTCAGTAGAATGGTCCTATGTTTTAAATGTTGCCAAGCTACTAAATCAGTTACAGTGTTTCATATACAGAAAGGTAATATATCATGTCAAAAGTCTATGACTCGGCTTTGCTGGGACAGTTTTGGATCTTATTAAATCTAAAAGAAATATCAAAATAAAAGGAAAACCTTGATACATCTTCCAGCATGAAGACCCTAAGAGGTTTTACTTCTGATGGCCTCCATTTGATAAACTCCTGCCGCCAATTGTGCAGCACATTGACAGGTGTGACAATAAGTGCAGTTCTTAACCCCAGATCAGTGCTTCTCATTGCTGTGTACAAGAAAGCTATCACCTAAAATGGCCAGTCAATCAAACCAAAACCATTAACCAGCAAAAATGGAAGTGCATAATGTAAATTATGATTCGATTTATCACTAATTGTAAATAATTAGGATGGTTATGGCTGATTAGTTTGCTTTGATTAGGATGATTTAATTTTGTAATTATTAGCCATTTTTTCCTTGCCGTACATCTACCATAAATAACATGCACATGTAATTCAGAATTCATTGACTAAGGTTCCATTCTCATTTGTGATATTTCCTTCCACGGTATGAGAGCTACTGGTGACTGCATCATTCTGATAATAAGTTCCTGTTTTCCCTTCTTTTCTCACACCCTCCACCTTATTGCTTATTGTGCAATCTTATTATTAAGACATATGCTGTGCCATCAACATCAAATGCAGCCAACAAGTCATCTTCCATTAACTGGAGTTCTGGCAATCATCTCACAAGCCACGTGCCACCCAACAAAAACTGTTCATGCCTCCATGAACCAACACGTGACAGCGCCTTGGACACACATTCTGGCTGCTGTTTGTCCAAACTTACTCAAAAACCTTGACACCCCCTAAAAAAAAAAAAAAAAAAAAAAAGTCCAACACCTCAAAATCCATGATTGGCACCAGTTCATTTTGTTTCATGACATTTTTGTAGCTGTCCAGCCCTAGTTTCGATGTGTCCAGTCTCTGTTTAATGCTTACAAGGCGTTATGTGACATTTTTGTAGCTGTCCAGCCCTATTTTCATTGTGTTCAGTCCCCGTTCAGTGCTCACAAGGTTATTTCTTTCATTCGAAGGTGTTTGTATAACATAATATAATATGTCTAACCCTAATGCAGCATCTTTGGTTCCCAAAGTGGCCCCTTGGGCCTCAAAAGTCGCCATTTTTCTCACCACCTGTTGAGGAGCTCCTGTCATAGCTCTTAAAGATTTGGATGGCTCTAATATTGATGTAAGTTCGATTCCAGAAAGAGTAAATTACCACGAATGTATCATTGCAAAAGAACAAGACTCTTCAGATAATAAAATGAAAATACATAAAGAATGTATAGGTATACTCCTAAGAAAGTGCAGTAAAGGCTCTCAAAATAAAACATATATCTGTCATTAATGAAGCTGGCACCTTAGATGGTCATGTGCAATTTTGACACAGCCAGAATTTATTCTTTTATTGTATTCACATATTAAAAGCTCCAGAATGAATAAAATACCTGAAAGGTTTTACCAAGGCCCATCGTATGAGCAAGAATACAACCAAGACCCTTATCCCCGGACTTCACTTTTCTGATTGACTGTATTATATTCTCCCACATAAATCTTATTCCTACAATCTGCAATTGAAAAATGAATGGTAGTAAAGGGTAGGAAAGACAAGCCAAAACAAATCCAGGTAAAAAACATAGAAGATGCTCAAAGGGGAGGCACTGCCAAAAAAAAAAACAAGAAGACCAGAACACAGGATCTCAAGCGAGCATAAGGATCATTCCTACTCCTAATACCTGTCATAAAGAAACTTGGAACTGTTTGTAATCGCTTCTAGCTATAATAGCACGTTAAGGCATGTCAGCTTCCAAGATTATAATTGACAAGGACCAAGGTAAAAGGGTATGCCCAAGGGGCTGTTTGGTAGGCTGAAAATTGGAAGATGGAAAAGGTAGAGGGCTTTCTTTCCTTCACAAAATAAGTTTGGCTGCACCATTTTCCTGGAGAGCAAGTTTTAACTAAGTGCTTGTTTGGAATAGCAATCGAAGCCTTCAAAAAAATCTTTTTAATTGTGATTTACGGTATACAAGGTAAGTATGTGATAAGAGTTTTGTCTCGATTTACATGAATAAGCACTTTTGGGATCACAAACGTGATCCCAAACAAGCACTAAGCCTTGCTCCACTGCTAGTCATGGATGAGCAAGGAAGACAAGGGACTGTTGAGATGTTGATTTTTGAGGATTTATGTCTTTTTGTTGTATTAGTGAAGATAATCTAGACATAGATGGTGGTTGGTGACATGAAGGTCAAAGAGACAAGGGAGCTTTTATTACATGGAAAAATAAGGGTATTTTAGGCATTTTATTTTTCTATATTTTATTCTTTCTTTTTAATTCATCAATTTCCCTTCATTTCCTTTGCATACCAAGGTGCCATTTGGTGGGCTGGAAATCAGCCTAAAGAAAAGGAAAATAGCCATTTTCCCACCAGCTTTCCTCGTTTGGTATGTTGAACTATTTTTCCCATGGGAATCCATTTTCACTTACATAATGGAAAAGCGGCTACTTCCTCTAAGCATGGGAAGTGTATTTTCCAACGGGAAAATGGCGAAAAAAGACCAAAATAACCCCAAAGCATCTTCGTCTTCTTTCTCCATTGCTTTTATCGAACTCTCTGAGCAGATACATGTTCATCATCGAGACTAGGTTGTGATTGCCGTTGGAGGATTGTGCCGTTGAGCTACTCAAATCTGCTCCTTTAAGCTATGCCACCTCAATCTCCTCAAATCTGATTATTTATTTATTTTTCTGTCGACTTTATTGTCATCCCCCCTCTACTCTCCAATCTGCTTCTACCCTCTTTCCAGATGTCGTTACCTGCTCCGGTGAACTCAGCTGCGGACGACACTACTTGTTGATTTTATTTAAGTTTTTTAAGGATTTATTGGGTTTGGTATATCGATTAAATGGGGGAACTTGTTATTATTTGATTTGGATGATTTCTTTTTTACCCTGGATTCTCTGGTTATTTTAACTGATTTGGTTTGTTGGGATGGCATATAGGCATGTTCAATCGATCAAGGAAAAAAAATTGTGCTTTGAGTGTGGAAAAATTGGGTATTTCAATTTTTTTAATTGATGATTTTCCTTTCATTTCTTTTGCATACCAAACATGTCAATGGTTTAAAATTTTCCATTCATTTCCTTTCCATCAAAATAGATTCTATATACCAAACAGGCCCCAAAAGTGTACATGACCGGAAATTTCCCTCCTCCTCCCTTTCTTTCCATTAAAATACATTCTGTGTACCAAATAGGCCCTAAGTCACACATCAAGTAGCATGGAAAGCACGATTAAATACTCAAATAGGGTGATTCTTCAGTCTCAATAGTTAGCTCCTCCTCCCTCTCCTCTCTCAATCACGTCAATAGTTAGATTTAGGGGAAGGTTTTCCATCCTTTTGAGGGAAGTGTTATAAAATGCAGTCATAAGAACATTAAAATTCCAATGGCAGCCAATTGATAGAAACTAAGATAGTACAAGATCCCAAATTCCCACATCAATTGGTATGGACTACCCAATGGAGTATTGAGGTAGATGATTCTTCCACCTCAACAGCTAGTTTTTGGGACAAAATTCTCTCCCCCACTTTGATGCCCATCAATAATTAATCATATTTTTAGACCGCCGTTGCTTGGCAAAGCAATGTCAAGCTGAAAGACAAGTCCAATAGAAAACCACCAAATCCTAGAATTCTCAACCATGAACTCAATAGAGTAGACAAGAAAGGGCCAATCTGAAGCACAAGACATCGTTTCCAGTGATATACAATAATGATGCAAAACCTAAACAAAAAGGAATTATGTTGAACCCTATCAATATAAGATATAAAATCTATAATAAGATAAGCCACACTGTTTACAAGTTATAATCAATGTGGCTCATTTCTCAGACTCTACAATACATCCGTACCTGTCTAGTTGTTTCCTAGTAAGGTTTGGTATCTATTACCAAGAAGTTACAAAGGATCTTGGTGAGAACAAGCATAAGCAAAAGTCAATACTAGAAAACACAACGGAAAAATATGCAGCAAATAAACATATTAACCAAAATCAGAAAGTGCAAAAACATAATATAAACCTGATGCGCTTTCAGTTTAGCTGATATACTTGGAGGAATTCTGACAGCTTCTTCACCTTTTTCCCTCACCACATTCACAACATAGCCTGTTAATGCGTCACCAAGGACTTCAGAACTTCCACCTTCAGATAAATTTCCATTACATCCAGAAGAGCCCATGATGTTAGATGAGGCAGAAAACTGCACTCGCAATGACTCCAAACGTTCCTGACGCTCCTATAGAGATAGAAAAGAATGATAAGCAATCTGGAAAACAGAAGTTGGCATAACACACCAAGCAAACAACATCCAACCTTTTCTATTGCAATTTTTCTTTTTGTTTCCTCTCCTAATTCAGCATCATCAAGGATCCTCCTAATCTTCTTTTTGCGCTTTCGCTTAGAACTGATTCAAATAAAAAAAAAAAGACATTTCATAATGAAAATTTCACAATTCATTAGGGGCTTTTTTATGATGCTACTCCATGAATAAACAAGATTAGCCACGGCAGGGAAAAAATCAAAGACAAAGAAAACTCGATGAATTTTTCAAATTGAGACATTCCTAAAATAAATAAACTTCAGAAAGAAAGAACATAACCTTCTAACAAAAAATTGAAATCCTCAATAACACTGGGAAAAGCATTAATTGCTAAGATCTCAACTTGTGTTACTTAAAAACCTAGATGGCAAGAAAATCAAGATTTACACCTGAATAGAATAATTGGACTTAATCGATCGATATGTTATTCACACTGGCAAAATACATATATGCACACATATGATAGAATTGGGCATTAATTAGGTCCCGATATGACACTATACAAATAAGGAAATAATCTTGAAAGAACCTTATTCGCTGGTCAAACAAATACTAGAAGACAAAGGAAGGCACAGATAACCACGTAAGACACAACACATAGGCAGGATGTGTTTTAAGGTTACAGATTTGACCTTTTATGTTTCTATATTATTTTGGGTAAGTGTAGGACCATTAGCTGTTATTTAGGGTGGCGTATGGGGGACTGTGAAAGTCACCCTGTTAGTTATATTAGCCGTTAAGGAGATTAGGAAGGTAAGGAATATTTTGAATGAGAGTTTTGAGGGAAGGGAGACGAGTTGTGCCTAACCTATTTCTTTCTTGGCTGAGGAGAACTATCTCTTCTCAGAGGTCACTGTAATCTTCCTACATCAATTTATCAGTGGTTTCCCACTGTTTTTGCAGTAATATCAGTAACCAAATCTGGTCCCTAACATTTTGGTATCAAAGCAGTTGGATTCTTGGGGCAATGGCAGACGAAGTCAGGGAATTAAGGGAGTCCGTAGCTAGCCTAGCAAGGAAGGTGGATGAAATTTCTGGCCTGGCGAAGCAAGTCACAGAACTTACAGAAGGAATGAACCTGATGAGGGAAATATTATTACGGATGGAGGGCGATGCAGTGAAGAAGAATAAGGATAAGAAGGATACCATGGAGTCACAGTCAGAGGCAAAAACAGAAAGCCACGAGGAGGCAGAAAAGGAAGTAACAAAATTTCGAAAACTTGAGTTACCAATGTTTGAAGGTGAAGATCCCATCGGATGGTTCTGCAGAGTTGAACGGTACTTCCTCATCAACGGCGTCCCAGAAGCAGAGAAGCTAGAAGCGGCGGTGGTATGCCTTGAGCATAAAGCTCTTCATAGGTACCAATGGAAAGAGACTAGGGGAGTGATCAAGAGCTAGCAGGAGTTCAAGCAAAAAGTATTGGAGCAGTTTCACACATTTCAAAGCGGTGGAGAATACAAGATGTTGTTCACCAATCGACAAAAAGGCTCGGTTTTGGAGTATGTAGAGGAATTCGAGAAACTGTCGTTCTCGTTAAAAGACGCTTTGGAGGAATGTTTGATGGGAGCTTTCCTCTATGGCTTGAAGACAGAATTTCAGGAGGAGATGGAAATCGCCGACGAAGGCGACCTCGAAGGGTTGATCAAGATGGCACTGAGGGTTGACAGCAGAAACCGATTGCTGGAAGCTAATAAGGGGAACCAAGAAAACAAGTCGGATTTCAACAATGGGCTGAGGAAATACCCAACCCAACCATTGCACTCACGGGTGACCCACTTCACCGAACTGACCCGGACCGTTTCAGTCACAAATCATCTGACCCACATCACCAAAAATGACCTGAAAGCACAAGAAGCAAAAACTGGCAGCACGTCGACTATGGCTTCTTTGCACCGGACCGGCTGGAGTCGACGCCTCCCCAACTCCAAGATAGCTCGCCGGAGGGAATTAGGACTGTGCTACAAGTGTGGGGACAAATACAGTCCAGGCCACACTTATCGAGATAAAAACCTGCAAATATTCCTAATCGACATTGAAGCAGAGCACGGCGAAAAACCAGTCGATGAAACAGGGGATGTAGTGGAGGATTATTTCGACGCCGAAGATGAAGCGACCAGAATGCAGCTATCATTTAACTCTCGGGCTAGAATCAAAAGCCATAGCACAATGAGAGCAAAAGGAGAAATCGCTAGAGACAATCGCTACATAGTTCCCAAACTTTCACCTTGAGGATAAGATGAAGCTTTTAGGGGAAGGTAATGAAAGAACACTATTCGTTGGTCAAACATATACTAGAAGACAAAGGAAGGCACAGATAATTACGGAAGACACAACAAATAGGCAGGATGTGTTTTAAGGTTACAAAGTTGACCTTTTACGTTTCTATATTATTTTGGGTAAGTGTAGGACCATTAGCTGTTATTTAGGGTGGCGTATGGGGGACTGTGAAAGTCACCCTGTTAGTTATATTAGCCGTCAAGGAGATTAGGAAGGTAAGGAATATTTTGTATGAGAGTTTTGAGGGAGGGGAGACGGGTTGTGCCTAACCTGTTTCTTTCTTGGCTGAGGAGAACTATCTCTTCTCAGAGGTCACTGTAATCTTCCTACATCAATTTATCAGTGGTTTCCCACTGTTTTTGCAGTAATATCAGTAACCAAATCTGGTCCCTAACAATTATCCTAATCACTCCCTACAATTTTGGATCTGAACTTGCTCCTTAAGTTTTGGGATTCTACAACACCTTATGAGCCTGTCAAATAGAAAAGTAAATAATAGAACACCAGCCTTGGCCAAGGATGCATTAAAAAATTAGATCTTAAATAAAACTAAAATGGTAAAGGCAATAATGATGAATTCACACTCAAAATCAGAATCCTCAAGAAGAGAGACATTAGTACAAGTTGTGCTCTTGATTGCAAGTAAGATTGGAAAAATTCAAGAAATTACACTGATATTATAGGAATTAAAATGAAATAGGATAAAGCTTACATGATGTCCACAAATTAAATAATTAAACTTTATAGGATCAATGCACCTGATTGTAACATTAATCTCTGCCTGTGAATTATCTGAATCACTACTAGAGCTGGAAACTGATGTTTTGACAGATTCCATAGCTTTCTCTAGTTGTGACAAGAGTCTTTGCAAGAGATTTGGGCGACAGCAATAACAAAGCCAACCAGTGGCCTGAACTTCAGCAAGGAATTCTGTACCAAGATTCTTCTTTATGCAATTGTTGCAGAATAACATTTTGCATGACTTGCAGCTAACTAATTCATTGTTTCCTCCACACCATGCACAATAACACTCAGAGCAATCAGGATGGAGATCCTGAGACAACAAATTGGCTCAATAAATTCATCATTGAAAGGCAACAGACAATAAATGAGATATTTGCAGTATTTCCAAATATAATACGTTAAATTATACATAACAGGCCAGCATAAAGCCAAATTTAAAGTCTTTCTATAATTAAGATTCCAAAATAAATTTATATTCACACAAGAGCTTGCAAAGGAAGCCTCAAATCATTTACCAGAACAATACACTATTCATATATTAGAAAACTTCTTTTTTAGGTTCCTTTTTCTGAAGCTTATCTTTACTGACTTTCTACTTTATCTCTCCAATGCAAAATTTCTTCATCATCTTTACTGACTTTCTAATTCTAATTGTTCTTGAAACTTTCATTCTCCTTCAAGAACTTGAATAATAGAAACTACAAAGCAGTGAGCTTCAAATTCTCTAGTCTTTATTGATTCTGATTCTTTCTCCTCCGGTCAAGATATGAGAGTTCAGACTCTTGACCCTTCTATTACCTTCTCTCATGAATATCATTTTCATTTCCTTACTCATTCTCCTAGAAGGGAAAAGTTTGTTCTTCAGAAGTCAATTTGGAGATTCAAAGCTCCTTCTATGGTGAAATCCAACATTTGGACACCAATACTGGATAGGATGAACACAAATGACATGTCGCAAGTCCGATGGCCCCTTTGGGTGTGTGCAATGAATATATTGAGCCAGAACATTCACCCTACTTTTTCCTTCACTGTCCATATCAAATACGAACAGCCCAGATTTGCCAACTGAATCCAGTGAGGATCCCCTCAATAGAAGGGATCTAAACTAGTTATAAGCTGGTATTTTCAAGGGAAGTAGGGAACACCTTCATATTTAAATATTTTATGAGGTAGAGCTGTTTATATGGCTAGCCTTCAATGCCTGGCTCACAGGCATTAGAAGGGAGTCTACATTTCTAACATCCAAAATGACTAGACAGCTCTTCTACACTAGTTTTAAGCTTACTAGAACTTTGTTATATGATTCATTTTTTGTATTCATTGATTTTCTATTTTGAAGATTTTTCATCCTTAACACTTCATACTTTTCCCTCTTTTGGAGAAAATTTCTGTTTTATCCAAAAATAGGACAACTAAACATATTAGGGAGGCTGATAAATAAAAAACTTGTAATCAAACTTGTAGAACTAATAGCTATATTTACTAATATTCTAAAGCTGAAACGTGCACTAAGTAACACATTTTGAGGAAATTTCACTTGAAAACACTATTTTCTTCACATTCATACCTTCATATGTTTCTTTTCTTCAATTAAAGAATTGCAATCCCTGCAAATAATCACTTTCAAAAAAGGATGTTCGTGAATTTCAAGTGCTACTTTATCACAAATAGTGCAGCAAAATTTGTTATCCAGATGCTGTGAAGGAAGACCATCAGCAATGCTGTTACAGGTGCCTTGCATCTCAGACCGATCATCTAATGCATTTGTATTCCTAACTATATTATTTTCAACCACATCAGCTTCATCACCAAAGTTAATGACAGTCCGACTCTTTTTTGTATCACTACACTCTTCACCATCATTTAGTCGCTTGGTACCTCTCTGTTCAACATCAGGCAATGAAGATTTAGAGAGCTCTGGCAAAGGGCCAATATTCATAGGCTCCACATGGTCAAGGTCATAATTGCTACCCAGATCTTCAATGTTATCATTCTTCATATTCAGACATCCAACTTCATTGTTAGTCGCCTTTTCGCCATCATCACAAGTTTCTTCCTCCATATCAGGATTAGAACAATCAACATATGAAGACTTCTGTTTGAGACTCTCTATAGTTTCCCTCTGAAATAAATTCAGAATCAGTGACAGGATATGATGACAAATTGCAAAAATAAGATTAATTTAATCACGGATAAGTCATGTGATTTCTTATAATTAATTATTAACCAATCTTAATAACCTAAACAAACACTACTTAAATAAAATGATATGAGATATTAATGGCCACCAATTACAATGTCATTTTTCGTATTCAATAATTAAAGAAATAATAGTATGTCCTCAATATATCTGAAAATGATATCATCCAATTTATGGGTCAACTGGACAAAAAGTGGAAAATCATAATCATAAAATTCACCTGCTTTTTATTCTTTCGATACCTCCTTTGTTTTAAATGCATTTGAAGCTTCCGACCAACAATTACATCATCTTCTTCTTTGACCTATGAAATTCATGAGAATTGTACAATTAGATCCCTGATGAAAGGTAAAAAATGCACAAATGACAAACTAGTAAATATGGAGAACCGATATATCATATCAGCAGGTGTAGGAGCATGGGCGTGATTGTGGTAAATGGAGACAGGGTCAATACCTCAAGCCGATCAAATGATTTTTTTTTCGTTTAAAATAAAATGAGACTATGCTATGAAAAAATTAAAAGGAGTTAAACTACAAGTTCCCATTAAAAAGGCAAATCCATAAATTTGTTACCTTGCATGGTGGAAATAGAGACAACAAAAATGGCATTCAACTGCATTAATTAGTTCATTCCTGGCAGTAGTAATTAAAAAGAAAAGCCACCAACAAACTTTCCAGGCATTTGAATAAGTAGCGTGTTCCATTTAAAATGATTAGCTTCCAAGGTGAAATCATGGCAGAGTTTAGAAACGAAGTTATACAAATCATAGGCTGCAGAACTTCTTTAACCAACAAAACAAAAGACGAAGATTCGTTCGTATTTTAACTTTTCTACTACTGGCACATCAACAAAACATAATGATTGGTGTCCACTAACCTACTACAGCTTTTTAACAAATAGACAACAGCAAGTAGGATCAAAATCCACTGGACAAGTAATATCTTCCAACAACCCACTTTTCCACTCTTCATTCTTCATAATTATTGGATATAAAAGAATTTTCAGACATAAGTAACATAGTAAATCAAGCTATAACAACGCTTCCGTAAAATATATCTATAGGAGATATAAAGTATTATGATAATTGATAGCACAAACAATGACATACCTGTTTAAATTTCCTTTTCTGTTCATCAGAGAGTTCTATCTCTTTTTCATTTGCAATTGCAGCCGCAATAAATGGATCAGCAGAAGTGCCATCAATGTCGTCAATCTCCTCCACCTGATAAAATGTATTTCGCAGTAGAAAAACATTAAACTGGAAACTAAGGAATAATAGAGCATGCACATGATTTACGGTGACAAGCAAAAGAAATTGCTAAGGATAACAGCGGAGATGATGCTTTGAAACACATCAAAGATCACAGGCTAGACTTGGATTGGACCTAACTAAGCTCAAGAATCTTTTCAAGGTAGTTAGTCTCTCATTAAGTAGTATGAGACACACTCTATGGGCCAATTAAGCGGAGTGGTTCTCCTACCTCAACAGAAAGCTTTTGGGGGAAGGTTTCCCATCCCACTGAGTACCCCTCAGAGTAAAAAACTATTTCCTTTATATTGCCTGTCAATGTAATATAGCTTCCATTTATGAAAAGGTAAGTTAAAAGGAAAATTAAATCTTGACTTTCTACATTATTTTTGTAACACTAACCCTATTCAATAAAAGTCAAATAGTCATACACAATTAACATAGGAAAGCAAAAGACATCTAATACACATATTTGTCACCTCATTGACACCAGGAAATTCAAGTCCCATCTGTGCAGCTTGCTGCGGTGTGCTGGCCAAATAAACAGAAGCCCAATTCTTACTGCCAAAAGAAGCATCAGCATCACTACCATCGTGAAATATTTTGTTAAACATATCCCAATCTGCCTCAGTTTTTTCCTTTACTGGTTCACTGGATTCATCACGTCTTTTTTGAAGAAATCCACTGGCACCCTCTTCCAACAGTTTACCATGTCGTCTGGACCAACACCAAACATACATAAAAGCTTATAGCTAAATACTGCCAGGCCCAAAGATAAAAAATTCCATACAGAAATCACACCTTCTAACAGGTCTGCAGACTTGTAGATACTTCTCAGCATCAGCAACTGACTCCGCAAATTCTTCAGTTGCCCGAGTACCAACCCAATGATTCCTCTTTTTCCAAGCTTCAGTCAAACAACCATTAGGAGCCTCCCTTTCTATCCACTTATAAAGCCTTGGCAGCTCAACACCAGCCATATCAAGTTGTTCCTACTCAAAATGACATGAATGCACAGAAGAGCAAAAGATGAGCACACTTTTGAAAAGAACCATGAATGCTCCAAGAAAACTTCTAAAACATATCAACCACACAATTCCAGCACCTTGCAACATCAAGTTCCAGAACATAAAAGAGAAGGGGACCGGTACTAATGAACCAAAACATGTATTGTAACTGAAGGGAACCTCCATTACATTAGACATGTAGTGAGATACAGCAGTGCTTATGACCCCTCTTTAGAGGGCTCTACATGGATGTTTTGAAGAAATCCCTCTATCAGATCTGCAGAGATTGGAGAGCATTGCTAATGCTGAAACTATGCCAACTTCCTTAATATTTCTTAATCTTTCTGATACAGAATTGTAATTCTGTATAACAGAGAAAGAGGGAAAGAAGAAGAATCCACTGTTACAGAATAGTAATTCTGTATAAGAGAGGGAGAATAAGCGAGAGATCAGAGAGAAAAAGATAGAGAAGAGAGAGAAGAGAAGCAGAGGAGGAAGGAAAAGTGAGGGAAAGGGGAAAAGCACTAAGCCATCACATTAGTCTAACAAATCTGATGAAATACAATTAAGTTTACATCTATTTATAGGCAAATAGGAAAACTAACAACTAACTCTATAACCTTCTAACGGTTACATTCTAACTAACTAAATAACCCTCTTTTTAATATTTTAAAGACAGAGGGTAAGCCTTGGCGCAGCGGTAAGGTTGTTGTCATGTGACTTGGAGGTTACGGGATCAAATCTTGGAACACTCTCTCCAATTGTAGGGGTAAGGCTGCGTCCATCTATACATCCCCAGACCCCGCCTAGAGGGAGCTGTGCAATGGGCCGCCCTTTTAATATTTATTACGAATACATATCACTTTTATTTTCTTTTCTTATATATCATTTGAATATTGAAATGAAAGACATATAGCCCTCCCATAAAGTTGATAGTTGTATTTTCCCTGTATTTCCCTAACAATTTTCTTCTTTTATAAATAAGTTAGAAGCAAACCAGCAAGTAAGAACTTTCAGTCTCAAGGTCATCCAGAACAGCTTCCCACTCTTCCTTTAAAGTAGTCATCTCATCCGCAACAGCAGATTCCAACTACAGACAAGTGAAAACACACAAATCAGAAGTAAAAACAATGAGAACCATAAAATGATAGATAAGGGACGAAACTAACATCATCGCCCTGAAGAGTTTGCTCCAACTCTCGCCTAACCTCAATCTCTACTTTGTTAAGAGACTCCTCCTCAAGAGCTTCTTGAGCCTCTGCAGCCTAAAATAAATATTCGAGAAACTCCATTTGTACCTTGTGATGATGTGCAAAAAATAAAAAATAAAATGTTGCACGTTTTCCTAACACAAAAGCATTACTGCTGTTTGAATTAAGTTTTTCCTGATAGCTATTTCTTCTTAAAAAGCCAAGCTGCAAGAAAGTTATGATGCACACATCCTGTCTAGAAAATTTGCAAAGATTCCTATCATGTCGCTTCATAAGCATTGTGATAGGTGTACTGTAGGAAGAAAGATGAAAAGAAGAAGAAGAGGAATAGGAGACTAAGAGAAAACATAGACGAGAGAGAGACACCGAAATTCACTTTCTGCATTCAGTTATAAGGAAAACAATCTGTTAGTTACCGCTCTTATACAAGTTATAAATTAACTAACTATCCCCCTTTCTATTTACTTAACTACCCCAATGGTCCCTCACCTAACATTTACAAATGCCACACCCCATTGCATGAGCAAAGGAACTAACTAAGAAAGCATGGCATATGTTATTGTGCAAAGCATGCAATTATTTACATTAAAGACTAAGAAAGCATGGCGTATGGTATTGTGCAAAGCATGCAATTATTTACATTAAAAGTTAGATAGAAATGCCAGAATTTAAGGATGAATCTTTACGTCCACTTATTTTATGCTGTATAATGACTTTCTTTGGAAAATTTATGGACTTCAGCTGGGGGTTTGTTTTCTTTGTCATCAATTGATAAATAGAGAGATTGATAGTTTTGCTGAGTTAATATGTCTTTCCCTCTTGTGTATCTCCTGTGTTTTCTCATTTCTTCTCAAAGGATATCTTATGCTACACTGCTTTATTATCTACTTTCCTTTTGTTGAGATTGAAGGATTACACTAAAGCACAGGAGAAATACTACGATATTATTGATCCTTAAGAATAAAAGAGAGTATAAGGAGGCCTTTATATAGGAAAACTAATAGACTAACCCTAAATCTATAATCTATCATAATCTAATCTCATCAAATCATAATATCATAAAGATATATTCCCAAAATATAATATTCATATATAATCCTAATAAATAACAAATGATATCCCTAATAATAATAAATTAATATTTCTAAACTGGATATTCTTAACACTCCCCCTCAAGCAACTGATCTTCAAAAAAATAAAGATCTATAGCCTAGAACTCAAACAACAACTAAGGTAATAATCTACCAGCATCACCAGGAGCTCGAACAACAAAGAGTACCAAACCAGAATGAACGGTCTCACCAGGGACCAAACAATACTCTAAACGTCTCACCAGAGACAAACACCAAACGAAACACCTCACTGGAGGCAAAGAACAAACAGGTCACACAAGGACCACCAAATAACAAATAATTGCCCAGAACAGCCAACTAACGATCAAGAAGAACCAAACTCATGATCTGGAATGATGAACCCAGACCCTGAAACCCAAACTGAATCAAGAAGAACCACATAAGCTTACCACAAGCATGACACCCAAGACAAAAAAATCCCAAAGAGCACTTCACGAACGTGTTGGAAAATGTAACAAACGAAAAACCCAGCCACTAGAAACAAGTGAACGTGCACGAAACGCCGACAGTGTTGAAATAGTAGAAACAACTTAACTCAATCTCACAACTCAACCTTCAAAACAGAACGCGGCCTACACACCGAGAATGAGAGCTTGACATCGGAGAACGAAACACGACCAGAAAATAAGGCCAGCAACCAAACAGCACCTTGAAACCAAAGAGAACAGCAACCAAACACCCAATACCTCATATTGGAATAAACAACTCAGAAAAAACTACACCAAAAAATATCAAACCATAAACTGCAATCCCAACATCCAAAACAAATACACAAGGCAGGAGACAACAGACAAAACGCACCAAAGATCTCAAACCAAAGAGTAAACTTTGTCCCACAGGGACAAAGGACTTCTGAACCCATAAAACAGACTTGAAATCACGACCCCAGCCGCCAAAAGTAAAGCAAATCAAACCTCTCACCGGGGGTGAATGACAACCCCGAGTCAAGGTAAGGACAAGGGCATGCTGGACTCAAAGACGCGACACCAGAGAAGGAAGTCGATGTCGGAAAATTGTTGGAATGCGCTGGGAAGGCATCACAATCTGTGCGGCGTGTGTAATCCACGCGCCGCCTGAATTTGATTGGACCATCGAGGTTCGGCCGATTGGAGGATGGGCAGTCCGAATATCCAGCGCGTGTTCGCAAAAAAAGCCACTGTGGACACTTCAACCAAAAACCCTCTCTCTCTCTTCTCAACGGAAACTGAGATCAGAAAACAAGAGAAAAAAGAAGAGGAACCCTAGGGCTTTGATACCATGTTGAGATAAAAAGATCACATTGAAGCACAGGATAAATACTCTGAATATCATTGATCCTTATGAATAAAAGAGAGTACAAGGAGGCCTTTATATAGGCAAACTAATAGACTAACCCTAAATCTAGAATCTATCATAATCTAATCTCATCAAATTATAATATCATAAAGATATATTCCTAAAATATAATGTTCATATATAATCCTAATAAATGCTAAATGATATCCCTAATAATAATAATTAATTAATATTTATAAACTTGATATTCTCAACATCTTTTAATAAACAGCTTATTTAAGCCACAAAAAAGTCTAGAAGTGAATATCTAAGTCTGCAGTTATGCCTTAAGAAGTCTTCCTCTACTTACTAAATTAATGTTTCATCCAAAGAAAGAGGAGGAATTAATCAGTGAAAGAAGAAACTATGAAGAGAAAGTAGAAGTTGAATATAATATAAAGAGAAGATACAAGTCAGGAATTAGGAGGAATCCCTGAAAGAAGATTATATGCATTGGATCATCAAACAGTATAACAAATTAACTATCTGCCACTATTGCATGATATAGTATGCTCATGCATGAGAGTGAGCAAGTATGTATAAGTACAAATAGGTAGTTAAGTACTTAAGTCTAATAGTAAAATAATAAATAATCGTACCTTGCCCTCAACTTCTAACAACTCAGCAATCAGACCTTCTATTTCTTCCTCAGTCAAAGGTTCCTGCATAAATAACATGAACCTTATACAATAATAAATCCATATAGCTTCAGAGCATTAACATCAGGGAAGCAAATTTTCAGCTACGGATATAAAAAGAGAGTATCTTTTATCAACATTGCGTTGAAAAGGAAAACATCAATGTGATTCACCTCGGGATGTGCTTTGTCATCTAATTCAGAAGTTGAAGACCCATCATCTGAATCATCAATAAATGAACCACTTGAAGCACTTCCAATATCTTCCACTTCCTCGGTCTTTCCCTCCATCTGTAACTTGCATGAATATTAAAAAGAACCCACAATCTTACTAGATTGTACGCTAAACAGGATCAACTATGTCTACATCCTGTGCAAAATTTTCAGAAGAAACCAAAAGGGCTTAAGATAATAGTTTCTCTTTCGCAAATCACTAAGTCAGCTCTATGTAGCTGATGAGTTTTGAATTCATAATCTTACTAACTATCCTTGTTATTATGAAGGCAAGATTCTACTAACGTCAACAGGAACAAAAAAGCTAAAGTAATATCCACAAAAAGTCTATCTACTTATTTCAGACGACTGATTACACAAACATAAAAGCATAAAACAATATACAAGCACGATTGGTCTCTCAAACGAGATTTTACGAAGATTAAAGACACTGTTAGCCCAAGAACTGAAAACAAGATTGGGGGGGGGGGGGGAGAACAGCTTTGCTATTCGACTGGGGCAATGAAGTCATCCTTGCCGTCTGTTTCACCGGCATTTCATATATAACATATTTAACTACATCACTCTAAATCTCTCGATTTTCAAAATTACCAAAAACAGTATTTTATGTCATTCCTGCAGGACAGGAGCCAGAAAAACACGAACTTGCTAGCATGTGAAATTTGAAACCTCCATTATGAAATCTGAAATCTCCAGCATTTTATGTCATTCCTTCAATGACCAAATTTTTGTCCGGAATTAAGAATACGCACAGTAGACGATCACATTGCCTGTGTGTACCACAAGCAACATCTGAGACTAGCATAAGCGAGCCCAGAGAGTGGCGAAATAGACGCCTACTATTACAAGGACCTAGGCCCAGTGAGAACTTCCAAACCAGCTATGTCTTGATCAAAATAGAGCAATGAAATTGTAAAACCAATGCAAATATTGAAGCGTAATACCTTAACCGCTCAAGCAGAACCCAACACGGATGGGTTAATAGTGTTGGCTTATGGGCATTTATAAGCTGGTGTAGAGTGTCCGAACCAAGAAAAATCGCTGCGACCTGTGAATAAATTTGGTTGGTAGCCAAACGATTGTTCTGCTTGTGTCGTGGTTTTCCCTCCTCTTCCCCGGAAAGCAATCACCGTCCGTACGCGGCGAAATTAGGTTTTTTGATTTTAAAACTGACCTATGGACTAGACTATTTTTTAAATTACGGATATCCGTCCCTCTATTAATATTTGAAAAAATCTCGAAATACCATATAAAATTTTAAAACGTATAAAGATTTGTTAATATTTATAAATAATATAAAGATAACAAGTATCAAATTGAAATTTTAAAATATTAATAAATTTATCATTTTGCCCTTAGTTTTTAAATAAATAGAAAAAGAAAAATGGCGGTGGTGGTGAGAGGAAGCCGACAGTTAAGTTGGTGACATAGGGGAGAGAGGAAGCTGGAATTGGTGGTGGGGGTGCTTGACGGAGGAATTGGCAAAGGTGAGAAAAGAGTGTCGAAAATGAAGAAGAAGGTGATGTCCTCGATTTCTCCTCCTCTAGTTTAGACCCAAATCGCGACATCCTTTCTAGGGATGTCCAAAAAACCCGGCAGTCTAGGTAACTCGACCCGACCCGGTCCGCCTGAAGAAAAACTGGTCTGGGACAAAATATTCAGACCGGACCAGACCTCGGGCCAAGGTCTGAAACCAATTTGTTAGTCCGATCTGGCCCGAGTTATATATATATATATATATATATATATGTTATATATATATATATATATATATATATATATATATATTATATATATTAAAAAAAAACTTAATAGGTTAAGTTTTTTTAACCTATCATCCCTCTCGGCCTCTTGCCCTCTCATATCACTCGACACTTCCGACTTCCGAGTCCGACGGTGTCTTCAGCGCCTTCTCAGATTCTCGGCGACTCGCTCGGCCTCACCGTCTCCGTCTCGACTCTCCGTCGTCTCGCACGGCGCATCCCCATCCTCATCTTCCGTCTCCGACTCTCCGTAAGTTTTCTTCCTTCGATTTAAATCTCAAAAACCCTAAGTCAGTTTGCCTTGTGACTTGCTTCGTTTTTTGGATTTAGTGATTTATATCTCTCCATCTCTCGTCCCTTGCTTCGATTTACTGGTTATTTGTGGGGATTACCGGATTAGTGTGAATGTTGTGGTTATAATTGTCCTTGAATTTCATTTTGTTGCATATACGGTTCCTTTCTTCGATTTTATTGCATCCTCGCCTTCTCAGATTCTATAGTGCCTTGTGACTTGCTTCCTTGATTTCAAATATTTTAAATTGAAACCATTTGCATTAGAGCATAACATACTGATGATGAATGTGCGTTGGTTTTTTGTCAGGGCAACAACTAGTTTTTTGTTTAAGTACCTTAAGTTGGGCTTTAATAAAACCATGATTTACTTTTGAATGTTAATACAAGTGAAGAATTGTGTGAGATTTTCAATTGGTAAAACCATGATTTAGTAAAACCATGATTTACTTATGACTAGCAGAATTTAATATCCCCTGGCATCATTCTTTGTTATTGGTATTGGAAGAAGGTTGGTTCATTTATTTAAACCTGAATTGGAAAGTAATTTGTTTGCATATAAGATTTCTATTTTTCATTATTAATTTGTTGTACCGATTTTTTGTTGGAATTGGATGGAATATGGCCATCCTTTCCTTTCTTCATTCGAATTGGTTTGTGGATGAACCTGAGTAGTATTGTGAATGTTGTGGAATAAGTTCAATCTGCATTCGAGTCCATAATCTATTGAGTATTGATGAATACTTTCTGTTCATTTTGTTTCAGTAATGGAAGAAGAGCAAAGTTCAAGTGTTGACCTATCTCAGTCTTCCAATATTGGTGAGAATGAGACTCTTAGTAGACCATCTTCTACCCCTTCCAATTCCACTAGTCCTGTCCAACCTCCAACCACTGTTGAATGTCCTCCTCCTACTCTTACTGGAGATGAAACCACAAAAGGTAGTAAGAAGAGAAAAATACCTGAGAACAAAAAATCAGAAGTGTGGGATCACTACATTAAGTTACCATTGGAGGATACAGATGGAGAGCTTAGAGCAAAATGCAAGTACTGCACTAAAGATTATTCTTGTGATCCAGTTAAATGTGGTACAACTTCTTTGAACAGACACTTCAACAAATGTCCAAGCAATCCACACAGGGCCACTGCAATATCGAAGCAATCTATGCTGAATTATGTTTCACAAAGTGGGGAAAGTGGAACTGGAAGCTTACAACCTCACATGTTCAATCAAAAACGTTGTCGGAGGGCTCTAGCAGAGTTCATCATATGTGATGAGATGCCATTTAGACTGGTTGAAAAGCCAGGTTTCAAAGCATTTGTAAAAAAGTTAGAGCCACGGTTTCATATCCCGTCTAAACAAACTATTGCTAGGGATTGTTGGCAATTATATATTGGTGAGATGAACATATTGAAGAATCAATTGAAGCAGTGTACTAGTCGTATTTGCCTTACTACAGATTGTTGGACGTCAGTTCAAAACTTCAACTACTTATGTCTCACATCTCATTTTATTGACAATGACTGGAAACTGCATAAAAGGATTCTTAACTTTACTTTGATGGAGAATCATAAGGGAGATACAATTGGAAAGACTATCGAGAAGTGCATATTAGAATGGGGCATACAAAATGCATGTGTTCACCATCGCGGTTGATAATGCAACATCCAATGACACAGCCTTGTCTTATTTGAAAAAATGATTCATCACTTGGAAGGGTCTTGTTTGTGGTGGCGATTTTCTTCAACTACGTTGTTCTGCACATATTCTCAATTTGATTGTGTCCGATGGCTTAAGGAATTGAAAGATGCCTTCGATTCAATTCGAAATGCGGTAAGGTATGTCCGTTCTCCCCATTTCGGCTCAAAAAATTTAAAGATGTATGTGCATTAGAAATGTTAGATACCAACAATATGTGTGTCTTAGATGTTAGCACTAGATGGAATTCTACATATTTAATGTTGGATGTCGCTTTAAAATTTCAAATTGCATTTGAAAGAATGGGGGACGAAGATAGAGATTATGTGGCATACTTTAAAAAAATGTCAAAGCGTGATAACACACGTATGGATACTTTGTCTACCCAAGATGTTGATGACAACATGGATGCTCCTAATGGCCCGCCTAACAAACAAGCTTGGAATAAGGCAAATGTCTTTCTTAGGTTCTTAAAAGTGTTTTATGATGTGACCTTACAATTTTCTAGCTCACTCACAGTTACTGCAAACACATGTTTCCATCAAATTGCATTGATTCAAGACTTGATAAATGAGACTATTGTGTCCGAGGACCCTCTTCTTAGGGAGATGTCATCAAGCATGAAGATGAAGTTTGATAAATATTGGGGAGCAGCAGAAAATATGAATCCTTTATTGATTATTGCTATGATTTTAGATCCTCGATACAAGCTTGCCTACATCAATGATGTATTTGACCAACTTTTTCCCGATTATCAACTTTGTATGTTTATGAAAAACAAGGCAAGGACCACTTTGTATCGCATGTTTGAAGAGTATTCTGCAAAAATTGGTGTTCAAACAGGCGTGTCAAATAGTGCAAGCTCTTTGAACTCTTTTGCTAGTAGCAACACTTCGAACTCTTTTGGGATTGACATCACTTCCACTGCAAATACTGGTAAAAAAGACCCTGGTCGTAGATGGTTGGCATCGCAAAAAGAAAAGATCTCATCCATAGATCCTCAATCTGAATTGGATAGATACCTTTCAGCTAATGCAGTTGAAGACACTCCTATTGATGATGATGATTTTGACATATTGACATGGTGGAAGGTTAATTCAACTAAATACAGAGTGCTTGCGCTGATAGCACGTGATTTATTGGCTATGCCAGTATCTGTAGTTGCATCTGAAGCAGCTTTTAGTACTGGAGGACGTGTTGTTGATGATTATAGGAGTATCTCCTAAAATGACTGAAGCCCTCATTTGTGCCCAAAATTGGCTACTGGCTACACAATCTATCTCGATTTAGCTACTATGTCACTTTGAATATGACAACTTTCAAGAGACTGATAATGTTGTTAATGTTTCAGGTAATATTTTCAATTTTATGCTCATTATTCTAGTTTACATATTTCATTATTCATAATTTATTAACACAAACAATTTGTTTTTTTAGATGGATCGAGCATCATTCAAGGAGGAGGAAAGAAATGAATGACAATGGATGCTCAAGAAAACTAAATTGTTATTTATGTTTTCCGCATTTATGTTTTTGTTGTGGATTATATTTAAGTAGCTTCAATGACCATGGATGCTCAAGAAATGAATGACAATGTGATGGACTTGTTATTTTAAGTGTTTCATTAATTGTTGTGGATTATATTTATGTTTTTTGCATTTATGTTTCATTCAAGATGGACTTGTTATTTTAAGTGTTTCATTAATTGTTGTAACACCCCGATTTCTAATAATTATCTTAATTCAAAATTTAAATGATTTTATAAAGGAATACTAAAAATTCGAATTAAACAACCTCGGGAGTGTTCCGCCGCACTTTGTCTTGGGACAAGTGCAAGGCTACTCATTACAATAATGAAAATTCAAACTCAATTAAATGTGATTTATTTAAGAAAATAAAAATAAAGACAAAATAAAACTAGCTAGAGGCCTTGAACGTTCTTCCTCACTACTCACTGCTAGCCCCAACTCTTGGTACCGCTTCATCGAAACTCGCTCCCGAAGGATCATCGCACCCATGAACACAAACAAAAATCAGCAAAGCCGGTAACCCTAATAAAACAAAGGTAATATAGAGAAAAAGAAATATAAATTATTTATAGATGATAAAAAAAGTCATATACATATATATAATCAAAAATGTAATTTCGATGTTCTTTATGTAATTTAATTAGTGGGAAGAGAACCATGGTAGACCCGGAAACTGTCGTCTGACCCCGTGAGAAAACCCGCACCACAATCATCAAGTTGGCCATATAAAATATCTTCCTAGTGTGCACACATCTTCCCAAGGTTGCTACTAGTGTCCCGTAAACCTGCCAGACACCACCTTGGGAAGAACGGATACTATCTGTTCACATCAAAATTTATATCGGAGGCATAAAGCCTAATTGTGTTCATCACCTTGGGAGGTACCATCCCAAAGCTATCCTCCCACTGTTAAGTTATTTAAAATACACACATAATAAAATCCTAAATTATTTCTATTATTTAATTATCTTTTATATATTTTTCTATTATTTTAAGTAAATATAGATATAAGGATATTTTGACCTAAAAATCTGTTCATATCTTATTTATTTGGACGGGAGATATTCTATAAAGAAAAGAAAATCAAATAGTAAATAAATAAATAAATAAATAAAAGTGACGTGGACCCCACCAAAAATGACGCACGGGGAACTCCATCAGGCAATTGTATTCATGTGCATATAACTCATGCACGAAGACCGAGGCGAGCCATGGTATTTCATCGCCAAAAAAAAGAATGACGCACGGGGAAATTTCAATGCATGAATTGCATTCAATATTTCAATTGCATTCATATACAATTCAATCACGAATGCCGAGGTAAGACAATTGTTTTCACGCACAAAAAAAAGACGCACGGTATAAATATGTATACAATTGAAGCACGCAATCCGAGGCCAAGCAAGTGTGTTCGATTGATACGAAGGGATCCGACAAATTGATCACAAGTTCTACCCTATCAAAATTTATATAAAGCTAACCTAAAGCTTATGGGGATTAGAATTACCTATCAAGATCTAAAATTAACCTAAGAATCATGGGATTAGGATTACATATATGACAGCCTTATTGAAGTCTATATAAAACTAACCTATTGTTCACGGGGATTAGGATTACCTGGTCGTCGTTTTGCTAACCTCCTAGGAGAATAATTGATGAAAGACGGCAGAGAAAAGTAACGAGTGTTTTTCTAGGTTAGGTTTGAGCGGCTAACCTATATTTATAATTTAAATTTTAGGGTTTTAGCTCGGGTCGGGCTCTTTAATTATTCCTAATTAATAAATTAACAATACAACCATTATAAATTTTTTAGATTTTGCTATATATTATTATATCATTATCATTATTATATAAATCTATTACTTTTACTATTATATTTATTATTTAAATGTATTATTATTCATAATAATGCGGGGTATTACATTCTACCCTCCTTAAAATAAGTTTTGTCCTCGAAACTTAAAATGATTTTTTTTCCTGGGTCATTACAATTGTTGTGAATGACAATTGTTGAATGTTGAAACATTGTATGATTGCATGAATGTATGATTATTTTATCTGCCTTTTAATTCTAAAGAGTTACGACGTTTTAAACCAGTAGCAAAATTGGCTTGCCACAGCGTGGCATCTTGGTGCCGTCCTCAAGCTCCAAACCTTGATATTCTAGTTTGTGCCAAAGATTCACACATATGGTATGTGTAGATGGTCTTTTCCTTTGCTGGGATTAAGTTTGCTATCATAATGTGACTGTGAAATATATCCACTGTCGCCTACTAAATCAGACTTGTTTACTGCTAATTTACTATTTCTCTGATACATTGATTTTACTTTTTGATATTATGAACTATTGTTAGGGCCATTGAACATCCCACTTATTCTGCTCTCACAAGGTCATTGTGTGAACTAACCTCGGTTGTTCCTCCTCAAGCTAAGGAAGAAATTAAAAAAAAAAAACTTGTCCAAAACTGGTCCTGGACTACTTGGATCGGGTCTAGCGTCTCTGGACCCGGCCGGTCCCGGCCCGAAAGCGGCCTCCGGGTCTGGACCAGATTAGACCTCGGGCTGGATTGTCCAGCCCGAGGTCTCTCCTGGACCAGACCTCGGGTTGACTCTCAACCCGGTCTGGTCTGGTCCATGGACAACCCTAATCCTATCCTTCGAAACTCAATGGAGGCGGTGTGTAAGAGGAATGATAGTGGTTCCGATTGAGCTCTCAGGGTTCAAGCTCTCTAGTCTTGAAATTGGTGTTGTTGAAGGAAGCCATTAGGCTGAGGAAGAAGAATGTGAACAATAAACGGCCTTCACAAAATTCATAATGGGATTTACAAGTTTAGTAATGGTTTTGACAAAAAAGTTTGTTGACTTACATGTTTTTATTAGCAAATCATTATAATTATAGTCAAAACCGTTACTAAACTTGTCAACCTCATTACGAATTTTGGTGAAATACCACAAATTCATAATGCTTGTGTCATGGTTTTCCCTCCTCTTCCCCGGAAAGCAATCACCGTCCGTACGCGGCGAAATTAGGTTTTTTGATTTTAAAACTGACCTATGGACTAGACTACTTTTTAAAATTACGGATATCCGTCCCTCTATTAATATTTGAAAAAAATATCGAAATACCATATAAAATTTTAAAACGTATAAAGATTTGTTAATATTTATAAATAATATAAAGATAACAAGTATCAAATTGAAATTTTAAAATGTTAATAAATTTATCATTTTGCCCTTAGTTTTTAAATAAATAGAAAAAGAAAAATGGCGGTGGTGGTGAGAGGAAGCCGACAGTTAAGTTGGTAACATAGGGGAGAGAGGAAGCTGGAATTGGTGGTTGTAACACCTCAAATTCAACACCTGAAAGCTTGGTCAAAATATTTGAAATATCTTCAACAGGGATAATCATTATTCAAATCATTAAATTACAAGACCATTTAAAATAAAGTTCTTAATACATATTCAAAATAAATTTCCAAAAATGTTTCAGAGTTTAATACAAAGCGGAAGTCTTAAGTTCATGGCAAATAAAATAACATAACATAAACTATATGAGTACAAAAGAGCCTTCAAAGCTCACTCCATAGGTGCCTTCCCTTGCTCCCTACTAGGATATTCACCTGAAAAATGTTAATATAGGATGAGATTTCACGTCTCAATAACTACAGAAAGTTTCTACCGTACACAAGCAAATTACATATGACAAAAAGCAAGGTTGATCTCAAATATATTTATATATATACCATAATTTCTCATACAGAATTATTTTACAAAAGTAATCATCATTATGTTGAATTGTGAATTATACAATTTTACAATATGCAATATGCAGCCTCCCTTATATCATCATCCGCCCTTGTACCGCTGACTGGAGCCATAGGCTAACACAAAGTCCAATAGAAACTCATTCATTTGATTTGGATGGTTTCAAGCTCACCGTAACTTAAGATACACCGGCCAAAGGTATAGAGCTTAAGTATGGACTATGTCTCCCCTCCTTAAAAGAACAATTAAGGAGGTGTCACATGTCCCACAACTCCAATGCAATCCCGGCCAGAGGAAAAACATGGAAGAAGGGGCCATGAAAAGTACCATCCACTGTGCACCGAGTGGTGGCATAAAGAAATCTTATCATTCAAATTCCTCCTTATTCCAACCCATCACACATACATCCGCCATGATAAGTATATTCAATAAAAATAAAGTAGATTAAAACATGCTTCCATTTATATCATCACAAGGAAAAATCAACATCTCATAAACCTCATCAGACCAATCTTTCATACTTGAGAATTCAAAGGACTAAATTGTCATTTTTGAAATTTGGGACTAAACTGTCATTTCTGAAATTCGGGGGCAAAACCATAATATTCAGTTTTCATCATGATAATATCGTAATACATGTACAAATAATTTAGTCTATATAAAATATAACATAATTTATAATCATACACAATTCACAAGTATATGGAAGAATAATCGAGTTACATTGTTACTCTATAGTTCCCAAAATTACCGCAAGGCTTCCTTCACTCTCTCTCTCTCTCTCTTTTCGTGAGTCTTGAGTGTTTGTGTGTTGTGAAAGAAGAGAAGGGGTGAGGTATTTATAGAGTTTTGGGTCTCAACCATTTTTCAAAAATCACATGTCTATCTACTACCCAACTACTTCAATCAACCATCTATCTACCACTCTTATGTCCATCTACCGTGTAACTACCATTCACATCTCCATCTACCATCTAACTACCACTCTTATGTCCATCTACCGTGTAACTACCATTCACATCTCCATCTACCATCTAACTACCATACATATGTCCATCTACCAAATACTTATCTACCGATCAAATTTCACATGCTTATCTACTACATAATCATCTACCATTCAAATTAATATATAATTTTTACCCTGATTGCAATGAAAAATACCGATTATCAAAAGCCTAGTAACTTTCTTATCTCAGTCTTATTCCTAAACTCTCTTATTCCAAAATTTGAGATATTACTATAAAAATAATCTTAAATGATAAATTTTAATTATCATAAATTAATTTCTTTCGAAAAAAATTTAGCATGTTACAGTGGTGGTGGTGCTTGACGGAGGAATTGGCAAAGGTGAGAAAAGAGTGTCGAAAATGAAGAAGAAGGTGATGTCCTCGATTTCTCCTCCTCTAGTTTAGACCCAAATCGCGACATCCTTTCCTTCGAAACTCAATGGAGGTGGTGTGTAAGAGGAATGATAGTGGTTCTGATTGAGCTCTCAGGGTTCAAGCTCTCTAGTCTTGAAATTGGTGTTGTTGAAGGAAGCCATTAGGCTGAGGAAGAAGAATGTGAACAATAAACGGCCTTCACAAAATTCATAATGAGATTTACAAGTTTAGTAATGGTTTTGACAAAAAAGTTTGTTGACTTACATGTTTTTATTAGCAAATCATTATAATTCTTGTCAAAACCGCTACTAAACTTGTCAATCTCATTACGAATTTTGGTGAAATACTACAAATGTTGGTGAATCCTGACTTACATGTTTTTATCAGTCAACTCTTTTGTCAAAACCTTTAAAATTATTTCTAAACCATTTCTAAACTTGGCAATCTCATTACAAATTCTGGTGAAATTTCACAAATGTTTATGAGTCGTGACTTCCATGTTTTCATCAACAACCTCTTTTGTCAAAACCTTTACAATTCTTGTCAAAACCAAGGTTTTTAAAACCGGACCGGTCATTGAACCAATGGAGGTAGTGGGTTAAGGGTTAGTGGGTCGGGAGTCGACCAGGGTATTAATTAAAAAATATAATATAATTAAAATATAATATATATATATATATATTTTTTAATAATAAAAAATACTTTATAGTTAAAATATGAGAGAATATGATGGATGTGCAATATTATATGTATATATTTTTTGAACAAAGAGATGAGAGTAGCATCTGCCAAATGATATGACATATCAGAGGCAGTGAACGTTGGGAAGCAATGTGACTTGTCTTTGCTGCTTTTCATTACTGTACTTTCTTTTCCGAAAAAAAAAAAGATAAGAAAGTAATGTTAAAGGCCAAAGCAACTCGTTCTTTTTTATTCATCTTCAGCTCTTCTTCTCTGAAGGTGAAATTGAAATTGAAACGCCTCTCTATCTCTCTCTCTTGACCAACCCACGCAAAATTCATTACTCTCTCTTCCTTTCCAGCAGTGCTCCACCATCCGTCCTCATTCTTCTGATCTCCATTGTCGGCGTCTTCCTTACTGATGGAGGGCCTCAACATTGAGAAGCATTTCAGATCTCTTTCTCTCTTCCCTCCTTCTTGTTCTGTATCTGGGCCACAGAGAAGGTGGACGGCAAACGTTGCTCCTCCTTCAGCCTCCACAGCATGCCAGCGTCCTCCTCACAGGTGGAGAGCTCGATTTTTTTTTGGGAAAAAACCAACGAACTGTGACTCGGTCAACTCGGCCGGGTTAGGCTGAGTTAATAACGGGTCAGCTTGGAACCCCAGTCTCTCCCTTGACTCGGACCAGTTTCCCGGCCGGTTCGCCGGTTTCTGGTCCGAACCGGCCGGTCCGGTCCGGGTTTCAGAACCTTGGTCAAAACCATTAGTAAACTTGTCAATCACATTGCAAATTTTGTGAAGCTGTTTTACTGTTCACCTCCTTCTTCCTCAACCTCGTGGCTTCCTCCAACTATACCAATTTCAACCTTCCTCCACCTCCGCCTCTCTTCCTCGCCATGGACAACTTTCATCTTCATCGTCGCTAGCGAGCTTCGACCGCCACTCCACCGCAACAACCAACAACACCACAATTTCAACCGAAGGGAGACAGAGGTGAGAGAGAGAGATGAAGAAAGAGCTCCATTTATCACCACCACCCTACCTCTTAGCTTCCTCCAACAACATCAATTTCAAGACCAGAGAGCTTGGACACTGAGAGCTCAATCAGAACCATTGTTATTCCTCTACATCACCACCTCCATCGAGTTTCGAAGCATAAGAGATCGCGGCTTAGGTCAGAACTAGAGGAGGCAAAATCGAGGGCATCACCTTCTTCTTCATTTCCGATGCTCTTTTCTTACCTCCTCCAATATATTCGTCAAGCACCCCCACCATCAACTTCGGCTTTCTCTCTCCCTTGTGTCACCAACTTCGCTGTCGGCTTTGTCTCACCACTACCATCATTTTTCTTTTTTACTTAAAAATTGAGGGCATAATGGTAAATTCATCAACATTTTAAAATGTCAATTTGATAATTGTCACATTTATGTTCTTTACAAATGTTTTTCAAAATTTTGAATTGATATAAATATTACATAAAACTTTTTAAAAAAAATTACCGCATTTTTCTCCTTCGCCTAAAATATGACTTAGAAATAATGTGATGTTTTTATAATTTTAATATGTTCCTTTTACTATGGCATATCTTATTTCGGGAAAAATAGGGAAAATTTTAGGTTTATCTTGTAAGGAATAGTCGGTATGGCACAAATGACACAAAATAAGGTTGTAAGTTCGAATTTGTTATTGGAGAATTTATAAGGCATACGCGAGTTATGCTTTATAGCATAAAAGATGTTTTTAGTGTCGGCAAAAAAAGAAGAAGATGTTCTTAGCACCGTAACAAAATCCCAAAAGTATAATAAAACATGCTAGTATGCTACTCCTTCCGTCATGAATGCATGAAATAGTCTTGGATACCAACTTTGGAATAGATTGGTGTTGGTGTGGTCCCTCCATATACGTACACCTAGGGCATCAGAATATTGAAACATGAATATTGAAGGGGACACCAAAGGCCTCTGCCTTTCCATCTCTTAAATAGATAGAGATGGAGGGCAGAGCTTTTAGGGTAGGTTTGGTTTGAGGGAAGAGGAGGGGAGAGGAAAAATGTAATGGAGAGAAAAATTTTATGGGCCCCACTACACTGAATTTTGGTACAATTTTCTTCTCCCCTCATTTTTTCCCTCCCCTCAACCCAAACTTACCCTAAGTTTTACCCTATATTTAAAATGAGAGAAAATTTAGGAAAAATGAATATTATGAGAGAAAACTTTAAAAAATAATAATGTTTTTGTCATTTTTGAAGATTTTCCTTTATAGTGATCTCTTCCTTATTTTTCTCATACTTTATGTAAGGCCGGCTTTGATTTTTTTAAGTGATAATTAAAGAGTTTACGGATACGTTATGCTTACTACTACTCTGCAGAGTCATGCTTGAGATTTTCACCTCATTAGGCTCATCGTTCAATTCTTTTGAGCATAAAAAATTACATACATAGGGTGAATTTTAATCTAAACGTAATACCAAGAGAATGAGTTTGGTTTATTGAATAAGTCGTTCTTCATTGGAACGACTTTCACTTACCTTAAGGCCCGATTGGAGCAGTGCAAATCAAGCGACAGAATGGGAAAATGAGGATTTTCAAACTGGTAGTGGGCGTTTGGTTCAAGTATTCTGTTGGAAATGATTTCCCTCCCCAACCCCCAATTTTTAATCAGATAAGTGAAAATGGGGTCCCACAAAAAATGGTGGAAACCCATTTTCTAGGGCTATTTGACCATTTTATCCCTTATTAATTAATAACCATTTTGCCCCTGTTCGAAATCTATATACCAATCTGCCCCTGTTCAGTCGATTACATGGTTTTTTAACCGATTACATGTAATCGACTAAAAAAACCATGTAATTGATTACATCATAAAAAATATTTTTTTACAAAAAAACTTTTGAAGGCTATAACTTCTGGCTCGGGAGTCTGAATCAAGTGATTTTTTTTATTCCACATAACTTTTCAAAATCTACGCATTGAAATGATTATTATTTTTATTTTTGAAAATAAAAAATAACAATAAAAATTAAATAACATCATCCACAAAAACAAAATATGCAAAACTCATAAGTTTATATTTCATAATTAAATAGGTGTATATTTTATGATATAATTAGTTGGATTTGTTAATATTATATACCTATTTAGTTATATTTTATATATTGTTCTATCATTAAATTAAATATAGGATCAAAGTATAATTCGACATAAAATATATTCATATCATATCTTTATTGTGCAGGAGGTATTATGTGATCTAATAAAAAAGAAAGCATCAAATAAAAGGAAACAATTCATTAAATATATATATAATACCCCGCATTATTATTAATAATAATAATATAGTAATAATAAAAATTTAGAATTTAATAATGTTGGTATTATTTTATAATTTATTAATTGGTAGTAGTTAAAGAGTCTAGCCTATAGCTAAACCCTAATTTTAATTATAAACTGAGTTTAGCCGCCTAAACCTAGCGAAAGCTCAATACTTTTTTTCTCCTCTACTACTTTCTCTTTTCGTACTCTGCGTCAATTATTCTTCTAGGAGGTTAGCAAAACGGAGACCAGGTAATCTTAATCCCTAGAACAATAAAAATACATTGCTACATGGCATAATTCTTTTTAAATCCCCAAAACTGTCGTCTCGTTCTTTCTCGTGATTCTCATTTGGTATTATAAATCTTGTGTTTGCCTTCCTCTATGAGAAAATTGTTTTCTTCTTATGATATGATTCTAGTTGATTTTGACTAGCCTTAGTTATTGATTATGTGCGTTTTGGCCTTGGGTGTTTCAGTCTTTGGCAATTGAATACACATATATTGCTTCTTCTTTTTTCTCGTTTTGCGTGAGTAGCTTTTTTTGCAAAGTCACCAATCTGTTTGTGCGTCTAACTACATCTTTCAATTATCTTAATTGCAATTGTTCCGTCTTGTGTGTGTAGCTTGCGACACCAATCCCTCTTTTATTAGATATTACATTATCACAATAATACCTCTTACATAACTAACATCCATGACAATTGCTTCGTGTGGAGTCCAGGCTTTCTTTTCGTTAATGGCAATATATTATAGATAATATAATATACTATATTAACGTAGATGCTATTTGTCTTTGTGCAATGCTATATTATTTGATTCCTTTTTATTTCCTTCTTCATATAAAATCTCCTCACAATAAAATAGGATATGAATAGATTTTATGTTAAAATATCATTTTATCCTATATTTAATTAAATAATAGAAAAGTGTATGAAAGATAATTAAATAAGCATAAAATATTAATAAATTCAATTTGGGCACTATAGTTGATGAAGACCTTTTGTCATTAGCCTTGGGGTCCACAATCAACATTTAACCAAGGATTGCGTATAAAACCTAGGATCGTTCTCTCTTTTCGAGGAGCTTTTTATTGAATCCTAAGTAATCTAGATGTCATGCAAATGAAATAAAAACAAGGGGGATTGGGTTTTGATGGAATTAGAATAGAAATTGAAGACAGAATGAAAAGGAGAGATTAATCAAATGAAAAACGATCAACTCGAATTGGGATTCCAAGACCTTCCATCATGGACAAAGAAATAGAATAACGTAACCCGTGATTGATTCTAAACAAACCGAAATCTCTCGCATTTGTCCGGAAGCTCCCTCGACTAGACAATCGCCTAGCATATGATCGAACATGTGGCGAGCTCGCATTGTGCAATCGTACAACGTTTCTCGTAACCTGGTCCGACCTAAGTCCTTGGGATTTCAATCTGGATATTAAATCTAACATCCAATCTGTTTCTAAACTCGAATCCGATTAAAGTAAATAGAAACAAGTCGGGTTATCGATTGAAGCATAAGTCCTCCGGATGACACCATGGAATCCTCAACTCATGGGTCGATCACAGAAACTTAGCCAAGCATGGCTGTGTAAAATGAAAATGTAGAAATAAAGATGTTCATCATGACCACGAAGAACATGAACAAGTTCATCATGAACATGAAGAACACAAAGAACAATTAAAGAAAATGAAAGCTTCTATTCCAATATAAAAGTAAATATCAAAAACATAATGAACGAATAAAGGAAAAAGATGAAGAACATAAAAATCAAAATAAAATAATTAAAAGGAAAGATTAAAACTAAGCCATACCAAGTAGGAGGCAAGAAATTAAAGACAAGAATTAAAGACAATACATGAAACTAATAAAGCAAAACTAAGCCATCCCAAGTAGGAGGCAAGAAATAAAAGAAGGAACTTAGAATGGGAGAGATCTTGGTCTCTTCAAGGTGTGTCTTTCTCTTCAGCCTCTCCATCTATTTATAGGAAAATTGGGCATCTCATTCATCCATTTTACAACTCATTTAGTCACTTTACTTAGTTGTCAACATGGAAGAATCATTGAACCACTTTACACCTCCAAAACGCGTCCTTTTGCAAGCTGGATTACACCACGGAAGCGGCGGATCTGGACCACGTGGTCTTCATATGAAATGTTGCTATGGATGTCAGCTTTCCAGTCGTTCAAACCGGACCTCATTTGGAGTTCTGTAGCGC
This sequence comes from Acacia melanoxylon, assembly GCA_019022615.1. NCBI lineage: Eukaryota > Viridiplantae > Streptophyta > Magnoliopsida > Fabales > Fabaceae > Acacia > Acacia melanoxylon. The sequence continues at coordinate 749,159 of JAFJYJ010000059.1, forward strand.
CAGATATGGATCAAAAACCGAACGTTGTTCCGGAGCCAAGTTCAGCGCCCCTGTTCCGTATTCCAGGCCCAATTTGGTCCTTTAAACATTTGATTTAGCTTTTGGGCTCTTCATATGGTTTGTAGATCTTCATTTTAGATTTCTGAAAATATAAATTGCAGAGCCATTGGATCTCTAAATCTCAAGTTATACCCAAAATACCGAACAGTGTTCACTACCCAATTGTAGTAAGAATATGACTCAAGTTCAATTTTGAATCCAAACTCAAGATGTGATCAAGATTAATGCAAATAAAGTCTAAAAACTCATTATGAAGATGAAATCATATATTTAACTAATTGATCCATTAAAGCATGATAATGACAGAGTTTTTAGCTTCTTTTTGTATTTAAAATAATATGAATTCAAAGATTATCAAACTCCCCCACACTTATCCTTTTGCACTCCTGAGCAAAATTAAAAGATATAAAAAAAAATCTCTTTTCTAACAATTGCTGAAATTTCAAAACTTAACAAGGATCACAAAAGCTTCAAAAGATCAACCAATCAAGACAGAAATCTATTCATCTCAAATTACTAATCATGGCAATATCATTCAATGATGCTAATCACTCAAGATAGTCTCTCAAGGGATGCCCTTAATCAATCTCTCAAGTGTATATGGTTAATAAGTGTATCGCTCAAATTCTACTCAAAGAAATTGTTCTACCATAAGCTTGCTCAAGTTCTACTTCTCCACCACTTGTAACACATGCTTGCAAAAATCAAGAGGACTTATTATTAAGGTTGTAATGGGGATAGGATAAGGGTAGGTAATAGTATGGAAATGAAAGGTTAAATACCCAAGAACTTTAAAAGAGTAACAATATAAAACCACTCAAATAACATTTTTTTTCTTTTTCTTTTTTTTTTGTTAAACAATAAATGCCTCTCTTTTTTTTTTTTCTTTTTTTTTTTTTTTTTTTACAATAAATGCCAAACGATGAATGACATATAATCAAATACTTCCCCACACTTAAAATGTTGCACTCCCGGGCAACCCCCACACTTAACCACAAAACCAATGCGCAATTAATTTCCAAGGTGCGGAATAAAATGGTGTGACATTTAGGCTAGTAATGTGGCTTTGAAAGGAATGAGTCAAAAAGGCACAAAGGGCTAACAAAGGAGATATAATGCAAGGGAAAGGCTATTTGGTCGAGTGAGGAAATAAAAGAAAGAAAACAAGCCTCCATCATATTTATGCATGCAAATGAAAAATGTAGTTTTGAAAAGAATGAGAGCAAGTTCTAGAGAACATAAATCATGAGCAGATGCACACAAGAAAGAAAGAATGGTAAAAGATGAGTTCCATTCATGTAGGCCCAAGATCTCACAAAGGGGAAATGCCAAGTCATGCAATCAGCATCACAGAATCAACTACCAAGATATTATAATCCAAGAGTTCAAAATATCAATCTAAACAAAATGATCCATCAAAACCAAAATGTCCAAGTTCATAATATGGAGCAATCATAGAAGGAGAGAATGTATTTTGCAAAATGATTTATTTATTTTTTATTTTTATTTTTTTGCATTTTCTCATTTAAAAATAAAACAATAATCAAAAGGATTCAAAATATATTTTCCTCCATACATAGGGAGTTTTTATTCTACTTACTAAACTACATTATTTCTACTTTTGCTACTAGAATGTGTCCCTCCCCTACACTTATCTTCCTCGTACAACAATTAAGCCCAAGTAAGCATATGAATTAGGAAGAAAATAAGTAAGGAAAGAGACAACCTTTGTTAGAGTATCTTGAGTTGCTTGAAGGAGAAATTCTCATCATCAATGAGAATCTTGCATTTGTCTTTGAAAACACTTTCCCCTCAATGATTTTCCTTGGTGGAGGTGGTTCGGGATCAATTGGAAGAGGTCCAAAAATGTGTGGTGGATGTTGGTTCCATCGATGACCTTTCCAAGAATGTGCTCGCAACGAAGACAAGCAAATAGCAAGTATCCCATCCAAAAATAGAGACATGGAGAGATTTCAAGTGAATTAAAGATATTTTAGGAATCAAACTCTCCAAGTAACTATCACATCCAAGGAAGTCAATATTACTCCCATCGGTAGGAGTCAAGGAACTAGTTATCCGTGAACATTCTCTTGTGCTTGCAAAATGGAAGGTATGGAATCCAACTTATAAATGAAGTATACCACATCATCTTTGCAATCACAAGAGATGGAAGGGAAAAGAGTGGAAGAATGAAGAGAATTTTTAAAATTGTCACCACCCGAGAGCTCCAAAATTTCAAAGCAATTATTTTCTTTTTTTAAATCGGGTGGCAAATCACAAGAAAGTACTTGTTGGAAAGATTCATCAACATGCAGGATTTTATCAATAAAAACTTCAGAATCTTTGTCACCAACAAGACTACAAGGAGGTAATCCAATGAGAGTTTTATGCATTTGACATTCTAGGCTATGATTGTTCTCACTCACATCAACAACAGAATCCACAATCAATGCAGAATCACTAGTTAATTCAATATCACCGTATAATGCATCATTAATTTCAGTGCAAATAGGACACAATTCATCATCAGAACAGTACACAATTAATAGAGTCACTCATAGATGCAAGATCGGGATAATCAGCAAGAACATCATCAACAACATTGGTATTCATGTTTGATTCAATCTTTTCAAAATTGACATGCTTACTATCATCAATAGTACAAGATTGTGCATTATGATCAATGGTAGAATCAACCACTTCACTAAATGCTTTCTTTGGAAGCTCATCAAGTAAATGACATTTTTCATGATAACAATCTACACATATTTGATATTCTTCACAAGAGCATGAAAATATGTCATTCAATTTATTACAATCATCCATAGTACTATGAAGAGAAGCATTTTCAGCATTTAAAGAATCACATGAAGAAATAGGAACACACTCATCAACAAGTGCAAGTGAATCACTACTACTAAATCCAATTGGTTGGGCAATTGCATTTTCAAAAAATTTAGGGGATTCAATAATGATTTCCTTATCCACCTCTTTATCACTCAAATCATGAATTGCTTCGTTAGCCAAAGTAGTAGGAGAGTCTACTTCTATAAGGATAGGATCATTACCAAATGGGAGAGAAGACTCTTCAATATGCTTTTGTACTTGCTTCACTTCTTGTGCATGTGTGACCATGAGAGAAGGATTTTCTTGAAATTTCATTTTCAACATTTGTGTTTTTGCTGCTCAATTTCTTTTCCTAATCTCTCATACCTTTCCGCTTGGTGTTCCATTCTTCTAAAAATAGAGTCCATTTGTTGATGAAAGTCGTCCTTATGTGACCACTCCTCATTTATAGCCCAAGTCGTTTGACTTTGAAAATCTCCAATGACTTCAAAAAATGAAGGATCTTGGTTGGGCACACATGGTTGATAATGAGGTTCATAAGGTGGCTCAAATGGGTATAAGGATTCATGAGATGGAGGGCATGGTATGGAAGTAGGATGAAATGAAGGATGGTATGGTAAGTGAGAGTGTTGATGATATTGTTGGAATGGAGGATGTTGGTAAGGCTCATGATATTGGTGGTGGAATAAGCCATCACATTCTTGATTGCCTACAAAAGAGTGAGAATTGAAAGGTAGTTCATGATTATCATAAAACCTAGCCATGAAAGTTTAATGCAATTAATTCCCAGTGAATTACAAGATAACAATCTAACTATAAAAATTAAGAAAAAAAATATAATAAAATAAAAATGCAAGTGTAAAAGAAAAGAAGGAGGTTTTTGTTTTTGTTTTTTTTTTATTAAAAAAAAATGATTAAAGATGCAAGTATGCTATGAATTAACTTGGAGACATGGTGAAATCAAACAAATAAACTCAAGATCATATTGAATTTGATACAAACACACCACATGAAGCTACCAAGTCAAGACAATGCAATAATGCAATGAATGCTATACAAGCTACTTAAATGCAAAAACCTTGAACTATATGCAATGGAAAAAAAAAAATGAAAACTTAACAAGCATCACACGAGAAACCCCTTGTCAAAAGTCAATTTGACAATTAGATTACCTAGGGAGCCAATTACTTAGCTCCCAAGAACGGCGCCATTTGATGAAGACCTTTTGTCATTAGCCTTGGGGTCCACAATCAACATTTAACCAAGGATTGCGTATAGGCAAACCTAGGATCGTTCTCTCTTTTCGAGGAGCTTTTTATTGAATCCTAAGTAATCTAGATGTCATGCAAATGAAATAAAAACAAGGGGGATTGGGTTTTGATGGAATTAGAATAGAAATTGAAGACAGAATGAAAAGGAGAGATTAATCAAATGAAAAACGATCAACTCGTAATTGGGATTCCAAGACCTTCCATCACTTGGACAAAGAAATAGAATAACGAACCGTGATTGATTCTAAACAAACCGAAATCTCTCGCATTTGTCCGTAAGCTCCCTCGACTAGACAATCGCCTAGCATATGATCGAACATGTGGCGAGCTCTTGTGCAATCGTACAACGTTCTCGTAACCTGGTCCGACCTAAGTCCTTGGGATTTCAATCTGGATATTAAATCTAACATCCAATCTGTTTCTAAACTCGAATCCGATTAAAGTAAACATGAGAAACAAGTCGATTATCGATTGAAGCATAAGTCCTCCGGATGACACCATGGAATCCTCAACTCATGGGTCGATCACAGAAACTTAGCCAAGCATGGCTGTGTAAAATGAAAATGTAGAAATAAAGATGTTCATCATGACCACGAAGAACATGAACAAGTTCATCATGAACATGAAGAACACAAAGAACAATTAAAGAAAATGAAAGCTTCTATTCCAATATAAAAGTAAATATCAAAAACATAATGAACGAATAAAGGAAAAAGATGAAGAACATAAAAATCAAAATAAAATAATTAAAAGGAAAGATTAAAACTAAGCCATACCAAGTAGGAGGCAAGAAATTAAAGACAAGAATTAAAGACAATACATGAAACTAATAAAGCAAAACTAAGCCATCCCAAGTAGGAGGCAAGAAATAAAAGAAGGAACTTAGAATGGGAGAGATCTTGGTCTCTTCAAGGTGTGTCTTTCTCTTCAGCCTCTCCATCTATTTATAGGAAAATTGGGCATCTCATTCATCCATTTTACAACTCATTTAGTCACTTTACTTAGTTGTCAACATGGAAGAATCATTGAACCACTTTACACCTCCAAAACGCGTCCTTTTGCAAGCTGGATTACACCACGGAAGCGGCGGATCTGGACCACGTGGTCTTCATATGAAATGTTGCTATGGATGTCAGCTTTCCAGTCGTTCAAACCGGACCTCATTTGGAGTTCTGTAGCGCCAGATATGGATCAAAAACCGAACGTTGTTCCGGAGCCAAGTTCAGCGCCCCTGTTCCGTATTCCAGGCCCAATTTGGTCCTTTAAACATTTGATTTAGCTTTTGGGCTCTTCATATGGTTTGTAGATCTTCATTTTAGATTTCTGAAAATATAAATTGCAGAGCCATTGGATCTCTAAATCTCAAGTTATACCCAAAATACCGAACAGTGTTCACTACCCAATTGTAGTAAGAATATGACTCAAGTTCAATTTTGAATCCAAACTCAAGATGTGATCAAGATTAATGCAAATAAAGTCTAAAAACTCATTATGAAGATGAAATCATATATTTAACTAATTGATCCATTAAAGCATGATAATGACAGAGTTTTTAGCTTCTTTTTGTATTTAAAATAATATGAATTCAAAGATTATCAATAGTGCATAGAAATAATTTAGGAATTTTATTATGAATGTATCTAAAATAATTTTATCATGAGTGTCTCTTCTAATTACTGTTGCTTGATGTTATTGCCTTGACGCGATGTCAAATTTATTATTCTATTTTTTGTCAACCCTAGTAAACCCATGAGTAAAAGGGACAATGAGTAGAGCCAGAGATTTAAATGATGGTCATGAGAATTTCTCATGACAACCTTATAGGAACCCATGAGTAAAATGGATAATGAGTAGAGCCAGAGGTTTAAATGATGGTCATGGAAATTTCTTATGACAACCCTATAGGAACTCATGAGAATTTATTTTATAGCTTAATTTGAAAAATCCATTTTGTATGTGTTGTATATATATGCATGTTGTTGGTGTTGGTTGTATCAACACAACAATTGTATGTTGTGTTGATTACAATACAAGTCTTTCAAACACATATTGGAAATAATTTGGGAATTTATTATATGTGTATTTAAAATAATTTAACAGTGGGAGGATAGCTTTGGGATGGTACCTCCTAAAGTGATGAACACAACCCTTAGGCTTTATGCCTCCGATATATCATGTGATGTGAACCAATAGTATCCGTTCTTCCCAAAGTGGTGTTTGGCAGGTTTTCGGGACACTAGTAGCAACTTTGGGAAGAGGTGTGCACACTAGGAAGAAATGTTTTATGGCCAATTTGATGAATTGTGACTGATAAGTTTCCGGGTCACAAGGTAGACTGGCAGGTTATCCGAATCTACCATTGTTATCTTACCACTAAGTAAACTTCATAAAGAATACCAAAACTGACATCTTCTTGTAATTATATATGTATATGATATTATTATCATTATGTAAATATTTTATTTTTCTCTATATTATCTTGTTTTATTAGGATTACCAGCTTTGCTGATTTTTGTTTGTGTTCATGGGCTGCGATTATCCTTCGGGGGAGCAGAATTTCAGTGAAACAAGTGCCTAGGGTTGGGGCTAGCAGTGAGAAGTGAGGAAGAACGTTCAGTGATTCTAGCCAGTTTTTTTTTTCTTTGTTTTGAATAAAACACATTTATTTAAGTTCGGATTTATGTTAATGTAATAAGTTAGCTTTGCACTTATCCCAGTACAAGTGCGGCAATAACACTTCCCAAAGTAGTTTATTTTGACTTTCAGTAATTAATCTTAAATATTATCGCAGTTTAAGTTATTATAATTGTTAGAAATTTGGGGGTGTTACAATATATATATATATATAAATCTAAGACGTGGGACACAAGCCAAGCATTAATCATTGAGAGAAAAGCAAGAATCATAGATTGCACGGCCCAAACCTAAGTTATATATATTAAAAAAGATCAGAGTCGCAAGGGGACGCGAACTGGACGACAACAAAGAAAAAACGAACGCAAAGCGGTGAAGCAATTCAAGAAGCGAGAGGAAGACGAGACGCGAGAATGGAGAGAGTGGCGAAACGGATTCGACGGCTACCAAGGTTGTTCTATCCCGAGGCGCAACCTTCAGTCTCTCACGTTACAACAGTTAGCTGAAAAGCTAATATGTGTTCTTATTCCTTTCTCTGCATTAAGTCTGGAAGTTAATTTTTATGTCAGTGTGTAGATTTTGAAAAGTTATGTGGAATCAAAAAAAGAATAACCTAATTCGGACTCCTGAGCCAGAAGTTATGACTTTCCCAAGTTTTAACCTAATTTTTTTTATGATATAATCGATTACATGGTTTTTTTAGTCGATTACATATGTAATCGACAAAAAAAACCATGTAATCAACTAAACAGGGGCAGATTGGTATATAGATTTGGAATAGGGACAAAATGGTTATTAATTAATTAATAAGGGGTAAAATGGTCAAAATGCCCATTTTCTAGCATGCTGGAAAATGGACTAAGGACCCAAATGCCCTTGATGTGATGGTGATGTTATATAACGGTGAGGCCTTTTGGAGGTGAGTTCGTAGTAGCAGAGCTGGGGAAAAGGGAGGGAGTGGAAGAACAAAGGTAGTAAGCGGACTATTCAAGCGACGACGGGCTTTTTTTCGGTGACCACGTGGCTTTCCATTAAATCCCAACAAACAATCGATGGTTCCCTTCTTCTTCGCCGACATTGCTTTGTGTGTTGGTTTTTTTTTTCCCGTTTAATTTGATGCACATGGTCCTTAGTTTTTGGTGTTGAGCTAAGAGAAAAGGCCATTGCTCGGGGGGAGTTGTTTCGGAGCATGTGGAGGTGATGTGAACTCCATGCCTGCGTGAAAAATGATAGTCAACCACAGCCTGACCATGAAGAATCCATGTCGTGAACATCGTTAAATCTATGCTATTCCACACATTGGAAGCAGTCTTGACTTGATACGGTTGATGGGTGCACAATGGTTGAGAGTGATGTCAGATAAGTCTCCCGTAACCATTAGTTAAATTATACCACGAAAAATGCCTTTCCCCATTATTTTGAGAATATGATAATGTAATGCATAGTTATGTATTTAAGTTAACTCCCCTTGAGGGATACATGTGTTTGTGGTGAAGACACTTGTTTAAAAATATTTGCTATTTCAATTGCTAAGACTTCTTGCAGCCCATGGGAACATTGTTGTTAACGCCACATAAATTAGAACATGATTAGTATATGACGCCCATGGGCACACCGTGGTTAACATGACTTTCCCCTTCACTATTGGAACCATGTAGAATAATGTTAGCCTAACATGATGACATCACACTTTTGGGGATATGGTTACGTTGCCCACGACAATGTGCACGTCATGGTTACGTTGCGGTTAATAAAACAATTTTTGAATGGGGATTGGGTCACATCATGTATGAGGGGGTAAATTTTAAAATGCAACAACCATGACATACTGAGAGTGTGCATACAGTTCCAGAAGCACAAGTGACTTGAGATAAAGTTGATTTAGCCCCATCCATCCGACAGGCATGTAATGGTTATGTAATAGTTATGGTGCAAGTATGAAACACAAACATTAACATGTATTTCATGGGTTCCCCACAAACTTGTACAAACGAAGGAACTATTACACAACAATCCACCCCATCAACCTACGTAACGACAAAGCCCGCAAGTCTTTAACTTCCCTCATCCTAGGGTGTCAGAAGACTCTTGTTGCATGACCGTAGTTACCCAAGAAAAAAGGACCTCCTTCCCTCTTCACCAACATATACTGAACAACCATAACCAAATTCACAGTGTCCAAATGAGGTTGAAATCCATCCCACACATCTACTACCGCCTCCCTATACAACGCCACTTCGATCAAGTTCATTCTACAAATTACAACAGACAAATGAATCACAAGCGAGATCAACACCCATCCCTTCTCCAAAACCACCATCCCCAGCTCCCTTCTCTGCAGGATTTCACTTTCCGATGGCCCTCGTCTGCCTTTCCTCGCACTAGGGACACCTCTTTTGGCCGTTATATATAGGAGGTAAGCAACAATGATTTGGGGCGTGACTCTCATGGAAGATTAAATTAATATTTTTCATTTAGGGGCAAAATAGTTTTTTAGCTCATTTTCCTGCCTTATTTTCTTTTGATCAAACAAAAAACTTCCTATCAACCTGTTTTCTTTTTCAGTGCGAAACAAACGTGTCAAAAGCAAAATATTTTCCTTCCTTTTCATTCGTTTCCTTTCCTTTCCATTCAATTCATACCTCTTCTTTGATTTAAATGGACCCTCATACTCCACAATAAGCCGCTGTCTTTTCTTTTTGGTCTTCAATAAAAATTACATTTAAACACCCATTTCCTCCCTTCATCCACCTCTTTCCTTTTGGGTTTTGGGGAGAATTACAATTAATTACCTTAACCCCACAATTCCTCCCACCTTTTCGATTTTCCCTTTATTTTATATCCTCAACCAAATGAAAATAAGTGAGTAATTTTATGTCAAGAATGTTTTTATCTTAATAATTAAATTTATGGGAAATATATTAAATGAATTAAAGAAATATAAATTGTTTATTATGATATAATATATTAAAATTTACACCTATCCTTATTCAGGTAATTTTTAGAGTTATTTGCATTGTTTGTGTTTGGGCTTTCTTTTTACAAACTTTTTATTTTGAGCTTATATCTCTTATTGTGTTAGTTTTAATGAAATATATTTTGTAGCCAAAAAAATAAAAGAAAAGAAAACGGTGGAGCATGTGAGTAAAGGTATGTGCTTCTTATGTGTCCATACCTCTAACCTCTATTAGAGGTATGCGCATATTTATTTATTTATTTAGATTTAAATTATATGCTGCTTTCTGATATTTTTTTTGCACCAGTATATCAATTTAATTAGTTCCCATAATACTGATGTTATATACAAATGCAGAACTAGAAACTAATTAATTTGAGATATTGGGTAAAAAATATATATCAGAAAGTAGCATATAATTTAAATCTAAATAAATATAATATATTAAAAAAATAAAAAAATATACTCATATGAGCACATAAGAAACACATAATTATGTGCACATAATATAGACTCATGGATTTTGATAAATAGTTTTGATCCTACAGCATTCTAGGAATTTTTTTTTTACTATGTAAAGTATCTGGGAAAAAATGCCGCTTTTTGTGTATTATAATAATTTAATTTAGGGAAAAGTATTTTTCAAGTCACGGGAGATAAGTTTTATCTCTAAAGTGATCCCTAAAACTACGCCGTTTTGAATTAATGAAAGGTGTGTTTGTAATTTTAGGTGAATTAATGAAGGGTGTTTCGGTAACATTTATATGATAAAAAAGTAAACAAAATTACAGAAACACCTTTCATTAATCCAAAACGACGTAGTTTTGGTGCCATTGGAGATAACTTATCTTCTGTGACTGGATAAATCCTTTACCCTTTTATTTATTACTCATTTGATCAAGAATAGAGGATAAAGTTTGGGTGAATTTTGATCTTGAATACTCCCGCAGGTTCTTATTAAAAGATACCAACTAGAAATTATATTTGATCCTTTTTATAAGGCACTTACTTGTTTCCAAAACATATTAATTATTTTTTCCATGTATGCCCATAATTAATAAGGGTAGTGGATGAGAGTAATAATTAATATAATGTTAGAGTTTAATGCAATTAGTAGGGGTAATATTGGAAGTTACTTAACTTGTAGGACAACTTTATTGACTTTAACTGTTTTTATTAGTTTGTGAGAATTATTAGTTGGTGCTTTATAATAAGGACCAAAGAACAATAATATATTTTTTCTATTTTATTTTTTGTATTTATCATTTTTAAAATTAATTTGCTTAGCTTATTTTTTTAATGTTACAGTAAAAATATCATACAGCAGAGATTATATCCCCTATAGTATAATTAAATGACTTGTTTAATCATAGATAAATACTAGGATGTCTTAACCAAATGAGTATTACCATATTTCTCAACACTATTACATTGTGTGTAAAAGGATAGTATTTCTTACCAACAAACGGTCAAATAATTTATAAATTGACAGCATAACTATTTTGATCGAGAGTACTGAGGGCTGATTAGTGTCCAAATTCAATAGCCGATTCTTTCAAGTTTTCAGAATTGATAATTATCAATCAACTGGTTTATCGCGCTAATTATTATTTTTTAAACTTGGTAAAAATTATTTCTTACAAACAGACAGAGATAATTCATACTACCTCCTCCTGTCATAATTATAGAAATACTTTTGTAGTGCAAATTACACAAAGTAATACTTTTTTGTTGATATATTTATTGAGGATTGATGATCAGAGATCACTCATCAACTGGCATAACGTAAATTAACCGATGATGGTCTCCAGTCTTCAAAATTCGTATTTTGATGGATGATCATCAATCAACTGGCTAAACGCTTAAATGCAACTAATCAATGGTTGATTGTCTCGGGTTTTTGAAATAAATAAAGCCAGTGCGTTTTTTTTTCTTACTCGTGCCCAACATAAACCTCGGCTCCGAGGTCACTCTTTTCCAATTCGCCAATCGGCTAAACCTCCTGCAGGCTTATAGCGGGACAGAAAAGAATTTGGTGCTTCCTTCAAATTCTTACCATGGCTATCACTTATTGGGATACTCTCCTTATCTGAGTTCTGGCTCCATGGAGGCCACTGTCGCCTCTCCTCCGATTCATGGCCCATGTACTCCTAAATTCCTTGTTCAATCACCATATGGACTTCACTTGCAGATACCATTTGCCGCCGTCCGTCGAACTCGAAACCGAGGTCTCAAATCAAAGTACTGGAAAAGACCGCGAAACATCACGTCACTCGCGTCTGGCACTCAATCTATTAATTTTTCCTCAAAATCCTTTCACTCAGAAGGGGGACAAGAACCTGTTTTGGAAGATTCTCCTGGCTATCGGTCGGTTAAGTTGGAAGACAATGGAAGCGTTTTAGCTATTGCAAATGTAAAGCATGAAAATCCTCAGGGAACCTTTTCCAAATCCTTATTTAGACAATTTCTTTATACTTTGTTTTGTTTTGCCATTGGCTTTTCTTCCTTCGGGGCAGTTCGAGTTCCTGCAATTGCCGCGCCTGTGGTGAATGAGGATTTTGTGGAAAAGAAGGATAATGGTAAGGACAAAAATGAGAATTTGAAGGGTCATGAATACACTGACTGCACAAAGATTTTGCTAGAGATGGTGTCACGTTTACTGAGGAGCATAGAAGACGTTAGGAAAGGTAATGGTGATATGAACGAAGTGCAACTGGCGATGAAGGCCGTAAGTCTGAAGAAGGGAGAATTGGAAAACGAGATTATGAGCAAGCTTTATGCAGAGGTAAAAGAATTAAGGAGCGACAAAGGACGCTTGGAGAGAAGAGCTGGGCAGATTATTGATGAGATAGCGAAAGCTAAAGGAGATTATGATGAATTAAAGCAGAAGGAGATTAAGGACCCAGAGAAGGAAAGGATGGAGAGGTTAGACAAGAGAATGAGAGAGCTGGAGAGGGATTACAATGAGATATGGGAGAGAGTTAGTGAGATTGATGACTTGATTTTGAGGAGGGAAACGGTAGCATTGAGTTTTGGTGTGAGGGAAATTTCCTTTATAGAGAGGGAATGTGAGCAGTTGGTGAAGAAATTTAAGCAAGAAACTGGAAAGAAGGTTATGATAAGGTGTATTATGATGACTTTTTCTCAGATACCTTGATAACCTGAATGAATTGTTAAATACAACTTTTCAATTTCACTCTTAAGCTCGAGTTTTGCTACATCTGTAACATGGATATAATCAACTAGGTAGGGTTGCAAATGGGCAACATTGTTGAATGGCCCAAGTCAAAGGCTTAATAATAGTTAAGAAAGTATGTTAGAATCTCTCAACTTGGACAGACTTCGTTTGAATTTTGCTGCAAAGGGCGATGTATGTAGAAGTGGAATTGGTGGCAATTCTCCGTAGTATGGTCATATAATCATATGGCCACTCTGCATTACATCATTTGGATTTAATTGGTCATAGGACTCGATAAATAAGAGTTGTTTCTTTGAAGTTTGTTTGTGATGGGAACTCACATCTTGAAATATCTATTTTGGGTGCCTGAGCATAAATTCCATGATTGTTTGAACTGACAATTGATAATTAAGTCAATTAAGTCCACATACCACATATTTTTGTAATTAATTATAATATTATTTAGTTCTGTTATGATGCATGTGAAGTTGCATGTCCTTATGTAAATATTCATTTTTTGTTGCAGTTCTCCTAAAAGATCAATTACGAAGCTCCCAAAAGTTGATCTTCAGAAAGACTTGGAAACTGTGCATAGAAGATACTTAGAGCAATTAATTCTTCCCAGTATTTTGGAAGTTGAAGATCTTGAATCATTCTTTGATCAAGACTCCATTGATTTGGCTCAACGGTTAAGAAAAGGCCTAAAAGAGTCAAGGGAGTTGCAAAGGAATTTGGAGGCTCGGATAAGAAATAAGATGAAGAAGTTTGGCAGGGAAAATCGCTGCATTATTCACTCACCGGAAGAGGAGGTGGTGAAGGGTTTTCCTGAAGTTGAAGTGAAGTGGATGTTTGGTAATAAGGAGGTTATAGTTCCTAATGCTATCGGTCTTCATTTGTACCATGGTTGGAAGGAGTGGCGTGAAGAAGCTAAAGCAGAATTAAAACGTAATTTAATAGAAGACGCTGAGTTTGCCAAACAATATGTGGCCGAAAGACAGGTTCTGCATCTCTCTCTCTCTCTCTCTCTCTGTAGGGGTGCTTTAGTGATATATCATTGAGCTATATGTGTTTGTTAATTAGAAACTTACTGGTTCATCCCTTTCAATAATTTAGATTTTATAGGATGCCTTGTGAGGTTGTCAGAGCTTTGGGTATTTTACATTAGCATATGACATTAAAGTTGCTTTAGTTTCGTAGTTCCTTGTTTTATCCCCTGTTCTCAGCTATAGATTATTATTATTTTCCATAAAAAAGGGACCAAGGGGGCTCCACCAGGTTTTTTTCAATTTTCTGACTGTAAGGCACCTTGATGTGTCTTTTTATAAGTTTTTATACTTAGTAGATGGAATTACAGCAGGCCTAATATCTATTGCAGCTTCTTTATTCATTATGATTAAGAACAGCTTTTTGCACTTAATTTATTTATGTGGTTTGATTGAACACTTCTGTTGGACTCTTCTGTCGGCTTTGGCTGTTCTTTCACCATGTACAAATTGTTTATTGCAGGAGCGGATTCTTGTGGATAGAGACAGGGTAGTGTCAAAGACTTGGTACAATGAAGAGAAAAATAGATGGGAAATGGACCCAATGGCAGTTCCTTATGCTGTCTCTAAAAAGCTAATAGAGCATGCCCGGATAAGACATGATTGGGGTGCCATGTATGTTGCTCTCAGGGGGGAGGAGAAAGAAATTTTTGTTGACATAAAGGTTATAGTTTTATATGTGTTTCTTGTAGAAAGATCTTTTTGTTTCATTTCTTGTTTTATGATTATCAATAAGTTTCTTATCATTGCTTCTATATTTCAGGAATATGAAATTATCTTTGATAAATTTGGGGGTTTTGATGGGCTGTACATGAAAATGCTTGCTAGTGGCATTCCAACAACTGTTCATTTGATGTGGATTCCTTTCTCAGAGTTGGACATACGTCAGCAGTTTCTCTTGACATTACGGCTATCTCAACTCTTTTTGGGTAGCTTATGGAATTCTGTAAAAGTGTTGCATGCAAGAAAATGGGCCTTCAAGATAATGAAGAATCTAACTGATGACATACTGATGATGATAGTTTTTCCTACTGTGGAGTTTTTAGTCCCTTACCCGGTATACTTGATCTCATGACTTGCCATAGTGCTTAGATTTTTGTAGTGATTTCTTTTATGTTCCCTTCTCCTTCTGTTTTAGGTACGTATGCGAGTGGGGATGGCTTGGCCAGAGGAAATAGATCAGATAGTTGACGCAACATGGTACTTGAAATGGCAATCAGAGGCAGAATTGAATTTCAAATCCAGGAAAACAGATGATGCTCGATGGTTTATTTGGTTTTTCATCAGAACTGCTACATTTTGGTTCTTCTTGT
Organism: Acacia melanoxylon; assembly: GCA_019022615.1. Lineage (NCBI taxonomy): Eukaryota > Viridiplantae > Streptophyta > Magnoliopsida > Fabales > Fabaceae > Acacia > Acacia melanoxylon. Next base: position 764,461 of record JAFJYJ010000059.1, read on the forward strand.
TTCATTTGTTTCAATTTATGTTGAGAAAAGTTCCGAGTCTTCTTGGTTATGGCCCTTTACGAAGAGATCCAAATGTGCGGAAGTTGCGACGAGTGGTATTTCTTTGTTCTTTTGCATGCGTCACACCAGATGTTTAAATTGCTATTGATTGTTATGTTGCGTTTTAAAAAAGATACTATGCTCGGGTGTCTTCCACATATACCCAGTTTGATGTTGTATTTTGTCACCATATTGTTTTGAACTTGTGTCACCTGAAGTTAACCTGAATATTTACAAATGAAGATAGAAGTATTAAGAAATTTAGCTTCATTAAACTAATCTTAAAAGCCTGGCGTAGTTAAACTAATTGGCTTAAGGATTATATGGAAGTACCGATTTATATTTACTAGAATGTCATTTCCACTTCTCATAGTGGTTTATCATACTATTCTTAATCTTTTCCTGTAATGTTTTGAAGGTCTTGTTTTTTGGAATGCCAGAGTCTGGTAGGCATCATTGTTGCAAGGGTTGGTTGCAGCCTGGCTTTGTTATGTAATAACTTAATTTGTGAGCATGAATTTAGTTAAAAGTGATCATGCAGGAAAATAATGAATAGAAAGAAAAAAGTGATTATAAAAGATGCTGCAACATTAGTTTGGTCAATGATTTTTTTATTTTTCAACCTCATATTTGTGGCAGCATGTTCAATCTAATGAACAATTTGATTGCATCATCTACTCAGCTGGTACATTATCTTTGTTGATTGCTAAATTTTGAGTGTATTTATCATCCTTTTTTATTCTTCTTGAGGTTGTAGATTTTTTTGGGGGATAAAATTATGGGTGTAGTGGTGCTTTCATTTATTTGCTACCTTATATTTTGGATGGAATGTTGACATTCTTTTCCCCTTGATGATTTCCGAGATGGCCTGTGAATAAATTTTATGGTGCCGTGATTCAACCTTGATTAGGTAATGTTGCATCATTGCAGAAATCTTATGTGATTCAAAAACGCAGAAGAATCAAGCAGAATAAAAAGGCTGGCTTTGATCCTATAAAGACTGCTTTTGAAGAAATGAAGGTTAGGACTTGGCAATTACTCTATTTCCCAGCTCTAATATCATAGATTTTTGTGTGGAAAAAACTGTAATATCCATTCTGGTATGCAGAGGGTGAAGAAGCCACCAATACCATTGAAGAACTTTGCTAGTATTGAGTCTATGAGAGAGGAAATCAATGAAGTCGTGGCTTTTTTGCAAAATCCTAGAGCCTTCCAAGAAATGGGTGCAAGGGCCCCTCGGGTACATTACCATCATGAATATCTATCAACATAGTGGGACTTTATTTTCTTTTTAGGTTTTACATACTGTAGCAATAATTTTGACATTGGCATTTTTTCTATTCATTGGCTACTAGACTCTTTCCTGCTAATTTGATGCAAAACATGAATGGTCCTGTTTTCAGCCAAAGAAACTCTGAAATGGTTCAAAACACACGAGGAAACTCTATTAATTTTTGGTTCTGCTCAATGTTAAGAAAAACTGGAATCTCAAGTTAATAATTCTTCCAATTTTGATTCCTCCATCCACTCTCCTTTGGTCCAAAATTGGAAGGAAAAAGTTTCAGGGCACCTTTTTGGATCCTTCTCTGTATGCTCCACGTGGACAAGGTGTAAGAATCTATGAAATATAGTCTTTAATACTTCTGTGTCATATTGATGGTCCTGATTATGAATATAAGTTACGTTGCAAGAATTTTATAATTTCGAGTGTCGTTTGGTAACAAAAATGTTAAGAAATGAGGCAAGATATCATAAACTTGTAGTTGAACAGCATTTGAAAACTATTGGTAGTAGACATTCGCCATTAAACAGCTGCATGCACCATAAGATTTTGAATTCCTATATGACATTCTAACATATCATAAACTTGTAGTTGGACAGCATTTGAAAACTATTGGTAGTAGACATTCGTTGTTAAACAGCTGCATGCACCACAAGATTTCGAATTCCTATGTCACATTCTAACATCAACTCGTGGGAACTGTTTTTTACATTGCAGGGGGTTCTTATTGTAGGTGAGAGGGGCACAGGCAAAACATCTCTAGCACTGGCTATAGCTGCGGAAGCTAGGGTGCCTGTTGTCGAAATTAAGGCCCGACAATTGGAAGCTGGGCTGTGGGTTGGACAAAGTGCATCCAATGTTCGCGAATTGTTTCAGACAGCAAGGGATTTGGTTATCCTCTTTAGACCACCTTAACATTCTCCCCCTTTCTATCATACCTGCACTCATGAATGGAGATTTCTTTCTTTTTATTTGTGTTTAAAATAAATATATAGTTCACAGGAAGTTAGTTGGATATTAGGAAGTTAACATGGAAAACTTTGATATAACTCATGTTGTTGAATTATTTTGATATAAAGTATTTAGTAATGTCATTTTATTTTCCATCATCTGATAGTTATTCAATCAAAATTTTTTCGGGTACTTGTGTTTTCTAATCTTTAATTGGAACATACATTATTTTAATTCTAGATTATCAGTCTCTTCCCTTTTCCTGATTATTTGCAGCTGTTTGTAGGCTCCTGTAATCATATTTGTGGAGGATTTTGACCTGTTTGCTGGTGTACGTGGCAAGTTTATCCATACCAAAAATCAAGATCATGAGGCTTTCATTAATCAGTTGCTTGTGGAACTTGATGGGTAACTATTATTTATGGGTTCTTTCATTGTTTGACTGAGAAAAGATGTGGTAGATATAATTGTAGTTGTATTGAATTTTAAGAAAACAGAAGAAATGGGCATAAAGCCACCCTAAATGTTGTATGCGTCTCATTTTTGAAGAGTAAATGAATTTATAAGCATTGAGGAAGATAAGATACTAAAAGCCCATTACATGTGGAACGACTTTTTAATCTTTTTTTTTTTCCTGATAAGATTACAACGTTAATCTAATTTAATTTTAATTTCCAACTTTGAGGTGGCATTAACTCAGGTCTGCATTTCTTTAGTGGTTGGGTGGGTTTTCCCTTTTTGGGGGTTGGGGGGGGGGTGTTGGGAGGGAGGGAATAGAGAGAAAAGGCTTTACGATGGACGAAGGATGGTGACAATCTTTACTGATAGAAGCTAAGAACGAGGAATAAGCAAGACAATATCAATGCTTCCCAATCTCTCTGCATATCCATTAGTGACAGTCCACTGATAATAGATACAAAGGATAAGGTATCCTTGGGGATCCAGTCAAAATATAAACAGCAGAAAAGCAGTTGTTACCTAGAAAAGACTCTCCAATTGATCTGCTTGTCCAAATGAGGAACTCAGCTCCCCAAGCCAGCAAATAGAAATTACTCGAATGCGTGGGAGAGTAGGGTTTAAAGTTGTAAGCTTGTCAACTCACCTGAAAAATAAAAAGAAAAAGCTACTCCGTAATAACTATTTGGTGAATTAATATTCCAATTTCAAATGTTATATTTTGTAGATTTGAGAGACAAGATGGGGTTGTTCTGATGGCTACTACAAGAAGTCTCAAGCAAATTGATGAGGCCTTGCAGAGGCCAGGTCGCATGGATAGAATATTTCATCTTCAAAGACCAACTCAAGCAGAGAGAGAAAAAATCTTGTACTTGGCTGCAAAAGAGACCATGGATGACCAACTCATTGATTATGTAGATTGGAAAAAGGTTTATTGTCGTAAATTCTTGTAATAGGGTTATGCATATCTAGCTCCCCCCCAAAAAAAAAAAAAAAAAAAAACTCACATATACACAAACATCCACAACAAAAGATTTTTTTTCCCTTGCTTTCTTAATAATATAAAGGTGCATGTACTCAAATTGATGTTTAGAAACCCTTTTTTATATATAAAATAAGACTTTGTTGAGGAATATTGTGCTGAATTGGACAATTAGAAATTGTCGTAGGGCAGCCTAGTGTACAAGGCTCCCTCTAGGTTGGGTCGCCTAAGCCAACAAAGAATGGATATATCCTTGTTTGATAAAAACTCCTCTTGTTGTCCTTAAATTCTCTTTACCAGGATCTTATTCCCTGGTCTTGACTGTTCTTTATTCCTTAGATCTGGTTTCAAAATGTTTATTCCATTTTTCCTTTATGGACTAAGAAATTTTTTTTCCCAGGTTGCTGAGAAGACAGCTCTTTTACGTCCTATTGAACTTCAACTAGTTCCTGTGGCTTTGGAAGGAAGTGCCTTCCAGAGCAAAGTTCTTGATACTGAAGAACTAATGAGCTACTGTAGTTTTTTTGCAGTAAGAATTTTACTTTATTTACTTGTATGGTTTTTTTGCTAATGTTTATTTATTTTTCCTCTGCATTTGTGTGTGAGTATATTGCATAAATATATAAGGAAGGGAAAAGAGATTCAAGTTGTGATAATCCTTTATGAGCTGTCTCGTTGGGTTGAGATGACAACAACTCCTGCATGAGTTGCCAGCTTCCTTTTTTTTGGGTGTGTGTGTTGGGGGGGGGGGGGGGGTGTGTGGCTGTTAGTAGGGAATGTTACATGTATCAAGGAGTTAGATAGCAAGCAAGAAAAGATTCGTCTTGGTCGGAGAGTCTCTAGCCTTTAAAATGTTAGGTAGTTTATTTCTATCTTTTCTGCATTTATTTTTACTATTTTTAATACTAGAATCCATTAGTGCTTATCTCTTTCTATGTTTGGGTAATGAATTTGCAGTTTCTTCATAGATACATAATGTTGGGTTCTTAAGGTTTCCATCATTATACTTTTAGAAACATTTTCAAGAGGAACTTCCAATACATCTTAGTTTCTGATGTGTGTTATTTTACTTTTCTTTGACATTTCTTAATTATATGATTATGCGTGTTGGCTTTTAATGATGCCATTTTTGCTCATGGCTGCAAGACCTCTTATTGCAACAGTTCACCACTGCCATATTGGCCTATTATCTGTGCTTACTGAATCATTCCCCCACAACTAGAAGCCAAGAAGAACAGGAAAGAATGAGTGATATTCCTTGTGGCGTCTCCATTTAGATGTTAAAGTTGGTATAGACATTTTGAGGCAATGGATAATATGCATCACCTGAGAAGTTCTTTATTCTGTCATTTTTGCATATTCCAAGTGTTTTCTTTATTCTTCTGGTTTTCCTTTTTCCTTTCATTTACAAGTTATTGAATTTTTCATTGTCACATTTTCTTAGACTTTCAGTTCTATGATTCCCAAATGGGTGCGCAAGACCAAAGTTGCCAGGAAGCTTAGCAAAATGTTTGTGAATCATCTGGGACTAACATTGACAAAGGAAGATCTGCAGCATGTTGTTGACTTGATGGAACCGTATGGTCAGATAAGTAATGGGATAGAGCTTCTGACCCCTCCATTGAATGTGAGAAACTATCTTTGTCCTAAAGCTTATAATGTGGTCAACTTATTCTCTACTAAGCTTTTCTGAGTTTCTTCTATTTAAGTTTGAATATCAGTAGCAGTCCTAGTTTTCTCCTTTATGGATGTCCGGATCTAACTTTTATCAGTTACTTTGAGAAATGTGTTAATAAGGAGGTCTTTGATTTTTAGTGGACAAGAGAGACCAAGTTTCCTCATGCAATCTGGGCTGCTGGTCGTGGTCTTATTGCTCTTCTCATACCAAATTTTGATGTTGTGGAAAATTTATGGCTCGAACCTCTGTCATGGCAGGTTGGTCATACTAATTTTAAATAATTTCAAGGTGTAACACTTTTAAATAATTTTTTAGCATCAGTCTGCTTCTTACTGAAAGAAATGTAATAGCTTTCGATGACTCCTGTATCTTATGGTATTTAATGTTTTATATTTGATAGAGACTGAGATAGTATATACCTAAATCTTACATTTAAGGTGTAACACCCCCAAATTTCTAACAATTATAATAAAATAAAATTGTAATAATCTTTATGAATTGTTATTGAAATTCGAAATAAACAAGTTTGGGAAGTGTTACCGCCGCACTTGTACTAGGACAAGTGCAAGGCTACCTTATTACATTAACATAAATCCGAACTTAAATAAATGTGTTTTATTCAGAACAAAGAAAATAGAAATAAAATAAAATAAAAACTAGCTAGCATCACTGAATGTTCTCCCTCACTTCTCACTGCTAGCTCCAACTCTTGGCACCTGTTTCATTGAAATTCTGCTCCCCCGAAGGATCATTGCAGCCCATGAACACAAAAATCAGCAAAGCTGGTAATCCTAATAAAACAAAGATAATATAGAGAAAAATAAAACATTTACATAATAATAAAAATATCATATATATATATATAATTAAAAGAAGATGTCAGTTCCGTTATTCTTTATGAAGTTTACTTAGTGGGAAGAGAACCATGGTAGACCCGGATAACCTGTCAGTCTACCCTGTGACCCGGAAACCTGCCAGTCACAAATCATCAAATTGGCCATAAAACATTTCTTCCTAGTGTGCACACCTCTTCCCAAAGTTGCTACTAGTATCCCGGAAATCCTGCCAGACACCACTTTGAGAAGAACGGATAATACATTTTCACATTATATAAATATCGGAGGCATAAAGCCCAAAGGTTGTGTTCATCACTTTAGGAGGTACCATCCCAAAGCTATCCTCCCACAATTAAATTATTTCAATCACACATAAAATAGATTTCTCCAATTTACGGAAACCAAACTGAATATATATACTGCTATTTGTCAATTACGAAAACCCAAGGCAAAACCATTTAAAAAGAGTACATGTATATATTTTAACACAGGTGCAGATTGAACAAATTGAAGAGGATATATATATATATATAATTCAATCACCAAGGACGAAGCACCCAACGCAACTACGTACCGGATAATATTCAATGGTTAAATGGTTTTGTGAAAAGTTAATCACGCAAATCAAGAAGAAGAAATACACACACACACACACACAAGAAGGTGTAGCGTTTTGTTTTCTTAAGGTTCAGGATTAGGATTACATATAATATATTTCATATATAACAAACACACATAATATATTTAGGATAATAATTACCTAGTAAGATTCATATAAAATTAACCTAAGACTCATCGGGATTAGGATTACCTGATCTCCGTTTTTGCTAATCTCCTAGAAGAATAATTTGATGCAGAGAAAGAATAGAGGAAGTAGTAGAAGAGAATAGTAGAAGAGAAGAAGAGTATTCAGGGTTAGGCTAGACCTCTATTTATAACTTAAAAATTAGGGTTTAGCTTTGGGCTCTTTTACTATTCCCAACTCATTAATAGGTTATATTAAATTCAATCAATCAATCATGGTGTGAATTTAATGTGACTTGGTTGACAAGTAGTGGACTTATTACCTAAAACCTCTTTCTTAGTGCATAAGCTGAAAATTCCTAAGGCAATTAAGACTAGGAATATTCATAGATCCAGTCAGAAAAAGAGTCGCCGAAAGACCCATAGTGTTCACCGGATTACGGAAATACGTCACCGAAATCTGGAAAATGTCGCGGAAAATTCAAAAAATCACCGGAAGCTGCCATACTCACGGATCAGACCAGAAATGAGACGAGAAGGCCGAAACAGAAAGTCACCGACCAAACGGACGGTTCACGCGCTGTCATGCACCGCTACAAGACCGCTGCCGGCCAGCGCGTGTAATCCACGCGCCACCCTAGAGAAGTCCTCCGGCCACAAAATTTCAGGCGAACGCCGATCGGAAGATGAGGAACACGGTGGAGGGGCGCGTGTTCCAAGAAGACGTCGGAAACCAAATTCGAATTCTCCTCCCTCTCTCTCACTGTTTATGTTTCTGCAGAATGCAGTTACGAAGCTCGGGAACGAAAATAATCAACCTTGCTATGATACCATGTTAACTTAGAGAAGCGAGAGAGGAAGGAGAACAACATACTCATATAATTGTGTACCATATGTACATTCCACTAACAGGAAAGGCTATAAAAAAAAAGGTTATTACTATTAATAATAATCTGGGGTATTACATAAGGAGTACATGTTGCTCAATGGGATGTTTAAGTGGGTTAATGAGAAAGAGAGAGAACGTAGCTGCATTAAATGGGGGTTTGAGGTCTGAGAGAAGGACATGAAAGAATTTGACTTGCTTGTGATGGAGAGTCCTTAGCCTCTCAAATGCTAAAGGTGTTTTCCTTGTTCTATACTATCTTTTATTCTGCCTCTCTATTTCTGTATTTGGGCTGTATGGTGCTGCTGTAAACCAGTCCTCATCCATTCAACCTGTGATTGTGATAAAATCTTTTCCTTTATTTTGTTAATTCCATTTCAGAGAAAACCTTTTAGTGGGCCTTTGGTTCTAGTTTCCATCAATTTCTTGTTTGAGTTTCCTATTTTTCAACGTTATTTTCCCATTCAATTTCTTGCAAGATGGGCACAAAATATATCTATGTTCAATCTTGAGTGGCAGTGTGAATTGTTAATTTAGCAAATGATTGGCATGTCACAATTTCTGTGATCTGGGAGGCAGATCTAGTGGTAATTGATTGAAAGCTATACAGATTTAACTCCTGATGAATAATGACAGATTCTTGCCGCTTCTTTATACAGGGAATTGGATGTACAAAAATCACAAAAGCAAGAAATGAAGGTTCAGTTCAAGGGAATTCTGAATCAAGATCATATCTTGAAAAGAAACTTGTTTTTTGTTTTGGATCATATGTTGCTTCCCAAATGCTTCTTCCTTTTGGGGAAGAAAACTTCCTGTCTTCTTCTGAGATACAGCAGGCACAAGAGGTCGGAGTCCTATTTTACTAGACAAAAATGTGGTTTTTGCTGGTTTTGAGATTTTTTGTTCTTTGGGTAATACAATTGCTTTTATCAATGATTTTGTTATGAGCATGAAACACCTGACCCCTTTCTTTCTCTTAGCAGATAGCTACTCGAATGGTCATTCAGTATGGATGGGGACCAGATGACAATCCTGCAATTTATTACCATTCTAATGCGGTATGCTCCTTCCCTTCATCCAATTGAGATGTCCTTGCCGAACAGATGGTTTTTTTCTGTGACATTTAATTATTCGATTGGAACATCTGCTAGGCTGTTACTAAAACACTTGCTGCGTGGGCAACTGATCAACTACTCTGCCAGTTATGCTCATAGAGAAATTAGATAAAATGGCTGAACAACGTTTTATGTGTAATAATTGAGATATAAAAATTACATATGATGTAGGACATGAAGGGAAATAAAGATCCCCCCAACAAAAAAATCAATATCAATTTTTATTTTTTAATAATCATGGGGCAGTGATTTTATTCAGATCAAGACCTATTTTTGGCAACTTAAATAAGAAACCATTATGATACATTGATACTCCTATGATTACCCAATATTCTAACTATCCTCTAACATTAAGAGCAGGAGGGGACGGAATCTCCTTAGGGCTTGTTTGGTATGAGGGGAGGAGAGGGAAAGTGGGTGGAGAGAAAAAAAAATTGAGTTGGATTTAAAAAAATGAGAGAAGTGGGGTATAAAGTTTTAAATTAAGTTTTTTTACTCTTTTATCTTACAAATTTTCTATATTAAAATTTTGTAACCCTACTTCTCCAATTTTCTTAATCCAACTCATAAAAATTTTCCCTCTCCTCCAAATCCTTCATACCAAACAGACCTTCAAACACCTTGTTAACCATTCTTTACTGATTTCTAAATTGTCCTAATCATTATTATAAATCCATAACTCTCAAATTACTAATGCAAACATTTATAACTGTGGATAGCTCATCCTCCCCAAAAATCTTTGAATAGCTCCATCATTTTTTATTTGGCTCCCTATTTTAAGTTCAATGAACCATTTGTGTACAGTAGTGTGAGTAGATTAATCTTTTTCAAACTGTGAATAGGTTACAGCATTGAGCATGGGGGATGACCATGAGTATGTGATGGCAAACAAAGTAGATAAGGTACCTGTATATTAGTACAAGACCAACTGATTGGCTAAAAAGGTTATCTAACATCGTTTTGTGATCTTCTCAGATGTTTGACTTGGCATATCAAAAGGCGAAAGAAATACTGCAGAAAAATCGTCCAGCACTTGAAAAAATTGTGGAGGAATTACTTGAATTTGAAATTTTGACTGAAAAGGTAAGGGCTTCTCGGTGCATCTGAACTGTCAGTTTGGGTTACATTTTGGAGATTTCTGTATGTTTTTATGTCAGTTTCACAGTTTATCTAGGTTTATTCAGGTATTTTATCAGAAAATCTCCTTTATAAAACGACAAATTATGAGAAAAAAAATGTAATCTAAAATACTGGTCCCTATTTTATGGAATTGATATTAGGGATATATCAGAAAATTACTGGCTCCCACACAGTAGAATTGATTTTATCATTTTAGAAGTTCCATCTTTCCAGCATCTCAAATGTCATTCTGCCTCCATTAGAAAGTATGGGAAGTAAGATAAACCTGTTGGAGATTATATTATCATGTGTATATTTTAACTCAGAAATTTGTATTTGTATTTGTATTTCTTTTTCTTTTAAGCTTATTGGGTTTTTTTTTTTTTTTTTTTTTTTTTTTTTTTTTTTCCGGTTATCTTTTGGATAAATCTTCTATGTTCTTTTGAATTAGTTTGAATGTTCCATTTTGGTTAAGATTATTGCATGTGTTTTATTTAGCTTATGATAAATTTATTTAATTTTTACCCGGTAGTTGGAGTAGGAGTTTTCTGTCTTTGTTTGCTTCCATCTAATATTTTAAGTTCAAAGAAAATTGGACTTAACTTTCTACAAAACCAAGCATTCATTAACTGGGTTTACATCACTTTTTTCACCAACGGGATTTTGGAGCCTGCTGAATCTAATCCTAAAAAGCCCTATGGGTTAAAGAAATAAGTACCATCGGTGGTAACCAACTCCTGCATTCCATTAAAGTACGATCCATTAATACTATATATATATATATATATATATATATAGGGAAAATCACTTTAGGGGCCTTTTAACAGAAAAAAAAAACGAAAAAAAGCCACAAGATTCTGACAATCCTAGAAAAGGTCTGGAATTTTCAGAATCTTACGTGAGTTGTTAACGGAGCTGATATAGTTGTTAACGGGTAGGTCATTAACAACTAAATCAGTACCATTAACAACAATTTGCTAACAACTAAATCAGCCCCGTTAACAACTATATCAGTATCCCGTTAACAACTATATCAGTCCCGTTAACAACTCACGTAGATTCTAACAATCCCAAAAAAGGCCCTTCTTAGAATCTTGGGGCCTTTTTTGAGGTTTTTTCTGTAAAAAGGGCCCTGAAAGTGATTTTCCCAAAATATAGTATTTTGGCATCTTCCGTTAACTTTCAGCTGGATCCGTTGGTATAGTTATATTCAAAATTTCACTTTATCTAGTGGCTGTTAAATCATGAAGGACACACGCACACACTGCAGCTGCAAAGCTAAAACAACATTAGTATATCCTGATCGAAGTCCCAGATCTCTATTGAAATGTCAGTGACATAATGGGTTCATTCGACATTTATCTGATTTTCTATGTTCTCTTGATTTTATTCTCATTTCCTTTTGAAATCTGTAGTTTATTTTGGGTATTATGAAATATCTTTTGCTGTTTAAACACATATTTGCTAACTTTCAAGCAGGATTTGAGAAGAATTGTTGAAGTTAAAGGTGGAACCAAGGAGAAAGAACCGTTTTCCCTTTGTGAACATTATGATGAACAGGTACATGTTAAGTACTGCTAAATGTCGGTGGGCAAAGGGAATGGAATTCTGAAACCATTGTCATGTATGACAGTTTTGGATCTCTCAGTTATTTCCTAATGTGCATAAGTCATGACTAGTTTTACGTAAAGTATTATGCCCATTCATGGGTTCACACCTGTGAAGATGACGAATTTACAAGAGTGTCCTTTTTCCTTACCCTATGTTTGGGTTGGGAGAAAGTGAGGGGAAAATAGGGAGAGGGAATACTAGGAAAGAAAATTTCCTTAAATGGTAAAAAAAAAACTTACTATTTTTGGGAGTTTTCTCTCCTAGTTTTCATTCCCCCTTAATTTTCTCTCCATCCAAACATAGGGTTAATCTCCACATCTAAGAAACCGAGACCAAATACTTGGAGAAATCAGAGTAGAATTTTTTTGCTTGAGTTGAGTTGATTTCTTTAACCTAAAATTATTGTTATAGAAATAAAATATAAGGTAAAAATTGTCAAATATAAAATTTCAATTCAAACATGTATATTATTTTGACAACATGAATCAATGCAGCTCTGACAAGCCTGCATATGAATTTATTAAATTAGTGCCCTTAAGTTGGCCAAACACGTATATTATTGTTATATCATCAATATAAAATGTGGTTCATGCAATTTTTTTTGTTCAGTCATCATGTTTCTACACATTTTAGAAGGATTGAATTGAATGTTCGAAAAATATGTACAATCTTTTAAAGCTACTATCTATCCCATAGGAAAAATAATTAGTTGTTTCTTTAGATGATTTAGTCACCTAAAGAATTTTAATTCATAGCAAGTTTTTCCTTCCTTTTCCAGCCAACAACTGGAAGCTTTCTTGAAGGAGGAAGTGCATCTGGAAGCAGTGCTCTTATAGTAGCCTAGATCAGTGGAATATTGTTTATGGGTCGCAGTTTGAGGTAATTCTCCAGTTTGTGTATAATTGGACGAGCATATTTGGCTTACGATGCAACATGCGTGTTTTGCCACATGTAAGGTGTTCTTAATTGGAAGAGAAGAGGTAGCATTTTTCCTTCTCAGCCATCATTTCCTGATGTTCTTAATAGGAAAATCTCAGTAGTCAACATTGTTTCTTAACATTATAAATCATTTATTGCATTGATATTCTTTTTATTCCACTGTGTTCTGGCCCAGAAAAAATAGAAAAAGAAATTTTCTAGTCCATGTTATTGCAAATGAAATATTAAAAGAAAATATGTCTTGCCAAACAAGGCAGGTGTCATACAATGGAAGGCAAAAAGCACAAAAAGCATAACTACGAAGATCTGTTTGAGAGACAAATCCAAGTTGCGAAACCATCAAGACAATTTGTTAAACAAGAAAAATTGGGGGAATAGTGAAGATAGATAGGTCTTTATATTTGCATTTTTACTGATCGCGTAAGTGTGAAAATGAGCAATCTTGATCATATCTATTTGCATCTAGGGATTTATTTGAGGTTGTAGGAAATTATGTTCATTTAGCTTCACAAGGAAGAAGAGGGGAAATATTATTTTATTTAACTATGTGCCATGAGATGAGATACTAAAAAGGGGAAATCAAGCAGAGAGAAGCTTTACAAATAGGAACTAGTTGCTAGAGAAGGCTTATGATGGGGGAGGCAGTGAAGACGTCGTGTGTTCCATTTTGAGTGGTGCTTTTTCTTCTGGGTTTTGCCTCTCCCAGCATCGTCACTATGTCTCTCATGGATGGTCTTTCCTTTGGAAGCTTTGCCGTACAGAGAAGTGCAATTCGGAGCACAAGAAGCATCTCTTCTTGGACGTGCCTGCACCTTCCCGCTATGGTGGGATCTAGTGCTTCTTCCAAACCTCCATTGCTTCTTTTCTTTCTTACCCATTCAACTATGTCTCCACATTCTTCGAATGACAGATCCAAAGGCTTTTTCCCTGTTACGAGCTCCAGAAGCACTACCCCGTAACTGTATATGTCGATTTTCTCGTCCACTTTCAGAGTATATCCATACTCTAAACCAACAGAACAGCAAAAAGAAAAAGAAAAAAAAAAAGAGCATAATGTTAATCATGCATGCCCCTCCATTGAAACAAATGACAAAAACTCTATTTCGTTCGCGGCACGCACAATTTTAATTTGGTCTTCCATAATTTTCTTCACTGGATTATCGGACACACAAAGTTGTTCATGTCCAAATCAAGAATTTACTAATCTATCTAGATCAAAGTACGTTTGTACTCCTTTTGATGATAATTTAGTACTAACCTGGTGCGATGTACCCATAAGATCCAGCCACCATTGAAACGGTCTCATTCTTATGGATCAGTATTTTTGCTAATCCGAAATCAGCTATCCTTGCCTCCAAATTTGCGTCAAGCAGTATATTGTTAGACTTGATGTCTCTGTGAATAACTGGGGGGTGACAATCATGGTGGAGATAATGGAGGCCTTGGGCAACTCCAACAGCTACGTTATACCTTGAAATCCAATCTACCAGTAACCTTTCACCTTGCTCTCCATGAAGTGCTGTCCCAAGATTCCCATTGGGCATGAACTCGTACACCATCATCACTTCCCTTTCGTTGTGAACATACCCCAACAATCTCACAATATTCCTATGCCTCAATCTCCCTAACAGACTCACTTCTTTCAACACGTCATTCCCATCTTCTATGTCTGCCCCTGGCCTCCATAGTTTCTTCACTGCTACTGTTGCATGAGGTCTATGAATTTCGGCTTTATACACAACCCCAGTGCCTCCCATGCCTATAATATTTGGTTCCTTAATGCAAGCGAGAATCTCACTGCTTGTGAAACTGACCCTTTGGAATGCCACTAATCTCCAAGGCCATTCTTCGCTGTTGTCTTTGAACCAATCGTGGACGAAACTGTTGTATAAGTACCATTTATTGTACAACCATCTCCCACCCATATATGCAATGCCCAGTGACACAATTACTGATATTCCTGAGATAAAACCAACCATGATATGCTTTGTGTGTGAGCTCCTTCGCTGGCTTACCGGAGTTGAGCTCTGAGAACATGGAGGAAGAATGCCTCCGCAGAGATTGGCATTGTTGGCGAGATCATTAGGATTTATGGTCATCAAAATCCCATTGGAGGGCACAGGACCCTCGAGCTTGTTGAAGGATAGGTTGATGGTTTCAAGAGCAGGGGAGCTGCCAAGGTTTTCAGGTATCCGGCCGGAAAGCATATTGTGGGACAGATCAAGAGTGGCTAAGGTGGGCATGTTTGCAGTTGATTTCGGGATTTCCCCAGTTAACTGGTTGCTCCCGAGGTTCAAATGGACTAGTTTTTGGCAAGAAGCAATGCTTTCTGGGATTTCTCCAGATATAAGGTTGTTTGAAAGATCCAGCACAGAGAGAGACAAGCAGTCCTGGAACTCACCTGGTATATTGCCTCCCAAGTTGTTGTTGGACGCAATGAAGGTTTGAAGGGTTGGAATAGAGAGAATTCCAGAAGGTAGAGATGATTCAAGGTGGTTCCAAGATACATCAATGAAAGAAAGTGAAGTGGATGAAGTGATATCTATTGGAATTTGGCTGGTGATGTTATTCCTAGCCAATTCCAGCCTTTGAAGATTTGGGAGTTTTCCGAAACCAATTGGAATAGTCCCAGATAGAAGATTGTTATGAATGCGAACACGTGCCAAAGAAGAACAATTTGAAATCCCACTTGGAATGGAACCAGAAAAGGAATTACTGAAAAGTATCAGTTTAGTGAGATTTCCGGAAGCACATAAATCTGGAGGAATTTCACCTGATAACGAGTTAGAAGACACGTCCAACCACTCCAGTGGAGAGTTCTGTCCAAGGTTCTCCGGCAAAGGACCTTGTAAAGAATTTTTCCATAGCTCAAGCACTTTTAGTTTCTTCAGCTCCCCAAGCTTTTCTGGTACAAAACCTGTTAGTTTGTTTCTCATTACATTTAATAGCTGCAAGTTCTTCAGCTCAACAATTTCCTCAGGGATATTCCCTGAAATCAAGTTATCAGACAGGTCCAGATACTCCAATGACGTAATGTTGCCAATCTCAGGGGGAATCTTTCCTTCAAACTTGTTCCTGTACAAGAATAGTGTATTAAGCTTTTTCAGCTTACCCAATTGTGATGGAATCTGTCCACTGAGACTACCCACAGCCAAGTCTAGGTACTGAAGATTGGTGAGGTTGCCAAACTCTGAAGGGACCTCTCCTTCAAACGCATTGTACCCAAGAATTAGTGTCTCTAGAGAAGTAAGTTCTCCAAGCTCTCCCGGAATGTTCCCCGTGAAGTTATTCCCCGAGAGCCCAAGAAATTTGAGCTTCTGTAATTTCTTCAAACTAATGGGGATTGAGCCTTCAAGGTAGCCCCCACGAAAATCAATGCTTTCAAGCAACGTTGCATTCCCAAGATCCTCGGGAAGAAAACCCGAAAAGTTATTACTTGACGCGTTAATTGATCTCAATCCAGTGGCACTGTCAAGACCCATAGGAAAGCTGCCAGTGAAGTAGTTCTGGCTCACATCAAAGCTCTTCAAGGAAGTGAGATTGGACAGTGATCTTGGCAATGAAGAAGCGAAATTGTTGCAACTTATGTTGAAAAAGGACAGACTTGAAAGTGCTTGAATGTGGTCTGAAACACGACCACTGAGGTTCATGTTGGAGAGGTCGAGCCTCTCTACGAAGCCTTTAGAGTTGCACCAAACCCCAGTCCAGTTACAGTGGGGTGACGGCCATGAACCATCACGGGTCTGCCAATCATTCAGGTGCTTCATTGGATCAACGAGACTGGATTTGATTGAGAGGAGTGTTGACAATTCATCACTAAATGCAGATTGAGCTCCCTCGGCAAAAACAAGAGAGAGGGCAATGAAACAGTGGAATAACAAGAAGGACTGCATTTTAAGAGGGTCTTCGTTTTCCTGTGAACTGGTTCCACTTAAAGGTATAGCATTTTGCAGAGCAGGGAACAGAGGAAGAAGATGGAGGGGGGAGAGAACTGTAATTAGAAGTTCTGAGAGACAAATTAGTTTTTAGTTAAGGCAATGATAAACTAGTTTATTGGATCTACGTGGGTACTCGGGATCCTGACCTGCTAATCATGTGCAATTGATGACTGTCAATCTTTGGACTCATTGGAAACATCCTCGACATCATAACATGCACAGAATGTGTTCCAGAGCTGATTGTTCTTATAATAAGGTCAACAACACAAGTGAGCCATTTATACTTATTTTTAAAATTTAATCTTTTTCCTTACCCCCTTCTTTTTTTTCAGGCTTTATTATCAAACTTACACGGAGTCGTCGCATATTTCTGTTGTATCGGTGCCGAAATAAGTCAAATAACATCATATTACTCCCACGTTGCCCTTTTCCTTCATTAAGATATCCTAGACAAAGCATTCAATGTTAAGCACATTACTCTGTTCGACTCATAAATGCTCCATCTCAAAGTTGGTGGTGAACCAAATGCGACCGTGTTTTAAGCGATCTATTGGCCTTATTTACTAAGGAGATAGATAGATTGATAGATTGAATGTGAGAAGAATATAACTTTTAAGGGAATGTGTTAAGTAACAATCATTGTCTGTGCGACCAAAGCCCATTCCCTGTCATAAAGCAATTGTAATATCCCATTATCTCGCCACCACATGGGCACATCTGGCTCTTATGCAATTATTGTAGCACTGTTTTCTTTCTTTTCTTTAAAAAAATTATGAGTGCATAATATGAAAGAAGATATTGTACTTTTATTTTTCAATCAAAGGTTAATAATTTGACCCATAACCAATGAAACGGAAAAGGCTGGATGCCATGTGAAACGGGAAACTTCTTGAGGGAAGAACTTGGTACCCAACTCCTCATTATTGAGAGAGAGGAGTGATTGTACCAAAGGAAAGCTGATTTCTATTATTTTCTCACCATTTGAGAAGCAGAGAAAGGTCCGAAGCTTAGGTG
The DNA here is from genome assembly GCA_019022615.1 of Acacia melanoxylon. Lineage (NCBI taxonomy): Eukaryota > Viridiplantae > Streptophyta > Magnoliopsida > Fabales > Fabaceae > Acacia > Acacia melanoxylon. The sequence goes on from JAFJYJ010000059.1 coordinate 782,051, forward strand.
CCCCACATGGTTTTGTGCCAAAGTTGTGAGACCCACCACCGCTATTAATCATTTCCTCTCTTGTGAATATTCTATGTTCTACTCGCCAACCAGAGTTTGGCTACGGTGCAGGACGGTAATCATTTTTTAATCATGCGGAAAAAATAATACTTTTCCTTTACGTTTAAAGTTACTATTAAAAATCATTTCTACAAGCTAAGGACCTGATATTGCAAAGCTCGAAGGCTTGGCTTAATGAAATTATCTATAGGAAAGTTCAATAAACTAACTGCGTTTGAAATGTAGAATTCGGGTTCATGGTATAAAAGTGGAATTAGCATTAGCATTGGAAAGGAAAGGAAAGCTCAAAACTTCTATAAACATAGGCTGGCCACAAGATTTCTGCCAGAAACACTTATGATTGAGAGTGTTGGACTTTTTTTATTTGATTTGACACATCCCTGATGAGCTAACCAAGTCCATAAGTATGAGACAGTTAGAGTACGATTAAATTAACTAATTAATTTATACCAAAAAAATTAACTAATCAATATGTTTAATTTAAATTTTAAATAGTGGGCTGTTAAGTGTTAATATTTACATGATCACAAAAAACTGACAATTTTTCAAGAATGTACATTTTCATGTGCGTATGAAAATTCCCCGATGATTAGCTTCTATTTCTCATCCCAATTAATCATTTGTGACAAAAAAAATCAATCAGATCCATCAATGCATAAATGAGGAGGAAATAGATTGAAAAGGTGAAATTTCCTAATTCACTACTACGAATTGAACTATTTTTGCCCTTCTTGGAGCTGTTTATTATACTCTTGTGACTTTGCACTATGTTAAATTTTTCCATCCATGACGATGAAATTTATGGCCAAAAAAGTAAATGAAGAACTTAAAAGGATTAACAACTTAAGTTTGAAGTTGCAAATAAAGAGGTATTTACAAATAAACTTCACAAATATGCTAAATTTTATTCAGAATCTGGGACCTTATAGTAAAAGACATACATACATGTGTGTGTAGTTTTGTATATATACTGTATGTCCCTCTCGGAGAGATGGCATGGCAGAATACGTGAGCCAATCACCAGACTTGCCATAAACTTGGTCGTCATTTATATTGACAGAAATTCAGTGGCCAGGACCAGGGGCTTGCAAATTTGCAAGCATGCAATAGAAGGAGACATTGAATAGGCATGGCTATAAGGGAGAGCCCCACCTCTTTGAGCTATGTTAATGATGCCTCTCTTCCTCAAGGCTGCGTTTAGATTGATGAGAAAAGTAAAAATAAAAAAATAGGGGAGAGTATTAGAAAGAAAAACCTCTAAAATTTACTATTTTTAGGAGTTTTCCCTACTAATATTCATCCCCCCTAATCTTGTTCATATCCAAACTAAGGGGAAAGGTCTCATAAGTAAGAGGCATGATAAGATGTACGCATATTTACTCACAGGCATGAGCAAGTGCAGAAATCCATTTCTTAGCTCCTTGGGATGAATGATCCAATGTGGTACTACTTAGAGGACTAGTGATAATGTTAAATATAATAGTCTTCGGCTCACCTAGTTTGCCACAAGTCTAAGGGATCCTATTAAGGCGATCTTCCCAATAGAGCTGGAGGCATAATCTTACTAAGAATCATCGATCTTGTACGTCTTTATATTCCTTCATGAACACTTAGGCATCTTTCGACCCCCCCCAAAAAAAAAACACTTAGGCATCTATCTGATACCACAATTTAGCTTATCAAAAACGTCATCGAAGCTTACGGAATACAACGCTATCTTTATGTTCCTTTCAAACTATTCCGACAAAAAGAAGATGATTCAGCCAAAATTTTTTGACGTCAAAAATCAATAAAGAACTTGATTCTTCATTTCCTTCTCTTTTACCCATGATATAACGAAGAGAGTTTGACAATAGAATTATACACTTTATGCTTTTGGAAAGAGTACAAAACAAAAAAGAACACTCAATAAATTCAAATAAAATGAAATTATTTTTTCTATTGTACTTTAAAATCAAAACATTAAGCAAAATATATTACTAGTACTCCACAAACTAAACTAATAAAAATAAAAATAATGACAATAATATCTTTACATCCTGATTTATTAAAATCAAAATATTTTTTTCAAAAAAAAAACCGAACTCTTTTTATATTATTTATAATTTATTGTACAAAACAAAGAAATATAATCTGAAATTCATTCATGTATACAAGTGAGGTATATACACACACACACACAAGAGAGAGGCCTTAGAGTTAGTAGGCCCAATAGAGTTAATAGGTCTATTATGACTAATTATCAATATTTCCTAATACCAAAAAAAAAAGAAAAAAAAGAAAGAAGTGAGGTAGCCTTGGACCTCGCATGATCTGCATCACAAAAGCATTCAATCTTGATGTGACTATGATTCTTATAGAGTATATCACGACCTGGTGATCCTTTCAAGTAATGTAAGACATGCTCCAAAGCTTCCCACTGAGCAACGGTTGCAGTTGTCATAAATTGGCTAAGCACACTAATTGAAAAGGTCACATTAGGACGAGTCACCCTGAGAAAGTTCAATTTCCTAATTAGTCTACAGTATCTCTCAAGATACGCAAATGGTTTGATCTTCTCAAGATCTACCCTTTTTCTCACATCCTCAGGTAGCTCGTCAAACAGGTTGTTATCAATGTTCAAAAAAGGATTAGGAATCATAGGAAAGCTACTTGGTGCTGCTGCAAGTTTCCTGGTTTCTTTTAGCAGATCAAAAACATATTTCCTTTGTGTCAAGAGGATGCCCTTCTTACTTCTCATGACCTCTATCCCAAGAAAGTACTTTAATGGACCCAAATCCTTTGTTTGAAAATGAGAATTAAGAAAGACCTTGAGTGATGAGATGCCCAAAGTATCGCTACCCGTAATAACAATATCATCAACATATACCACTAAGAGAATCATGCCGACATCTGGCCGCTGATAAAACACATAGTGGTCCCACTTACTTTGATTCAGACCAAACTTCTTAACCACAGAGTTAAACCTATCAAACCAAGCACGAGGGCTTTGCATCAAACCATATAAAGACTTCTAAATGTGAGATACTTTCCCACGCTCCCCCTGAGTAACAAAACCAGGTGGTTGCTCCATGTAAACTTCCTCAAGAAGATCACGATTCAACAACGCATTCTTAACATCCAACTGATGAAGATCTCAACTATAATTAACTGTCATAGAGATGAAGAGGCGAACAAAGGACAATTTTACCACATGGGAGAAGGTTTCCGAATAATCGACACCATAAGTCTGAGCATATCCTTTAGCAACCAGTCGAGCTTTCAAACATTCCAAGGGGCCATCAGCTTTTATTTTTACCGTGAACACCCACTTACATCCGATAGCTTTTTTGCCAGGAGGTAAATCAACGAGAGTCCAGATACCTACCTTATCAAGGGCCATCATTTCTTCTTCCATTGCAGCACGCCAGCCAGGATGGGCCAAGGCTTAGTTAAGAGTAGTGGGAACGGTGATAGAATCTAAAGATGCTATGAAGGAGCAAGATGGAGAGGACAAATGGTTATAGGAAACAAAGGAAGAGATAGGATAGGTGCAAAGACGTTTACCTTTGCGTAAGGCAATGGGCAAGTCATCAGAAGTATCAGGGACTTATTCTGGTTCAGAGGCAGGAGCGGAAGGATCAGGAGGATCAAGCACTAATTTTGGTTCAGAGGCAGGAGCGGAAGTATCAGGAGTATCATGCACTATTTCTGGTTAAGAGATAGGAGCGAGGGGGACAAATTTCGGATTAGACGCCGAAGCTGGCACTAGTGGGTCATGAACCTAATCGACTCTATTACTAGCCCTGGGGCGTTTCCGATAAACATGATGGATATGTGGTTTAGCAGGTGCCGGGTCAGATGCTTGCACTGGTAACCGAACCTCATAGAACAATATATCATCAAGACTTTTGGTGGTGTCAGAGGATGTAGATTGAGTAGAGACAGGAAAGAACGAGGTCGACTCATGGACGGTAACATCAATTGACACAAGACAACGCCAAAGAGTGGGAGAATAACACTAATAACCCTTCTGAACCCTAGAATACCCAAGAAAGACACACTTAAGAAACTTGGGATCAACTTTGGTAACAGTAAGGCGAACATCGCGAACAAAACAGACACAACCAAAGATTTTGGGGTTAATAGGAAACAAGGGTTTGGAAGGAAACAGGGTTGTGCAGGGAGTGGTGCCACTGAGAACATGAGAGGGCATATGATTAATAAGGAAACACGCAATGGACACATCATCGGCCTAAAAAGGTTTAGGAACTTGCATTTGAAACATAAGAGCTCGGGCAACTTCTAATAAGTACGGGTTCTTTTCGTTCTGCAACACCATTTTGAGCAAGTGTATCCGAACACGAGGACTAATGAATCATGTCATGCTGGAGCATACAGTTTTGAAATTGGGGAGAAAAATACTCTTTAACATTGTCACCCCATAAAGATTTTACAGATACACCAAACTGAGCTTTGATTTTAGCGCAGAAATGGCGAAAGTGAGAAAACAACTCTGAACGAGTTTTCATCATATAGAGTCAGGTGGTACGAGAGAAATCATCAACAAAAGTAACAAAATACCAAAAACCAGGCTTGAACTCGACATGACATGGACACCAAACATCAGAATGGACTAAATCAAAAGGAGACGCAGCCCGTTTATTAACTCGAGGTGCTAAATGAACACGATGATATTTAGCAAATTGACATGACTCACATTCTAAAGAGGACAAGTGATGTAGCTGAGGATACATCATCTTCAAGAAAGACAAAGACAAATGACCCAAACGACAATGAATATCAAAAGGGGATGAATCACCAGAGCAAGCAACCGAACCTGGTACCTAATTATCAAGGAAGTAATGACCACCAGATTCATAGCTTGTACCAATAACTTGCTTCGTCGTGAGATCCTAAATTAAACAATTGTCAGGAAAGAGTGTGATAAAACAGTTTAATTGTCAAATAAGCTTGCTAGGAGACAAAACGTTAAATGCAAGGTCAGGGACATCGATGACAGAGGATAAGGAAACATACGAAGTTGGTTGGGCAGTGCCAGATCCAAGAACACGAGAATAAGAACCATTGGCAATTGTTATACTAGAGGGAGTGGCATAAGGCGCATACGAGGAGAACAAATGATGGTTACCTGTCATATGATCAGTGGCACCAGAATCGATGATCCACTTCGAGGAAGAAGTAGCAAGACTCAAAGCAATATTACCTATAGCAAGAGCAATTGAAGAACTAGACATAGAGGCAGCCATCGAGCCTCACCAAAAACAAGTTGAGCTCCACAGCAAACAATGGAGGAAGTACCAAACAACAAATAGTCAAGGGTGCACCCAAACAACACCTTGAAACCAAAAAGAACAGCAATAAAACACCCAATACCTCGTATTGGACTACACAACTCAAAAGAACCGAAACCAAAAAATATCAAATCAGGGCAATAAAACGAAATCTCAGCAGCCAGAACAAATACAGCTTGAGCAACAAAGAGTACCAAGCCAGGCAAACCAGAGTAGAAGACGCAACAAACAGTCTCACAAGGGATTAACACCAAATGGCACCAGAGACCAAACAATACTTCAAACGTCTCACTAGAGACCAAACGCCAAACCTAACACCTCACTGGAGGTAAAGAATGAACAGGTCACACAAGGACCAAAGAGGACAACCCCAAAAAAGATCATATTAACGACCTGAAATTGAAACAAAGTTGCTGCCAAAAACCCAAAGCGCCATGGAAAACGTAATCCGTAACAGAAAGCTTAAAGTTAGAGGACGAAACCACCTGGAACGAACCGGATTCAGCGAGTCGAGTCAAACGGTGGTGGTTGCTGTCGGAACGGGTTGTGCACGCGCTCCCACGCACTGGCGCAAGAATATCCGACGAGTTTGGTGGTGGCGCATGATGGTCGCTCGTTGGTTGGATGGCGGAGATTTTCTGTGCATAGGCCGATCGGACGACGATGATTCTATTGATGGGGAGCGTGTTCACTAACTCCACCACCCACCAAAGCGCTCAGATTCATGGACACAAGGCTGACGAAGAACAAGCGAACCCAGAAAAAAAATTCTCAAAGAATAGGCTCTGATACCATGTACAAAACAGAGAAATATAATCTAAATTCCATATTCATTCATGTATACAAGTGGGGTATACACACACACAAAAGAGAGGCCTTAGAGTTAATAGGTCCATTATGACTAATTATCAATATTTCCTAACAATAATTATAAAATAAAATAATTACAATTTAGATGAAAACTTTATTGATATAAAAAATAAGAAAAAATTACATAGGTACACACACATAATGCCCATATTTTAGCATCATGGGTCAAGGAGCAAAGGAAGGAGGTGGTAAATGAGAGTAGGGACAAGTTTAAGAAACTAGATTTCTTTCCAAAATCTCTCCAATTTTGAGGGGGGGGGGGGAAATGGAAGTAAACTACACGGCTCCATATCCATACCATTTTTTTCTCCTCACTTTTCTTCTCTTGTTTTCTCTCCTAATCCAAACAAGGGAATACCATTTTCCCCCATAATCTAAAGGTTCTGGAAGGCGTCATAAAATTGAAACGGTAACCACCTATCACTAATCACCATAAGTATGAACCTGAATTTAGTGCAAGAGTGGAATGGAAATAGACTGCATAAACAGCACCTGAATTTCACGAACCAAATGATGAAATTACCTCAGACAAAATGGCACCACAAATTCACCTTCTTCTTCCCCAATAACAAGACTCCAAAAGGAACAGGGAGAAACATAGCAGGAATCACTGCTTGCCTAACCAGGGAGAAAAAATCCAACCCCCAAGGCATCAATCACCTCAAATTATAAGCTATAATTCTCTATGGCACTTCCCTTCGAAAGCCACACCAAAACAAAACATCAAAAGTAAAAAAACAATCTGTCTGATACCTCTGAGGCAATAAAACGACTACCCTTAAAAAAATTATTTGATGGAAATAGAACTATAGAAGACGGAGTAGATCAAGTTTCGCAAGTTAGCTAAGGTTTTATAATGCTTCTAGCTTCATGCAAAGGATGCAGCATCTGTTTCTTAAACTTGACATCTGTTTTCTACACTTAACATTAGTTCCAAAAATATTGAGATATCAAGGATTATAAGTGCCAGTGGATGTTTCCTGCTTCACACAAGGGACGGAATCCATTGACAACTTTGGAAATGAGATAAAGGAACACGGAGAACAAAATATAGCATGAGCAATTTAAGAATAGCTAAAGACCACAAAGTATTCGAGGGTTCCTTAGTGCTGAAATAATTAGTTGATGGGCACATGGAATGTCATTCACAAGTTATAGGAAGAATGCCCCCCATTCATAGACTTCATCAAAACCCAAACAAACTATTTTCATCAGCAAGGCACCATCTCCCTTCTTGTCACACAAGGTCTTATTCTGTCCTAAATTTCACCACAAGCCAATATCTATTCACATTGACCTATCTAAGAGACTTGAATCATTAAATACCAAGAACAATTTGCCAAGAAAATTCAAAAATGAAAGTGGACGCACTCAACGTGAATCTGACTTGTCAAAAGCAATAGCATTCCTTACCTCTAGACAATTATGCAAACAAACAGAAGGACAAGGTCTGTTGATAATTTTTCAAAATGATAACAAAGGAATACATAGAGTTTTATATAGTATAAGCAATTCAAGAATTGCTAAGGACCACCAAATAATATGTGAGAATTTCTTCAATTAGGAATGATCAGTTCATTGCCTGCACGAATGGTCATTTCCTTAACAATAAGAACTCTAACCCTCTAACTTTGATAGACCTCACAACAAAAAGGTCTTATTTTACCTTCCGTTTCATAAGTAGCTAACACCAGTTTATATCAACCCCTCACAAGATTTTAATCACTCGACACCAAGAACGACGTTAACAAGAGAGGATGAGGTCTGAAACACCACTAATAGCATAGCCAATTTAGCATGGAAAACTGAAAACGAAATGAGAAGAAGACGATCCTGCCCCATCTAAAACTATAGCATCCATCTAGTGTCATATTACTAATTTTTTTCTATTATTTCTTAAAATAAAACCCCCCAAAAACAAACCTACAATAGGTTAACCTTAAAAATGCATGGACTGCCTGTTGTTTTCCCCTTTTGAACCCAATTTATGGTACTATTTGCACTATAAAATAGCATGCAACAAGCCCCAGAATACCCCATCAAATCAAGTCTAATATTCTAACTTCATTCGCTGCATATCAAAATCTACCAAACTAAACATTCACTCATATTAAACGTCATTTTTTATATATTTAACCAAAGTTATGCAATTAGTGACTTAGCATTTACGCAAAATCAAAGACCTAGATGTATCAAAATATGATATTATGTACAACATTTCACAATGTGAGCAGCCAGAAAAAACATCCAAGAAAAACTAGTAAGCTTTTCTTAGTGCTTGTTCTGACCACTTACCAATAATTAAGTTTGCGTCTCCTTTCCTTTTTTGGTCGACGCTTAACCTGTAATTTAAAAAAATCGTCCCACAATAGGTGAGACTAACTGTCCAAGAAACAGATAAATCTTTTCCATTATGCAGATGTACAAGCTAATGTTACAATGTAACGGAAAAAGACAGCATTCAATACTATAATTAGAAATATACATCCAATACTATCACTATATTCACAATTCATGAGATGATACATCGCATCAACCCAAACTCAATATTCATTAGTCTTGAACGGGGAAGGAACGGTACTCAATTGCATACCAGTAGCACCATGGGAAGGATTGTCATCCTCACTAAAGCTTAATAAATTGTCCACGGGGAGGTTCTGCCTATAACCCAAGCTCAATAACAAACAGAGAACGACACACTCACAGTTTATATTCATATATCAACCTCAATTCAATTCCAACCGATAGTATAAAAGAAAACGACAGCTCATTACTAGAATTACACTTAATTCATCACACTAGTACACCAATCCCACAGAAGAGGAAGCAGGAACATCGGAATATTAAGTCGGTAATTTGATAGGAAGCATTCCTAAACTCACTCTTCCTCTTTGGGAGGATCAAATAATATAATCCAAACTGCATTAGAAGGGACATCGAGAAATTAAAAGACGCCGGAGATTGAGGGTCTTTGAGACACATGGACGAAGAACATGGAGGAAGTAGAGTAACGGAGACCTCCACGACGAATAATAGAGAATTCCTCCATCGATGACAAGGCGCGACAGCGACGACGGAAGAGGACGAGTTCTACATCTGCGCGCCAAATTGATCCGAAGGCGGGACCCTTAAACGGCCCGTTAGGGATACTAAATTGATTGGATGGCAAAACTGGAAAGGCTGTGGGTTCCTAGCTTGGGAAAAACGCTACTTATTTCCCAACCCCAAGTGGATTTAATTTGCGATTTCAGAGAACTTTTTGTTTGCTTATTTATTTTTAGGCCGGCCTTGTTCATTGGAATTTTGAGGGGTTGTTTGGTAAAAGGGAAAGAGAGGGAAAAGAAAATTTTGAAGAGCTGGATTTAAAAAAATTGGAAAAGTAGAGTTCTAAAATTATAATAAATAAAAAAATTTAAAATATTAATTACAAATTTTCAACCTCATTTCTCTCATTTTTAAATATAAGTCATATTAATTTTCCTTCATCTCCTTTCCCCTCCAAATCTCTCATACCAAACAACCTAAAGCAGTTTCTCTATATGGCACATGATGTATCACATAATTGATTATTCTAATCTAATATTTTTAAGGACCATACATGTAATTTTAATTTGAAATTAATAAGCGTTGCAGATTTCTCTTGTGATAATCAGATCAATTTTTTTTTTTTTTTGATGAACTAGTTTTATCTAAATTTTTTAGCCCTCTTCAAATTTTGAATTGAAAACTTTGTCCTGCGCACCCATACTGTAGTGAAATTTTATTTTATTGAGTCAAACACTGAAACTAATTTATCTGTTAAAGCTGGATGAGTGGAACATATGACAATTGGCTTTTACTCTCGCTGAAACTCTGAAAGCAATTTATCTTTTTTTTTTTTTTTTTGGTGCAAAAAAGCAATTTATCTGCTAAAGCTGGTATAGTAATGACAGATGGAGACGCTGGTTTGGTTTCTTTTTTTTAAAAAGAAAAAATAGAAAAAATAGAAATTGCTTTGGCGGCCAAGAACAATATTCACAATCCAATTTTAGGGCGGTGGCCGAGCAAACAGATAGTGGTTCACTTTTATTTGGATTATGCAGTTGGTTCTGTTTTAAATCACCTTAACACACACAAACACAATAATGTAATAAAGATACCAACATTTATTCATTGGAAGTAAGTGGAAAGAGACTTACTCTCCCTTAATCACGTGGGAATGAAGAAAATGTTATTGGAAACTCTTCCTTTTGACCATGGGCCTGACTCGGTACGAATCCGGATTAATTAGAACTGGAAATTCCGGTAAATGGAAGCACATAAGGTTCTCACCTTATGTGCTCCTTACATGCTCATCTCTCTAATTAGAGGGATGAACATTTTTTTTTTTAATTTTTTTTATATATTATATTTATTTAGATTTAAATTATATGCTTTTTTTTGGAATGTTTTTTGGACCCAGTATCTTAAATTAATTAATTTCTAGAATACTAGTATTATAGGAGAAACATTTGAATGCGGTGATTTGGAAATTAATTAATTTGAGATATTGGGTGTAAAAAAATTCTAGAAAGCCATATATAATTTAAATATAAAAAAATTAAAAAAAAAATGTGTTCATCCCTCTAATAGAGGACAAGACATAAGGATGTGCACCTAATGTGAACCCCGGTAAATAGGGTGAGCAAAAAATAAAAAATAAATAAATAATGCAACAAAGATGAGGAGGGGCAACGATTATTTAAACGGGGAAAAGAAAAATTAGTGGTGATGGGTTGTCGCTTTTGGAGGAGGGATGAGTCAGAAGCCAATAGAAAACTTTAAAATGATGGCTGCATGTTAATGTACGGAGCACATAAGCTGCTTCTCTGCTTCTTACATGCTCATCCCTCTAATTAGAGGATGAGACATTTTTTTTAATTTTTTTATATATTATATTTATTTAGATTTAAATTATATTTCTTTTCTCCGGAATGTTTTTTGGGTAAAGATCTCAAATTAATTAATTTATAGGATACTTTGGTATTACAAGGAGAAACATTTTAAAATGCAGGACTGAAAATTAATTAATTTGAGATATTGGGTGTAAAAAAATTTTAAAGCCATATATAATTTAAATCTAAACAAATATATTATATTAAAAATTAAAAAAAAAAATTAAAAAAAAATGTGCTCATCCCTCTAATAGAGGGACAAGCACATAAGGTGCACATCGTTAATGGTTAATGTATGTCCTCTTTTTGGTGGGAGGCAGGCGTCACTTTCCACCAGGTGGGAGTGGGACACATCACACAACCCTCCTTCCTTCTTCTCTAATCAATCAACTCAAAAATAATGTATGATATACATATGCCACGTACTGGAATCTTGCCTGCTCCAATTACAATCATCCTTATCTTTTATCACCACTATTAACTTTACACAAAACATGCCTTTACCATAATATTAAATAAAATAATTTTTAATCATTAAAACTTCATCTAACGCTACATACATTGAATGAAGAGACGTTAATGGAGAATCCCCATACCTTACCGTCTTCTCTCTCTCTCCACTCGTCACAATCAAGCATGATTCCACCTCTTCATTAGCAAGTTCATCAGTATCAGTTTGATTTTAATAAACAAGACAAGAATTTGTGCACTTACACACTAGACAGACAGCATTATTCACCGTCGTATGCATGGAATGTATTTTTATTTCTGTGTTATCGTCAAAACCGCTCTTGCACACGTAGTTTTAATTTGGTTATCTGTACTAATGCATGCTGTTAACTTTACGAAGCAAAAAACCATTTTTTTTAAAAAAAAAAAATGAAATTCAAGTGAAGATCTGAGAAATCAGATATGCCTTCACGGCCTCATCACTACAATTGATGATACCGTCTTCACTTTATGCATAGCTTCCAGTTAAGTTGAATCATCCTCCACAGTTGTTGGACTATGCTACTCTTCGACCCACAACATTGATGTCTGTCTGTAACTGTAAGTGGTGGCACTTTATTGCATGTCCGTACGAAAGCCAGAGAGGATCATGTGCTTTTGTTCTATCGTATAAATGGGAAATAAATAATCGCCACCCATCTATATATACTGCACTTAATTACGTGGCCTGGTTCTAATGTATTAAACTATTAACCCACGAACTCTGTTCATTTTTCAGAGAACGATCAGGTTTCGTCTTTCTTGATCTTCCCCGATGCGCCGTAAAACAAAGAACAAAAATCATAGGAAGGGATTTATAATTAATTAACAACACACAACAACCGGCCGGTTCCTCTACATATGTAGAGAGAGGAGAGGATTAGCAATCAATCACACAGATACAGGAAAAGTGGCAAACGATGTCACAAACTTACAGCAAGAACTTGGGAAATAGAGGAACGGGTTTGTTTAATTGCCCCAATTAAAAGCAGAAACCGAATTAGATTAAAAAACAAAGACCAATACAGAGGGAAACGTACAAAGTGAAAATAGATGAGAATGAAAAGCCAAGCATCAGACTTGCCTAGAGGACTCGACTTCCTCATCAAAAATCATCGTTCTTGAGCAATTATTGGCCATGGTTTCAACTCCACCACATACTTGAGCTTGTACCTCCTTCTAATCCTCATGAGCCTCATCATGATCTCTATCTCTCTCTGCACCGAGACAAGGAGGAAGAAGAAAAGGAAGGCGAGTATTATTAGGGAGTTGTGAGTTACGTTGTATTTATAAAAGGGTCATGGATTTCTCAGTCGTGCGCAAGAGAGGTAGTACAAGACAAACGTAAAAAGAAAAATCCACAAAGCTGCCTGGTCATCACAGCAAGGACAGACAACACTTCAAAGTAAATGGATGGTCATTTAAAAATAATAATAACCACACGTAGAGATTCATTAAAGTATTTGTATAATGATATGGTTGAATTTTTAGATATATGCGTAAGTTGAGGTAGTTATACTTCAAACTTTTTGAGTCTCACAGAGCTTAAGTTTTATCTTCATATACTTATCAAATAGTTCCAATATCTACAATGTTGAATTTTTAGATGTGTATATGGGTTAAGGTTGTCTTTTTAGCAAAATAACTTAAGTCAAATAATAAGACATGACTCACTACTTTTAATTCAATATCTAATCATTTAATGATGTGAAATATATTCTAAAAATATGTATTTTAATTAGACGAGACAGACTGATATAAAAAAAGGTATATTTGAGTTACAGAACAAGAATTCGGCTACCGTTTATAACTCTTTTAAGATTCTCTATTTTCACGTTACACTCAACAGTTTTTAACCAGAGCTAATAATCATAATCCATAGTTTAGTGCTAATAATAAGATCGATCTCTTGTCCTAATAAGAAGTTAGAATGTAGCGTGCCTGCGGCAAACCTTACCGAGCTCCATGAAGAGAAAAGATGGAAAAATTGATCTGGAAGTGGAAGAATAACATGGTTGGTCGACAAAGTGGCAGAGGTTCCAATTATCAGACCCGACCCGCCAAGGCGCCAAATGATTTGATGGAGCACATAGGGAAATAATTTTATTTATTTACATTTTTAAAAAAATGCACACACATATATATATACTCGCGCAGGCGCAGCCAATGAAGAGAAACTTCATAATGAAGCTGGTTCTAATTAACCACATACTAAAATTTATAAAATAAAAATAATTTATTAGTTACAAATATTAAATAATACGATTCGTTAGTTGACCCTCCTCTTTTTAAAAGTTTTCTGTTTTTTAAAAGGAGGGTATGGCGTGCCCACTTTCAATATATATTTGAATGTATGATTTACATAAAGGGAAACTTCACAGAACTCGAAAACCATTGGTTAGGCAGAAGCCCTTTGGAAGATAAGCCTAAATTTGATATGTAGCTGGGCCTGTTTTTTTTTTTTTTTAATGAGATCAATCAACAAAAAAATTCAAGCATAAGGGGAAAACCTACAATCTCTGGCATGTATGAGAATTATCACGTCACTAGATTATAACATCAAGTTAATCAAGTTATTGATAAGTCAATTATGATAACATTAATTGATAAAAACAAATAGATAAAGGGTAATTCTAACTCCAACTGTGGTGGCTGTTCCAATTAATTCGCTGATACATGTCATTTTACATATTTAGCGCTTGTTTGGATTAGCGGCAAAAGTCATGTTTCAAATGTGATTTACAATATCAGAAATAATTATATAAAATAAGTTTTGTCTCGATTTGTGTAGATGCACTTTTTAAACATAAATTGTTTATTTAAAATAGTGATTTGAGCTTTCAAAATTAGCCTTTCAATTGTGATTTACAATCTACAAGGTAAGTAATGTGAGAAGAGTTTTATCTTGATTTACGTGAATAAACACTTTTGAGACCCCAAAAATGATCCCAAACAAGTTTTAGTCTCTTCACCCTTACCACTTGATGCCATGTTTTTATTAACCTCTCATTTTATTTCGGTTGCTCCTCTAAATCATAAATTTATATCCTTAACGCAACCAATGCACCACCATAAAGATCGGGTTCATCTGAATCTTTAATATAACAAATATTTTGATTAAATATCTTAATATAAATATTTTATTCAAATAAATAATAAATTGAATTATATCCAAAACTATACACTTTCATGCTTAATATAAGGTATACTTACCTAATTTGATTAGATTGATTAAGTTGGTTAACATGATATATATTTTTTAAAACACCAAAGTCGTCTTCTCCAATTCCTTCTCTTTTTGATTCTTGTCAAAGGATCATCAATGACGGAAAATTATGAAAAGAGTGACAAATATAAAAAAATTTGTATTGTATTTAGAATTAAGATTAACTCCTCAAATATGTCTTATATTAAAGATAAGAGAAAGAATTTTTAATCAACATTGCAATATTACACCATAATCATTTAATTAATACCAGTATCAATTAAAATTAAGATCTATCCGGATATTGTATTTATTTATATTAGCAATCAAACGTGCTTTTAAAACTCGTTTGTATATACCATCAAGTATCTAAATCAACTGGCTAGGGTTATTTTAGCTTAATCAGAGGTCTCAAGTTTGAGTTCTGATAAGTGATAACACAGCAGTATTTAGTGGTAGACCTTTACGCTCTTGTAGTCCAACTCCGACTCGATCTGGATTTTAATCTAGACCTGATAAATCCTCTGAGTTTTTAGTATTTTTACCATATTATTTTTAAAAAATAAAATTCATCCAAGCACGCCAGCCAGCAGGGTTTTGTTTGCTGCCCTTTTTTTTTATAGGGCGCACGGTTCCTCGGGGCGGCCTTAGCCACAGCCCACAGGTACCCGTCATGCATCATTTTTCAGATCCTACCTTTCAACCCCAAAAGAAGGGGAAAAAAAAGGGGTAAAGGAAGGCCTTAGAAACACCACGGCCAAGTTCTTTCCAAGCGTGAAAGCGTCCAAAGACCACGAAGATTTTTTGGAGCAAAAGTAGACATGAAGTTACGTTTTGGGAGGCCGTCACACGGCCGTTAGTTGACCGTCAACTTGGATGGAATCTTTGATGGCGATGATGACAAAGATGATTTGGACGTTGATGTGGAATAAAAAAAGTTAAAAAAACTAGAAAAAAAAATCAAAAAATCAGGAAAAATTGATATAATTAGGAAAAAAAATCGAAAACAATTAAAAAAAAATTAGAAAAAAAAATCAAAAAATTGGCAAAAAATTAAAGGGAAAATTCCAAATAAAATCTTATTTGAATTTGCACAACCCCTTTAAAGTCTGTCGAATTTGTAAATACTTATTTGAGGGATATGCAAATTCGGGTCAAATTACTTTTACCCTTTAGTGTTAAATAAATAAAAAAAATAAAATAAAATACCCCCACCGCCGGCCGCCAGTGGTGGTTGCCGGCCGTGGAGGGTGGGGTATTTTATTTTATTTTTTTATTTATTTAACACTAAAGGATAAAAGGGTAATTTGATCCGAATTTGCATATCCCTCAAATAGTATTTACAAATTCGACAGACTTTTGGAGGTTGTACAAATTCAAATAGTATTTATTTGGAATTTTCCCTTTAATTTTTTCCTAATTTTTTGAATTTTGTTTTTCTTATTATTTGATTTTTTTCGATTTGATTTTTATTTTTTTTCCTAATTATTTCAATTTTTTCCTAATTTTTTGATTTTTTTTTATTCCACGTCAGCGTCCAAATCATCTTGTCAGTCATATCACGCCATCGCCACATCAAGATTCCATACAAGTTTGACGGTCAACTAATTACTGCATACATACGGCCCCAAAAACGTAACTTCACAAGCTTTTCCCAAAAAACTTTGGTCTTTGGATCTTTCCTTGCAAGAAACTTCTCAGAAGACTTAAGACTCCTTAAAAAAAAAAAAAAAAGGGCGGCATTGGGGTCATTTTCAACCCCCTCCCTCCTTTTCCGTTCGTCCCTTTTCGAGCGGAAGTGGCCCCACCGTCCCCCAACAAATTCATTATTCCCTTGTTAATTAATTTTTAATTATAATTTTATCACATTTTCTTAGAAGGAGACTTAAAATTTAATGTAATTTCTTAAAAGTTTAATAAGCTTAGCTTAGGTGACTTGTAATAATTACAAGACGGAGTATCATACAATCGCTCAACAATATCAATTCTCAGAATTTATCGTCGGACCCTTAGGCTCGTACACAATAATCGCATCTCAAAAAACTATTTAAGAACAGATTATATTTGCAATCTATCAAGTAATTCAAAAAAATTGAGTCGATGAGCATCAATTTTCTGCATCTGCATGTACACTGATCAAGCATTCAACTGAAGATCAACGTGATCTCATCACTATTCTTACAATTTGTAAAAATCAGGAACCTAGTAATTACCAGTACAACGCTCCGACGGCTGTATTGAAGCCTAAACAATCTATGATTTGAATTACTGCTGCCTCAAACTTCTCATACCTGACAAAAGAAGGGTAGGAAATTGAGATAACATGTCAACAATAATGAGCAGAGGAAAATGTGAAGGTAACATTAGAAAATTTCAGGATATAAAAATACCCACATGTAAAGCACATTCAGCAAACAGAATTTCACCATATCTCTGAATCGCAACATTCTGTACGAGAAACAAGAGGGACAGCATGGTATTCGTGGCCCTGATAAAATTTGCCACCTGTTTGTGTATCTGTATTGCACTATCTATGTCTACTTTTCAACAAGACTAGCAACCCAAAATAAAGGCATGCACTTCAGCCCAACTGGAGACTGTGTAAAGAACGCCTGACAAACCCTTCCAAACGGAAGAGCTTTCATCAATGCATTCCTTCTGCTTCTTAACCAAGCCAGGAAACAATGGGACAAATGAAATACCGAAATGTGTCCCAACTTTCCTAAGGCTAGAACTCGAACCAATCACAATTCCAATATCAGCTTCAAGTAGACATAGCAAATCACCTACTGAGTCCCCAACGTAAACAGTCAAATTCTTCCTGTCATCGTTGAAGTTGTTCAATACATCGCGGAAAGCTTGGACCTTTTCAAGGGGAGATTCCATCTTCTTAACAATTTCACCAGTGGAGACAGATTCCTCAAAAGTGAGCTCATTAGCGTGCACATTCAGCTCATTTAAGCCAGCTGCTCCATTTTTTTTGTGGGGGTAGAGAGAGAGAGACAATTAGCAAGAAAATATGAAAAATATGTTACTAACTTAAGGCATATTCTCAATAAAAAGTATTCTGAAGATTGAAATAACAATCTAGCATGGAATCTTATATGCCAATAAAGATGCCGACAATTACATTAGCATACACAAGCATATCAAGGCTTTCTTTGCTAGGCCTTAAATAACAAAAACACAACTTATTCCAATCAACCAACAGGAAGTGATTTGAGTGAGACAGGAACAAATTTCACGAGCATTAATCACTCTCATTAGCCATTCTGACACAGTCATGTACAGCAAAAGCTAACTCTACCAACGGTAAACTGTTGCCTGCCCGAAGTAATTATTTCTAAATCCCTCAATACTTCCTTATAAGTTGAATATATATATATATATAAATATATCAAAGAAGAAGACATATACATGATAGAATATCAAATCCATAATTTTACTTAAACATTAAAATAGATGATGACCACGTTTATGAAACTCATGAATGCAAATATTACATAAAACATCACGTCGAATGTGTTACTGGCAAGGAAAAGGGAAAGTTTAACAATACACAACAAGGATCAGGAGGGATCTCATGTGCACTAATAAAGAAGGGAAAGCATCAAAGAAATTTTTATTTGAAATTGACAGGGAACATAAGAAAATGCAGAATGAACAGAGTAATCAGTTGATGTTCTAATGGGAAGGCAAAAGGAATCGATATACAATATTAACATCAGAGAAGAAATTACAGCTTAATAAGGAATATACCTGACAAGAAAGCAGACTTAATTAGCACATCACACCAGCAGTAGGAGAGTATATGCACATTTGCAAACAACTTTTCATTCTTTACAATGCTCAGAAAGAAATTAATGCAACCATCTTGAAGAATCAGATGCTCCCCAGCTCGTTTTATATCTTCAAGGTTTAAACCCTTGAGTACCCCTGACTCAATAACCCTATCATTTGCCTTTTTCTCAAACTTTGAGAGTTGCTCCAGTGCTATAGACAGTTTTTGGAAATCAAAATTCTCCACTGCCAAAACACATGAAGTCAAAGTCAGAACTACAAATGTCTGAAAACAGAATAGATTTTTCCTAAAGTCAAATTATCTTAAAGAAAACATAGAATATTATCATACATCTCTCAGCAGGCATCATAATGTTTTCTATACATTGCTCATACTCCTCTGTATACTCATCGGATAGTTCCTTCCATGTATTCTTGAGATCAACTGATGACATCCGAACAGTTTGATCCATGGATTGATTCTGATCAGATTTTGGTGCTGTCACAATTGCAATTTCAGCCAAGATGGCAGAAGAATCAATTGCAGTGCATGTCAAATCAAAATCAGAAAATATCATGAGGCGGCCTCTTTCAGGGTTATGTTGTTTGGTCAAGGGTACTACAGTTGGCTGAAATAGTGGCTGAGCAGAGAAGAAGTCTATTTCAATCTTCATTGCTTGGTAATATAGCTTTTCAATGACATCAAGCTCTTCGCCTGTCAAAGGGACACTTAATTTCTCAAGTATGTCTTCTGTTTGTAAAGCAGCGGCCTAAATTAAAAAATAAGAATAAATGAGTGTTGGAGGCAGGAAAGACCATCGATTAAATGAATATTCTACCAATATTCACCACAAGAGGGCTGTAAAAGCAACAATAAGAGGTTCTGTTGTCAATCTGACAAACCTGGAAACCTTCAGAAGAGTAGTTGTCGATCCACTTCTGGTAAGGGTGAGGTTCCTTCTTGTCTGGAAGTTCCTGAAACTTCTTTCCCAAAAAGGCATAGAGGCTCATGCAAGGAGTCATAGCACCCAAAGTATAAGCAGCAATCTTGGTTTTCTCAAAAGGTGTTGCCAGTTTACCGGGACCTTTTACTGCATCCACCTTCCCAGAGGCTGTAGCCAACAGGAACTCTGTATACTTGACAGTTGCAGAATTAATATGCTCTTTGGCAGGATCTAATCCCCATTCCTACACATCGTTTCAAATGCCACACCAAAAAAATAGAGATTGAATGGTTTAAAAAGACTGCAATCATGTCTAAATGACTAAATCATCCATAAAGTGACCATGAAAATGAGACATGTTTCAAGCATTTCAAGATTGGAATAATTGACTTACTCTCTGAAAATAGGTATACTCTCTACTGTACTATTGCTACCGAATAACAATTATCAATTAGGAATTTGCGAGGAAAGCAATTCTAAATTATCCGCCTTCAAAATACTTCCTAAGTTCTCATCCTCATGTTTCATTTGACTGGATGTACCTTTGCTCCTAAGGTCATATTCCAAAGATACACACGAGTTGATTATTATGATTGCACAGCGTGCAAGTTTTAAAGAGAGCAAGTTGCAGACGATTTTCTCCTTTACCCTCAGCGTTCAGTCTCTATAATATAATTTTGAAACCGATAATCAATAGATCATGCAAGAACAACAGTCATGCATAATATATTAACCCACCAACACTTGAAAATTGTTTCCATAAAGAAAAAATTCAGTAAGAAAATCCTAGAAAAAGATGTGGCAGCAATAAAATAAAGGATTTTATCACAAAACAATATATCTACAAAAACCATTCCCAACCAAATAGACTTCAGTATAGATAAATGAGAACTACATAAATCAGGTTATTTACTCAAACTATCATGTGTAACTCAGTAAGAATAAAAACTATAGTCCCGTTCAAGTCCCTTTTCTTGGAAAAAACATCTCACCTGCACAAGTGAGTTATGCATCTTTAGCTCTTCTAAAACTGACTTCCTCAACTCCGAAATTCCAAGCTTCGCATCATCATCATCAGCAAGCTCCTCAGCCAACTTGTACCTGTCAATTCAATCAGAGGATAAAATTTAAAACAACAAGAAGACTTCATATGGCCTTATGGTTGTTAATGAAGGAAAGGAGAAGAAACTAGGCCGTAACTATGAAACGCCGATACTTTAAAACAGTCATATCATATCTGATAAATACACAATACACGTGTTAAATACAAAAAAGCGCTCCAAACTCCATTTAAACAGTAATATATCATGTTTCTTGCAATGTATACATAATACTTTTATAAAAAACAATTCACGTATCTTTACATGAGACGTTACAAAATCTGGAATCACGAACAATTATCTTCTGCTTCTCAAATATCAACAGGGAGATATAGCAACATAATTTTAGTCCAGAAAACGAGTTTTAGCAATTAACCGAATATGTTACTCAGTAACGGCTAAAATCTTGAAAGTCTATGAAAGAAGGTTATTGTTGAAATGCCAAATTCGAAAGGGCGAAAATATATGTAATACCTTGTTTTTGGTATACCAATTCAAGAACCAAGCACGGCGATAGGAAAAAGAACGAAAGAAAGATATTCAAGGAATATCTTGCGTAAAGAATCAGTTCCTTACGAGTTAAGATTAAGAAACTTTTCGTATTTCAGTTTCGTTTTATAACTCCTCTAAAGCAAGAATACACTATCATTTGTCACAGAAATTAAAAAGAAGAAGAAGAAAAGCAGTTAAATAAGAGAAACTGAAAAAGAAGAAAAAGGAAAAGATAGAAAGAGAATCTCACGCTTGAGCAAAGGCCATAAGAAAATGAACATCCTGAGAGATGTAATGACGGAAGGATTCAATCTTCAAATTGCCGGAGGCCAAGCACACAGCAAATGGAGTGTACATGGCAAAAATGGATTCTCGATTGAACTTGTTCCAAAAGCGCCTAGCAAGTGTCAGCTCGGTGTTGCCGGACGACATAGATGACTTAGGCGGCATCGCCATTGGGATTGACGATCTCGGAAAAGAGTCAACAAGGCAGGATCTGAGCGAGTACGGAGGAACAACTCGAAATGAGCTGGAGGAAATGAAATGGATGGGATTGATAGGGGCTTTTATTGGGTTTAAGGCGAAGCGTGTGAGCATCAGATATAGCGAGGGAGAAGACGGCGGGGACTGTTTGTGCCGTACTCGCTGAGAGAGAGAGAGAGAGAAGCGATGAGAGAGAGTTGGCAGTTGGGTCGCTGGGGGTGTGGAAAGGGAGGGAAGTTTTTATCTGGTTAGTGCAGAACCGAACGACGGCTTTTTTCTTTGGTACAGGCTTTTTTTTTCCTTCTATGCACGGGCCGCACCTACAAGTCTCATATGGATCGATCGGCCCATGTGAAGCCCGATAAATTGGGCCTCCAAGAACATTAACCAGTGGGTTGTATCTAGTGGAATGGATCAGTTCCTTACAACATGACAAATCAAAGTGTCACAAGATTGACATGAGTTAGTTTAAGCGTTGGCGCTTCACCCACCCCAAAAGAGAGGAGTGTTCGATACACTTTGGTCGATGTAAGAAGGCGCCGTTGATGGAAAAGCAATCTATAAAGCATTTTTTCTTTGGCTAAAAAGCGCATACTTCAAGCACTAATGGCGTACCGATGTCCACCCCCACCCAAACTGTTTTATAAAAAATATATATATATCAAACTCCAAACGCTCGATTTATATTTTTTTAAAAAAATTGTTAGCTTATAAGTAACAATTAAAAGTAATAAATATGTAGGAAATATAAGTTGTTTTCCAAAAACACCACTATTTATAAATGAATTAGAGAGAGGGTAATAATGAAAAATGATGAAAGATAATGTATGGGGAATAAATGATCAAAGAGTAATTGAGGATAAAATAGGTAAAAGTGCTTTTTTTCCTCCTTTTTTTACTGATGAAATTATAATATCAAATAAAGATCACACATCCAAAGGGGAAATGAATCCCAAAAAGAGACCAAGGTCCTTAGTTGAGGATGGCTATCTGCTAAAAAAAAAGAGCTAGAAAGACCTTTTTGGCTAGTGTATCAGCTATCCCATTTTCATTCTCCAGGAATGAGAAGGATCTTTAGTGCCCGGGCATGCCTTAAAAAAGCTTGAATCTATATAAACTTCAAGCTACATCCATCCGAAGCCACTTGCTAATTCATTGTAAAAATGCATTTATTATTTAGACAGACTCAAAAGAGATCTTTTAAAAAGGGACAAACTCATTAAATGATGTTATACAAAGAGAATGAGAGATTATTAACTAAGATTTGAGCAAGCCATGTTTTGCTTGTTTTGTTAACTTTAGGTCTGTTGTAACTCATCAAGATTAGATCTTTTCATTTGTATTATTAAAAAAAGGAGTGTTAGATTGTATAAATTATGTATGACGTATATAATACTACCATTAATTATACATTCACATGCCTAACCGTGTTTGCTATGCATTTATCACTCCCTTGTGCATTTATACAAAACGTTGGTGTAAGACATCTATGAAAACTCTGTCAATGACGTCTCATTTTATATTTTGCATATGATTTATATTAATATTATTCTCAGGCCGAAAAAGAAGAAGGGAAAATCGTACAATTTTTCAAAAAAAAAAAAAAGAACGAAATGATATTTCGAATATTCATAATATTAGAAAGGTGTTAGTACTTGATTTATTCTTTTTTTAATTAAAGAAAATGACACAAATGCCTTCAAAGATATATTTTATTTTATTTTATTAAAAAAAAAAAGTAACCTCCACCCCGTAGGTGGCAAACGACATACCCTTGCCACCACCAAAGCTCCAACGGGTTGATCGCTAGTACTAGAGCTCCAACGAGAATAATTATTGACAAGTAACAAGATTTGTTAAGAAACTCACACTATTTCATTAGGTTTTAACAACTTTTATTTTTCAAGTAATAAATATAAACTATCAGGTTTTTCACAAATTTTGTTAAGGAACTCACAATATTTGATTAAGCGTTAATAATTTTTTGTTTACCAAGTAATAAATATACACTATCAGGTTTTTCTCAAGTTTTGTTAAGGAATTCTAATAAAAGTTGTTACTCCCTCCAGTCCTAAATATATGACAACATTTGGGGGTTCATTTTGGTCTTAATTATAAGACAACATTCTAATTTTTGTCAATTTCTTCCTAAAATACCCCTATTTTGTTCTCTCAAGTATGTTTTGATTTTTTGTGAGTATATATATGTGGGTGCGTAACCTTTCCAGTCAATGAAACTTTTAAATTGTTGGATTTTAGTTTGTTTATCGATCAGCTGACGTTAATTTGCCAATATATATGTACACACCCATATATGTATGTATATATGAGTGTGTCTACACACATATATATAGACACACACACATGTGTGTGTGTCTGCATGTCTGTCAATATATATGTGTGTGTGTGGGGGGTGGGTATATGTGTGTGTCTATATATTTGTGTGTGTGTGTATGCATATACATGTGTGTGTAAATATATGTGTATATATAAATATATATATGTGTGTGTGTGAGTGTACATATATATATATATGTGTGTACATATTAAAACCATTATTTCAATTAAAAAACATGAGAAAAGGAAAATTCTAGGTCAGAGAGGTATGTGGTAGGGGCAGTGCTGTAGGGGTTGTTGATTTACTTTTACTTATGTCATTTAAAATTTATATAAGGGCATTTTAGGAAAAGAAGTAAAATTAATTAATTTAACTTCTCTCATTAATCTCCCCAAAATCGGTTAAATATGTCTTATAATTAGGACCAGAGGGAGTATTTTCTTATCAAGTTCAGGAATTCATCCATGCATGAATCACCATTATTCACAAATGGTCATTTTTATTTGGAGAGTTGTGATTTTCATATCATAAGTTGTCATACCCATACCAAGTTTGGGAATTTATCCATGCTCGTATTATCATTTTTCACAAATGATCATTTTTATTTAGAGAGTCATGATTTTTTTATCAGAAGTTGTTGTACCCATATCAAGTTCAGGAATTCATCCATGCTTGCATTATCATTTTTCACTAGAGAAGCAATTCGATGCTAGCATCAATCACAAGTTTTCACAATGGAAAACCACTTCAGCTTCAATCAAACCCCAATCTAGTGGTTTCACTGAATTCTTTGAGAATTGACTCACATCTCGCTCCGTTCAGTTCACACCACAACCCTTAACCACCATCCCAAATATTCACTGCCATCATCCGCCATAGCAGTAACCACCAAGACACCACCACCAACAAGACGATGCTTTAAGAATAAAAATAAAACCACCAACAACATATAGATCGTATAATGCTAAAAAATTGAGTTGAGAATAAAAAATAACACTAGCAACAACACAAAGATTTGATAATAAAAAAATCGATATGAAATCGCTATTGATGTCAAGGTTGCAAGTTTGAGAATTGACAAGTGAAAGGGATCATTGATATCGCCATTGACACTGTTGAGCTTACAAATATGAGAATCAAAAAGCACGACGGATCACTGAAATCACGGTTGACATCATTACTAGATATGAGAATATGAGGAGGATGGGGTGATGGAGGTTAAAGAAGAAGCTGTGTTGCCTCAGTCACTGGAGGTTGAAGAAGATTATGGGGTGGGAGCGACGGACAAATGGAGCTAACAACAGAATGAATGATGGAAGATCCACATGTTAGAAATATTGGCGATCTAATCATACTGATCAACTAAATAGCAATTAGATCAATGCGGAATTAAATATAGGATCTACATACCTCCAGCCATTGTTTTTCTGAAGAAGAAGCTTTCCTTATATGGATCTTCTAAGCCTTCACTCTCTCTTCTACCGATGGTGTGCGTTTTTGTGTACATGAGTGAGAGCAGACTTAGGGACCATAAAATATATAGGCATGTCTCTTACCTCTGCCCATCAAAAAGATGAGAAACAATTATGCCTAAAGGGCGGTTATGAAAATGGGCGACTGAAGCATAATGGAGATAGTGGGTGAAGTAAGTGAAAAATAATAAATCATGTGGGGACCACATAAATTCCAACATTCTCCCACTTGGTCCACACATTCTATAGTGAAAAACAAAATGCATGGATCATAGCGATAGGTCCTCTTAAAACGAGTATTATCTTCCATGTATCACAATGCATTATGTCTCGCTCGCCCATATCACTCAATGAATAAACCCCATGTTTATTCTAGGTCCAAACTTCAATGATATTTCTCAAAATGAATATGTGCACAAAACTAAAATGAGAAAATATCACAAATAGAGTTTCATAAATAATATCGTTCTTACAACGAAAATCACATAAAGGAACCAAGTCTCATTCTTTCTGCATGATCCTGAAATTTCAATGTAGGCATGCCTTTAGTTAAAGGATCAGCAATGATCGATTCAGTGCTCATGTGTTTAATAACCACTGATTTATTTTTAACACGCACTTTTATGGCTAAACACTCAATGTCGATATGCTTGATTCGACTACCACATTTATTGTTCTTAGCCATAAAAACAGCAGCTGAATTGTCACAATATTACCTCAATAGGCTAGAAACTGGATCCATAATTCTAAGCCGAGAAATGAAACTATTCATTCATACACCATGTGAGATAGTCTCAAAACAATATACAAACTCAACTTACATAGTGGAAGTAGCAATTAAAGACTGTTTTTTACTACTCCATGATACAGTTCTATTGGCTAGCATGAAAATATATCCTGAAGCGGATTTTCTTAAATCAATGCAGGCAGCATAATCTGAATCGTAGTAACCAGTCACTTCCAAATTGTTGATTCGTTTGTACTTAAGCATGTACTCTTTAGTACCTTAAAGGTATATCAATACCTTCTTTGCAGCTCTCCAGTGGTTTATACCTGGATTACTCTAATATCTCCTTAGCATTCCAACAGCAAATGCTATGTCAGGTCTTGTGTAGACCTGAGCATACATAAGACTTCATACTGTTGAAGCATAAGGAATGTTTTTCATTTGTTCCCGCTCAAAGTCATTCTTTGGGCACTAGTCCAAATTAAACCTATCACCTTTCACAATAGGAGCTATACTTGGTGAACAATTCCTCATCCTAAATTTTTTCAAAACTTTGTTGATATAGGTCTCTTGAGACAAACCTAGAATATCTCAACGTCTGTCTCTATGTATCTTAATGCCAGTGACATAAGATACATCTTCCATATCCTTCAAGTCAAAGTTTTCAGAAAGGAATTGTTTCACCTCATATAGTAAATCATTATCATTGGTTGCAAGTAAAATATCATCCATATATAGAATTAGGAAACAAATCTTGCTCCCACTGGCCTTCTGGTGTATATATATATATTCATCCATAATGTTCTCTACAAAACCAAATAAAGAGATAACCATCATGAAATTTTAAATACCATTGACGGGAAGCTTGTTTCAATCCATATATAGATTTCTTGAGTTTGCATACCAAATGATCACCATTATTATAGGAAAATCCTTATGGTTTGTTTCATGTAAACCTTTTCCTCTAGATCTCCATTGAGAAAGGTCATTTTCACATCCATTTGTTGCAACTTTAAGTCAAAATGTGCAACTAATGCTAGAATGATACGAAGAGAATCTTTCTTTAGATACAGGAGAAAATTTCTCCTTGTAATCGATTCCTTCTATTTTAGTGAATCCTTTAGCAATGAGTCTTGCCTTATATCTGTTAATGTTGCCTATTGAGTCTCTCTTTGTTTTAAAAAACTCATCTTCATGCAGTGGCTTTTACACCATCAGGCAACTTAACAAGATCTCAGACTCTGTTAGATGCCTTAGTATTCATCTTTGCCTTCATAGCATCATACCATGATCTACAGTTCATGGTTTGTGAAAACATTCCAGAATCATTTTCAGCTCATACATTACAGTCAGATTCATATAGATACACTATATATTCACTAGGTATCACTGATCTTATTGTTCTAGTAGATCTACTTAATGTTGTTTAATTATCTTCTTGAGGAACTTGTTGTTCAACTTGTTGCTCAACAATTTCTTATTGTTCCTCATCAACAACTTGATCTACTAGATCAATATCAGCTGGTTGTGGATCTTGAATGATTGGTTGTACAACATTCAGTTGTACTGAAGGAATATTGTTAACAACCAATCTTAAACTCGAAGTGGAAGGTCGATTATTGGAATAAAGTTTTTCAGAAACAAGGTTTTTGAATTGATTGCTCCCACTAATCAAGTCATATTCAAGAAATTCTCCCATTTTCATTTTCAGCCTTTCCACCTCCTGAACACACATGGTCAAACATTTATTAATTGACCATTTATCCTTATGTGCATTATAGGATATCTTGAAGGGTCAACATGGCCGTGGAAGAGTGTTAAGAATACAGTGCACAAGGAAAGAATCAGACATGTCAACCTCAAGTGACTTCAGTTGAGTTGCAATGTCCCTTATCTGAATGATGTGCTTACACACATCTTTTACTATAGTGAGTCTAGGGGATGAAAACTTCATAATTAGGGTGCCGGCAAGTGCCTTATTTGAAGTAGCAAATTGTTCATCAATTGCCTTCAGAAGTGGCCTAATCTTGTTATGTTGTTTTTGTAACCATGAAATGCAAAGATAAATTGAGATCTTTATGAACATAACTGAGAAGCGATTAGATCGCTCCCATTTTTCATACATATCAATCTCATCTAAAGTGTTGGTCTTAGAAATAGAAGGTGATTTGTCTTTCCTAATAGCATAACAAATGTCCATCCACCCCAAATGAATGATACTTTATAGTTATCACTTTGATTCGGGAATATCATATTTCATATTAGAGAAATTTGCAGGTTGCATTGTATGACTACATAGTATTGAACATACATGCTTATAACTAAAATTTGAGACTAATTATATATATCATGTTTTACCAATGTAAATCATGCTTAGAAAACCATGAATCTCTTCGACATACAACTTGCCTGTGGGCTAAAGTTATAATTCAATTAGATCCATGTATACCTTTATGATAAAACTATCAAATTATTTCCTTATTCTCAATTTTTGTGGGTACATTAAGAATATAATTTGATATTCTATCTTAATTATCATATAATTATAAATTCGTATCACTAAAGTCTACCTGTGGGCAAAGACATTAGCATAGCATGAATTTATTTCGAATTGATGAAACTAGAATGCAGTTATATCCCCTAATACTGTGGGCTACTTAGAAAATATAAAGCGTTCCATTCCACCCTAATTAAAACTATGATCATAATTATCTACCTGTAGGCAAAGATTAATTATAACCACATATTTAATTACAATGGATGTCTTTAAATCTTTGTGTGATGTATTTTGTTCGTTAGAACAAAACAGAGTGTATGTTCCTAGTAAGGATGTTTTGACTACTCCTTGATTCTACATACTCATCACAAAGACATCACAACATTGTGTATACTAATTGTACATATGATCATAATTTTGATATGGTATAACCTTATGTGATTAAATATGCATACAACATGTGTATAAGGATATTGTAGTTATTCCTTAAACAAATGTGTATGCTAATCACTAATATCAAATATGCACAATGTAAATACCATACACACACAATGTCCTCAGGAATTTAATTAATTTAATCAATTAAATCATTAATGTGAATAAAATTTCATTCCAAAAATTGATATTCTAAAATCTTACTCATATTCCAAAGATTGATATTCTAAAATCTATATGTGATTATTTATGCATGTTATAAGAGGGCGCTGTAGCTACCACTTTAGCATGCAAGTTAATTACAAATATTAATAACATGCACTTAAATTCTATATATGCACAACTTCATGAAGAACTTAAACAATTAATTTAATCAATATAAGTGACTAAATACAATCCTCCCACTTTGATTAAATTAATATTACTAATATTAATCACCAAAATCAATATTGTGCATTTAGATTCCAAATATGTACAAATCTTTAATGAGAATTTAATTGATTAATTTAATCAACAAAATGTAATTAAATAATCATCTTAGAAAAATTCTCCCACTATTTTGTACATTCAAAATAAATCCAATATATGCATCTTAATGGAGTGGTTAATTGATTAACTAAATAATCAAATTAAAAGAAAAAACCTCCCACTGTTTTATGCATCCAAATATTGTTTAAAAAATTAATTTTGGCATAATTCACCTAAAATTTGGCTTCAACAATTTGAAAAAATATATATACAATTGTCTAAAGTAAATTTTTCTAAATATTTAGACAATTAAATAACTCAAAATATAATAGAAATAATTTTTCAAAATTTTCCAAAATGTGCAAGTTGCCAAAATTAACTTTTCTCAATTTAAACAATTTAGCTTGATGTGAGAAAATGCATTTCATATAAAACAGTTGCCAAGAAAATAAACAATCATGGCCCAGGTGATTTAAAAACGCTAATAGGATCCATAAAGAAATTTTCCAAAGGCACAATAAAAGATTTAAAGGCGAGAATAAATGTTCAACTTATTCAACAATTGGTAAGGTGATTTAAGGTATCCAATTAAGATTTTATGAATAATATTGCATCAAACCATAAGCAATATCAAAATAAAATTGGATATTCATGTTTTGCATATTATTCAACTCAATATTGCATGTATAATTAAATAATAATTAATTCATGCAAATAAAAGAATATGTAATTCATAATCACATGAAATCCTAATTATAAATAAAATCATATTTATATTTTAATCCATAAGGGTCAAAATATCTTAATTTGAAATCATTCAAATAACACAAATAAGATCTCAGCTTGATGGTCAAGAAGGCCCCATTAAGGCTCTGGACCATGCTTGTGTGGGTTTGAATCCCACTTACAGCATTTTAAAAATATTTTTGTCTTTATCTTAAAAAATGTTTAAGATAAAAAATTGTTCACAATTGAACATAAGGGAGCCTGTGTCTTAGCTGGCATTGCGCCATCTATTAAGGCGCGTCATGCACGCACGTCCCGAGTTCGAATCCTAACGGGAAGACCACTTATGCATTTTATTCAATCAGCACCCCCCCTTTTTTTCTTCTGCAGCCAAAAAGGTGCCTGGGCCAAATAACTTCAGCCCAAAACCGCGCTAGGCCCATTCATTTGATAAATGAAACGCTGTGTTTCATCCAGCCCCATGATCAACGCGTTTTCTGCTTCTTTCTTACCCGGTTTCATTAAACCCTACCCCGACCCAGACCCGGATAAAACCCGGTAACTCCAGCCACGACCCGCGATTCTATATGGCCGTTTTAGGTGATCGGAGGCTCCAAATCCGGCGATTTCGACGTCCAAATATTAATCAATTATGAACAGGAAACAATTGCTATGAAAATCCACACAATTTCAATCGAAGCCTTTTTTTTAAATTGAGACAGACAATAATTCTCAATGAAGGACCAACAGAGACGATTCCGAATTCGAACAACAGGTCACAATTTCACCAATGATTCAACATCATTCAAAATCCGAACAAAAATTATGGAAAAGAATGATTTCTCAAGGTTGATTGAAAGCATTTAAAAATATTCAGAGATATAACTCAAAAATTTTGTATTCGACTGAAACAAAACTCTCCAGTAAAATGGTTTCTCACATGAGCAATGATTAAGAGAACCCAAAATCGCTAATATGAACTTTCAGATTTCATAAAATCATCAATTTCAAGCCATATCCGAAAAGCAATTTATTATCACAATTAAAATAAACTACAGGCAAATACTCAGACTGAAACGATATAATCTTTTGAAAACTTGATCATATGAAATCAAGGCAGAGGCATATAGAACAGCCTTGATACCAAATGTTAGAAATATATGCAATCTAATCATACTGATCAACTAAATAGCAATTAGATCAATGCGGAATTAAATATAGGATCTACATACCTCCAACCATTGTTTTTCTGAAGAAGAAGCTTTCCTTATATGGATCTTCTAAGCCTTCACTCTCTCTTCTACCGATGGTGTGCGTTTTTGTGTACATGAGTGAGAGCAGACTTAGGGACCATAAAATATATAGGCATGTATCTTACCTCTGCCCATCAAAAAGATGAGAAACAATTATGCCTAAAGGGCGGTTATGAAAATGGGCGGCTGAAGCATAATAGAGATAGTGGGTGAAGTAAGTGAAAAATAATAAATCATGTGGGGACCACATAAATTCCAACACCACAATCTCCCACCTGTCCTCACCATGGCTGAAAATACCCTTTCTCAAGAACATCAATTTAACCGTGATAGTTATAAAATCTTTATTAAAAAGTGATAATGGAAAAATCCTTTTCTTTCCAACAATACACATATTGAAGTCCAAGACACAAATTCCACCCACAAACTCATTATAGAAAATCTATAACTCTATAGGCACAATTAACGAATAAAAAATACATAGCTCACGAGTCTTATAATATTAAACCCCACAACAAATGGTCTATACCAAACAATTTCCTCACAAGATATGATTGTAGATCCACCAAAATTTTCAAAGTGTATAAAATAAGGCCTCCAGCCCCACAGTAGTTAAACTGTCACTCTGAAACCCAATTTCAAATATTAAATATGATATTTAAAAAAACGTGTGGGTCACAGAATAATGATATAAATTGATACAACACTCATACCAAAAAAGAATTTTCTACAAGGCTTATGACACTTATGCCTCTTCTTGCTTCCCTTGGCCTCTAACAAAATTATAGGCCTTGCTTGAAAAATGTTAATAATGATGGGGTGAGACATAAAGCCGCCGTAACTAAAATCAATTTATAAAATATCCAGGAAAAAACTACAAGCTAGAGAAGCAGGTTTATTAACATAATAACAATAATAATAATAATATTCTCAACAATTAAATAATATATAATAATAAAAGAAGATTGGAACAAAATAATATATAATAATCACAACAATCAGAACCATACGCACTCATCCATCCCGTTCCTCCTTATTTCCTCTGGATGTGGTACAACCTATCAATGCTAGTATACCTGGCCAAGGTTAACGAGTCATTTTAAGAATATTGTTCCCTCCCATGCCACCACCAACATACCATAACAGAGAAGTGTCCGCCCAAAACACTCAATTCAAATTTCGAGCTAGAAATGAGAGAGTCGATGGACACAAGTTCACCCTTAATTTCTTCCACACAACCTAACATAACCCACAACAGAAAAATAATATATTGCTATAATTTTCAAAAACATCTTACACAATTATTTTTCCATATACAACATCCCTTAACAAACTTCATAACAAAAACATCTTACAAAATTATTATTCCATATACAATATCCCATAACAAACATCATAACAAAAAGATCTTACAAATGATTATTCCATATATAACATCCCATAACAAGCATCATAACTATCACAACAACAACAATCTCAATAATAATATCACTTATATATATATATAAAAGGTGGAAAATCTGTTTCACTGAAATAATTTCATATTCGAAGACACACATAAATTTTCAAAACACATACAAGTAGTAAATACGAAAGTAGGGTTTAGAAAACACCTTACAACCCAAACAAACACATAAAAAAAATTAGGCATGGTTACCTCAACTCCAAACTTAATCTTAACTTGAAGGCTAAACACGAACAATCATTGGTCATAAGAAAACTCTACACTATCAATGTAGATACCAATCAACCACAAATAATAATAACATAAATAAGTTATACAATTCAACTCCCAAAACCCAATTTCCTTTACATTCATTACCCTTAACATCCTAGTGTCTCAACAATTCAAGTCATAGATCACTTCTTATGAACCAAATTGCTCATTAAAATGTTTAGATAACCTCTTAGAAAATGAACGATGATAGGATCTCTTCCCCTCAATTTCATCGGTCTAACCAAGGAACCCACTTCTATCTTTTTTTTATGGAAGTGAGTTTCAAGTGGATTCCAACATACTACCTCTGGTCTTTATTATAAGGCGCCAACTAACTTTTCTCACAAACCAATAAAAGTTGTTAAAGTCAATAAAGTTATCATAGAATCTAAGTAATTTATAATATTACCCTTACTGATTGCCCTAAACTAATATCATATTAATTATTATTCTCATCCACTACCCTTATTAATTATGGGTAGACATAGAAAAATAATAATTAATGTTCATTCGAAACAAGCAAGTGCCTTATAAAAAGGACTAAATAAAGAGGGTTTACCAAACCCGACTTTTGGATTCCACTTCCAATTCTACTTCTATGGCTTCAGTTCTAAAAAACCAAACGGGATATAAGGACCAAGTTGTAATCTCGATAAGACTAAAGAGACTAAATAATTAATTTTCCCTAAACTAAAACCCTTTGCCCTAAATCCATGGTCCCAAAGACGTAAACTCTGTTAGGATCAGGAGACGAAAGAATAGCCATAGCCGCGGACTGCGGTGGAACCAACCAGGGCTACCCAAATTTGCTTTCTGCTTCACTGATTCGCCTCATTTTCACTCTTTTGTCCAGAGGTTCGAAGTTTTTCACATATCCCTCTTTGCTTCTACATTTGATCTTGCTTGTTCGATCCTTTTCGTTTATTTATTTTTTTCCTTTTTATGGTATACACATACATATTGGCAACGCATGCAATACTCGCCGGATTTTCTCCCTGTCTGTTTCGTTGTCAAGAAATTGCAAGAAGAGAAAACTCTTTTCTTTAAATAAATCAACCAACTTTAAAATTTTGTCCGTTGATTAATACGTCCAACTCTCCCGGTTGAAATTGGATGTTCAAGTCGTACACTCTTCGCTTTGTTACATGTGTAAAAAATAACTCTTATACGAGGGAAATTAGTTGATTTTTTTTTTTTTTTTTGGACAAATGAAATTAGTTGGATTTTCGAGAAGCATTAGATCATATTGCTGATTTTCTCCCGAGCTAAAACAACAATTAGGTTTTCATGTGAAAACCATCTTGTTTAATGTACAAGTTAAAGACTTGACGCATTGATTTGTAGTGATTGTAATTAAGCGCTAAATTGATCTTGACATCAGATTTGCTTTTAACCCCCTACTTTAGAATCGAGACTGGTGATGAGCCTTAACTTGCATTTATGTTTATCAATAGAGGAGTTTGAGTAATCTTTTATCAGTCCTGATATTTCTCTACTTTGTTTCAGTTCTCTGAAGATGTAGTGAGCTGTGACTATTGAGGACGTGCTCTACCAGTTTGTATCCTGGAATATGGACATCAATAAGAGGATGACCTGTGATAGTGTTTATGCTGTGCTAAACTGTGATGACATTCTGCAAGAGATCTTACTACGACTACCCCCTTCATCTATTTGCAAATTCATTATCACATCAAAGAGATGGCTGCGTGTAGTATGCAGCTCTTCATTCTATCGTTGCTATGTGAATAGATGGGGACAAAAGTTTAGGCTTTTGGGTTTCTTTGTATGCAACTTTTTATACCTGGGAAGACCCCGGGATGGCTTCCAACGCCCTCTTTGGGAGCCTGCATTGCCATTTTTGTCCACTTGTAAAGAGGGTGATGATCTGAAGTCTTCTGGGGTTCTCAGAAAACTTGGCTACTTTATTGATTGTTCCAATGGCATTCTTCTTTGTGGTCGTCATCCAAAGACTTATTATGTGTACAATTTCAAGAACAAGCAAAAGTATCCACTTCCAGAACCTCAGCAGTTCTACAAAATGTTGTGCATGGCATTCATTGTTGAGGAATACCTTGACGATGCCATTTGCTACAAGGTGATTCGAGCTAAATGCGAGTGCAAACTTAAGGTGCGCAACACGGTTTCTATTGAGACTTTCTCTTCAAAAACTGGTACTTGGAAGCAGTCTACTCTAACATGCTCAACAACTTTTGCACTGCGGCCAAGGACAGTAGCTATGGTGGTCAAGCGAATTGTCCACTGGTTTGCAATGTGGGGAAACCTTGCTATTTATGATCCACGTTTTGGAGATAGGCGGATAGCTCTCGTAAAACTGCCAGCAGGTGGGCTATCACATGAGCATGAGGAGTCAGTCCTTGGGGAGTCATCTGATGGGCTTTTACAGTATGGTCAGAGCAGTAACTTGGGTGTGGAGATATGGGTTCTTGAGTATGAAGACGACGGAGCTAACTCCTCTATTTACAGAAACTGTACACAGGTAAGGAAGAGGTGGATTTTAAGGTGGAGATTAAATTTTAAAGTTATGTGGAAGCAAAATCCAACTCTCAACATGCAATGTAAAGAATCTCAGATACTATCGTTCCTTCCTCAGAATTCTCAATCTATCTTTATTAGATCGGGGTGGAACATTTTTCAATGTGATCTGGAGACCAAAAGAGTGGAAATAATTTATTATCAGGGTCGTGGAGCTGCCATTTCGTGGGAGTCAAGTAAAGTTGTTCCTTACTTTCTACCAGCTTGGCCACTGGCTTGTGTATCGTAACAGAGATCCGAGATATGGTTTCTGTTGAATTAAGTAGAAAATTTACGGTCCTTGATGTATTTAAGTTGTATGTAGGGGTGATGCAATTTCAGTTTTAACTTCCCTTCATTACATGTCCGTCATATCTTTTGTAATGGTATGTTAGAAGGTAAAATGAATGTAAGAAACCTCTTTTCCCTATTTTTTTTTGGGTGCTTGAAGCCTCTACAAAACTGAAAATGTGATTTTTCATAAACTGTTTGATGATGGCAGATATCGCCTTGACTGGATGGATACATTCCTTTTGTCTTAGGCGGTAGCTTCGTTTCGTTTTTTTCTTTTTTTCATCGCGGTAGCTTCGTTGTTACTAACAACTGAAGGCTTTAACAACATAATTAATAAATTGTCAATACTATGGAATCATATTCTACTCTTATGCCCATTTGGTATCAAGGGTTTTTGAAGGAAATAGAAGTGGGAAAAGGAATTAAAGTGGGATAGGAAAAGAGATGGAAGTGAACTTTAAAAAAAATGTTTGGTTGGTCGGGGGGTACTTTGCAAAAATTTCAATCTGATACACGTATTATATGTAACATCAAAATACCAAAATACTCTTGCACAGAAAGAGAGAAGAAAGAAAACTAATCCAACTTGGAAAACAGGCAATCCAACTTGGAAAACAGGCGCTGCTCACCACCAGAAAATCCCACCAAAAAGTTACTGCCCCGAGAACCCCATAAATTAGGTGTTGAGTTTTAATCATTTACAACAATCAAGTAATCCATAATTACCAAGAACAATTCAGAAAACCAAGAACAATATTGTAGAAAGAGATATGATTATTGAAGAATTATCTTGTTCTGCTGTATCTAAAACATTATGCCGAAACCAATATCTATTGGGAGCAAGTGGTAAGGGACTTACTCTCCCTTAACCACGTTCTCGGTTCGAGGCGTGAGAATGGAGAAAATGGTGTTGGGAGCTCTTCCTCCACAATCGTAGGCCTGACTCAGGGCTAATCCAGATTAGTCGAAACCGAAGGTTTCAGTGAACCAGATAGGCAACCAAAAAAAAAAACATCGTGCCAAAAAGCTCAAGAGGGATGTGATAGGGTTATAGTTGGGGAGGGGCAACACTGTCATTAAATAAAATAATTGAGGACAAAATGGTCAGAAAAAACACTTCTGAGGGCTTATTTTTCTGAGTTCAATGGGGTGGGACGGAGCCCGCATTCTAGTGAGCCGCATAGCACACTTCTCAGAGCTTAGGCCGCTGTCTTGGTTCTTGAAATAAATTCTACTTTGTCAATCTGATTTTTTCCCAAATTTAAATCACATTAAACTAGTTTTTTTTTTTTTTCCTCAACATCAGCTTTCAAACTACTCCTATAATTTATGGAAATTTCAGTTTTGCAAAATAACCACCTTTGCTGCCGATGCAAATATTCTTGCATTTTCATATTGATTATTTAAATAAAACAGTCAAAGAATTATCCTGTTCAGCTGTATCTAAAACAACGTGCTAGTGGGGAAGGTGGTTGATGAAAGAGGGTAGTCTGTTGATGCTTTTGTTGTAGGTTCTCCTTTTGTGGGATTTTGTATCCAGGTGTTACTCAAAAAAAAAAAGGAAAAAAAGAAACAGCGTGCTGAAAAGCCAAAATGAAGGTTTTTTTACAAATGGTAGGTGTACAACTATGGAAGAAGCTATCAGCATTGCGTGGCGGCTGTTGGAACTTGGAAGTGATGAGATAAATAAAAGATGTCAAGTCCATTGACTTGTTTCTGAGGCATCCCAATTCCGCCGTTAAGGCTACTTAATTTGGGTTTGGCAACAAGAAACTAAAGCCAGAGTTCTCACGAATAAGTGGTGGGGCCTCAACATCGGAGATATCTATTTGTTCCATCGACCTTGACAGATCATCAACAGAAAACGGAATGCTGTAAAGCAAATAATTCCAAACGGTTAATGCCAACCACAATTTCTCCATAGCAGTATTTACTACGACTACTATGTAGTTCCTTTTCAATAGGTATGCTTCATGACTTTCTCAAATTAATTTATCGTGTTTAGGCATTATTTGGCCATCAAACTCATAAACAAGGGTGAAATCAAATAAAAGGCGATAGTTGATGTTTGAATGATATAACCTTACCTTGAATCATCATCCAGCAGGAAAGAACTACTAACAGCGATATTCGAATCTTCAGCCATCAACACTTTCATACTGGCAATGACCTAGGTGAAAACATGGATCAGGCAAAGCTTAAACTTAATTTTTCTGCACCTGAAGCTATCATGCTTCTGTTCAGGAAAAGATAACCCAAGCCTATTCTTGAACAAGGGTTTTCTTAAGAAACTTACATCACCTGCAACGCTATGGGTGCCATACTTGTCATCCCAGTACATTGTGCTGATCCGATATAACTGCTGGATGCTGAGGACCTGTAAATAGTGCAATATGGTTGGGAATTGTTCAGGTAACCGTATCCTCCCCCTCCTCCATAATAACTAAAATTGCCTTCACTTACCGGGCACAGGTCATGGCTTATTTCATCCAGTGTTTTCTTAGGCTTCTGGTGTATGACCTGAACAAAGGGCAGAAAAGATGAGTTCGCTATATTTGGCTATCTTAGCATCAGAAGTCAGAACTAGTGCTATGCATTGCAGGTAGAAAGATACCAGAAATCCAATCGCCTGCCTGATATGTTTCAGCTCATCCCACGCCGAACCTGCATACTGCATTGTTGTTGGGAGAGGGAAAGTGGGAGGTTAGTAGTTAAACCATATCAGCAATACTGTACAGGTTAAGAGTAGTGAAATTAAGGCACCTCTTCTGTCGCCTTATAACACCAATGCTCCAATTCAGCCAAACCAGCTTTGACAAATTCTCCATTACTAAATGAACAGCACTCCCTTCTTAAAAGGAGACTGTAACAAGAAATACAACGTGTAATGGTAAAATCATTTTTTACAATAGAAAACAGCCCCAAG
Source organism: Acacia melanoxylon (assembly GCA_019022615.1). Lineage (NCBI taxonomy): Eukaryota > Viridiplantae > Streptophyta > Magnoliopsida > Fabales > Fabaceae > Acacia > Acacia melanoxylon. The sequence continues at coordinate 821,066 of JAFJYJ010000059.1, forward strand.
AACCATGGAAGTAGAAAAATACTAACCTATTGAATAGTTGAACATTGATATAAGAAAAAATTTGAGTGAACAACTTACGAACCAAAAATGAGGGAACCTGTCAAAATGATGCAGAAAAATAAAACACACATAAGATAGAGAAGAAACCCCTTTCTCCTTCTTTTGAAGAAAAAATTCGAAGCAAGTTTAAACCCCCCTTTCTGTTATGTTCAAAATCTGAAATGGAGAATATTTGTGTTAATTTAGAACTTGAATGCAATATAACAGAGGCTCGTGTAATTTACAATAACAAGGATCAGCAAAAAAAAAAAAATGCATGATGACCCATGCCCATAATAATACAAAGAGTAAATACCCTTTTGGGTCCCTGGAAAAAAACACGGACCCCATTTTGGTCCCTCACACAAAGAAATGCCCTTTTAGTCCCTGAAAAGGACGAATAAGGGTCGATTGGTGAACATTTTGGTCCCTCGCAAATTTCTAAAAAGCCATTTTTAGTCCATAAAAAAGTCTCATTTTAGTCGGGGACCCAAAAGGGTATTTACTCTAATACAAATATAAAGAGGCAAAGATAGAAGAATGATGTCAAATGAGATTCTACTAACATGATTTGCTTTCAAAGAATTCAAATAGTTCTCAAGGCTATTAACTATATTCTGCCAGTGAGCCATCAAAGCTTTCTGAGCTTCAGTATTTGCAACTGAAAGTTGTCCCTTAACAAGGCCTGCCCTGGATATTCTTGGTGCCTATCTCATCACAATTAACCAATTACATTTCAAATACTTAAATTTGATAGAAGGACGGCAAATGAAGTTAACAATGATCTTTGAAAACAAAGATATAGTTACCTACCTGGATGCACGACGATACCGGACCAGAAAGTTCTTTCCTTAGATTATCTCGAATCATTCCATATATTTTTTCTACATATGCAGTAAGCTGCTGTTTGAAAAGCAAAGCTGGGTACTTGGCTTCAACTTGTCGCAATGTGTCTGCTCCACCGCTTATTCTACCATGGATTAAGGAGAGATTAACTCCCTGAGGGGCTCCACGGAAACTCTGGAAAAAGAAGAAGAATTATCTGATGAGCGAAAGCTTCTCGATGGGTATTACTCTGTTCAAATAAGAACATTATATTTACCTGTGTCATCCTCCCAAATAGGGTTGCGGATGAAGAACGACGGCGTTGTGGGGCCATTCCAGCAGCACCACTTGCCTTAAGTGTGCGCTGGAGCAACAATAGAAGTGTGGATGCATTGGATAACCAATAAGCCAAGACATCATTGTTTTCCTGGTTCTGAGGTACAGGAGAAAAAAATATTTGAGTTAGAAAGTTATAAACGTCAAGAGTACCAAAGAGAGTGCAGCATGAAAGAGGTTCGCCTTTTACACCTCAATTTTATCGCCAATGGCATTAATGATACGATCAAAAACATTAGTGCGCTCAACTTCAAATGATCTCCAATGCAAGAGACATTTGTATATGATGCATGCAGCAACAGGTCTGTTCCCGGCAAAGCCTACATGTTGCACAATACATCTGATGAGCAGCTCTTGATTTTCCTGCTGTTTCTCATTTAGTGATTTTTGTGGTTTATCATCTACTTCGGCACGTTCCCTCTGGTTAATTGATGAACTATGAAGATCCTGATTAGTTTATCAAGTGGCAAAATGAGAGTCAGATCCATGTATGTATTATCCCCACCAAAATAACCAGTAATATAAGATAGTCACATACCAAGGGTACCTTCGCTTCTCCGACCATATGACCGCTTTCAGCACCTCTCTGACATGAGGTAAGAAAATTTATTAAACTAACACCGAGCTCTATATTATTGTCATGTACATAAGAAGCGTTCCAAGGAATACCTGTATGATAGATCTGGAGCGTCCTGAAAGGAGCTTATTTGGTGCCATGGATACAGCTTGCTGACGTAGAACCCGATTCTCTGATTCTAAATTAGTAATTTTCTCTTCAAGCCTAACCAATAAATTATGAGATTTCAATTAATTGTCTCAGCAAATTAATGAGTGGTTATGACACAATGTTAAAGATGAATTAGGTATACAAAAAGTTTACCAAAGTACTCCACAAGAGGATAGTAAGTTGTTAGAGACCCATTTTTAGGAAAGATAAAAGAATAAAAGGATAAAATCTGAGACGTGACTTAGTGGACTCTAACTGACCCAGTAGTCGTATTATTTAGCTAACAATATGTCATTAATAAAACAAGACTCATTCAACTCTCCGAAATGACCTAAATAATAATATTAAAAAGAAAAATATCTAAAATAACTCTAATATCTATTCCCAAAACCTCTTAACTTTCCACAATTTCCATTATCTCAAATCCGCTACTCTATCATAAATCTTCCAAAAGGGGACTTTAGTAATGCAAGAAATTTGTAAAACCTCAAATAATAAATGAAAAATATTAGATCAGCATTTTGAAAGTTTATCTTTGATTAACATGGAAAAACAATAACATCAAACACCTTTATTACCTGGTTAACAATTCCTGGAGTTGACGAACCTTCTTCTCCGCGTCCTCTAATTTTTTACCCTGCTCTTCACTAAAAGCTTGAGATTCATTGTATTTTCTTTCAAAATCTTCAGCTTTTTGTTTCTCTGACTCTAATGAAGTCTGTGTGAACATAAAGCCCAAGGTAACATCACTTATGTAACTTCATCATGATATGCTGCAAACAATAACTTTATTTCATCACAACTAACATGAGCGGAAATTAGTCTACTTGTATTGATTTTGGGATCCAGTCAAAGGATATTTAAGGGGGTAAATCTAAATTTTACTGCAAACCATTTGCATTCCTTGGTACCATAATTGTTTAATTGAAAGAAATAATTCGCTTTTCCTTATGTGAACCATCACAGCCGCTGGAAATCAGCTGGCATGAAAAATTTTATCTTTTTTTCATTAGCTAGGAATTCTTTCATTTCACTTTCAATAATAAAGGATGGGAATTCACAAGATATGATTTCATTATGCTTCTCAATTTTAAAAGCAGGACATGACAAGCTACGCCCCTTTATTTTATTGAGAACAATCTAATGACAGTTCTCATTGAAACACTATAAAGACAATAAAACTGGTACTTAGTTCTGGAAAAATCTATAATGACACGAATAATTTTTTGGAGCTTGACATTATAGGTTATATATATGTTGTTATATCATTGAATGCAATTTCAAGAACAGAACAAAAAACGTTAGATAAATTCTTTTCCAGGAATGTTGTTCAATCCAATACCAAGAGTCATGTTTTACTTTGAGGCTAATACTATTGTTCCTTTACAAAATAATACATTTAGATAAACACGCTTCCAATATTTAAAGGAGCCATATATGCATTAAAAGACACATGCTTGAAAGTAAATTTGCCTAACAGCACATTGTCTAGTTAGAATGAACTCTCTTACCTTCAGAATCTCAACTTCCCCTGTTAGTGACTCAATCTTTTGTGTGTCTTCCACTAGAACTTGTGTTTCTTTAATGACAGGAGGCGCTTCTTCTACAACTTTCTTTGCATTCCCCCGCTCCTTGACAAGTAAAGCATTGGTCTCATCAATCTTGTTCTGCCTCTCCTGTAGCGAGTTCTGCAGTTTTGCTACTTCTTGTGCTTTGGCTTCTTCTAGGTTAGTCTGCGCAAAATTTTGTAGCCTTATTAGGGCTTTAAAATTGAGAGGTCTAGTTTTTTCCCTTCAAAATTCATGATTACATGCAATATCGTAAAAACAAAAAATTCCAACATAATATCCATCCATAAAACATCTCTGTCACCCTTAAGCTTTTTTCTAATTGCAGACGCCAAGTGAGTTCCTCCACTCGTTTTTCCAGCTTATCCTTTGCTTCTTTAAGCGCACCAGTTTCTCTTGCAGCCTAGAGCAAATAAAAGTGATTTAAGCTTATAGTAGAGAAAGAGGAATTATATCAAGAAAATCAGTAAAAAGAGGACGTAATTGCTACACAGATATCACAATTAAAACAGCAATAGCATAAATATTCTGAGTTCATTCAGTAATAGCATAAATATAAAAAATAACTAAACAATCGCTAGAAAGACAGAAACGTGCCATTTTGAGTTTCCTAAGTTCTCTCCTGCCCAACCGCCCCCGCCATCTGCATTGTGCAACTATAGTACTTTTCTTGAGCCTCTTATAATATATTGTAGCCTTCCGGCATCGCCACCAAGCCTGCAATTTTAAGAGAGATTATTTATTTATGAATATTGTGCACTGATGACGGGCAGATCATGTCAATAATATAGTACAAAATGACCTGAATAGTGACAGCAGCTTTAGTCCGCTTCTTAAACCTGAACTGATTACGGGAACCCATTGTCCTTAAACCTGTTTGCAAGAGAAGTACTGAAGCTTGTAGTCTTTTATAGGATTTTCTAGCTGCATATCTGCGCACATTTTTCTGAATTTTCTTTGCAGCGGCCTCCCTTCTCATGTTTTCATAATGTTTGCATGCCAGTCTTCCTAAGGATCATATATCATGCATGTTAGTAAAATGAAGTAACGAGACTGAAGCAGTGCAGTGTCCTATATCCTAATTGGAGAAGCCCATAACCTTGAAAATTAAATAGCATCTGGTAAATAACTGACTTAGGCGGTTAAAATTTTGGAGTATCTCACCTCTACATAGAGACTGCATGAATGCAGTAGTTCTAAGCAATGCAACATAATGATTACGAGCTTGATGGGTCCGTATGCGTCGTTGGATAATTTTAGCTGCCCGGCTGAGAACTTGAGCCCTCCGTGCATCTAATTCAGCCATCTGACCTGCTCTCAGGAATATCTTTGTTTTCCCAATCTACAACAACTCACAGACAATCAAATGTGTTTTGAGGCCTTGAAATATGGTGGCATGAATATTTCTATGCATGTAATGCAATCATACAAGGTTCGTGTTCACGTTTAGAGGCAGTATAGCTCAATGCCGCTGCATCCATAGATTCTGGTTCTTTTTGCCAGCAGTGTATAGTGTATACTGTAGCAATCCATGGAAAATATAATACTTTGGTACCTGATATCCTTTAAGACCCACTTTCTGCAGAATCTTTTGGCAAACGTCCTTTTCATCAGAGCTGCTCATAGAGGAAATAAATTTGTAGATTAGTGCTGTCATGGCATGAAGCAGGTGATATGCTGAACGTACTTACTTTCCATCCACGACCTCTGGGGCAAGGATTCCAAATCTGTGAGCAAATTCAAAGAAAAGACGGCGAGTAGGGTAGCCAGCGCAACTAATTCTGATTGCCTCTAGAACGCCCTATAGGTACAAGTGTAAGAGATTACCAAAGGAAGGAGATTGGAGACATAAAAGTTGGATATCAAGGGATACTTACACCACAGCGAAGTTGTTGCATAATGTTGACATTCTCAAATATTGCGGGCTTAAGGACACTGTTTGGTTTTATACATCTGACATAATGAGGTTCTGTCGAGCTCAATGTTTCCATTAGTTGCTGTAGTTGTAGCTGCACCATTCAGATTATGAAAACATGGTTTCTTAGCATACCGATAGTAAAAGTGCATTTCAATTTTTTAAGATTTTGACATGAGCTTCTACGCTGTCAAAGCAAAAATAGTATGTTATTTAAGAAAATGCTGTACAGGTATACAAGTGAGCAAGGAAATTATGATACCTTAAAACGAGAAGCTATTGAAGAAAATTTTGATGATTTTGATGTCTCTTCTGGAAGAGGAGGAAAAAGGCCTGCTACGAAAGGACATTTGGAAGCGCTCAACAAATCTTGATGTTCAGCAACCACATAATCTTTATTTTTATCTAAAAACTGATCAGACTGGTACAAGACCTGTCCATTTTTCTAGTGTAAGAATCAACGAGCAAAAACGTTTATTTTTTAAGCATTTAATGATATGATAATTAGTCATACCTCCCCAGCATAATGAGCAATGGTAAAATCTGTTCGAGACAATTTTGGCTTTATAAAACGCTTGTGATTCTTAAATGTTTGATAAAGCTTATTTGCAAATGTTTCGTGTGTTGACTTGGGAAACATGCTGAAAAAAAAAACAGAGAAATAAGAAAGAATAAAGGAGCAGATTCAATATGACATCCAACTATGTGACAAGGACAATTGGACAAAAAGAATCAGATGAAAGCCAAACATGTTCCATCTTTCCCTCCAAAGGTATAAGTCAAAAAAACATTGAACAAGATATGAGAACACTACTTTGGAGTAAGCAATTCGGAGGACAACAAAAAGAAAACAAGAAGAAGAAGGGGGGAAAAAACAGTTTTACCAAGCTTCATCAAGGAGAGCGACAATTCCTCCAGGTTTCTGCAAAGAAAGGAGTAAACATGAAAGACTAGTGAATAAATCGGGGAAAGAGGAAAAGCCAATTAAGGCATTGAATTTTTGCAGACAGTGAAATAAGCCTGCAAGCATAAAACTAACGGAAAATAGCTCAGAAGTAAACTTCTAGACTGTTCAGTTGTTCTCAAGAACCTATGCATTCCAAAAGCTAAAATTGTTAGAAGGTTCTTCAATGGTTTAATTAGTATATATAAAAATATCCCTTCATGCACAAGCCCTTTGGGTTAAGCGAGAGGATAAAAATTAAGTCCCCCCATATCCTGCACACTTGGCCTGTTTCTCTGTTTTGTAAATGTAAGGTGGCAATGCTCCACGCGTCCATGTATAACATTCACAGAAAGCAATCAACGGTGTTTTCTGTTTATAGGTGGTGCAGAGTCACAAAAATAGACTGCAGTATATCCCTAGAACAATAGGTAGACTATACTAGACAGCATCAAAAATTTCATCACAAGAATATTCGAAAGCATGAATATCTCTAATTGTTTGGTCTCTGGACAAGTCAGTTGACCATTTTGCAAGTAATAACAAACTAATCAACCACAGTCTCATGATAAAGAGAGGGGGGAGGGGAACCTTTTCAATAAGGTCTAAAACATCTTGATTATCAACAAATTCAATGTAGCTCCAATCAATCTGCTCCTTTGTATATTCTTCTTGTTCCATTTTAAACACGTGCTGCAAATCATCAGACTTGTCAAATTCGGAAATAAAATATATGCAAGAAACTGAAATGCTTAATGCGGTCTGAGATTTTGCCTGATTGAAATGTTGCTGCAACTTCTCATTTGTGAAATTGATGCAGAACTGCTCAAAACTGCAGAGCATGATATGCTGAAATTAAGTTACAAAGGATTGAAAACAAGCAGAGGTGGTTTGTCACAATACGCTTAGTATTGCATTCTCACTTATATTTATTTGTCTGGCTACACTATAGATTACCTGTTAGTTTTAAAGCTTTCAAAACCATAGATATCAAGGACCCCGATCAAACATTTGGAATTTGGATCTTGTCCAATAGAACTATTAATCTTGTCCACCAACCTGTATAATCCCAAATAATTGCGCTTAGCACCAAAACCATGTCTTGTACAATTATAAAGGACAGGAAATATGGAATTGCCTCCATTTAAAGCATCTTACCAGTCAAACAGCCGAGAATAAATTGTTTTTGCGAAGCCATCTCTGTTTATTGCCGCACTTTGGGGGTCGAGGCTCCGCTTTATAACTTCTTCAGGGGTGACCATGACACGTTTGCACAGTGCATCTTGCAAGTCATTAGCATCACACCTGATTAAACATGAAATGTGATTAGGACAATCATCTAAAAGGTAATTTAAGCCCATAGCAGCAAACATACATGAGAAGCTCTGCAGTTGTTTTCAAGTGAAATTTTGCTTTGTCATCTTTCAGAACTGATGAGTCAGCTTCTTTTCCTTTGGCAAAAACAATATTACCAAGATGAAGAATTGCAGCAACAACTCGGAAAATTGCTTCCTGAGAAGAAACAGTCGGGGAAAGCAGAGAGTCAACCTAATCATTCCATACTTTAGCAGTATAGAAGTTAAATTCATAACCGTGAAAGGATATACCTGGTCTTTTTGGCTTATTCCAACAACATCCATAGCTCTCCGGGTAGCAAGATATTCACGAGCATCACTCACATCAGCTAGTTCATAACAATTTGATTTGTTCAGGTAGTGAAATGATCTAGGATGATCTAGTTTGTATTTCTCAATTTCCTGCCAAAAAAAGTTGCAACAGTTTATTGAAAGGAATTATTACAAGCCATGAGTAGATTTCTGACAATAAGTCACCTCGTGCGGTGCAGCACAAAGGAGATAAAAGCAGTGGTAGTTGCGTTCAGGATCATTAATTTGGCAGACCCGAGACCTCTCCAGAAGGTAAGTTCGAATGGCTGCTCCTGAGATTCTTCCACTCTTATCAAATTGGATCTCCACAAATTTGCCAAAACGGCTGCATCATTAAGACAGGGAAAATTCGAAAACAACTGTTGGCAAAAAACTTCTGAGCTAATCAACAATTTAGGAAAAGAAAATTTCATAAATGGTAATCTATCCAACAACTATTGTCAACATCAAATTGACGTTTAGTTGCAGAATGGGGAAAGAGGGAATGCAGCGAGACAGAACTGAAGTCAAAGTTAATTCTGTACATCAGACCATCCTGGTGAACAAAACATAAGTAATAAGTAATCCTTCACTGCCTCTATGAAAGAAACACTCACCTCGAATTGTTGTTCCTAACAGTTTTTGCATTGCCAAATGCTTCAAGAACTGGATTTGACTGCATTCAGATCCATTCAATTCAGGGTCACATAAGATTCCGTATCGAATTAATAAAAAAGTGAATGTTATTGATGAAGGAATGCAAATTGTGTTCGTTTACAATTCTACAATGAGTAGTTCAATGAATCTTACTTCAAGAACTTGTTGTTCAACTGTTCTTCCTTCTGTGGCAGCCCTACCACCTAAGTAAGCTAAATATCGCATAAGCATTTTTGTAGTTTCCGTTTTACCGGCTCCACTTTCCCCACTGACCAAAATCGAATTGCTTTTTCCTTCGTTAATCATTGCCCTGATTACAGTAAATGCATCAATTAGATATTTGGTTCAATAACTGTGTCAGAAATTGGCTATAAGAAATTACCTATATGCAACATCAGCTACTGCAAATACATGAGGACTTAGTTCTCCGAAAGGAGCTCCCTTGTACTGTTGCATCATGTGAGAATCATAAAGATGAGGTAGTCTTTGGAATGGATTTATGGCAATAAGAATATTTCCAGTATACGTCTGCCATTACAATAACAAAATGAGAAGGAAATAAGCATTTTAGGATGATAAACTTTGCATACCATGTCATATTAGAGGAAAGAAAGCCTTACATATATTTCATTCAATTCGTATCTAGAGTTTATGTTCTGCAAGACTCCAGGCTCATGCAAATAAGACAGCTTTGTCATATCATCCACTCCACCGGCAGGAGCTTCCATATCTTTGGGATATATTTTTGATAATTTTGCAGAAACCTTCAAAACCCCAAAATAGAAGGTAAGGTGGCGATTCAGATTTAATTTTTGCCTCAATCTGTTTCTGTAGTTTTGTGCGTTCCATTTCCAATTGATGATACAGGCATGGGAGTAATTGATGCTTCACAAAAGAATGCATTATTATGCTTATAGAAGTGAATCTTAGACATATTTTTCTTACTGCAGCATAGTATCCTCACTTCGGTAATTCAACTAGAGGAGAGAAAAAAGCAAGGGGGAAAAAACGACATTGAGATTTAAAGATCAAGCACAACATCAGAACTATGAGAAGGAGAGAAGGCTCGGGCATGGATCCTTGCCCTTTCATTATTTTAGTATAAATATATCAAGTCCATAAGGAGGAGTAATTATTCTTGCCATTATGATTTTCTCTTTCTTTTGCATTAACTGTAATCTTGCAAAAAACAAAACTTAGTTGTTCATCCATCCATGTAGGTAGTGCAGTAATTCCAGAATGAAAGTCTGGTAATTAAGGCGCATGGTTTTTCATTTATTCTTAAAACTGACAGCAAATCCATGCAGATGGAAACCAGTGACGGTATTGAAATAGAAAAATGCCCGGGTATAAAGAATGAAGGAACAATATATTAGGATGCCAAGAAAAAAAAGGAAGGAACAAATTATTGGAAATATACAAACCTTTTTTCCATTGGTAGTTTCAATTTCAGCATCCTCTCCATTGATTTTTGTTACCTGTCCATCAATCCAAGCAACATCTGGATCTTCAATCCAGACATGAGAACCTACAATGATATTCACTGGTGTTCCCTGCAGGTGGAGATGCGGATTCATCTTTTATATGTTCAAAATATACTGACAGAGAACTTTACATTCTTATACTGTGAATTGGAGAAGGACTATAAAATTCTAAACTTAAGTACAATAGATTAGTTTCTTCCTTATATTTAGACACATCACGCTTACATTAAAATAAAATGAATGCACCTGAATTTTTTGAAAAAAAAGTAATACTCCTCTGGTCTATAATATAAGTCTGATTTAACTAACAATAACTATAGTTGTAAAAAAATTGTGAACCTTTCTAAATATACCCTTGTCACAAGTCAATTCTACATTAATTACAATGAATTAAGTATTGTACAGAGGGGCAAAATAGGGGGAATGTTAGATGCTCTAAATATTATCAAACTGGACTTTTGTCATCATCTTATTTTCTCTAGTGTGTTTAAACTGGAAGAAAACAAGTTTTTTTTAAAGTAGGATGATATCTTCATTAACTAATTTTTTAAAAAAAAATTGGGGGGGGGGGAATATATCATAAAAGTATTTTAACAATTCTATTGTATAAGATTACATACCTTTTTACACTATAATAAATTTAAAAAAAAAAATCACAATTTATTTTTTGGTTGTCTCTAAGAATGTCCGTCTCTGCTAATAGTCACTTCATATGGCATCCTCACACTAACTTAGAATCTATAAATATATGCCTCATGATATTCTAATCGATGTTCAGCATCAAGTTAGAAACTAAGATTACCCATTAGCCTATGACAAATCTTCTTTAAAGTCAACTAAGTTTAATATTTATTTTCCAATGAGAGGGTAGAAACCTGTTCTTTCATAATCTACAGAAGCATACGTGAATGATCAAAATACAGTGCATCTAAGTCCAGAATATGAAGCCAAACTCGCATACCATTATTGAGCTATGAATCCGAAGCTTTTGGACCCCTTAACCTCTATCTTCATCAAGTTCAGATGACAGTCAGGATCCGATCGCTTATCGCCAATGTACGTAAGAGTCTAAACATTATTGATCATAAATACCCAGAATTTAAAAGATGAAGAATTATGGAAACATTGAACCCCAACCCCAAGTGAATAAGATATGTGCGAAGCTAAGGCCGGGAAACGCCATTTTCTTGGGGAAATAAGAAAAAATTGAAAGAAAAGAGGAGTGTCAAGTGGAAGAAAGAAAGAGGAGAGTGATGAGGAGAGAAAGTTTTGTGAGTGGAAGTAGAATGCGGATCGAAGGGGTCGTGGAAGAGACATTCTTCGAGAGGACCTGCAACTTCGGAGCTTCCCTTCCCTTTGCTTTCGCGCCAACTCGTGGCTACTGATCAAGTCTCCTTTTTGCCTTCTAAACGCACTGCATGCGATTATTTCCTTGCAATTTGAATTTCAGTTTGTGATTGTTATGCTTTGACACATTAAATTTTTATCTTTTATAATAATTTAATGACTTTTAATCTTACAAGATAAAATAACTTAATTATTAACCACATGGTATTTGGTTCAACTGACAAGGAGTTGTAGGAGCAGTACTAAACTAATAAAATGAAAACTTAAATTAAATATGAGACTACCTCACGAGGTAGCTTAAAAAAATAATTAAAAAAATGTTTTTTTTTTTATCAATTTTTTCTGTCGATTGTTTTTAAATTTTATTCAAGAAGTTCTTTTTTATATATATATATATTTAAGTACGACTACCTGGCATGGTAGTATTGCCATTTTTTATTTCTTCTTCATTTTTTTTTTTCATTTTAACTCCCTCGCTAGGTATCATTTTTTTTTTTTTTTTTTTAATTTTTGTGAATTTTTGTTTGTTTCAAATTTTTAAAATTTTATTGAAGAAGGTCACTTTTTTTAGGTGAATTATATAAAAGATAAGGTGTTGTTTTAGATTTCATATAAAACTATGACATGTGCAAGAAACTCAGTCATGAGAAATTTAATTAAAAAGAAACAAACAGTTGTTTTGAAGAAATTTTACATTGTTTTTTAGTTCAAAATTAAAAAAAATATAAAACAAAAAATGCACGGTTACTTCATGAGGTAGTCGGACCCGACTACCTCGCGAGGTAATTTTAAAAAATAAATAAAATAAATTTGAAGGAAATAGTATAAAATTCAAAAGAATAAAAACTAAACGAAACCTCGTGAGGTAGTTTTAAAAACAAAATTAAAGAAAATTTGAAAAAAAAATACCAAATTCAAAAGAAATTTAAAAGCCACGTTACCTCTAATCCGATTACCTCGTGAGGTAGTGTTTTAAAAAATAAATAACTGAAATTCAAAAAAAAAAATAAATTTAAAGTATATTTTTATTTTAAGTTTTACAAAGCGATACTTTTTGCCCCTTAACTTTATAAAGTATACTTTTGGTCCTAAAATTCTAACACCGTTAATATTGCTAACTAAAAAACGCCGACGTGGTTAACTCAAGTGATGATTAATAGCATTTAATTACATAAATTTTATATATTTTTAAATTTACCATATTTTTAATTTAAGTTTAATAGTATTTAATTACACAATCATCATTTAAAATTACATTATTATCACTTGAGTATGAATTTTCCGTTAGTAAAATTAACGGTGTTAGAATTATAGGACTAAAAGTTTACTTTATAAAGTTAAGGACCAAAAGATACCTAATGTAAACTTAAAAGACTAAAAATATACTTTACCAAAAAAATAATAGGTATCGCGAGGTAGTTTGAACACCTCTAGTCTAACTACCTCGCGAGGTACCTTAAAAGAAATTTGAAAAAAAAATCAAATAACATTAAAAAAATAAAATAAAAAATGCAGGATTACCTAATGAGACGTCCTAAAAGAAATTGGAAAAAAATAATATAAAATTCAAAAAAATTCAGAATGACCTTGTGAGGTTCTCCAACTACCTCACGAGTCACGAGGTAGCTTAAAAAAATGTAAAAGAAATTTGAAAAAAATTAAAATACACTAAGATTAAAAAATTCAAAAAACAAAAAAACAAAATGCATAATTACCTCACGAGGTAGTCCTACTACCAAGCGAGGTACTTAAAAAAAATTGAAAAAATTCGAAAAAAATAAAATAACATTAAAAAAGTTCAAACAAAAAATAAAAAATGCAGAATTACCTCGCGAGGTAGTTTTTTAAAAAAATGAAATAAATAATCTAAAATTTTAAAAAATATTTTTTTAAAAAAAAACTTTACCTCACAAGGTCCAATGAAAAAATAATAAAAAAATAAATGAAATTAAAAAAATAACATATAACAAAAATAAATTCAAAATCACGATACCTCGCGAGGTAGTCGACTACCACACGAGGTAATAAAATAAATTGGAAAAAAAAAAAATGCATGATTACCTCACGAGGAAGTTTAAAAAAAATTAAAGGAAATTTGAAAAAAATTAAATTAAATTAAAAAATAATTGAAAAACAAAATAATGCGGGATTACCTCACAAGGAAGTCCGACTACCTCGGGAGGTAGTTTCAAAAAAAAGTAAAAGCAATTCGAAAAAAAAATAACATCAAAACATTCAAAAAAAAATACAAGATTACCTCGTAAGGTAGTCCGACAACGTCGCGAGGTAGTTTTCAAAAAAAATTGAAATAAATAACGCGAGGTGCAATGAAAAAAATAATATAAAATAAATGAAATTCAAAAGGAAAAATATAATTATAAAAAAGATCAAAATCACGATACCTCGTGAGGTAGTCAGACTACCTCACGAGGTAGTTATAAAAAAAATCAAAAGAAATTGAAAAAAAAAATTAAAAACAATGTTGTATTACCTTATGAGGTTGTCTGACTACCTCACGAGGTAGTTTAAAAAAATTAAAATAAATTCAAAAAAATTAAAAAAAATAATAATGCAAGAATACCTCGCAAGGTAGTTTAAAAAAATGAAATTTACCTCGCAAGGTAATCTAACTACCTTGTGAGGTCCTATTAAAAAAAATAATATAAAATAAAGGAAATTAAAAAAAGGGTTAAGGTGCAAAAATACACGTGCTTTTTCTAGAAGCGCCCGATGTAAAGTACTTTTTATAAGTGTAAAAGTGACTATGTGGTTACAAATTATGTACAAAAATACCAATTGATCGTTAAGTTTGACTTTTTTTGCTGACTGGATGATGATGTGGCATTTCAAATGTGCAAAAATACACGTGGTTTGTCAACAAGAGCGTCGAACACCAAATTATTATTTTTTAATTTAATAATTTTATTTTAATTACTACTATGTACTAAAAAGATATTCGGGATCGACTTATCTTGAAAAATTACTTCATGATCTTGAAAAATTATTTTAAGATCTGAAAAAAATATTTCGAAAAAGATCGATTTGAAATACTAAAAAGATACTTTGAGAATACTTCCTCGCATGCAAAAAAAATATTTCATGACCTTGAAAAATTATTTTAGAATCTTAAAAAAATATCTTTGAAGTATATTTTTAGTACCAATAAGATCTCGAAATATTTTTTCATGATCTTAATGTAATTTTTCAAGATCATGAAGTATTTTTTTTTAGTCAATAAGAGTTTTTAGTACCAAATCAATAGCTTGAAATATTTTTTCAAAATCCTAAAATAATTTTTCAAGATTATAAAGTATTTTTTCTGTACTAGTCAGTATCTTGAAAGTACTTTTTAGTACCAGTCAGTACCCTGAAATATTTTTTCAGTATCAATCAGTATCCTTTTAGTACTGATCAATACCTGAAATATTTTTTCAAGATCCTAAAATAAATTTTCAAAATTATGAAGTATTTTTTTGTACCAATCAGTATCCTGAAGTACTTTTTAGTACCAAATAAGACACGATTTTTTTCAAGATATCGATCAGTATCCTTTTAGTACGGCCAATACCCGAAATATTTTTTCAATATCCTAAAATAATTTTAATTGAAGTAAAATTATTTTAAAAAAATTTGGTGTTGAGTGTTCTTCTTGACAAATCACATGTGTATTTTTGCACCTTTGAAATGCTACGTCATCGTCGATCAAGCAAAAAAGTCAAACTTAACGGTCAAAGTCAAACTTTAATCAAATAAACAAGTATTTTTGCACCTAATTTGTAACCACGTGTGTACTTTTGCATCTAAAAAAAAGCACTTGCTACTGAGCGCTCCTCGAAGAAAAGCACATGTGTATTTTTGCACCTTAACCCTTTTGGTCGTAATGTATTTGTTGGTTATTTTCATCAATTTTGGCTTTCTTTGTTAATGAAAGATGTAATATTCTTAAAATATTTTAAAAGAAAAAAATTATTAATTAATTAAAAAATGCAAAAATAAAATAAAATAAAATTAGGGTTAAGGTGCAGATTTGCCAACGAACTATTATCCGAGGAGTGTCTAGCACAAAAAATAATTGAATGGATCAAATTGGCTAACGAACTATCACCCCATCACTGTCTTGGTGTCTCCGTCTTCCATTTACTGTCACAGTGTCAGCGACGTCGGCATCTCCAAAGCTTCCATTGTTGCTGGGTGTTCCACTCACCCTCTTGAACTCATCCAATGATAGAGTCTACGCCTTTCGACCAAGACACGCCTTGCACCCTGGTTGCGTCCCTCCGATGCCACAAGCAGCAACCGCCGCTATCACAGCGACTGCTCGCATGGGTCCCATCTCTGTTGGTGTTTGCCTTATCCAACAAGAATGCTTAACTGCTCTTTTCTCTAGCGTTTCCGCCACCGTTCTACGCCAGTGCCTCATATTTTAACGTAGCAGTGATAGTTGTTTTTTTAATAGTTATTTGGTTTTTTTTTTCACTTTTTAATAGTTCGTTGGCCAATTTGGTCCCTTCAATTGTTTTTTGTGTCAAACGCTCCTCGGGTAATAGTTCGTTGACAAATCTGCACCTTAACCCTTAAAATTATTATATATGTACAATGGTGTGGCGGTACGCTGCCACATTTGGGCGTGGCAGTGTCCTGCCACATTTAGTGGCAAAGGGGTATTATCATTATAAAAATAAATAAAAAATGATTCCAATCCCCCGCCTTTAACCCTATTATATATATGTATGTGCGGTGGTTATGTGTGTAATAGAGCTTGTGAGTGTAATTAGAGAGTGAGTGAGAGGGAGACGATGGGATTGGGAAGAAAAAGGGAAAATGGTACGTTATTTATTTTATAACATTATTTTGATAGTTAAATAAATTTATTTTCAATAAACTTTCTTCATAAAAGTTGTTCTACGTATTTTTCTCCTTCTAACGAGGGTAAAATAGTATTGATTATTGAAAATTTTGGGATTAGAATATTGGTAAAGTTTTGAGTTTTGATAATAGAAGGTCGTATATATGAAGAGCACAATAAATAAATAACTTTAATCGGTTTAGATTTTTGTTAGTTAGTTGTTGTGTATAAAAGAATTTAGGATTTGTATCATATCGGATATTTTTACCGATTAAATGAGAATCTAAGCATTTATTTGGATTATTAGAAGTATTATTTAAGGTTTAATTGGTTAGTTTTGCTAAATCTTGATTTACATGAAATAATGAATTGGGATTTGAGATTATAAATTAGTGCTGTTATGATTCTGAGTATTTGGAAGTCTGGAGATTGTTTAATAAATTAGGTTATAATTATAAAAATTAGTATTAGGTTAAAAATTGAGGAATATATAAATTGTCATTTTTAGGAAAACTAAAGTGAGATAATAATTTAATTAATTATTTAATTATGGTATTGGTGGTTATTTTTGTTAATTCTATTAACATATAATTATATATTTATTTTTAAAGGGGATTGATTTCTCTCACGGTTAGTGTTGTGTCAAGAACTTGAGGTAACCACTTTCCAATTTATCTTGTATAGTTGTTGAGATGATTATAAGCGTATGCTTATATATTTAAATTATATGAATATATTATAATTTGTTACCTATGAAAATGTATATATGTGTGAGATATTTGTTTGAAGGTAAATTTTTAGTTAAGTGGGCATAGATTGTTTATATTGTTATAATTAAAATTGTTTATTTTGTAATTATGAAAGTTTATGCATAGTGTTGAATATTGAACATAACTGTGAATTGTTGATGTCGAAAATTGTGATATTGCACTGCATATTGAGGTGTTCTGGATTGAGATGAGATGTGATGGTAGGAGATTGATTTTATACCACGTGGTATTGCCACCACTGAGCTCACAGTGGATGGCCGGATATTTTCAGGGCCCTTGGTATCATCCTTATCCTTTGGCCAGGATAAGGATCAGCCCTTGGGACAGTGACACCTTTCTATATTCGAAAGAAAAGGAACCCATGGTCCGATATGAGTTCTGTAGCCTTTGGCCGGGCTACACCTCATCATTGGTGAGCTTGGAATAATCTCGTCAAAGAGATTAAACCTATTGTATTATAGCTCAGGGGTTCTGTCAGCAGAAATAAGGAGGTTATAAAGATGGTTGAGGGAGTTACATGCATATTGAATAATTTTGAATTATTAATTGGTTTGGTAAATTTCTTAGAGTTATTGATATATGAATGGATAATTGGCCGCCTAACTATCTTGTAATCATTCCTTGTATATTTGTTAAATTGGATATGTGGTTACTGAGTCTTCGTGACTCACCCCGTCTTTATTTATTTTTTAGGCGAGAATTCAGGTGTTAATACTAAGGGGAAGAAGGCATCCGAGACTTGATCCAAGCCATCAATCTTGTATGTCTCTTTGTGTTACATGAGCACAGTTTGATGTATATTGCCAAACTTTATGGCTTCTTTGGTATGTTGCATATTTTGATTATTTCGCTGCATACTAGAACTTATAATATGAACAGTGACTATTGATATGAATTTTAAAGTGGAATAATTTATTTTGACCAGAATTAAATATGTTTAGGTATAAAATAGATATTTAAATGGTAAATTTTGGAAGGATGTTACAAAAGAATTATACAAACTAGTAGATATCAAACGCTGAATTGATATTAAATATAAAAAAAAGCCTTCTCCCCGAAAGAAAAAAGTGTTACTGCACAATAAATCACTCAGACAGGTGGTATATCCTACTAGATGGAAAAGAATGTGCACTTGAATTGTTTTTGGAATTTTGCCACTAAAACTGTTCTTTAATGAGATATTAAAGCTTACTTTATGGTTAGAATATTCATTTAATTTCATTTAGTTGTGTGAGGTGATTTTTATCATACTACTATTATTAGCCAACTTATTATTGTCTTTTTTGGATGAGTATGATCTATATGATTGCATTATGGTTGATATACAAATTATGGAATTAGTTACTTGCTTTTAAATGATATGCTATTCTTTCTAACTTGAAGAAGTAGGCTTACTTGCAAGTAAGTGAAATTGGATGCCTTAATGTTCATGTTATTGATGATAAGAATTAGTTCATTTTTTTTATAGCAAACATATATGTTTAAACTGTAGGGATTCAACATGGTTGTTTGTTATTGATGTTGATTAAAATGGGATGCTGAGGAAAAACGTTGATCTCTTATTTTTATGATGAAGGAAGAAATTAATAAATTCCCGTTTAAAATGATGATGGAAACGATGACTATGTTGAATGAGGTAAAGAGTGTTAGTGCATGAAGATAGGTACGTGATTTTTCAATGTATATTGTGTTAGGTCACGCTTGACGAATGCTGGATGAATGTATTTTCTATTTTTTGGTTGTAGGATGTGGAAGCTTTCAAAATATCAAATAGTATCAATTGAATGAAGGAGTGAACTTGGTTATCCGTATGTGAAAGAGCCAACTATATGTACATTTTGTTTGGGCTCTGTGATTAAGGTATTTTAGCTTCTAATTATCTATTGTGATGAATTACATTTTAAGAGATAAATTAATCCTAAACAATCTTATTGTAAGTAGTTATGATTATTCTGTTGTCATCATCTATTTATTGTTGTTTTTATAAAACATGAGTTTGAACATAAAATCTTTATCCATATTACATGTTAATTCGTGACTGTCTTCGGAATGATAAGTTTGAACATGGTCAATTATTACAAAATGTTTTGTTATTTTTATCGAAGCTAGCGTTCACACATGGACAATTATATATTGTTTTTATCAAGAGTTAACAATATTGTAGGCTTGAAGATTCTTATACAAGACGTGAATAATCATGGAAAGCTTACAACTACCAATGTGGTTTATAAGGAGATGTTTAGCAACATATGTGAGATATTGTCTGTTCATGTTACAAATAGGAATGTGTGGTAGATTTGAAATCCAATTCTTTCCTTTTTTGTTCCTTTATATTTTATTCAATTTCTTAATAATTTGGATGGGTGGATGGTGAGGATGTGCTTCTATGTTAGCGAATTGTTCGCGCGGGGGAATTGGTGCTTATTCAAACAAACGTAACTAATGGTCAACGTGTATTTGTGCACATATTTTAGAAATTCATAATTACTTTTACCCTTAAAAAAATATTTGGTATTGGACGCACTTTTTAAAAAAAATCTCATATATATTTTTATACGTTAATCCTTCTTTTTATAATCTTCTTTAGAGCGAGTTGTGGGTTAGCTTAGGGTGTGCACGGCAACCATTCTGTTTAAGCACTATTTACGAGATGAAATAGTTTTTTTTTTTTTGATTCTGTGCCTTGGAAGAGTTCCGAGAATCGGGATTACGTTTGTTAACTCATTTTATTTTTACTCCGAGAATTAGAATTATGTTTGTTAGCACATTTTATTTTTATTCCGAAAATCAAAATTATATTTGTTAACACATTTTATTTTTATTCCGAGAATTAGAATTACCTAATACAGTACAAATCTATTTCTTTATTTTTTTTTACAAATTTCATCAACAGTATAAAATAATAAATTTTAACCAAAATGCCAACATTTCATATTAAAAATATATATATATATATATATATATATATATAATATTTTATTGTGTAATTTTTTTTAACAAAAAATACTAAAATATAGTTTTAACCATTATTTTTTATCCTCTTCTCATTTTTTTTATTTCTCATTTCCTTGACCATTTCATTTTATAATACCATATATTACCTTAATATTAATTATACAAATGAATAAATAAATAAATATACATAACTCACATGACTCAACTAAATTTTTATGATATCACAATAATCTAAAGCAAAAATAATCGATGTTGTATTGAACAAAAAAATACGGCAAGTCTGCAATGTATTTCGAATATATCTCTTAATCTGTCAACATCATGTTAGGGGCAACTGATTATCTCTAGCTAATTGGTTTGCAATATTTTTCTTAATAATGTTTATTTCAGTCACTTGATCTGAGGGGCCTTCATCATTTATAGCTGTAGACGTATGGGTTAATGCTGTCATGTTGGGATTTGCATAATATGCTAGATTTTTGTCTGCTACCTATATTGAAGATAAATCATAATGTCATCCAAAGAAAAGAAAAAGAAGGAATTGAAAACCCATTGCTCTCTGAATTATGGCAAGGTTTACCTCAACACTGATCCCTTCCCTTGACAACGTCTCAGCAACCTAAACATCGAGTAAAACAATTTACTTGGATGACCCATTCTTTGGAATGACAGTTTCAATTTTTCTTTAATGCAAAAACCATGTTACATGGATGCATAACATTTTTGCCCTTTATCATTCATAAGTGAAATAAGTCCATATCTTATTTCCAAAACTCTCATATGAACACAACCATAGCAGACAATACATTAATACAATGTCAAAGGAACAAATGGATAAAAGAACCTTGAGAGCAAAGCCAACCATTTTTGAGTAAGCTGTTATAGTCACATCTTTCCCTTCTCTCTCAATCCGTAAGGGCAAAATGCAGTAAGCAATGAGGAAGCACGCAACAACATTGTTAAATAACAAAGGCGGTCTACAAAGCCTTCTAAGGTATAATGCATGTATCAAGTATAAATGATTTACCTTGGCTTTACCAATGGGAAGACAAAAACTTGAACTTCATCTGAAACCGGGAATGACTCACCATATCTACAGTATGAAACTCATGCCAATTAAACATTTTTTAAAACATGAAATAATGCTAAAAAATTTCAAGTATTCACATTCATGTGATGCATCCAACCGTTTGACAACTTACAACAACTCATTTTTAAGGAAAACAACGGGATCATAATCTCTTATAGCAGCTTTCAGTAAACCACAAGCATCTTCTAATGAATATGGTGACAAGACCTTCAATCCAAGGCATGAGCCATACCAAGCTGCATGGCACTGCATATTTAAAAAAGGGGGGGTTGAATGATATAACAAAACACCATAAACCAAACAATTCGCAATAAGATCACACTGGAGGAAAACCCAAGGAACCATACTTGAGAGTGTTGATTAGTTATATAACGATCACAAAAGGCATATTAGTTATTAGTTGATTTCTATCAAGTACAATTCTTTAAAACAAAAAAAGAATTCACGCTGATCCCACTGCTCCACGCATGCTCCCTAACTACTTCTCAACAACACTAACCATTAAGCACCACAAAGCTAAGTCAAAACAACTTACTACCGAAAGCATCAAATTGAATAGAGGAGGAAAATACCAGCACCTTCACCTCCACATTTTGACTTTTAGGACCTACTCAAGCTAAATCAATAACCCACAAATTTCGTGCACAATTCAAACAAAAACCACTTTCTAATTGATCTTTTGATGCAAAAGGTCTCACCGTAAACTATGTCCACCAAAAAAAATAAAATCCAATTGGAACACAGAAATGCGAAAATAACAAAATAGCAATCTCCCGGAGAGGAAAGAAAATTGAAATCGTGTAAAGGATTTACAGAATTATACCAGTTGTGTAATGATCCGGTCAAGTGAATCGGCGAAAAACCTAGCAGAGAAGCTGAAGCAGGCAGTCAAAATCCAGAATCGAGAAGGGCGTAAAAGAAAGAGCAAGAAGATCACAACTCTTTGCGGGGAAGACAATGAACAGTGTCACTCCTCCGCTGATTGTCGTCGTCCCCTGTGTTGTTGAAATCGTCTCCCTCTGTTTTTCTCAAATCGTGCGATGCTCTCTCTTTCGTTCCTGCGTTCTGTTTCTATCGATCAGGCCTCGATAAATGATTCTGATTTTGTGCCTAAAACAGAGAAAGCAAAAATTTTCTGCTTCTTTTTTCTATTCCCCATCACAGAAAATAAATCGGTTCATCTCGGAAATTTAAAAAAAAAAACGAATTTACCAAACATGATTCCTATCCATTTTTCTTTTTGGGAACAAATTTTTTTTTTTTTTAAAAAATAATTATGAGAACGTTACCATACACACCCTTATTCTGATAGGTTTTTTTTAAAAAAAAAATAAAAAAAAAATTGAGAGTTTTCTTTAGCCTTCGGCTTGTGTTGTTGTTTTTTATTTTTGTTCAATATTGTTGGAGATTATTATGGATTTATGATTGAGTTTTAATGTTTTGTTATGAACTTTCCCTGATTATAGTTATTGTTATGATCTTATTAGGTTCAATTTGAGCCTTCAGAAGTCAGGTCACAGAGTTGAAATATTGTCTCCTAAGAAGGAAAAAAAATCCAAACAGGTCTTGGACTGGTCTGGTTCAGCTCAAGCTCGGGCTTGTGCTGGACCAGATAAGACCTCGGGCTGACTTATCTAGCCCGAGGTCCTACTTGGACCAGAACTCGGGTTAACTCCCCAACCCAGTCCAGTTTGGTCCATGGACATGCCTACTTTGCGATAGAGCTTTGCCCAATTCGGAACCTGATAAATCTTTTGAGTTAAAAAGAGGTAGGTTCAAAATATTTGATACTCCACCAGGAAAAAAAAAACTTAATTTAGTTCTCAAGAATTTGGTCCCTACAAAAGAATTTTTATTCTAGTCATTTTTTTATTTGACTAAGGACTTTCCTTTTAAAACTTGGAGCGCAGAGAGTTTTCGCTTCTCCTAATAAGTACACTTCCTGAATTCAAACTTGTGGTTTTTTTGTTAGCATTAGATGACTTTCATTTTTGTTTTTAATTCCTTCCTAGTCAGTTTAATCCTTGTGCATTACTCTTGCTAGCCTCTATTATTTATATTTGCATGACGACTTGTATATTTGAATTAGTTTTTGGAAAATAAATTTTACCATTTACGAGGTAAATATGTGAGAGATTCGTCTTACGAAAAATTGTTTCTCAAACCGTAGTTTAGGTATTTCCCAAACATGTTAAATACTCTCTCTGGTCTTTATTATAAGACATCAATTAACAATTCACACAAACTAATAAAAATAGTTAAAGTCAATAAAGTTGTCCTAAATTTTAAGTAATTACACTAAACTATAATATTATATTATTATTACTCTCACCCACTACCCTTATTAATGATGGGCATACATGGCAAAAACAATAAATGCTCCTTGAAAACAAGCAAGTGCCTTATAAAAAGGATCAAATGCACTTGTTAATTGGTGCCTCATAATAAATATCAAAAGGAAGAGTTTATTAGCTTATTTTGGTAGTTTTCGCTTCATGATCATGAATCACGAATCATGAGGCTTCTCAACAGTGCTGACAAAACAAACGAGGGTTCTTAAAGGGTCGTAGCAAATATATATTATTATTATTATTATTTTTTTTTAAAAAAAACTTTTCCCCCCAGCAAATCATTAGAAATATCTTCTTTGCTATTTTTTTTTTAAAAAAAAAAAAAGTGGCAATGGGGCCTTTTTCTTTTTGTTAAAGCCTTGAAGGTGAAACATAGAGCTGTTTTTGTTGTTGCAGCATATGCTAAATGGCCCAAAAAAGAAAATCATGCCTATGGGTACCGTGCCTCTGGAAACATAGTATTTGAACCAACGTGTCATCCAAACTATAGGCGGCATATGAAATGCAAGGATTTTCTCCCCCATATTTCATTTCCCCGTTCTATCTAAAGAGCATCCCGTGGTGGGCGGTTTGTGGGATACCCATAAACTTGAATCCATTCTAAGTCTCGCTGGTATTAGAAGAATGGCGGCGGTTTTGCCACGAGGACTGAGACAGATTTTGATCGATTAGTTTGGGGTTGCTTCTGGGGATGGTATATTTTCTATTAGGAGTGCCTATTTTCTTTTTGGACCTAACTCAGTATCTCTCCGTGATAAAATTTATAAAGATATCTGGAAATGGAAAGGAGCTGAAGGATCAGAGTATTCATGTGGAAGGCCTCCTTAAACAAATTACCTACCAATCTTTGGAGAAGTACAGCTATGTGCGGGTCTTGCAACACGGAGGTTGAGGATCTTTTTCACATTCTAAGAGACTGTGGATATGCCAGACGTTTGTGGCTGGAGCTGATTCAACCAAGGTAGGGTTGTCCAAAGACCGGGCCAGATCGGGTTGGAGGTCAACCCGAGGTCTGGCCCGATATGACCTCGGGCTGAAAAAATCAGTCCAGTGCAGAACCGGTCCGGCTACCGGGTACCAGCCCGAGCTCGGGCTGGACCGGACCGGACCGGATTAGCTGACTACTGGACCGCGTCCAGCGGTCCGCTTTTCTTTTTCAATTTTTTTTTCCAGTTTTTTTTTTTTTTTTTTTTTTTTTTTTTTTACTTTCTTGGGATGCAATATTTTAGCTCTAGTTTCACCTGACTTCCTAAAGTAATAAAAAATGACATAGTGAAAAGTGATTCCTATAAATTAAAAAGCACATTAGGATGTTCAGACTCCAGTAAGTGGCTCAATGTAGTAATGATTTTTTTTTTAAAAAAAAAAAAGGACCTCGGGTCAGACCGGACCGGTCCAGGGGATCTAAGCCCCTGGACCGAAGTCCAGTCCAACCCGAGCAGTTTGGTCCGGTCCGGTCCGGTCAGATTTGTCTTGGACCGTTTTTTTCTTACACTAGACCGGGCCGGGTCGGACCGGACCGGGCCGGACCAACCGGACCACAGGTTTTTTGGACAACCCTAAACCAAGGTATGCTTCCTCTTTCTTTTCTTTAGAACTAAAAAAATGGTTGAGTTTTAATCTAAATAACCAGATAGGGTGTAGATGGGAAGGTAGTTGGAATCTAGTGTTTAGTGTTGCTATATGGAAACTATGGGAGTGGAGGAACCAATGTGTATTTGATTGTAATTTTGTGAAGCCCGATAAACCAGGTCAGATTATTTCCTCGACTTGGACTAGGTTTGCAAGTCTCGCTGATGACTCGAGTTGTAAGAACAATCGAGCTAGTGGTCTGACGATGGGGTGGGAGAAACCACCATATGGTTGGTTAAAATTGATTGTCGATGGAGCACGGGCCTTGCAATCTTCGAAGGCCAGATGTGGGGTGGCGGTTCGAGATTCCTTACGGAATTGGATTGTGGGATTTACTAGGAAAATCGATGATTGCCAAATTATTACTACTGAAGAATGGGCGGTAGTTGAAAGGTTAAAGTTGGCTTGGGATTTGGGTTTTAAGAAATTCATCTTAGAATCTAATGCAGATAATGTAATCAATTTAATTCTTGATCATGCTTCTAATTCCTGTAGCAACCTGGTTTTGAAGGCTAGGGAATTGTTAGCATTAGATTGGTAGGTTGATATTAGAGTCATTTCTAGATATTTTAATTGTATTGCTAATGCTTTAGTTAAGATAGGCATTTCTGAGTAAGATATTTTTGATGAGTGTCCTCCTAACCTTAGAGATTGGATAGGTTGGGTAGGTTGTGAGTGTTTGAGATTAAATTCCCCTTAAGTATAATTTCTTATTTGTAATGTAGACTTCTAGCTATTCTTTTTAGAGAGGGGGAAAAAAAAAAAAAAAAAGAGCAGCCCGTTTTGCGCGCATAATTTTCTTTTAACTTGTAATCTAATGAAATTATTTCAGACAATCAAACCATTTTATTGATTTTAAACATTCAAAGGACTAACTTTTAATTTTACTTGATTTCGTTTGATTTCAATGGGTTCAGAGCTTTAGATGAATTCAACTACGGTAGAAGTTATGACTTCGGAAAATCGCATCTGTGTGTTCTAAAACAACGTGAGGCCAAACGCAGAACTAAAAAAGGAAAAAAAGCTGTGTCATAAGACGATACGAGGAAGGGAAATTAGAAAAGGTTAAGCCCAGAGGACCAAAATTTACAGAATGAAGAAGATGCATAAAGCGAGGTCCGATCGGCTGTAGTAACCTAAGAAAGATAAACATCACCCCAAGTACATTCCACGGTCTAATCATCAGCAGACTTGAGGTAGAGGGCTTCACCGGAGCTTCCCCCTCTGGCATCAGCAGAGCTCCCAGACTCGTGCTTGGCGTGATCCCCGGCGTTGTTGCTCCGGCCAAAATCAGGGAAACTGGGACCCACATGAGAGGGTTCAGTGTTGATGAAGTGAAGTGGAGGAGGTGGTGGGGTCGAAGTACTGGAAGTGATTCCGAGCTGTGTGTGGAAAGGCTGGTGCTGTGGAAGTGGTGAGAAAGGCTGTTGAGCGTACAAAAGTGAAGAGCGTGCTGCCATAAGTTGCTGCGGTGTCATCTGTTGACCCTGAAGGTACTGTGCTCCTTGTTGAACTATCCCACTTCCTGAATACTGCACCATATTCTTTCCTTTCATTAAAAACCCACACATTAATGCATTTGGCTGTTGCAAGCAATCTACTAGTATTGTTAATTTCTTACCTGACCAGGCATGGTGGGAGGTTGTGGTTGAGAATCTGCTATTGCAGCTAGGTACATGAGGTTTCGCTGTAGCCTTGCTTGGTTCCTGAAAACAAAACACATGCCTCTATTCATATGTAGAAACATTTTGACTCTATATTCTACTGACATGAGGATTGGGCAAGATTCTTATTCTTACTCCGCACAATCGCTCAGCTTCCCAGAGTTCTGGCTTTCAACAATCTTCAGAATCAAAGACTTGTTCTCGTCCAGGTACTGCTTCCATTCCAACAGATACAAAAAGGTTACACATGTCATGGATAATAAAGGAATGAATATAGCAAACTGCAGAACGCAGTGCACAAACTGGTGTTATCTGGAATATCTCAAATCTCAAATTATGAGACGAAGTCGGCTATGCCAAATAATCTAATGTAAGGACTCGGTCCCTGTGCTGTGGTCAACTGAAACGTGACGGCGAGCTCTAAGTGGTATATTTAACTCAATGTTCAGTTCCACACTGTTGTCTATTACTAAACTTAATGTTCAAAAAACACACCCTACTCTGAAACAAAGCATATTTAGGCAGGTAATAAGGTTATCCAAAGATCAAGAGTCCAAAACAAAAGTTGATTTTTAAAAGGAAAGGACCATCCTTTCTGCGGCCTAGCACAGTCAGATAATCCATACACTGCCAAAAGACGAAAGAAAGCAAAGAGCATCCACTCGATAGTAGCAGACTAGACTGCAAAGCCAAACACCATAGACTCTACACCACCAATAAATTACGTAACTCGTAGCAGAAAGTGACAAAGAAGAAGCAGAATAAAGGGAATCAGGCACGACCAGAGAGAGAGACCAGGGAATAAAGGAGCAAACTAAAGATTAGTGTAAGATAGAAGAAGCGAAGAAAGAAAGGCATGGAGTTGCAGAAGGAGATGAAGAGAGGACCTGCTGAATGTGATCAGTGGTGACGTTGTTGGGGTAGTAGGCCGCCATCATGGGTTGCATCTGAATCAGGTGCTGCTGCATTTCTCACACAAATTATACTTATATACGTCTAAAACTCACTCTCTCTCTCTGTCTAATTATCTCTCTCTCTCTCACACCGAGCAGAGCAGGAAACAGAGCCCTACAAGAGTGTCGACTGCAAAGAGAAACAAAAAAGTCTCTGCTTTTCTCTGTTCCCACCTTTCCCTTCCCTCTGTTTACTACAGAAAATAAAGGGGGGGGGAGTGTTTTTACCATGTTTGTGTTTATTTGTTTTGGCCGTTCTGGGATAGTCATGTTTCCCTGCCTAGAACTGCGTGTCCTCTCCATCTCAAAAGTAGGCCACGTGATGGATGTGAGACAGAGCAGGCTCCCAAAGAATCAAAATCTCAAAGCCAAATGTAACTGATATTCCTGTGTTTTCAAAGTATTTTTGTTATGACAGGTATCATTATTAATATTAATTTACATTTTCTTATAACAAGGACAAGATTTTTTTTTTTATATAATTAAATGGTGGCAAGTGTGTAACCACTCCGGCTCAGGAATAAAGCGACGACCCTCCCAACAGATGATACCCATACAAGCGTCTGGACGATTACGAGTGGTTTACCGCAGATCGAACCCTAGGCACTCTTTAGGAAAAATGGCATTTATTTGGACCAACCACATGTTGGTACAAGGACGAGATTTTCATGGTAGAACCCTGGCATAATTGTTACATCGAGAGAAAATGTAGTAGTGGTTTGGGTTTTGTTTTTGTTTGTTTGTTTTGGGGGATGGGTTTGAATTTTAATGTGGCGTTAACATGACAGAGTGCGGAAGGTGTTGGTGCTGTTGGGCCGCTTTGGTATAAGTTGCTAATGAAGCTGACGTTGGACTTGTGTCAGAGATTCCGAGGCTTGTATCCTTTGTAACACGCGCCGGTGCCACGCGTTCCCCCATCTTCCTCCGCTCCGCCAGTAGCCTCTCAAGCTTTTACTCTCTATTCACATTTACTATTGCAGAAGTGTATTTATGTGGGAGTGTAATTACTGCGAATATTTGTTTGTAAAGAGTATCATCGCAGATCATTATATTTTTATTCAAATTTATGTTATTTATTTAGATTTTTTTTAATGTATCCACATAACTCCAAAAGAATCGTTGTGTTGGAAGGGACAATAATAATTTCTACGTACCCATGATTTTATCAGAGAGGGGAGTTATTAGGTACTTTTTTTTTTTGGGTATGCCGGAATAAATATTGGCTACTTGTTGATAAAGACCAAAGCACACCGCATCTTAGAAAGGCGTGTGCATGTGTCCACATCATTTTGTTTTGTTTCAAATTGAAGTCAGTTTTGAAGAAGTAAATATTAATTGAGTTCACCAGAATATGGTACTATGCATCCTTCAAATATGAGCTTCAGTATTCCGTTTTCTTTTCCTTTTATAACATTATTAGAAAAAGACAACAGCTTGAGATAAATATTAGGTTTACATAAGATCAGAGCGTCCAAACTTTTGGCTTGAATGTGGTATAATGGTATTGTGGGCCAAAAGCGGTGGGGTTGAATTGCTACCTGGCATTGCGTTAATATTTTTTTAAATGTACTTTTTAAGGCCAAAAGTTACTTTTTTTAAAAAAAAAAAAAGTCACTAAAATTTGTTTTTCACCGTACTAAATACTGATATGCTTTTACCATTACTAGTCCAAATATAAATCACATTTACAATCTGATTTTTATCTCATCTTAAGTTTATAAATGTCATATTGGAAAAAAGTCATTTTCATCACCGCTAATCCAAACAGACCCGCCCCCACTTCATTTGGTGACCTTATCAAATATATTTTTTATGAGTCTTTGGATTTATTAGATTATACACAAAATGTGCTACATTTTTATATCATGGGTAAAAAAATAAATCAATTTTTTAAAGATTTAAGACTTTAAATATTTAAGAGTTCAAAAATGTGTTGTTTGTTTTTTATTTAAAGTTTGAATATTTAGAAATTCGTAAGAAATTAAAAACAACTTTATTTTTTGCCAAGAAATCAAAATGCCGACTATTTTGTGTCATAAAAAAAAATAAAAAATTGAAAAGGTCCAAAATGAAAGAGCAGCAGAAAAGGCAGATCAGCCCAGGCACCCCTATCCTTGTTTGCGAGAAATATCATCAGAGACTTGAGTTATCGCCAGAACATTGCACCGCCTAAGGCATGGATATCATTTTCAAATGGAATCATCGACTTTAATAGTCTAATGAGAAGACACAGGTGGTTTCCCCAAACAATAACTTGAAACTCCTTTGTTACACACCTCTTGAGCATGAAGTTGCAACTTGTAAGTGGGTGTGTGTGGTGTTAGAGCTAGGAGAGATGAAAGAAGACAAAAGAAATGAATGAAACAGAGACGCAGATGAAAGAAAGGGAAAGGAGGGAGTTATGAGCTTAGAGAATAATGAATGTTGAGGGATTTTGGTGTGGTCAATAATTTTCAACAACATGATTGATTGAGGTCTGTGAACGACAGGGACGTCCAAATGAAATTAATAACGCCTATCCTCCCTCTCTCTATACATGCTTCTATAGGCTTCCTTTTTGCCTACGCCATCTGGTCTCTAGCTACCACCTATTATTACCCTAAGAATCATAGGCGTAAATACAAACCCAAAATCGTGTTAAAGGAACAGTACCTCCCTCTGTTATCATCCTTTTATTTTTTATTTTTAAAATAGGCTTACCTTTTTATCCTATTATTTATAAGTTTCTTTTAACAAAAAAATTGGTGGTTTTACCAAAATATTTTTTTTTAAAAAAATAATTACAGAATTAAAGCACTCTGGAAATTATTTTCCAAACTAATGCTTACGTCATCAAAGACGGGGGAGGGAAACGTGACTAGGCTCGGCGCGGGGATTTGGAACGAGGACCAGGAGGTGCGGGGCGAGACTCACGCTGCGATGACGTGGAGCCAATTCACGCCACATGGGTGGCGTGAAGCAACTGCACGCCACCTTGCACAAGGTGGCGTGCCAATATTCACGCCACACATGTGGCGTGAATTGTTCCAAAATCAGACCCACTAAGTGGGTCGATTCCACCTATAAAAAAATTTAAAATTTAATATAATATTAAATATAAAATATTAATATTAATATAATAATAAATGATAAAAATAGTGGAATAATTTAAAAAGCTCTACTTCATTTAATTTGAAGTCAAAAGAAAGAAAACATGTAATAGTTGAAATAATTCATTAAGAACATCTTTTAAAAGATTACGCGGTACAATTTGGTTATAACAACAGTATTAATTTTGGGATCTGTATAAAAAAGTGTACCGCGTAAAAGTGTTTACGGGATTTGTAAAAATATTATTTTTATATTAAAAAAACAAATAATATTTTTATAAAACATTAAATGTGAACCGTTAAGATTTTAATCCAATTTGAGATGAGGAAGAGGATGGGAGGATGGTAAGAGAAGTGGATCGTAGCCAAATCCCGAAATAACTACATCTTTTTGGTACTATATATGATTTGGTTAAAAGAGACTTATGAATAGAGTCAAAGTGATATTTAACTTATTTAACTGTGTCTCCACAATAAATGGTCTTTTACATATTTTACTTTTATTCTTTTACATCATTTATTTATAATATATTTTCTCTTTTCCTTTTCTCATTATCGCTATCTTTCTTACTTATTTATAAGTAGGGATATTTTTTTATATATTTATTACTTTTAATTAATTTTATCTGTTTTTAAAAATCATCTCATTCATTCAATTGAAATGACCTGATGGGAGCAAAGATCCAACACACCCTACTCCCTATCCATGTTAGGGCTTTGTCTTTTACTGGGGATGGGATTTTTCGAAAGGATTAATAGGAAGTTTAGAAGACAGTAATTAAAGCACACATCTTTTGAGTGAATCCCAATTACTCATTGATGATTTAAAGATTACACAAAAGAAATAATAATACATCATGAATGAAAATAACTTTAAGGTTTGAAATAGTTGAAATAGCGGATATAGAAATAACTTTAAGGTTTGAAGTAAAGAGATGTGATTTCACAAAAAAAGTGGCTTCAAAGTCTAAAGTTATGTTAAATAATTAATAATCTAACTTTTATTTTCGCTAAGCTTATAATAGACTTATTTAAGTTTTTAAAATTATCCCAAATACACCAGGAGGAGTGATTAGAAATACAATATCATCATATCCTTCCTACGAAGCACTTTTGCTTAGGATGAAGCTGGTTCTGTGGCGGCATTGTCTGACTCCGACCTACTACTTCACGTGGCACTACATGCTCCTCTTTCCACTGGCAAGTCCGTCCGATCCGGTTCTTAAATAACCGCTTCCCAGGCACCATATTCAACCGCACCTGGATTCCTCGACTCATCTGATTCACCTTCTTTCCATTCATCTTACCCCTCTTTTTTCTAAAATTTGGAGGAGTAGGTTTTCACCTTTCCTAATAAGAACTTTTTTTGAAATTTAAACTTATTTTCTCCTCTTTACAAAGCAATGCCGCTTCCCACCTCGACTAAGAGATTATTGATTGATTGCTCTTTCCCTTCTCTACCTCTTTTTTACCCTCATCTGCCTTTTACCACCGTCAGAATAGCATTTCAATGGTCCATATTCTACATTTTATAAAAGTACTATTATAATTTTACTTTAAAAAATAGATAAATAAATTAAAAATGCTAAAATGTAATATCAATTATCAAGAGCTATATATTATTGTTATTATAGAGCATATTTTCTTCCCATTTTTTAATAGCAGTTCATATTAATTTTAAGTGGTTTAAAATTATTTCTGTATGTTTTAAGAAACAATTATAATAATATTTATGTAAGATGATGCGGAATCTAAACTATTGAAATGTTAATCCAATGGTAATAAAAGGCAAAGGAGAGGTAAAGGAGGGAAAGGCCCAGAAGGGCAATGTAGAGAAGCTGAATATGCTACTATCATCAATTAATATAGAGTTGTTATAATGGTATAAGGCCCCATTAAATTTCTCTAGGTTTTGAGTTTAAGTCCCAAAAAAAGCATTTGTATAGGAGAGGTAATTATGAACTCTAAACCGCATACTAGATAATAATATGAAAACAAAAGTAGCTTCTTATCAAAATTATCTTCTTAATTTCTTCATTATTCTCCTTCAAATTATTATTGAGAGGGGTAAATTAGATTTTTTTTTTTGTTAAATATTAAAAATACTAGTATGTACTTCTATCCAGAC
This sequence comes from Acacia melanoxylon, assembly GCA_019022615.1. NCBI lineage: Eukaryota > Viridiplantae > Streptophyta > Magnoliopsida > Fabales > Fabaceae > Acacia > Acacia melanoxylon. The sequence continues at coordinate 854,031 of JAFJYJ010000059.1, forward strand.
ATGGAATAATCATCTTCCAGGCTGTGATTCAAGTATTCAAGGCTGTCGGAGCAAGACACACAGGTTCCATACTCGGTCCAATGACGGAACTATCCTTTGCTCAGCTGACCACGTTTTAAAATTTATTAATATATATGTATTTATTATATGATATTTTATTTGACCAATAATTTGGCCCAACTAATTTTTTATCTTCTCTATAAGGATAATGTTTGGTTCTTACTTATTGAGTGTGAGAGGAAAGTAAAATTCTTGTTTGAGATTTCTACGGAAAATGTTAGCATCATCTTATATCTTATTTTGATTTATAATTGTTGGTTATTATTTATTTGTATTTTCAATATTATGTGATGCTATTTAGTAAATACTCCATCTTATCATTATTATAAGGCACCAACAAACAATTCTCACAAGTCAATAAAAACAGTTAAAGTCATTAAATTTGTCTTAAAATTTACGTAATTTTTAATATTATTCTTACTAATTACACTAAACTCTAATATCATATTAATTATTACTCTCACTCACAACCTTTTTAAATTATGTGTATACATGAAAAAAATATTTAATGTTCTTTAAAAAACAATGATACCTTATAAAAATGATATAATATATTTGTTAGTTGATCTCTTATAATAAGAATTAAAGAGAGAGTAGTTGGATATGTTTAATTTTTAACCCGGGAAAAAAAAAAATCTGATCCTGCGTCGGTCATTCCCCTTCGGACTGTTCTGCATTGGAAAGAAGCTAGCTTGTTCTTCATGGCGAGGCAGATGAAGGTTTTAATTCTCTGCATGCCCACCTCCAAGCAGCTGTTTTGGCGTTCCAAGAAGGCTCCTGTAACTATTGACATAAGCATATTGGTCGGGAGATGCAACTGTGATTCTGGAACTTCTGCAAAGGCGAGGTATTTGAGAGATTCCATCTCACCAATCCGGGTATCTATCCAAAACAAATATTTTATTATACGTATTTCTTTTTAAACAACAAATAATCCTTTTGAGATTCTTCAAATTTACTCACAGAAATCAAACTCCATCGGGACCAATCCATTCACTTAAAGTTTATGACACAAACATGTTAAAATTGAAATATAGAATAATTAAACGTCCTAATGAACAGTTCAATCCAACAAATCTATTCCAAAATACTCCATCAGTCATATCTACCGCTGTAAATAGTCACGTTTTCAGGGTTCTCTCATTAAAAGAAATGATAATGACACATGGACGTGCAAACTATATGTGTGTACACACGCTATGGTTGAAAGATATATCAGCAATAAAATTAAATATACACGTAGTCCATTATAATTCAGTGGTCGGGGTGAAATTTTCATCTGCATTATGCATGCTTCGCATTTGATTATATAGTATATACCATTATACCAATACAGTGAACGCTTTTTATACGTCAGCTCTTCATTAATGATATGTTAACTATGAATATATAAAATCTACTTCTCCACGTCCTTACAGGGCAACGCATGATAGAGGCAGCGGGTTTGAAAATAACTCGTTGGGCGCGGCTTAGGTGAACATGTACATAAGGTACATTTTAGGAGCGAGCAGATTCTACTATCCTAATCAAGACCAACTCGTTAGGTGCTAGTTCCTAAAGAAATTAAAACACGAGTTGCTCTTGATTAGGATTAGCACGGTAGCAACTATGAATATATAAATAGAACTAGCACCTAGTAGCCATTTAATTCATGGGGTTTTCTTCAATATCCCCTCCGCCCTTCGCCACATATGTAATTGCTTGTTTGGGATACTTTTTAAATATTATTTATAGTTGACGAAGTAAGTATGTAAAACGTTACACCACCTCACCTCAGATAGTCACTATATTAGTCTGAAATCTTGTTTTCAAACTTCCATGAGGGTATTATGAATAGCAGAAAGGACTAATAATATCTCATTATGGGTCAGACGGTGCCTCGATGTGCAGCAAAAAAGCCAAAATGTTACCACATACCAATCAATATATAATGCCGCCTTTTTGTTTTGTAATCTCTGATCTTTATTATAAGGCATCAACTAACAATTTTCACAAACAAATAAAAACAGTTAAAGTTAATAAAGTTGTCCTACAATTTAAGTAACTTCCAATATTACCTCTACTAATTGCACTCAACTATAATATTATATTAATCATCACTTTCATCCACTAACCTTATTAATTATGAGCATACATGGAAAAAAAATTAATAAAACAAGCAAGTGTCTTATAATAAAGACCAGAGCAAGTAGTACATACTCTTGAGTTCTTTAATTTGATTTTCATACAATCTTTTATCGAGTTTTCTTTAATTTTTAAGTTCATGGTCTCTTGTGTATATGTTGATGTCCAGCCAAGACCTTAGATATATGAATAATGAATCCGACGATTATACTAAAGAGGTCATCCATGGATCCGTGCGCGTCTTCCTATTACTATTATTTTTCTCTGCACCGGAGTTTTTTTAAATAATTATTTTGAATCCCTAATTTTATATTCGTGTTTGTGTATAATATATCGGATCTGTACGTGTTTCTTGACTATATCTTGTTCCGCGTTTTTCTTCCGATAAGACTGCTATTTTGGTATCTTAAAAGCACACTTTTTCAGTTCTCACGGTTTTGATTGTCAAGATTATATGTTGACGGTGATGCAAAGGCATCCGCCGATTGATCAGACCAATATCATGAGAGAGTAGTTGTTCACAATTCAAATTAAGTGTTCTTGACCCTGCGGACCCAAATAAAACTGATAAGGTATCACGTAAAGTGGAGTAGTTGGAGTTTACTAGTATTACTTTAGCTTTTTGTGGTTTGACTTTTATTTTTTCAATTTAGTTGACCAGAACAGTGGTTTGACTTGTTGAATCAGTCTAGCTATCTCCACAAATTACAAATCACAGATAACATTATTACGAAAATAGGATTTTACATACATGAAAAACGACCTTTTAAAAAAAAAAAAAAAAAGGCGTGGTACCTTTATAATTATATGCGAGAATTTTGATACATTGGACGTCCCATATTCATATTGGGAAGCCTACATGACAAAACTCTTAAGTCTCTCATTTTTTTTTAAATTAGGACATCTTAAAGTGCCTCCACCTTCAAAACCTAAAACCCTGTTTAATCTACTATCATTGCCACCTTCATCGGTTTTTTTTTCCATCACTTCTCTGCTCACCATCGAATCCACCTTCATCTTCATCTTGACTTTGAGCTATCACCTCAAGATATATTCACCGATCCACCACCAATACTTCCATGCACTACTACAAAAAATAATTTACGTCTTTTTTCTAAAGGACGTCTCTAGAGGACGTAGAAGATATGGCGTCCTCCAAAAAATAAGGACGCCATAATTTGAAGTTATGGCGTCCTAAATTTTATTTTAGGACGCCATAAGTTCTGTTTAAGGAGTCCTAAAATAATATTTTAGGACGCCTATACTCTATTTATGGAGTCCTAAACAATGATTTAGGACGTCATATGTCTTTTTTTTTAAAAAAAAAAAAAACCTCAAACAATAAATCGAATCAGATACAGTCTAGAATCAAATATGCATATCATAATATAAGGCAAACTCTCAGAATGTAAATGTTTAACAATAAATCGAATCGAGATATGTCCGTAATCAAATACGCATACACAATACAAGCGCAAAATTGAAGAATGAGTAATTTTTCCCCAAATATTTTTCAGTAGTTTTGAAAATTCAATCACTGAGAAAAAAATTATTTAATTTAGTAAAATTTAGAATCGAATCGATGATCGTCTATATGAGATGAAAAATAAATCGAATCGTAACCATTTTCAACAAGAAATCGAACTTTTCTTCCTCAATGAGATCTACGGCAAATAGAAGAACAATATATCTAACAAAGCATATCTAAAAATATAAAAATGCAGATCTAAGAAGAACATCAAATCTGGAACCTGAAGACTAGCGAAGGGTGAGCGACGAGCAATGGCGAAAGGCATGATCTCTTTTGAAGCTTAAATGCGCTGTGGTGAAGACTTGTGACGGTGAAGTCTTGCGATGGTGAGCAACGAGCGATGGCGAAGCCTTGCGACGGAGAGCGACGGCGAGCGGCGAGTGACGGCGAGCAACGAGCGACGGTGAGCGACGAACGATGGAAAGTTATCTGAGATGGTGCAAGATGAATGATACCTTGGCGTGAGAGAGAGAGAGGCGAGAAAGGTGAGAGGTTCCGAGTAAAAAAAAGAAAGGTGAGAGGCAATTAATAAGTCAGGGATGAGATGTGAGAGCAGGTAGGGAAAAAAAAAATAACACAAAAAAGTCACGAAATTTTGGGCGAAATAACTCATTTTTGGCGTTCTAATTTGAAATATAGGACGCCAAAAAAATTCTTGGCGCAAAAAATTCATCAAGATGCGCCAAAAATTTCATTTTAGGCGTCTTACATATATTTTAGTTAAAATTCATTTTTGGCGTCCTAATTTGAAATATAGTGACGCCAAAAAATTCCCGGCACCAAAAATTCATCAAGATGCGCAAAAATTTCATTTTTAAAGGCCACATATATTTTAGGACTCCTAAAATTCATTTTTGGCGTCCCGATTTTATTTTCGTGTCACAAAAATTTCCGGCACCAAAAAATTCTTCAAGATGCGCCAAAAATTTCATTTTTAGGCCCTACATATATTTTAGGACTCCTAAAATTCAATTTTGGCGTCATGATTTTATTTTCAGTCGCGAAAAAAATTTCCTAGCGCCAAAAAATTCTTCAAAATGCGCCAAAAAAATAATTTTAGGCTTCCTAAATATAGTATAGGACGCCTAAAATTATATTTAGGACGCCTAAGTCTCAAAATTTAGCTAAATAATTACGAAAATGCCACAATCTATACTTTTTACTTCCTTTTTTAAAATAAGGACGTCTTTTAAGGAAGTAGTATCAACTTTTTGTAGTAGTGATGGTTTTTTTCGCTCTTTGAATTCCAGGTTCCTCCCTCGTCGGCAACAAAAGCGACCTCCGTGAACTTGTGGGTATCGGAATTGGAATTTTTAGACTTTGAATTTTGGATCTGGAATTTTTAGAGTCTGATTTTTAGATTTGGAATTTTAGAGTCCGATCTGTAGATATGGAATTTTTAGAGTTCAATTTTGGATCTGAAGTGACCACCAGTATCTCCGTGACCTCGTTCTTCGACCTCCCTATTCTAGTGAAGCTTCTGCTCCTCAACCTGTGAATAAGAATTTTAAAGCCAAAAGCAACCGAGAGACCACGAATTTCTGCTTTATGCGTCTGACGAGTGGTCTACCTAGATTCCGACTTGCTTCTTGTCGACGACATTGCGAAATTGCATGTGCAGAGTGCTACGTATTTTTTATTTTTTATTTTAAAAAAAAAACTCTACAGTGTCCTAATTTAAAGAGGGACGTCGTACATAAGACTTACAACTTTCCTTTTTATTGGGGACGCCATAGGTCTAACTTATTACGTTGCTCACATAAATGTCTCCCTGTAGATGTCCAGAAGTGCAAAAAAACAAAAATTAAAAAGGTACTATTTTGTAGTAGTGCAATGTAACCATCTCATATGGACAAAGCTCTTAATCTAGTACGTGCCATTCAACACATGTAGATTTGATCTTCGCCGTGTAAAAGTTAGGACCCGGATTGCGGTAATTCAAAATAAATGAGGTGTTTCTTTCTGGATACTTGGATCAATTTTTGGACGGCCAGGATGCACGGATACTGAGGGGAGGGATACTGAGCAAATCTGCTTCCGTAAAAGTCATCGATCATCGCCTCTTAATGTTGAAAAATCCGACGTGGAATGCTTGCTCAACAAGTATCAATTGGATAGCTCACAATTTTTTTTTTGGTTCAGTATAGCCCACAAATTTTGACCCCAACAATGGAAGAGTACTGATGTGTATATATATTCATGTTCCTCAATATTAAATAATGGTGTTAAATACTGTATACTATAAGGTGACACTTTCCTTAGATGTAATCAAGATGCATACGAGTTTGACTTTGACTTTTCCCCCGACATTCAATTCTTTAATATCTTACCTATTTCGTGAATCCACCTTTCTCACTTGAAGCGATGAATCCCTCACGGCCTGGAACGAGCATCCACATCTGCTCAATTCTCAAACCAGAAGGAAGTAGATTTGCCATTACCAACTTTCCTTTTCACTCCCTAAATCGTGATTAAAAATATGCTTTTAGTGAAGTTTGTTTAACATTTGTGAGATTAAATTGTGTATAATTATTTCCTGCCGAAAAATGTATTATTAATGAAGTAAATATATGCGTCATTATAAGACTGGCTAGAATTGAATTTATCCTCGAAATCTGAATATCATGGCTGTTTTCGGGATATTAACACACCATCAATTTTAATCAAGGCAAATAATGAATACAATATATAAAATCTATAACCCTGAACCAGAAAGTAAAGAAACTCGATCAATTGATCGACATACAGCAAACCCATAGATCAGAGTCAAATCCATACATGAATAAAAGAATGAACTAGTTTTGTATCACAAACTAAAAAAATAAGTTCAATTAAGTATATAACCCCGAGAGATCAGGGAGGGGGAAAAACACTAATCCGGCCTGAAAAGCTACCTATATGTTTATGTTCAGTTTGAATATATGAATCTGTATAGGAGAGAGGCTTAATCCGAGGAAGGCGTTGACTTATGTTCGTGGATGTCATTGTTTACCTTAGAAGCTGCACCGAACTTGACAGGTTCATGTGGAAATGCAGGCGGTGCATGAGCAAAAGCAGCGTGGTCGCCGGCGACGTTGATCTGATAAGTGCAACGGCCACGGCTACGGCCGGGGATGGTGGAGCAAGGGTTTTTTTGAGGGCCTTGCACGGGGCCTCGGAGTGATTGCACCACCAGGTTCTTCTGCAACCATCGCTCCCCTTCTAATGGCCTCAACGCCGTTATTTGTTGGGGACTCAATATCATTATTGTTGCCAGCACAGCAAATATCTTTGTGTAATAACCCATTTGTCTAAGGTTTTCGAAAGCGGGCCTGAGTTTATTATAAGAACAGATCAGAGTACTATATGTGAATCGTGCCAAGAGATCGATCAGGAAGAAAGAAAGGAATGATGATGAAGAGGGAGAATGGGGTTGATGAATTTATATAGATGGATGTGTTTGTACGTACGACGCTGTATGTGTATGAAGTATATGAACGAATGAGGTGAGATTTGTTGAACATATATGGCCGAGTAGATGAAAAAAAGCCGCGTTTTGAAGTTTAGGGTAGAGACAAGTCTTGATCAAAGACTCAGAAATTTCCGGTTTGAACTTCAAACGAGGTAATGTATAATTTATTTGGAGTTTGGAGTTTGAAAGAGTCGTCTGTGTTGTTCATTATACTTTTAGTTTTAGGCTTGAACGAGTCTATGGAAATTGGAAGCGCATGTTTTGGTTTGGGCGAACAATATGGGACCTGGCTTTGGTCCTTTGCAAAGCCAGGTCCGCTGCATCAAAACGTCACGTCTTGATGCAGCGGACTACACAATCTGGTCCTTAAAAAAAAAAAATCAGGTCTTTTTTTTAAAAAAAAAAAAAGAAAAATTCAGGTATAGTAAAAAAATAATTTGGGTACTGAATTTTTTTTTAAGATCTTAAAAAATTATATTAGGATACTGATCGATACTAAAAAAAATACTTTAAATCTGATCAAATGAAAAAATAATTCATGATCTAAAAAAAATTATTTCAGACTCTTAAAAAAATAATTCAGGTACTGACTGCTACTAAAAATATACTTTAAAATGTTTTTTTAAAATCATAAAATAATTTTTTAAGATTATGAATTATTTTTTCAAATCAAGATCTTTTTAATATCGATCAAGATCTTAAAATATTTTTTCAAGATCTTAAAATAATTTTCTAACATCATGAAATTTTTCTACTATCTAATGCCTGCCTGATTTATTTATTTTTTTAAAAAAAAAAGACCTGAATTTTTTTTTTTTAAGGATCAGGTTGTATAGTCCGCTGCATCAAAACGTCACCGTCTTGATGCAGCGTACCTGGCTTTGCAAAGGACCAAAGCCAGGTCCAACAATATGACCTACCTACTAATTAATACTATCTGGGTTCACATTCTGTTTTGTTTTGGTCTATTTTCACTTTAGTAGAGGCCCTTCTTGCCTTCCCAAAACCTTTACTTCGGTATATCATGGCGGGCGTGGTAGTTAAACTGTTAAAAGAAAATTTATAATTAAGCTTGTTGACCGCACTTTTGGGTTTTAAAAATGTTTATTTACGTAAATCGAGATAAAACTCATTTTACATACTTATATCATATGCTGTAAAAATTACAATTAGAAATCTTATTTTAAAGGCTCCAATTGCTATTTGAAACAAGCATATTCTCTTGAGAGACAAGGAAGAAGCAGAAAAATGAATTTGCTCAATTATGGTCACAAAATTAAAACGTTTATTTTAAGGCATTCACTTGAAAATATTGATTACAATGCTAACCTTTAACATTTTTTTTCATTCTTTTAAGGGATTTTAACTTCTCATATTGCATGAGAAGAAGAAGATTATATAATGCTAATTATATATATATATGGGACCCCCACCATTTATGTATAATGCTAATTATATATATATACACTTCTCCACATTTCATAGGTGTGTGACGATAGTGTTTTTCCCTTCTTTTAAATATATGCATTTTTATGTAATTCAGCAATAAATTAAAATAAGCTTTTTCAAGGAATTAAAAAGAAATTGTCAACCGCAGGCTCTTTCTTAAATATTGAGATGAGCACTTTCCAAATAAAAGCTATTCCTTTTTCACAATGTTTTTTGTTGAAACTATTTGTTTTTTTTAAAAAAAAATTGTGCATTATACAGAATTAAAAAATAATTATTTATAACTAGTGGATAATATTGACTAAATGAGTTAAGTAGTGATTATCGCCCGTAAATAATAATGTCAGGGTAATATGCACCACCCATAGCTAGTTTACAAATAACTTGGCCTCTCTCCACTTTAATTTTTATTTTTAAATTTCAAATTGTTCAAATAATGTTTTACTAACAATTAAGATTCATTTAATTCTTTACTTTCTTATAATATTTTTAATAAATCTAATCTCTTTTTTGTTGGGTTCGTTTACTCAGCCGGATTGACAAAACACAACAAAAGTGTCGCTCCTGGAGTCCTGGTCATACGAATCAAGTAAAACCCCCATTTTTTTTTGAAGTGAAATCAGATGCAAGAACAGGATTGAAGATCATTATTGCTATTTTGATAAATCATATCCCCACACGCTTGAAGCAAACGCCTGAAAAACTTCTCTAAATGAAAACATCGATACATAAAACCGAGTCGTCATGCATACAATTGAAGAGAGTCTAGCACAAAAAGTCAAAAAGCAAAAAACCAACGTTAGAGTCCACATGCAATTTTCTGAATATACAAGATATGCAAGACGACACCAAATACATATCGCAATAGCTCATTCCTCTCACAATCCAAACTCTGGTTATTCAACAAACAACTCAAATGCGATGCAAATGAAATAGACTCATGGAAAAGCTTGCCTACTCTATGCAAATTAAAACAAACCCCCAAAAAAAAAGCAGGGTGCAGGGATTTAAGTGGGAAAAAAGAAACTCTGCATATAATTCAAGACCCTATTTTCTGCTGTATTGAGCGGAAACAATCTATAATTACTGTACACTTGCAATGAGTCTCGGAATCCTGGTTCGCTGTAGTACAATGTACCTCCCTCCTAGTACCAGAGCACTAGCGTTGATTTCCCCGCTTCCATCTGCAAAATATAACCAGCCGTCACCCAACTTACGAGCGTGAAAAATTAGGGACATTCGTACTAGAGCTATTATCTAGTCCTGGGAATTCAACATTTCCCCTATGCTTGCCCATTGAATGTGAATAAGCAGTTTGTACAGACCTTCCTCATAAAGTACAGCCTGAAATATCAGGTTGATCTATTTCTCTGATCCCAATCTTACGCAGTTGTTGCAGGTGATCAACTATTTCTCGTAATAACTCAAGTCCTTCCTCTCTGTTGCTCAGTATGCTGATAGTGTGCGCAAGGAAACGTTGTTCCGCCTCAAGAACTCGCAACCTGCCAATCACACCACACTCTAGCTTGCCATTTTCCTCGCATACTGGAGGTTTATCAGATGAAGAAACAGAATCTTGCATTGGTTGATTATCGACAAATTTCCCAAAATTTTCTTGAGATTCAGAATTTATGCTATTGTCAGTTGGTTGATGGACATTTAAGAAACCATACACTTGCTTCTCCAGCTTCATCAACTCCTTTAAAATATATAATCTTTCATTATCAGGCTCCAATTGTGGATTTTTCACAGGATCAATATTCTTTTCCTCCAAAGCAATGTTTAGCTCTTCAGCTTTGTCAGAGCTACAATGGATGCTTTCACTGTTTTCCGCACGAGAAGATTGGGGCTGATCCAAACCAATATCTTTCACCTTCATATCAGAGCTTGTTTGTGTCAAGTGCTCCAACATTGACTCATCAGGATATTTCTTCCTAAAATACTCAAGCTCCGCTTCCAAGTCCTCCAGCTCTCTCTCCTTCTCAGCAAGAAGGCTGTTAGCTTTTTGCAAAGCTTCTGTCTCATACTCTGACTGCTCTTCCATCATCCTTAGGTATTGCAAAGCTTCCATATGCAGCGTCGCTTTTTCTTCCTGTAGCCTAGTTATCATGGCTAATGCTTGATTTGCAGCAACTGCAGAAGCATTTCTTTCTTCCTCCAGCTCTTTATACAGAACACTCATAAGTTTCCTGTCAAGATCAACTTGCCTTTTTAATCTGTCAACGACACTTTCACCTTCAATTTCACTGACAATGCTTCCATCCAGGGACAGACCAGACTCATTTCTCTCGAGTGAGACCCTCCTTTGAAGTATCTGGATTCCAGCAGAGTTTGATGCATCAGAAGTCTTTGCTTCATCACTATTTATAGACAATCTAGGACTCAAATCATTTACTGATGGGTCAGTGCCTCGAGCAGCTGATAGTTGTGACAACAATATCTTTAAATCTTCACTAATTCTTGAAGAATCCTTCCCAAGCCATTGCTCTGCAAGCATTCCAGATAACTGCCTTCCTCTATTACTTACAGCTAGTTTATAAGCATCACCAAGATCCAGTAAATTGGGATATTGCTGACCATTCTCGCCTAAAACAAAACCTGCTTCAGATGTTGTTCGCTTAATGTCTGGCTTAATGATTTCATCATCCCCAGTGGTAGAGGTAGACCGTTGCTCAGATGTCAGTCCCACCTTACAAGTTGTCCAATCATCACCTATTCAAACGGTAGTTTCCATCAATTTAGGTAAGGTTTGCTGGTTAAAAAATGATCACCTGATGACTGATTATAACTCATGTAAGACCTTATTGGAACTCGAGAAAAACCTGATTCTAACAAGGCCTTTGATTGCATTGTTTTGTTAGAAACTTAAAAGGTCCTTTGTTTAATTACTCCTCTATTGTTGAGACAAAAATTTATAAGAGTGTCAGTCCATGTAGGTGGAACAGCTTACTTATGAACATTTTCATTAAAACAGTGACATTTTTCTTCATTCATACAGAAAAAGAATCCAAATAATAGAAAACGTGGTTATTCTAGTTTTCACCAAAGCAGCTTCAACTTTTCATCAACTAAAACTAATATCAATATTCTAGTTTTGTTTCCGCACGCTCGAGGAGCATTGCAGGGTAGACAAAGAGAACTAAAATAAAACTTACAGGTTTCTTTTGATGATTCTACGGTGGTTGCTGCTGCAGATTTACTTCCATGAATATCTGTATATTCTGAATGCATCATGGTCGGCTCTGATTCCATAGATGGCTTACGCGGAGAAGCTGAGCCTATGGGTTTTTCTGAGGCCAAATCCTCATCTAAGTGAATAACACGAGGCTCCCTCTGTACACACTGAACATCGATATCTTCCTTGGTATCATGTGTTTCTCGAACCGGGGTGCTTATGACATCATCATCATCAGATAAACCAACTTCAGACTCACTATCAGAAGTGATCTTCAGTTCTGTGTACCCAACGTGAGACAAAGGATCAATCTGACTAATTCTTCTCCGATGAGTTGTTCTCACTGATAAAGGCGGTTTTGATGTCCTCTTCTCATGAAAATTCGTTCCAACATCACCTGATGATGATGGAATATCAAATTCAGTAGCCTCAGACCCGGCTGACTCGGTCAATACTAACCTTGGATCATTGCCCCCAGAGACCATTGGCTCATCACAACAAGAGCAATGTTTCGTTGTTGAAAGAGATATCTTATGGTCATCCAATAACGGATCCTGGTCATATGGAGTCTTAGACCCCTCCCCCAATTTTCCTAACAATAACCGGTAATTTTCAGAATTGGTTTTATTGACGTTGGCAAAGGAGAAGAGACAATCTTCACACATCCCATGAACATTCACAAGCTTGTCGTGCGCACGACAAAGAATTACTGTAGAGATCTCCAGCTTATGACCACTGCAAATCAAGTCCCAATAGTATCCTTTTTTCTCTTTGCCTAGCGCATGATCAAGCCTCGAGCATAAAAGACATGGTATTTGCAATTTACAGCGGTAAGCGAATTTCGTGATGATGAAGGAAAAGAGAGCATCAACGAACAAGAAAGAGATCAGTAACCATTCAAGCAGAGCTGAAGCCAAGGCTGCAGTAACGCCCGCGGAAAGGTTGTGTGAATTAGCAGATGAGATCCCCGCGGCAGCCATTGTTGAGTCAACTCAGGTGATTCCAAATGGAGAAACCGACTTGAAATGGGCCAAACCGCAATGTTCGCGATATGGTATCGTTCAAGGCAAAAAGGAAAAATGCTGGGAAAAAAGAACAGAATTAGAAGCACTACTTGCTGTTCCGCCTAAGAATCAAAAAACAATATCGGGTGTGTCATGGAGAAAGTGCTCGAACAAGATCAAACATCTCAATCTAAATAGTAAATACCCGCCCGAAGACTTTTTTCCTTTAGGATTCGGATGACATAAACTGGATGCAAAATTAGAAATGAATCAAATACAGTTTCGGATGCAAATTAAATATACAGGAAATCTTGAAGTGCTAAAAATACCAATATCATCAGCTGTAGTCAGTTTAAGCAGAAGAAACATATTCAAAAATAGAAACTCGCAAGTATTATTACGCAGAATCAGTTAAGCCATTAGATAGAAAAAAATTATGTTACTGGAAGCCTAAGCAATCAGCAATCAAGATATTAGAAAACACAGCCCAATCATGTATGATCAGAAAAAGATGCGATACCTTCTCAGGTGAAAAAAATGAATGCTGGGAGTGAGAGAGCTCAATCAAACAGAACCATCCAAAAACGATTGAAAGAAGAAGAAGTGATGAGCAGAGAGGGTGGGAGGTGAGTGATGCACGCGAAGTAAATCAAAGGCCCAACCCAAAAAAAGGTAGAAGCTTTCCAACGGGAACGAACGCGGCAATTGTATTTTCCTATTGGCAGCGATCAACTTTTGTCAAATGAAAGAAAGAAACCGACAAACGGCAGAAAGTCAGTTGCTGATAAGTGACAGAGCAAAGACCTCATGCAATACCGAAAATACCCCTAATATAAGAAGAAATGGAGAAAAAGAGAAGAATTTGGTGGAGAAATCTGAACCGGCCAATGAGTGAACAGGTTCATAGTGTGGAAATAGAGACGAGCATTGCAATGCAAGGAATGAATAAGAGAAACAATGGAGTGGTCGGTTGGAAATCTTCGAATGCTGTAAGGGTATGGTCGGCTGCAGTATAAAGGAGGCCGGATGGGTGATGAGCGTGGCGGCACGTTGCTCAAGACGTGGTGGTTGACGTTTGAGTTAGTAATAGAAGTAACTTAACACAAGAAAGGATAAAACATTTCTCATATATTTATTTATATACTATAAATCATATTAAGATTGGTAATACAAAAACAATTTCAATGCCATGTCATCTTTTGTGATTAATCTAACCATTAATCTAAGTAAGTATGAGATTGGTAATACAAATCACCCCTTGCCATCTATTTCAATGCCATGTCATCTTTTGTGATAGAGGTTATCTATACATAATACAAAATTTAAAGAAATCGTGTATAGTTTGGCCTATAATTATATCTAAATGCAATTAAGTGTTCAAGAATACCTTATCATAAATTGGTGTTGAAAGTTGGTGTATCAACTCTGTTAATAAGAAATATTGACCAGGTAACATGGTTGTACAACAATACAGGACTACAGATAACAGTATAACACAACTTGGGAAGAATGGCGTTAAGGCAAAGGCATTGAATGACATAAGCGTCGGCGAAAAGATTTTGATATATAGAATGGATTTCATCTGAATCTAAATTGTCTTTCAATATAACAAGAAGGTAATTTCCCATCATAATTTCATTTGCAATAACGATAAACAAAAGCCAAAGTGAATCAATGTGTAATGTAAGTCTCTACTTATCGAGCGCCGTTTTTTCACATGGGTAATTATATATTGTACTATTGAGGGTTAAGACTTTCAATAGGTTGAAATTACTTATATTGAATGAGTTCAGTAAATATAGTAGTACAACAACAAATATGGTTTATTGAGGAGTATTTCAAAAACTTTTATTATATTAATGATGAAGTCAGTCTTGCTTATCGCCATAAGATTATGTAACATGTATTATGTAAATGATGAAATGGTGAAATAATAACATTCTAATATTTGTTATTCATTTTATCCCATTTACAATTTTAACATATCTGCGTAATACATGGGTCATATGTCTTATTATAAGTTCAAAGCTCCCCATGGCTAGTCGTTTCCTCTGGTTAGTTAACTTTAGTAGTCACAAGAGCAAGACGCAATTCGCTTAAGCAGGAGAGTTTTGTGCTTTAGATGGATGCTTGCATTCTACCTTACTCTTATAGGCACATCTAGATAGTTCCATTTGCTTAATGGCATTGCACTATTTAAAAAGGCCAGAAATAAAAAGGAATGAATATTTGAAATTGAAACCCACCCCTGTCTTTAGTGGGCCTGTGCAGTTGATTCAATTCAAGGTTGTGTGGATGATTGATGGTTGGTGCATTGAAATCATATCATTGGTCACTCATCAATCATAATGCACTCTTTTTTGGCAGTCCGTGTTTCTTTAGCATTTTTTCCCCCCCTTCTTTTAACAAACTACATAAAAATTTCCCTTTTTATATATATAAAAATTTTAAGAAAGAGGTTGGGCTCACTCATGATCTAAAGATAGAGAGCAAAATCTCTCTTTCTTCTAGGTGATACCAATGTTGGGTAGGGCGAGCCGTCTATTACCCTAAGACGTTTTACCTAGACAGTCATCTATTACCTTCAGGCGTTTATCTAAACACCTAGAAGTTATGATACCTCCCACAACACTTGACCAACTCCAGGATCAAACACTGTCCCTTTGATAAGAATGTCCAACCCTTTGTATAAGTTGAATCCAAGTGAGAGGTTAAAGATTTCCTTTTTTTTTTATAAAAAATTTTAAGAAAGGGGTTGGGTTCACCCATAATCAAGAGGAAAAAATATTACCCTTCCTTGTTAGGCATATCGTTGCTGAAGAGATCCCCGCCGTCTTGACCAACTCCAGGATCGAACCCCCTCCCTTTGGTGAGAGTGTCCGACCGACCGACTCTTTTGCCAGTTGAGCCCAAGGACGAGGGGTAAAAGTTTTTTTTTTTTTTATAATAAAAAGTTTTGGAGGGGTTCGAATCAAGATCCCCAACGTCTCGATGAAGACTTCTCGAGTGATACGAGATCCCTACCAAAGGAGTCCTGGTGAAAGTGTCCATCGAACCACGACCGACGCGCCTAATCCTGGATCCCTTACCATCTATGCCAACTCATTGGTAAAAGATTTTCTTTTTAAACACACAAACAAAGCTACATAAAGCTAAGCGATCAAGGCTACTAGGATTCATACAAATTGAATGGGCCTTAGTCCCGGTCCAAAAACATAGGAACCTTTTTTTTTTTTTTTTTGGTAAAGGTGGGGCTTTCGCCTTATATATTAATTGAAGCAACAAGGGGTACTGGACCCATACAATCATCTAGAAACAAAGCCCGCAGGTTATCCAGACAATAATGCAAAGTAGAGGAAAAAGAAATTCCCTCCTTGGCCAATGAATCTGCCAACCGATTAATGGTTCTTGGGATATATTTTAGAGTAATCTCCCAATCCCTGGATAGGAATTGTCTAATCTGAAGATGGACTAAGCTAGCGGTGTCCTGATCCTGGGCATACAGCAGATTATCTATCAGCAATTTTGAGTCTGATTCAATCTGGATCCTTCTGAAGCCTTCTTCCCAAGCTGTTCTGATCCCTAGTAGCATACCCCATTCCTCTGCCTCGTATACATCACAGGAGCCCAGTTCATGAGAAAAGCCCACTATCCATTCTCCTTTTTCATTTCTGATCACCCCTCCACAGCCAGCTCTATGATTAGTTGATGTCATTGCACCATCTATATTTAACTTGACCCATCCTGGAGGGGGGAATTCCCACTTTGGGGCTGATTGGGAGATTGACGGGGGAGTTTGACGGTCAACATCAGCCAGCTCACATAAGAGCTTCCAAGATCTAGTGATTACAACTGCCGGATTATGACCAAAAATAAATTGGGGCGGTATTGATTTCTGGACAGGCAAGGAGCCGGACTTGTCACTTTAAATGCCTAAGACATAAATGGACACATAGATAAGGTAAATTGTACCCTAGTGCTGCAAATTTAAGATCAAATGCATACCATAATGTTTCATAAAAAATCACAAGCGCAAATATTACTTGAAAGATCTTCCAAGTACTATTTGTGCTTGTGATTTTTCCAAAAAAAAAAAATCAGCTTAATAGAAAATACTTTAGGTGCTAGATGCACCTTCACTCAAAGAAAGAACTTTTTGAGAGTTCATAATGAGATTTAAATTGCTCCTAAAAATAATTTTATGGCAAAAATTTTCATGAAAAAATAAATATTTTAAGGGCAGAATTCCGCTACAAAATACTTTAGGATGCATCTAAAAAAATACTTCACAGGTGTTGGATACACCACAAATTACTTTTAGATACTATATGCGTCTGAAGAAAATACTCCAGCTATTATATTAGGCGCTTTTTAACCCTTTTAAAATATCTTTTGCCATTATCCTTTAAACAATTTAAAACGTGTCGTATTTCCCATTATCATTCGTTATATTCTCACCTTATACAATTTTATTTATCCAGTGAATTTTACAATTTTAATTCAAAACTAAGGTTTAAGTCAGATATTCATAAGACCGTAAATCATACCATTTTTGTTTTTCAAAATCGATATAATAGGCTAAAGTATAATTTTAGTTCTTTAAGTTTTACATGAGGTATACTTTTGGTCCCAAACTTTAAAAAAGTATACTTTTAATCTTTTAAGTTTTATATAGGTATACTTTTGATCCATATCTTTATAAAATATACTTTTAGTCTTATATTTTTTATACCGTTAATGTTGCTGACAGAAAATTTTGACGCAACAAATTTAAGTGATAGTTGTGTAGCTGATAAAGTATATTTAAGTTTTAATTTTTTAATATAATATATTTAGATGACTAAACTACAATAAACGACAAATGAAATCAAGGTGTTGATTTAAATAATTAAAGAAATATATTTAGATTGTAAATCTAAAATTATTTAATACAATGGAAGTTTACATAGTCATCACTTAAGTCAGTTGCGACAACGTTTTTCATTAACAATATTAACATTGTTATAAATATACGACCAAAAATATATTTTATAAGGTTAAGAAACCAAAAATATACCTTATGTAAATTTAAAGGGTTAAAAGTATACTTTAACCAATGTAATATGAAAAAAAAGCTTATAAAAATACCAAAAAATATAAAAAATTGCATCATTAAATATGAGATGGTTTTTATATGTATATTGACAGAGATACATATACCGACGAATAAATATTGGTATTGATTTCAATGTCTGATATGAATTTCAATTTAAATAACAGACCGTGAGGCCATTGTAAAGTAAACGTGATAATTAACTGGAGAGTTATCAAGGTAGTGGTGTTTTTTTTTTTTTTTTTTAAAAAAAGCCTACTTGGGTTTGGGTCAGAAGAGAAAAAAACTGGAAATAGGGCAAAACAGTAATTACCGAAAACCGGAAAAAGGAGAGGCCGATCTCCTTTGACCTAAATACCCTCTTTTTCTTCTCATCGCCAATTCTGTGTGGCGGTATTTCCATTGACAACCCTCACAGTTGCTCCCTCTTCTGCCCTTCTATTTCCCAATCTTCCTCTCTTCTCCTTACCCTTCTTCCCCTAATTCCGATTTTCTCCAATTCCCCGCCAACTTTCTTCAACTTCTTTTCAAAATTCTCCTCCTTGTTCTGCCTCCTTCCCCTCCGATCACAAAACCCTTGCCCTTTGCTCGGTCCACATCTAAATGCTCCGACCCCTTGATTTTACAAGTTCCGAGCATTGTCCAGTTCCCGTCTCTATATTTCAGACCCTAACACGCTAGTACGGTTTTTTTTTTTTTTTTTTTTGGCTTGGCCTGGCATCGGAGATAGGATCCCGCTTTCAACCCCTTGAGTTGAGATTTTTCAGGTAATTTTGTGAGATTCTTTTTTTGGAAAAATTATTATCTTGTTGTTGTGTATCTTTATGCTTTTGCATACTATCCATGCTCATGGAGCTGAACAATCACTTAAATTCGGCTTTGATTGGAGTTTTTTTATTTTTTTTTTTTTTAAAAAAAATGAAAGATTGTTGTTTTTGTTAGTTTCTTTATCCTTAGTAGGGCTGCACGTGCAGGTTGGGCGGGTTTCGATTCCAGGTTACGTCCTGGCTAGGTTGAAGTGTTTTTTTAGTGGGTTGGGCTACAATTTGTTATATTTTGAAACTTGAGGAAAGTGGTGTTTTTGTTTTCTCATATGACTAATGTATTACCTCACTAGTGTTTATTAGAGTCTCAAGTTAAGCGCAGTGCATACTTTTGGATTTCAATGGTGATTTAAATTTCTCGTGCCTGTTATTTCTTCTCTTCAAACAAAAGCTGACAATTTAAAGAATGTAGTCCCGGAATTTGTTCTTGCACATTGATTTTCTTTTTTCTTTGGTCATGGTCATAAATTAATGGTAATCCAAGTGGAATGCTGGTGGATATTGGTTCTACATTCTCAAACTACTCATTTGTAATAACCAACACTGTACATGCAATTTGAAGTAGGTCTGATTGTCTTAGATTTCAATATGCATGCCTGCCATGCTCTAGTCGAACTACACATTTGTAATCAACAAACACTGTGCATGCAATTTGAAGTAGGTCTGATTGTCTTAGATATCAATATGCATGCCTGCCATGCTCTAGTTGTACAGAACCGTCACTGTATGTTATTATTTACTGGAGCTTTTTCTGTAATTAATGGAAGGAAGGGAGATGAAAAACTGCAGAGAAATAATTATCTTGTTTGGCGTTTTTCTCTCTCAAGGGGCTATTGCTATCACCTTTTTTTTTTTTTTTTTTTTTTTGGTTTCCTGTTTAACTTCATTGGGACATGTACTGTGTGTGACAAACGGTGAGCAGAACAAAGTGTGAATGTTATTTTGTTTTACTTAACTGATGATTTTAGGGGGTCCTTGCAGCAGGTGTTCCAAGCACTGAGCAGATTTTTTACGAGTTAACTGAGCCATAGTTGCTGTTGGTCCATTTGATGTCTTCGATGGCTAATCATGATCTGATACTAGGACAAAGTCACAATTTAGCCCTTGGTCATGATCAGCAATTGGTGATGAGCCACAATCATAACTTGGACCTTAGCCAAAACCACGATTTAGGTCTGGGACAAACCCATGAGCATCATTTGGGTCTGGGACAAGCCCATGATCATGAGCTTGGCTTGGGACATCCCAATGACCATGAATTGGGTTTGGGACAGGACCATGATCAAGAAGGTGGTGATGATCACAATTATGGGCATGAGAATGAGTTATCCATGGATCGAAAGCCTGAGCATGATGACCATGAGCTAGCACTATCTGAGAACAATGAGTTGACTGTTTCAGAGAACCAAGAACTTGATGAAAATCTAGACCTTGCTATTGTCCAGCACCCAGAAATGGGGATTGATTCTTCCCAAGATATGGGTGATCCACAGTCCCAACTAGTAGTTGTTACAACGCCAATTCAGGCACGCACACTTACTATTGGTCCTAATTTTGAATTATCAGTGGGGCAAGAATTTCCTGATGTCAAGAGTTGCCGCAGGGCATTGAGGGATACAGCCATTGCTCTTCACTTTGAGATGCAGACTATAAAATCTGACAAGACACGCTTCACTGCTAAATGTGCAAGTGAAGGATGTCCCTGGCGCATTCATGCAGCAAAGCTCCCGGGAGTTCCAACTTTTACTATTAGGACAATTCATGAGAGTCATACATGTGGAGGGATTCATCATCTTGGTCATCAGCAAGCCTCTGTTCAGTGGGTTGCAAACTCTGTGGAGCAAAGGCTGAAAGAGAACCCTAACTGCAAGCCAAAGGAGATACTGGAAGAGATTCACCGGGTTCATGGTATCACTTTATCATACAAGCAAGCATGGAGAGGCAAGGAGCGCATCATGGCTGCAATGCGCGGATCATTTGAAGAGGGATACCGCTTGCTTCCTCAATACTGTGAACAGCTGAAACGGACAAACCCGGGTAGCATAGCATCTGTTTATGGAAACCCAACAGATAACTGCTTTCAGCGCCTCTTCATCTCCTTCCAAGCATCTATATATGGTTTTCTAAATGCTTGTAGACCACTCTTGGGGCTTGATAGGACATATTTGAAGAGCAAGTATCTTGGTACTTTACTTCTTGCGACAGGTTTTGATGGTGATGGGGCTCTGTTTCCTCTGGCATTTGGTGTCGTTGACGAGGAGAATGATGATAACTGGATGTGGTTTCTGTCGGAACTTCATAACCTGCTTGAGATTAACACAGAAAACATGCCGAGGCTTACAATTTTGTCTGACAGGCAGAAAGGAATTGTGGACGGAGTGGAAGCAAATTTCCCTACTGCTTTCCATGGATTTTGCATGCGTCACCTGAGCGACAGCTTCCGCAAGGAGTTTAATAACACAATGCTTGTCAATTTTCTATGGGAAGCAGCTCATGCTCTTACAGTCATTGAATTTGAAGCCAAGGTTTTAGAGATTGAAGAGATATCACAGGATGCTGCTTATTGGATTCGAAGAATTCCTCCTCGCTTATGGGCGACAGCTTATTTTGAAGGGCAGAGGTTCGGTCACTTGACAGCAAACATAGTGGAGTCTTTAAATAATTGGATATTGGAAGCATCTGGGCTTCCCATAATTCAGATGATGGAATGCATCAGAAGGCAGCTAATGACTTGGTTTAACGAGCGACGAGAGACGAGCATGCAGTGGACATCCATACTGGTACCTTCTGCTGAGAGGCGAGTTGCAGAGGCACTGGAGCGGGCACGCACTTATCAGGTGCTTCGTGCTAATGAAGCAGAATTTGAAGTGATATCCCATGAAGGCACCAACATCGTGGACATTCGGAACCGGTGCTGTCTGTGCCGTGGGTGGCAGCTGTATGGGCTGCCATGCGCACATGCAGTGGCGGCGCTTCTGTCATGCAGACAGAATGTGCACAGGTTCACCGAAAGCTGTTTCACTGTGGCGACTTACAGGAAGACCTACTCACAGACCATACATCCAATTCCTGATAAATCACTGTGGAAAGAGTTATCAGATGCGGATCCCAATGCGGTCGAGGCTGCTGAAATGATCATAAACCCGCCAAAATCACTTCGTCCTCCTGGACGACCCAGGAAGAAGCGGGTTCGGGCGGAGGACCGTGGACGGGTAAAGCGGGTGGTGCACTGTAGTCGTTGCAATCAAACTGGTCACTTCAGAACCACTTGTGCCGCTCCCAACTAACTAACGGTGGCCGTGAAGCGGTTCCTACTGCTCTTTATTTATCAGTAGCCTTTCGATAGCTCAGACTGTCCATCAGCTAAATGTGAATGAATTTGAGGTAGCTGCTTTAATGTGAATAATAATAGTATACTCTCAGATCATTGGTGACGCATTTATGTCGTGGCCTTTTATTTCTGCTTCATTCCATCATACAAATAATGTTCCTTTAGATTTTTGCACTGCGCTCATGGATTTTTTTTTTACGGGAGTCAAATGAAAGGGCGCGCGCGCACATATTAGTAAACAAAAGTCACCAACACACATTCTCCCACAATTACATGCAAGTTATTCGAGCAAAAAAAAATTAGCACAAGTGTTTGTTTGCTTTTCTGAAAATGTACTTATTAAGTACTCTCCCTAGTCCCTACTATAAAACCTAATTCTTAATTCAATTCTTCATTAAAGTGCATCTTGTATTAACAGCTGGAAATATTTTGTGATTCTCCCTAGTCCCTACTATAAAACCTAATTCTTAATTCAATTCTTCATTAAAGTGCATCTTGTATTAACAGCTGGAAATATTTTGTGATTTCTTATAAGAAATGCTTTTAATTTCTTTCCAACAAAATTGGTAGTGGGGAGCATTTCCTCATTTTTCTATGTAAAAATACAATTTGAAAAACACTTTGCATTTGTTTTGCCAACAAGGCTTTCATACGAGGGGACAACTTCTTTAAAAAAAAAAGGCGATAGGATCCCTTAGTTTTGTAAAATATGTTTTCAATCCTCTAGTTCTAACATTATTAATTTTATTAAAAAAATTGGTCAAATAATATTTTGATTGAATCGTTCTTGTTTTTTAAAATTAAATTTAATATCTTTTTTTTTTTCTTTCATCCAAAGATGTCAGGCTTCCGCCCGCACTAATCCGAACCACCCGGCCGCAAGACCTGCAGTTATAGTAGGTGAGTCTTTCAAATTTTTTCAGATTCACAAGCGCCAACTCGGCACTCGCTTAAACGACACGTTCGCCACCACTCGCGCAACCCCTTTAGTTAAATTTAATATCTTTAACTTTTGAGAATTCTTTGCCAATCTTTAAAATTATGAATATAAACATTTGCTTTTAAAGAGTAATAAAGTTAAGATTTGAAGGCTAAAAAGACAATTCATAAACTTCGAACATCAAAGTGTAACTTTTATGCAAAGTTCGAGGAACAGATATTCATTTTCTTCATTATAGTAATAATTAAAAGAATACATCAAATGCCATTTCGCGTGACGCTAATGGCAGATTGCGGCGCCCAGCTTAGAACCCATAGTTTGGGCCATACACAGAGCCATAGCCTCCGGCATGTGATGGGTTAGATGGTGGAGGAGCGGCGGCGTAAGAATTGAAAGCTTGGTCGGTACCAGAGTCGCCAGCCTGTGGCTGCGATGGGCCAGCTTCCGCCATAAAGCTCTGCACAACAAAATTCAGATTGATTTCAGAATTACATGCAATGGCGATGAACTGATTAATGTACAAAACAATATTCATGCACGGAAATCATATAGACCAGGCGATAAGCACGAAGAGAAAAATATAAAATCACGGGATTTGCCTATAAATTTTTATTAGAATTACAACGAGTTTCAAATTTTCATCACCTTCTTCAGTTTAACGGAAAAAATATTCTAATAAAATTGAATTTAAACTTGATCCTCATTTTCACTTCTCCCATACTCCCCTTAGCTTGCCAACTCTAATAGTAGTAGCCCTTAACTGTCGTCCGTTCCACCTTTTCCAGGGATGAACGGAAAATTCACACGTTTATTTTTTTGGCACGTAATTTCAGTTGTCCCAATTTTTTTCCTTACTCCAAACTCAAGATGAAGTTCGTGTTTCAACAGGGAAAATACGAATATATGCATCTAGGAGCAAAAGGATTTGTTAGGTTCTCGAATAAACCCTGCTCAAGGCTTTTACGAGACATGAAGAATGACAGACATCAAGGATAGAATCAAGATCACCTGCATCAACTGCTGAGCAGTTTGGACTTGAGAAGCTGTTCCACTGATTTCAACAGTCATCTCCCCAGGAACACCCCTTGTCTCTTGTATGGTAACAGTAGCCCCGCTAATTCGTCGGATGTAGCTTATACTTGCCCCAGCAGTCCCAATAACAGCATCAGCATAAGACAAAGGAATTTGCATTTGCTGGGTGATCTGACAAAACAATGAGTCAAGCAATTTATTGCTGAGAGCATAATCAAAGAGCAAGCACTCATATCTATTCTCTGCCCTTAAATATCAGCACAAACTGCGAAGCAATCAAGGACTGTATCCATTATTTGCATTTGAAAACAAGTTTTTATGGTTAATACAATACCCCCGTCTCACATCAGCACACATTACCTCACATAATAAACCTTGAGATGCAAATATAGGAGTATAAGCCACGCATTCAAATTTCATAGTGTCTGTGAGGATAACCTCAGTTACTTTATCCTCAACATTTGAAAGGGGGAGCAGGAAATACTTGTGAATTTACATTTGATAAAACTTCATGAATTGCCAGCTAGGTTCCCACAGTAGCAACAAAAAACCCAAAAAAACAAAAGTACCTGCGTGACCATGGAAGGTGCAGATTGGGTGTTTGAAGATCCACGGACACCTATAGGAGCATCTCTTCCATAGGCAGATATACCATGATGAGTCTGTTTGTCCACTGAAGGTGGCAGCCCAGCTGGCGGATAATAATTATCAAGTTGTGCAGGAGGTGGCATGTATTGATGAGTAGGCCCAAAACCAGGGCCTCCACTAACATTTGGAGGCGAAGCCCATGATTGGTGAGGTGGGAGGTGCTCCACAGGATGAGTATTTGCCCTTTGCATCTGGAAAAATAAGAAACAAGTATCATTTCTAATTTCTATTGTTTGAGATAAACCCTTCACAAATTTTAGATTGAATCACACGCTTACATTCATTTCAAAAATTGGAATTACACTGCGGTCAACAAGGAACTTCCTCAGATGGGAGGCAATTAGCTCCACTGCTTTAAGCACCCCAGTGGGATCCCCTACCACTTCAACAACCCTATCATCTTGAAGAGCAAACAGAGGCAGGTCCTCTGTAGAAGAGTACAATGAACCAATGCTTAGCAAAACGCCAAAAATCTGGAGACTGCTGAAATTTCCAGTACTATTAATTTATTTTACAAAAAGTTCAGAAAACTAAAATAAGTAACTGCTGCTTAGGAATAAAAAGACTAGAAGCAGCTCCCAAAATCATATCCCCGATTCTTTAACAGGGATGAAGGATGGATCCAAATGTCGCTGATGGATTGTGATGATCCGGACTAGGATGTCAAAAACTCACGGTTGTTTTCCTAACAGTTACAGCAGTGGCAGCGAATGCAATGACACTTCCAGACTTCCAGTGGAAAGAGAGAAAAGGTAGCAAGATGATCGGTAGGGGGACTAACACGGTTCTGTCTCGAGTGTTCCTATTGATGGCAGAGGTTGACAAGAGCTCTAGTACCAACCTCTCATCCTATGCTCAAAACTAGATCGGCATTTTTTCCAAATAAACACAACCATGAAGAACATGGAATTGAACAATTCTGAATACGGATAATGCAAAATATATAGCACTTGCGCTAAACAAACAAAATAATCTTACAATAGAAGCAAACCAAAAGAACCTGTTCCAAGAACTCTAACAATACAATTGGATGCCTCTTGAATAGATTTAACTGTTCCTCCTTGTTTCCCAATTAAACTTCCTGCTTGTGATGCAGCTACTAGTAGCCTTGTTGAAACCTTCCCACCAACACCTAAAGGAGCATGGGAAGAATCAGTCTCTAAACCATCAATAATCCGCTTATGAACTCTCAATAAGCCATCCACAGCGGGAGGAATGGACGAATCAGGTTCCTCTCTAGCAGAAACCATTACCTAATCAAGAACAATAAACAGTGATTTCAGACTATTCTTTCCATAATAATTATCCCCAACATCCATAGTGGCCAACGAATCACGAATAAAGCACAGAATGGACATACAAATATTTCTGCTTTAACCCATAGCCAGTCAACAACAGCTCTATTTACCGAACATATTGTATTCCACCTACAATCTCTGGAAGGAATTCAACCAATTCACAAGCACGGACAGGTGTTGCAGTTTTTAATATAAAAAACGATAATAAAACAGCCGATACCATCTCAACAGCTCAACGCTACTAAAAGGAGGTGTAACTTACGTTTAATTTATTATTCTTTAATCGTATTCTAACCACAACACCCTACATAAACAAAACATTTTAAACACTATACATAATGTTTTGAAAAATATGTTCAAATCAACTCCAACATTTTATATAACTCATACACAAAAATTAACAATCTTATGCATGCTATTTATGATATTTTTTATGTACGCTTGTTAAATATTGCATGAGTTGCTAGATTATATACTAGTTTTAACTAGCATAAGTATCAAATTGAAGAGTATTCGGCATAAGACCAAAATTCTCCCCCGTCTTGTAATTCTCAATTAAATGCTTTACAACACAATGTGGTCCAACCATATCTCCACCTTCCAACATACTTAATGAAAGGAATGATCAACTGCGACCAGCATAAAAACAGTTGTAATGCTCACTAGATTCAAGACCTCAATTGGGCTGCTTATCCATCAACTTATCTACACACATCAATTTCCCTCCATATCAATATATAAATTGAAATATAGAACTACTTTTAGTTCAAGTACCATTAGTAGCAACACATTGCACAATTTGGCCTCCAGCCAGTTGGAAGGGGGTGCATCTTACTTGGGAAGTAAATCCTTGTGCATATGAAGAGCCAACAACAGGGCACGATCTATGTAATGCTTTCTCAGCCTGCCACTAACGCATGCAATCACTCCAAATACCCCTAGACTTACCGAAATATACCTTACTAAGAGCATTTCAGCTATTCAAAAGTCTTAACATTTCCTTGAGCCTAACTTCTTTCCGACTATATTTTCCTTACCTTGAAGAAATGTGTCTCTTGCTGTGAGTAATTATTCCAGCAGGACAATAAGTCATTAAATGACCTCACTGATGGAACAGTGACACCCTCTTCTCATTTACATAAAGAAGTTCCACATACGTTGAAAATAAAACTAAACAACAGGATTTAGTAGTTTTTAAATTCTTTCACTCATAATAACATATAGAGAAATAAAAAGCACTTATTTATATTTGATGGTTTCACTATCTTGTTTAAGTTTCTTTTCATTGCTTGCAATCAGTGGCAAGGCATCAATCATCCATGTTCTGAATTTACCAGATCGAATGCAGAGCTTCATGATACTTTGGTACAAAATATCTACATTTTTATAAACCTTTCAGCACTTTGAAATGGTCAATGCTGATCCTTGCATCTGGATCTCTAGTTCTTCAAATTTGGGATCTTATTGATGATTGAGTTGTTGCCTTAAAATTGGTCCACAGAACCTGCACAGATTCATTTTGTTAGAATTAATTCATTTTTAATGATTTTTTTGCCTATTACTCATCTTTTCTAGATCTTCTTCCTCTTCTTCCTTTTGCTTTGATCACTGAGCATAAATAAGGTCATCCTTTAAATCATGAGCCATCTGTACATGATTGATAAGGAAGATGTAGAATTGTAGAAGAAATTGGGAGAAACAGAGAAAGAGAAGTTGCAGAACTTCTGTATACTCGGCCAATTCCTTCATTCATCATACACTCATTCATACACATGCCCTTCATTAGACTAACAGCCATATATAGTATAGTACTAGGCTTAGACTCTCAAGGCCCATTAACTAAGTCCAACTGATCAAAACAGAACAGCTATAACTAACTGACCCAATGACTACTTCCTAACTAACAACAACTAACAGAATATAACAACAATTAACTAACTCCCAACTACTTACGGCCTCATAGAAGATATTGTGCCATTATTATTTCCCTAATTACCTACTTAGTGTAATATTTTTACCTTTTTCACAGTCTATAGATCAATGATTTTTCTTAATTCTTTAATAGTTGAAATAAACCTCCAATTACTGTATAAGGGCACAGTAAAATACCATGAATAACTACTAAAGGAAAGACAGCCACCATCTCTTCTCCTCCTTGACATCTTTGCCAGGCACATACAAATACTGGATATTTACTATTGCCATGAACTATTCCCGTATGTTAAACATATATTTCAATTCGTCAACAGAGCCTCACCCCTTATACTTTTGGCTCTTCTCCAAGCTTTCCAATGTAACTTCGTCAGCAGTTTGACGCACAGACTAATTAGAATAATACTTCAATTAATTACATACATAACATTATCTTCCAAAGGAGATACACTTCGTTAAAATACTCTGCTTTTAAGAACTCCACTTATTTAATAACCGAAAACACTATAAATAAGACATACGTATAATTCTGTATTGCAACATAACTTAAGCATCTCAAAGCCTAAAAACCTCTGAAAATTCAGAGAGCATTCAACGATTATCTCTACTCACTAAGAAACTCATCCGGAAATGTCTAGAAGCTAACTTAAGAGAAAATTAGCAAAGTACAAGTAAAAAATTCCATTATAATAGCAACCGCATATAGAAATGATAACAAAACCCCACAATCAAAAGTAAAAGTATTTCAAGAATGAAATTAATTTTCATTTTCATTTAAAAAACTGTCACATTTAAACAATCCAGACAACTCAAAGAGACTGAGTTGATAAATTTACTGGAGATAATCACATGAAAATATTAAATAAACTTACAGCCCTTTCTGAAGTCCCTGGAGGACCATCAAGAATTTTAATGCGAGCTCGAGTCTCCTCTACAATTTTTTTGATAAACTCTCCTTTGCGTCCAATTATGCCACCAACCTTCTGGGCAGGAACCAACACCCGGAAGACACTCTCCCCAGGCCATCCTGGCCATTTCTTCTCACCACTTCCAGCGACTGGCTCCTCAACGTGCCCCTCTCTTTGTTCATGATCTGAATTCCCAGTTGGTTGCTCAGCATCAGATTCACCTAAATTTTGATCAACTTCAGCCATAGGAGTGCGACTGGTTTACTAGAAGGAAGTACGCGAGTATATTAGAAATTGGGGAAAGACTTGACTGAGATGAGTGGCAGAACAATCATATGCACTCCAAGCATGGCTAGATCGCTGAACTACAAAAGCAACTGATGTTTACATCACGTTATAATTTTAAATCAATAACTATAGTCTTCTTTGAACATGTGGCAAAGACTTGACTGGGATAGGTGGCAGAACAATCATATGCACACCAAGCATGGCTAGATCGCTGAACTACAAAAGCAACTGATTCCCACATCAAGTGCTCATTTTAAATAAATAACGGAAGAAATACTCCCAAAACTGAAATCCCCCATTATTTAATATGCTAAAAGAACTAACTAAGACAGCAATATAGGACAAACCCGAGAGCAAAATGAGAAAGGGAGTGCAATAATTATAACACGGTAGAAGAATGGTGTGTCCAGGGAAAAAAACTGTAACCAAGGAAACACATAAAGTTCAGCTTAATTCGATCTAAATGGTTTTCCAAAGTTTTAAGTAAAGTAGTACCAAAAGTCAAATTGAAATCAAACAGTCTCTTAATAGATTAGATCGAAATAGATACAATCACAGACCTACAATCTGGAAAATTGCGCGCTGTTCAACAAGGGAACAAGTGCCAGAATATTTAAAATGTCCACCAGCTGCTTAAACTTGCCTGGGTTAAGCGAGCGCAATACAAATGAAAATTTGAAAGAAACTTTCGAGATCTAATGGCGGAATAATGGCTAAAATTCTAGGGTTTGGGGATAGGAAGGAGGAGAAGGTAAGTGAACATTAAGGTAAACTACGGATGGGGTTGGCCGGTTTAGAGCAATGTCCCACGCGATATTCTTTGGATATAGTATTATGCTTCGCACGTATTTTCTCTAACCTTATTTTTTTAACTTTTTAGGGGGCGAATGCCTCTTGGGCTCTTGTCTTCACTCTCCATTTTCAAATTGAAGTCCCGCTAATTTTTAGTTGGGCGCCAAAAATAATCCCGCTAATTTCTTAATCCTATCAGTCCACTCACCGTTCTCATTATTCATCAATGGCGGCTAATTTCATATCAAATCTGGGAATAAAAACAGGGTTTCAGTAGAGATGCAATCCATATTAGACGTGAAAATCCAAATTTGTTTGTGCTCACTACCGATGAAATCCCTGACACAGTAAGTTTTTGGGTAAAGCAGAAGAGTAGGAAATAATTGTTTATCTGCGTAGGAAGAATTGGGGAAAGTACAGTCGGCTCAAAACCAATAATCATTCTCAGTATGTGCCGCAGAGAAATAGTATGAACTGTAACAGACTAATGGGAGAACTATTTCAACGTCACCCCTTATCTCATGGGTATCCAATGAAACAATTATACATGTTCTCTCTAGTTATCTCTATAATCGCAAAGAGCGCAAAAGAATTAGAATATTAACTACAGCAGGTGCACATTATTGACAGGGTTCTATATTCATCCTTTCTTGGCGTCAGCAACAGCTGCTTCTGGTGCAGTTTTCGCGGCAGGATTAGTTGCAGGAGCCATCAAATTGTCAAACTTCTCGGATTTTCCCAGCACAATTTCAATCTAAAAGGATCGATCAGAAGTTAATTACCAACAAAATCGCGATAAAAGTAAAACAAATACAGGTGAGATGACTTAGATCCCACCTTAGCCTTGTGCATCAGACGACCTTTATTCTCGTCCTTAACGCCAACGGTAGATGTTGAAACTTCTGTTTCCATTCCATGACTAGTTAGTTAGCTACATTCATCATGTGTGTAACTCAAACATTGATAACATGCTAAGAAGAAAGAAATCTTACTCTTCTCAGTAGCGAGTCCATTATTCTTCAAGATCTCGGCAATTGTGACGACTGTCGCGATAGCTATACAGAAATATAAAAAGCTTAGTTCTAATATTCAAGCTGAATTCAAAGAATCAAAATTGTGGAAATGAAAGAAGAAAAATCAAACAGCGGAATATATTGCTCGGTTTCAGTTTCAGAATCGCCAAGAAAAACTCTTAACACCGATGATACACCAGCTATGCAACTCTTTTGATGGTGCTTATAGTCTCTTTACAAACGTACGTGGTGATACTAATGGGAAAGAGAATTTATCAGTCTTTTGCACAGAAGCATTATGATGTTGGCGTATTTTTTTTTTTAAAAAAAAGAATTAATCAATGAAAAAATCATTCAACTGGGGTGCAAGAGAACAAGTAACTCCTTTTCCGACAGCACTATTTTCAGATTAAAAGTAGATATGTGAGCGTGTGTTCTTTATATGAAAATGAATATATCCCTTGTATGGGCTACCAAAATACAATTTGTACATTACCTTTTAAAAGGCTAATATTAAAGGACAGACTAATGGAAAATAAATGTAAGATTCTGAGAAAGAAGTACCCATCCCCAATGCAGACAGCTCAACCTCATCGTGCAGCTGTATGTACCTCTGCATCAAAGAAGAACCGTTTGGTCATTATACACACGTCCAGGAAATCATCCCTTTCAAGTATGCCATTTATTTACCACAATAAAATCGCGAATCCCCCGCCCCATTGGACCCTCATTAGCCAAAAAACAAATAAAGATTTAGAGCGAGGGGAAATATATAAAACATCAAAATGCATTCGTTTCAGATCCAAGAATCGACCAAAAAAAGGGGGAATCTACAAAGTTTAACCATCAGTACTCCACAGGTTCATAAGAACGCAACAGCTGTTTCCTAAAGTTGAACCAAAATAGCCGCGGTACTCACCACATTGAAAATGTTGTTTCGCTTTCAATTCTCTATTATCAATCAGAAGCCAAGAAATGCAATTCAAAGAGTCCCGCACAAATCATTTCGAACAGCATACAAATAATGTGCCAAAAATTCAGATTTCAGAACAAGATTCCTTTTCTACAGGAAATTCAAGCCTTCGTTTCTGAGGCCATTTATGGGACCGCATTTCTTTTACAATAGACAGATCAAGATTAGATAAATCCTAAAGGGAAAGAGAAATAATGATAATAAAACAAAGATGAATGAATACCTTAGCGAGATTGACGTAAAAGAAAAGCGGCTTCTTGGTATTGGAAACTTGGATTCTGTTCCTCTTTGAGTGTTCAGTGTCTCCATTTTCAGCGACGGTCGTGACGCTTTTCTTCTCGGAGGCTTCAGCGTTTCCATTGACGGAGACAGGCGTCACGTTCTGCTTGGAAGCTTCCGTGTTTCCGTTTGCAGCATCGGTCGTCATTGTGATCGTCAAACTGTCTTATTATGTTGCTCTGATCTATATTGTACGGAATGCTCTGGAGCGGGAAAAGAAACGAAAGGCTCGATCGGTAAAGTAGGGAAAATCAGTTAGAGCCAGGTTTATATAGAACGTGACTCTTGGGATCCTAAAAGCAGTGAGAAGTGGACACGTGGTGGAGTCTAATCGCAAGTGGACGCGGTAAAGTGTATTAGCAGTTGGGATTGAACCTAGTGAAAGGCCGTGTCCGTTAGGAGGAGAGAGAAACTCTGCGTGGTGGTTATTTTTTTGATTTGATTGACGAATATAACCCTCCTTCAATGGCCTCTCGGCCCAAGCCTCCAGATAAAAAGGCCAGACCCAAAATTATGGGCCTGACCACCGAGATCGACCTCGATTTGTGTTTTCTCGCTGACAACGAGACCGAAAGGCCATACTGTTTAGTTAAAAAAAGCCCATTATTTGAAAAAAAAAAAAAAAAATACAACGACCAATCAGCTCAGAGTGCAGGATTGATAACAAAAAGGATGAATTAGATATTGAACTGATAATTAAATAAAGGATAAATAATTTTTGAAATTAACGATCGAAGATAACGTTCACAAAAAAGGATCCTGAAGATGAATGTGTGAGTGATATTCTGGTTTTATTTATAAGTCTTTTTTAACTAAATCACGTATACCTAAGAAAGGTAGTTAACTCAATGATCATTTGGTAAATTTTCAGCTTTGCTCTCATTTATGAATGTGCATTTATCAGCTTTTCATTCTCTCTCTATTTTTATTGGTACAATTAATATGCGTAGAATTGTCACAAAAAACTTGACTTATAAATAAGACTAAATTTTTAAGTTAAAAATAACTTATAAATATAAGTACTTCCTAGGTTTTTATTATAAAGACAAACTAACTTTTCTCACAAACCAATAAAAGTAGTTAAAGTCAATAAAGTTGTCATAGAATCTAAGTAATTTCCAATATTACCCCTACTGATTGCATCAAACTCTAATATTATATTAATTATTACTCTCACCTACTACCTTTATTAATTAGGAGCAAACATGGAAAAAAATAATCATTACTCATTGGGAACAAGCAAGTGCCTGATAAAAAGGACCAAATAAACTTGCTAGTTGGTACCTTATACTACATTCGATCCTAATTATAAGAACAAGTTGACTTTTTTTTGGAGAGATTAAGGAAGTTAAATAAGTTACTTAATTATATTATATGTTGTGTATTCTTAGATTATATATTAGTTTATTAGTCAAACTAATTAGTTTGGAGAAAAAAATAAAAATATTCTAAAGTAATTTAATTAACTTTCTTAATTTCTCTAAAAAATCAACTTGATCTTATAATTAGGATCGAAAGGAGTAATAAGGACAAGAGGGAGTGGTTTGCAATACTGAAAAGATTCAGCGACAACGGAGATATGGGTGTTGCTGAATCATTTGGTCGTTAGAAAAGGGGATTGTGGTTTTACGTTGACCGTAATGGATGGCTGGGAAGGAAAGAAGGGAAATGATGCGTGCACGCTGCTTTTTTATAAGGGTTAAGGAGCGTTCAGCACAATAAACTATTAATTACGAAGCGTAAAGACAATTAACTATTAAGTGGATCACCCAAGACAACAAACTTTTAAAAAGGAAAGATCCAAACAAGACAATCGCCGTTAAAAAAAGTTAACTCAGTTAGCGAAAAAGTTAACATCCAGTTATCTAAGGAAGCAAAGACAACAAACTATTATTCCAAGAAAGCGTAAAGACAAAATTTAAATTTTACTAAATTAAATAATTTTTTTCAATTGTCATTATTCAAAACTACTTGTATAAATATCTATGGACAAAAAATTACTCATTCTTCAATTTTGTCAAAATTATAATTTGCTAAAATAAACAAAAGTTTTGATTAAAAATATAATTATATGATTTAAATAAAACTAAGGTGTTTTATAGTTTATTATATATGTTAAAAAAAATATATGATTTATTTTTATTTTAGAAGAAATTTATGTGAGTTAAAAAATTCATTTAATGTTAATAAAATTTAAAAAATATGTTGACAAAATTGAAGAATGAGTAATTTTTATCCATAGATATTTATACAAATAGTTTTGAATAATGACAATTGAGAAAAAATTATTTAATTTAGTAAAAACCCAAGGTGTTTTATAGTTTATTATATATGTTAAACCAAAAAAATATATGATTTATTTTTATTTTAGAAGAAATTTATGTGAGTTAAAAAATTCATTTAATGTTAATAAAATTTAAAAAATCTAAACAAATTGTTGACAAAATTGAAAAATGAGTAATTTTTGTCCATAGATATTTATACAAGTAGTTTTGAATAATGACAATTGAGAAAAAAATTATTTAATTTAGTAAAATTTAGAATTTTGTCTTTGTTATTTCTTGGAATAATAGTTTGTTGTACGGTCTTTCGATAATAACTGGACGTTAACTTTTTGCTAACGACGTTAACTTTGTTTTAACGGTGTTGTCTTTGATTATTTCCTTTTTAAAAGTTTTGTTGTCTTGAACGGTCCACTTAATAGTTAATTGTCTTTGACACTTAATAGTTAATTGTTTGTTGGACATTTCCTTAACCCTTTTTATAACAATAATTAATTCGTGCATGTGTAGTAGTTGTGCACGGTTGTTGTGCATGCATCAGACTCTAGTTTGAGTTTTAATTTGACGTGTCGGTGGCATGGTCCAGCTATGTGAATCCCCCATTGATTTGCAGCATCTCCTTCTAACTAATATACCGTTCTGGTTCTAATTATAAGAACTAGTTGATTTTTTTGGAGAGATTAAGGAAATTAATTAAATTATTTTAAAGTATTTTTATTTTTATTTTTTTCCTTCAAACTTATTAGTTTGACTAATAAACTAATATATAATCTAAAAATATTTAACATGTGAAATAATTAAGTAATTTATTTAGTTTCTTTAATCTCTCCAAAAAAAGTTAACTTTCTCTTATAATTAAGACCGGAAGTAGTACCAACGAAGGTTTATATCAAAAAATATATACCAATGAGGGTCGGCAGAATGACATGGTGGGTTCACGCCACCAGATCACACGAATTTTGCTCTTTGTTTCGCTTTCCTTTGACACTTGTTCTGTCCACACGTGCGCGTTCCAAATTTATTTCATTCTCCTCAACTAAATGAGCTCCACCGACATGTGCCGCCACCAACAAATGAACACGCCCAACTCTTTTCAATG
The DNA here is from genome assembly GCA_019022615.1 of Acacia melanoxylon. Lineage (NCBI taxonomy): Eukaryota > Viridiplantae > Streptophyta > Magnoliopsida > Fabales > Fabaceae > Acacia > Acacia melanoxylon. Next base: position 889,556 of record JAFJYJ010000059.1, read on the forward strand.
ATTATTTGTAATGACAAAAATCTTTAGGTTGCTCGCACACGTTGCCCTGTATACAATGAATACAAGTTCTATATTGGCCGTCTGGTAGTATTTGACCATGCCTGCCACGAGATCGTCAACGCAACCTCCCTTCAAAAACTTGTAAACAGTTTGTTACTGGTACTTTGTTGTCGTCGAGCCCCCCAAACAAAAAAAGGAAGGTTTTTTGTGGGGTTGGGGGGCCATGTTAGGAACTTGGTTCCTTAATTGACGATAGAAAATTGAGAAAGCAGGTATAGTGGGATCCATGCCCTTTCAAATTTAATTATGAATGAAGTAGATCAACTTATCGTGTCCATTTGTGATTGGGCTTACATCCGAGCGGGTCGGTCTAGCTTCTGTAAAACCTATCATCTTCGGACATAATTGACCATTCATGGGCCAGGCCAGACTCTGGAGAGGACAGAAGGGACGCACCAGTAGTCGTTGGGGACCATAAAAAACTCAGAGTCGGTGCGATCACAAGAGATAAACAATGCCGAATTAGTGGACTATATGCCTCAAGCTTTTCTTAGCCATCATTGTTACATTGCATGTGTCATTTGTGTCGTACTCAAGGGACACATACAGGACCACAGCCAGGCCCATGAACCAGTACAGTGAGCAGCTACTACAAGGAAACCAGAATTAACGGGGAAGGTGGGTGAAAAAGGAGGTGGAAAAGGTAGGATCTTTTTTGACTTTGCGGGGTACCTTGAAAGCAGCAGAATGTCGGATATTTAAAAGTGAAGGCCCAAATGAAAGAGGTTGCGTCTGAATTCAAAACAAAGCCGAGGTCTGATTTAATATGATTACTCGCCCCTGCCTTATCATCTGAATACTCGTGCTCCATGACCTCCCACATGACGCCTGCAATGTTAATTAACGGCAACGGCGTTTTTAAGCCAGCCGCAAATTCTAACCCACTTCTTCGCCTTATTAGCGCCTCATTTGCTGCTTTGAATAATGACGTGGCAAACATAGGCTTTAAGAACACTGGTAAAAAATAGATTGAACGCTTAAAATATAGTTGTTTGGTGTGCGTTTTAAATTGATGCTCCCTCCTCCTACTTCGTGGTTCGTAAGGTGAGGAATGGTGATTGGCATCCTTAAAATTATGGGGAAAATATTGTAACTTTCGGATGTGGGGCGTTTGTGAACATGAATTTGAGAGAAAATAACCTCTATTACTCACAAAGAATACATTACAAAACTCATATAAAAAAACTCTCAAACAAGGATCACTCTCAGGATCACTCTTGTTCTCACTCTTCTTGGTGATTAACTCGATTTTCAGATCTTTTACAAATGAGGTGATCCACCTCTATTTATAGATGAGTTTTGGGGTAGGTGAGGTGTGAGCAAGGTGGTTGGTGACTGGGCGCCGCTTCAACAATGGTGGGTTTTGGTTGGTGGAGGCCGCTTCAACAATGGTGTTTGGAATATTCAAAACCACGGAGGGTGGTGGAAGTCTTCAATTCTCCCTCCACCCATATCCGAAGAAAACATTGGTATGTTTTCGCATAACTCTAGCTTCTCTCGAGTCACCACCTTCGTCATCATGTCTGCAGGATTCTCCTTCGTATGGATCTTTACTAGTCTCAACAGTTTTGTCGATCCATTACCTCGCGTATCCAATGATAGCGAATATCAATATGTTTTGTACGGAATGGTACATAGAGTTCTTGCTCAAATCTAGAGCACTCGATCCGTCACAATGTACCTTATACCCTTTGCTTGATTCCAAACTCTTGGAGATAACGCTTTAGCCACAACATCTCTTTTCCAGAACGGGCAACAATGTATTCGGCTTCCATTTGTGGACAAAGCGACGCACTTCGTAGTCGTGGATCGCCATGAAATGCTCCCCCCGCAAAAGTATAAATGAATCCGAAGTAGATTTTCTACTATCAAGATCTCCGACCATATCTCGCATCTCGTATAGCCTTCCAAGATTGGATCGCTCCCCGTAACAAAAACATAATTTCAATGTACCCTTAAGGTATCCGAGAATCCACTTTACCGCCTCCCAATGCTCTTTCCCGGTTGGAGAGAAAACGACTCACCTTTCCACTGCGTGAGCAATATCGGCCTCGTACACACCATAGCATACATCAAACTTCCGATTTGCCGAAGAATATGGCAGACGACATCTCCCAATCTCTTCCTTGGATAGGGACACGATCTCTTGCTCAACTTGAAATGGTTGGCCAATGGAATGCTAACCGGTTTGGCATTGTTCATATTGAACCGTTCAAGTACTCGTTCAATATACTTCTCCCGAGATAGCCATAACCTCCGTTTTCCCCCGTCTCGGGTGATTTGCATTCCCAATATCTCTGTTGAAATCGGGTCCTAAGTCTTTCATGTCAAAAGACTTAGAAAGTTCCTTCTTCAATCGGCCGATCTTCGTTGCGTCTTTCCCCACGATCGAATATCGTCTACATATAGTAGAAAGAACGAATTTCCATCGAAAACTTCGAATGTAGACACACTCATCTCTTTCAGTTTTTCTTGTACCCTTGACTCACCATGCACGAGTCAAATTTCTTGTACCACCTGTCTAGGTGCCTCGTTTCGCACCGTGCAAGCTTTTCTTCGCCTTACAAACGAGGTTATCCCCGAAACCTCAAAACCTTCCGGTCGCTCCATGTAGATTTCTTCTTCTAAATCTCCATGAAGAAAAGTCAGTTTTCACATCCATTTGTTCAAGCTCTAAGTTCATACTTGCGACCAATCCAAGTATGACTCTAATTGAAGTCATCTTGACTATTGGTGAAAAAATCTCATCAAAGTCGATCCTTCTTCGATCGGAATCCTTTGACTACCAACCGTGCTTTGTATTTCACCACTTTTCCACCGCCATCTTTCTTCGACTTGAACACCCATTTATTTTTCGTTGCCTTCTTCCCTCGTGGAAGTTCTACGATCTCATAAGTTTGATTTTTCCGCAGAGATTCCATCTCGTCTTGCATTGCGAGCAACCACTGTTCTTTGTCCTTATGAGATCCGCTTCATGGAAACTCTCGGTTCTCCATCCTCGCAAGAAGAAGGTATTCAGATTCTCGGATATCTTCTCGACGGAATCGACCTCGTTCGGATCTACGAACTTCGGAGCAATTTGAGGAAATCCACCATCATCTTGGCCTTGTGATGGTTCTCGAACGTCTGGCCCGGGTTGTGGCTCCCCCGCTCAAAGACCGTCATCTTCCTCATTGTCTTCTACTGGCATTTCTTCCGGCACTATATCATCATTTCTCACGAATGATTCCGATGTTGCCTCCGGCACCCGAAGAGCAACATTTGTCTTCCGAGATATTGTGGGCTTTTCAATATCTTCTATTGTCTCGGCTTTCATGGAACACCACGTCCCTACTTACGATTACCCTTTTTCCTTAGGATCCCATAATCGTATCCAAACTCTTCATTTCCATAGCCTATGAATATGCATGGAGTGGTCCTTGCATCCGGCTTCACTCGAGCTCTTTGGATACATGTGCGTACGCTAAACACCCAAATACTCTCAAGTGGGAGTATGATGGATCCTTTCCGGACCAAAGTTTCTCGGGAACTTCAAAATCCAATGGTACCGATGGAGATCGGTTGATCAAGTAACAAGCGGCTCGATCGCTTCTCCCCTGAACGGCTTTGGCGCTTAGCCATACCGAGCATGCTCCGAACACGTTCCATAATTGTTCGGTTCATTCTTTCGCCTATACCGTTGTGTTGAGGGGTGCGTGGGACCGTCTTCTCATGTCGAATGCCATATGATCGCAATAGGCATTGAACCGCCCGGAGGAGTATTCACCTCCATTGTCGGATCGAAGACACTTCAACTTCTCTCCCGTCTCACGTTCTACCATGACATGGAACAGTTTGAAGTAATCAAATACCTGGTCCTTCGTCCGCAAAAATACACCCACACCTTTCGAGAAGCATCATCGATGAACGTCGAAAGTATCGGTTGCCGCCGAGTGATTCAACCTCCAAGGGACCGCAAACATCGAGTGTACCGACCGAGCAACTCGATCTTCTCGTTGAAGAGGAATTAAACGAGACTCTATGTCGTTTACCAAACAAACAATGATTGCAAGGATCTAGTGCAGCGTCCTTGTCTACATTGATAAGCTCTTTCTTTACTAGGGTAGACAACCCTTTCTCACTCATGTGGCCGAGTCTCTGGTGCCACAGATTTTGTGACGCCTCCTTTTCTGCAACGTTGAGGCTGTCAGTGCATATCTTCACATGAGTCTTGTATAGCGTGCCACAAATATGTCCTCGAGCGACTATCATAACGCCTTTTGACAACTTCCATGTGCCTTTACAGAAGTGACTATCATAGCCATGTTTGTCAAGAACTATTCCGACAATAGATTCAAAGGTCCGGCACACGGGCGGACATCCTTCAAAGTGATTGTGCTCCTTAACTTGTCTTTATCCGAACATCACCAATTCCGACAATCCCGCGAAACTGGAATTTCCCATTTTCACAGACTCCAAAGTCACCGGCTTTGTATGTTGTGAAGTATTCTTGTATGGAGTCACGTGGTAGACGCCGCAAAGTATCTACCACCCATTCCGTGTCTTCTCGTGAGACGTGAAGGCATGTCTCATCTTGGGTTGAACAATAAGCTACATCACGAGAGATAGTAACTAATGTTTCTCCACCCTTGTTCTTCTGGGCCGCGAACCTTTCCGGTCTTGTTCCTTTTTCCATTTGTAGCGATTCTTCTTCATATGTCCTTCTAATCCACAATGATGGCGTAGTTATAAGATGGTTTTCTACCATCAATGGACTGCCCCCGCTCTTGCTTCGCCTCTCGATTTGTTATTACTCTTCTTTTGTTGCCTCCCCATTCTTCTGTGACAAGGGCATGGGTCCGATCCGTGCCCATGTCCTTTCTCCTTGCTTCTTCACCGAATAGGGCATCCTTGACCATTGACACGGTAAGTTTGCCATTTGGGGCCGAGTTGCCGAGTGACACGACCAGCGTTTCCCAACTATCGGGAAGGGAACCGAGTAGTAGCAACGCCCGAACTTCATCGCCAAGTGGCATCTCTACACGACAACCGGTTGACAAGCGGGAACTCCTTTGGTATGCTCGGCAACCGAAGTTCCACTTTTAAGCTTCATGTTGACTAAACGCCTCATCAACGAGCTTTATTCCGAGCGGTCTTGGCCTGGTACATATCCTCCAACTTTTCCGAGGGCATATGCGTCTGCTTTCTGTGCAACATGCGTGGAAGACACTATGATCAATCCATTGACGGATTTGACCAATAGTTTTTCGATTTGATTTCTTCCACTCTAACTCCTTGGCGGGATCAGGATTTTTACCCATCAATTCTATGGGATCAAACAAATCTTTACAACTTAGGAGATCTTCCATCCGAGGTCTCCACGGCGTGTAATTTGTGGCGAGAAGCGTAATCATTGCTCCGAAAGATGATGTTGACTCTTCGTGGACATTATCACCTTACAAATAATTTTTCAACACGATCGGGGTTGAATCTTTAAAAAATGGAGCTCACCGTTACGTCTCCGGAACGGTCAAAAAAGATGGAATTGACACTACGGGGTCAAAATTCCACTCTAGGGGCAAAACAGCAATTTCGAAAACTTTGAGGACCAAACTGCAATTTTCAGAAAAATCAGGGGTCTTTCTTCAATTTCCGAAAAACTGCAAATTCCGGCGAGGAACAGTATTCCCGGTCGTCTTCTCCGGCGGAACTCCGGTGAATAAAGTGTCGTCTTCTCCGGCGAACTCCCAAAGGTTGACCAAACTTTGACCGTGATTTCGGGCTCGTTTGAACTCCGATTAGGTCGCGTTTGGTGCGTTGGACTCGTGTCGATGAGACGAATCCAATGGTGCACTCAGAATTGGATTTTGAGTAAAACTCAGAAAACCCAAATTCGTCCAGGTGAACCAAAAAAAAAAACTCAACCAACACCTCTAACCAAGCTCCGATACCACTTGTTGGACTTTCTCGGATCAACTGACGCATTGGTAAACATGAATTTGAGAGAAAATAACCTCTATTACTCACAAGAATAGATTACAAAACTCATAAAAAAAAAACTCTCAAACAAGGATCACTCTCTGTGATCACTCTTGTTCTCACTCTTCTTGGTGATTAACTCGATTTTCGAGATGCTTTACAAAAGGTAAGATCCACCTCTATTTATAGTATGAGTTTTGGGGTAGGTGAGGTGTGAACAAGGGTGGTTGGTGAAGAAGGCTGCTTCAACAATGGTGTTTGGTTGGTGGAGTACATGTCAACAATTGATAGTACTTGGAATATTCAAAAACCTTCTGGAGGGTGGCTGGAAGTCTTCAAATACATCACTTTCTAATTTTGTCCATCCGCTACTATTAATATATCCACATTGAAGTGCCTTATAGTAGAATTGAAGATACCCTATTTATAACCTATTTTTCTTAATTTTCTTCCAAGAATTTAAATGTTATTGTATTGATTATATCATCCCTTAATACCTTTTGCCAAAAAAAAAAATTTGATATAACACAGGGATGGATGAGATTCATGAAAGGCATGGTATTTGCCTCCGTTGCGCTTTGAAATTCAAAAAAACGATTTAAAAAGATGAGTAAAAGCGGAGGAAAAGGAGAAAAGCCAGTTGGCTACTGTGCTGTGCGACCAGCAAAATGGGGAGTGAGGACTGAGAAGTTTTGAGGCCTACGCCTCACTTTACAATTGCCAAGATGTGCTTTGCCTTGCACCTGCTGAAAGCCTGAACTCCCTCAAGCACTCACTTTGCATGTATATAGCAGGCATAGCTCAACTTTTAAGTCTTAACTCATTATTATTTTCTGCAGCACTCTTTTTCTTTTTAAAAGTCAAGAACAGTATATAAATAAGAATAAAGAGATACAACACATTTGTTTTATCTTTAATTTGTTGGATAGTAGCTTGGGAGAATGACGCAGCCATAATGTGAAACTCTTGCACTGATTTCTTTGAGTTCCTTTGTCAGATGATATCATTGTTCTTACATGGAGTAGGAAAACAAGTTGGAGTCTATCAGGTTTAAATCAAAGGTCAGCTTATAATTTAGAATCTCTTAAATGAGTCGGATATAAAAGGGTTAGCTCAGAGAACCACGGGCCTATTTAAGTCAATCATTTTTTTTTTTGTAAACTAATTACAAGTTGAGTTTTGCTTTGAGGCTAATGATATTTTAAGATTGGAGATGTTTTTCAAATCATACAGTGTTGCTATTTGAACGTTTTAAAAAGAAAAAAATTAATTATTTCTTATTAAAAAGTTAAGAGATGCTTATTGATGACACTATAATTAGTTAAAAGTCTTCGGATTGATTTTTTTTTAAAGAATATTTCATCTGGTTCTTAATATTTTTACAAAGAATTTTTTTCTTATGAAATATTGAAAGAATAATTTTTCTATTGATGTAAGGTAAACAAAGAGAATAATTGTATAATTGTATTTGAAGAGTATCAACAAGAAAAACTAATAACCCAGAATGAAAAATGAGAAGGTAAAGTCTCTATTTTATGAAGAATTTTGTTTTAAGGCAAATGATGGCTTATTCAATATATAAAAAAGAATAAAACATTTAATACTTTTAAATATTTGTCTTAGATTAAAAATTTGAGTATTTTAATTTATTTATTTTTAAATGAAAAATAGGTTTTTTGTTCTTAAAACCTAAATGGGCTTTAAAATAAAAACTTTTTATAAAAATTGAGCCTAAACGGGTCGGCCTGTTTTTCTACCCATATATTTACATCTAAAAGAAAAAAGTAAAAAACTCCCTTCATTATCTACAGTGAGAGCTTTGGTTGCCATAACCGGCAATGGATCTCAAGCATAGGATAATATCCTCCAAAGTAACGGTTTTAATATCCTAAAGTAATTGGTTGAGGTGATGCAAGTTTAAACTTTGAGAGGCAAAATTGGCTTGAAAGATATATTACCTCAAGGAACACTTTTGTAATGTTATTAAACAAAATTGCCTTGAAAGATATATTATCTTCGGTACTAATTATAGAAACATTTTTGTAGTACAATTTATACTATAAAAGTATTTCTATAATTATGAGCGGAGTGAGTAGTTAAATTGAAGAGGATGCTTTAAAACTCTGGATTAGATATTGGCCCATCAATTATCATTTTGGCAGGTAAATCATGGAGCCAATGTATGCGCGAAACTGCCGGGGTTTTCCGTCCTCCTCCTGTTTTTCTCTTCATTTTTTTGTCCGAGTATTGTTTTCAACTCTAACGTCACTCCGTTGAAATCTCCGTCTTTAACCCCGTCAATTCTTCGAGCCCCACGAAAGAGATAGTGAAAGAAGTGTCGACTTTTTTGAAAAAAACCCAAGTGAAAGTATCGCCGTTAAATGTCACGGAAATTTTTCTATATAAACGTATCTACGTTAAACCTCTGGTGCCCAAAACGAAAAGGGAATTTTTGTTTCTGTGAACCTCCCTAAAGACAAGGAATATCATTGAAACATATTTGAAACAATCCTATTTCGCACGTAGAGAAACCCAACAGTGAGAGGGAGGAGGAGGAAGGCCTCGAGATCCTGTCAGATCGGAGCTTAACTGGAAGCGAAATTTTCACATCATTGACTGATTCTGGTGCGATTCCCGCTCTTTTTGTGTTATTATAGTTAATCTTTGCAATGTCGTATCGATCTTTGATGTTGCTGCAGATATTCGTCTCATCCATGTATTATTGCTTTGAGGATCATTTGTTGTATTGTCTTTCTTATTTGCGGTTTATTTTCCTCCTGAGGGCGCCCTTTGACATCGTTGCTACTTGCTTAGAAGAACTCAAGTCTATCCCGTCTTTTTTTTTCTTACTGTAGCGTTAGCTTCAGGAAAAAGGATTTTGGCAATATCTGATCTTCATCTTTCACGGCTGTTCGATTTATCCGGTCAGCTGCCAAGTACGAGCTATTGCCTTTTAATAACTGTAATACACGTGTGCTGTCTCAATTGAAAGAATTGAAATCTTCGGGTCTTTTACATATTCTTCGCGTTTAATATTTTGTATGCTTCCAGATTTCCTGTATTTATGTCGTTAGTTTGTTGCTGGTTTTGCTGGGTCCAGCTTAAGCCTTTCATCTTCTATTCTGAGCAGTTATATTGACCGAAGCTTCTTCCGGAGCTTAAGAACCTTTTCCACCAATTTTGTGTTAGGCCTTCTGTGATCCTATCTATTAATCAAACTGAACGAAAACAGTATCTCTGTTGAATTTATAATTCCCGATTTATAGGACGTAAAATTGCCTTTACATGTGGTTCACTTATCTTTGGATCACGTCGAGCTTGCTCTCAAATGGTTGGGCGTCGTACACGAAATCTGCGCGGGAGCTTCGGAATGATTCTGCAATAACTCTTAGAGACTTGTCTAAAACTGGCCCAATCACCCATTTCTCCTTTTTCACGTGCAGGCTCAAAAGTATTCTTCTTCTTAACCTGAAGTATTTTCCCGAATCTTTTAGCCTGATCGGTATAGTGCTTCTTGGCTTGGAGTCACAAGATCATGTAAAAGAATGATTAATTTATATGAGCAGGGGTCTGGCCATAATAACATTTCTTCTCAACTGTGGAGTCTCATGCATATATTTTAAACTTAATTGGGAAAAGATATATTTCTTTACCATGTTATAGCAATTTGTCTTCCGCATCATTTCCTAAGTTTTTTTTATATATATATATATATATATATATATTTTCATTTTTATTGAAGACAATCATGATGCTGGTTTTTTTTTCCCTCTATCAAAGTTATGCGTCCATCTCATCTATAAAATTAGCACATAGATATTTAATTTGCGATTTTAGATACTCTGTATTCATTAAGTTGCTTACCCTATAACCTATTATTTGCAATATTTCAGCATCATGGGTAGGGAAGTTACAGGTATACATGTTGCGGAGAAGGGGCCAAATGCTGTTCCAGTGGCCTCAAACGGTAGGTCAAATGATAAAGTGCACATTTCACCCAAAATTGCAGCAGTTAAGGTTGATACAAAGGATCATGATGTAGAGGAAAGTGCTGGAGGTAATTCTCTGATTGAGAAAAGTCGTGTAAAGAACGATGTTTTGGGAAATATAAGCACAAACCATGATGCGGTCTTGCCTAAGGAGAAGAATGAGAAAAACGAAATACATGATATAAAAAAGTTAACCTCGCCAGCTACTAGATCCACTTCTGTGGGAGAAGAGCATTCACAGTTATCCGATCTGGCTAATGAGAAGAATGACTCCAACTCTCAGTCTGTTGAAACTGGTGGTGTTTTGTCACCAAATGCTGACAATACTCGTTCCCCTAGCTCAACAAAGAATTCACAGGTATTTAAAAATTGAAGTAAGATTGCAATTTCTGGTCAATTGAACATGTGGAGTTGTTACCAGTTCCCTTGCTTCAGGAGTACTGAACATGCATAGTGACATTGACACGGCTTTTTATTTTTACCCAAGACAATGACACAGCTGGGATCTTATTCTTGTTGACTTTTTTAATGTGTGTGTTTGTGATTTATGTTTCAGTGGGCTAGCTTTTGTTTCTGAGATGATTTCAATATTTAAACATATCGGTCTTATACAAGAACCCTTTAATGCCACATAATTGATATTCCATTATTTACAGAATTGGTGGCAGTCATACTTGAATTATGCTTAATTGCTAATGGAAGCTTATATACCATGCCTAATAAATGTAAGCAGCCACTATTATGATTGAATCTACTAGAAGCCTTTGAAATGGCGTCAACCCATAAAAAAGCGATTGTCTCAAAACACCGTTCCCTGTTGATATGGATACAGTTTGGCTTGGTGGGGGCATATTTCACACATATTGCTATTTGTGTATACATGCTTCTGAAAAACAATCATCAGATTACTAATCTGCAAAATCTTCTGATTTGTTTTTCAGCCTAATTCACCTCTTACATCAAGAAAGCTCTTGCAATCTGAAGATAACAAGCACCGTGATGATGAAGATAATTGGTCTGTAGCTTCCTCGTATCCTCGAATTTTATCAGTTTGATGGTTTTAATTTGAAAAGAGCTAGTTCTCGGTGTTTAAAATAAACATTGGAATTATCGATTTGGCCTGCACCCAGATGGTGTTAAACCCCTCAAAAAAAAAAATCCAAGAAGGAAAGAGATGTATTTATTAATATGTCAATCATTCAGTTATCTGTTCCTTTAACGATTTATTTTAGTGCTACATCTGGGCGCACTGCCAGATCTAAGGTAACTGTGGGCACAGCCCCTACATTTAAATGCTCGGATCGGGCAGAGAAAAGGAAGGAGGTATTGTTTTACCGAACTGTCAACTCTGATGTATATTCTGCTTGAGTGGTTGATATTATCGATTGAGTTGAAGAGGTGGTTTTGGTTCTTATGTTTGCTTTGATTGATTCATCCAGTTTTATATGAAGTTAGAGGAAAAACATCGAGCTCTCGAAGAGGAAAGAAGCCAGTATGAAGCAAGGCAGAGGGTACAATAATTTTTCTCTGACTATCATTTGCAGCGCAACTCATTTGTTTTAATACTTTTCCTTTCATTTTGTCTTCCCCCGGGCAGAAACATCCATCACCTCTTCAATTACCCTCGGATATCCCATGTATATCGGTTATCCTTAGGTCACTAGATGCACATTAAACTGATGAAATGACTTATTTACTGTTTTATTTGATAATATACCTCATAGGAAGAGAGAGAAGCAGGCGTCAAGCAATTAAGAAAGTCAATGGTGATTAAAGCAAAGCCGGTACCAAGTTTCTACTATGAGGGGCCTCCGCCAAAGACTGAACTGAAAAAGGTATTTTTCCTCTTTTTTCACGTGTTCTTTCCTAGTTCCAAAAGAATCTGGATGAATTTGACACTAGGCCCTATGGCCATTGGATGCTGACTTCTAATTTACATGTGCTTTCATGAATGACATTACATTGTTTCCTTCTTGTGTATAACGTTGCTTTTTGTTATTTTCAATTAGAAGGATGATTACTTTAATTGGTGAACGGCCAAATAATCTTACTTCCTCTTAATTTTCCTCTAATGCAGCTGCCACTGACTCGACCCGTATCACCAAAGCTAAACCGGAGGAAGAGTTGTGGTGATGCTGTTACCTCATCTCTGGAAGTTTGTAGTCGTGCACAGCGTAACAGCATTGGTAGCTTCAAACGGGGATTGAATGGCACTACTGTGACTAAAAAAGGCAAGGAGCAGGTCATTGGACGTAACAGCATTGGCAGTTGCAAAACCAAGGAACGACCAGAACTGGACAATGAAAGGAAAGCTACTCCTCCTAAAATCTCGGACGAGACGAATGCGGATATATCTGTCCAGTCATGAGCTTCCAACAAGTCTGACACTGACCTCCAGTTGAGAGGAAAATAGCCTCCATGTGGGATTGTTTGCACCAGAGCCTCCATGTGGGATTGTTTGCACCAGAGATGAACCTATTTTCTTTTCATCTGGACTGACTTGTTAAAACCGTTTATGCTAACTTGAATTGTATAAGTTTTTTGAGCAAAAAACTTGAATTGTATATGTTTTGTAAGTTATATTGGTGCGTATCATGTATGTAAAGATAGCGTTATGATCTAATACGGGACTAAATGTGTGATATTCCGCAGTCTGCCTACCCCTTCCTGGTGGTTAGAGGATAATTCTATATGAGCAAATATCATATTTCTTTCTCCAGGACTTTTAACAAGAGATGCTATACAGTGATTTAGCGACGTGTGTCTCTTGCTTTATTTGACGTACAAAAAGGGAGCTGAATTGGCCGTTTTGGTTTACATGTATACTGTGTATATTTCTAAACAGGTTTGCAGAAATAAACGAGTCATTGCTTTATATGGTTGATATATTTCTGATAGTATTCGTATAGTTGAAAGTTGGTAAAAACTTGAAAACTTCTCAAGAAAATTCTCGTGCCAAGTCAAATTATAAGCGTAGGTCATCAGACAAGCTGGAGACTTGTGCCAGACTGTAAAAAAATTTAAGATTGAGATGGGCATTGGACAGTAAATCAAATTAAGTATGAAGGAATCAAAACCCGCTCTCACTCATGTGGTAATAAGTTGTCTAAATAGTCTATTGCCATCATGGCACGAAACAAAATGCATTCTTCAGTTAATTCTTGTGAGCTGTAATTATATGACTGGAGCGAACTCTCGTCTTTTAAAGTAGAAATATGTGAATTGAACTATGTTCTTAAAATTTTTGGAAAAATATTGTAATATTAAACTATTTCAGTATGAAAATGAAAAATGGAAAAATTAAGGAAAGTCCCCTATTAAAAATTTTATCAGCAGAATGATTTATAAGATTTAAAACATATCAGTACTCGTTGAATATTTAATATTTTCTGTTTATAAAAGTTTATGAGGTCTCCTCTCACGTATAAGTGCCCGTTAAAAGAAACTACTCCCTCCGTGTCTGTGTCTGTTTATAAGAAACAACAGCTACGCATGCCTCATTTTTTTATAAGAAATATTTAAAGAATATCTTATTTTTTACTTTCTCATTTTTCTCTTATTTAATTACCCTATTTAATGTCAATACAATAAATTTTTACAACCCTAAAGGCATATTATTTCTACCATATTTATTTTTATATTCTCCCTCTTCTACAATTCTCCTTATTATAATAATTTCCTTATTCTCTCTCTTATTCTATATGTCACTATAAATAAGAGTATTTTAGTAAAAATAATTATACTTTTGACATATTTATTATTCTCAACTTGACGTTTTGAACCGCGAAATTCAGTTAAATGTTCCTTAGATAAAAAAGAAACATAGATAAATTCCCAATGAAAAACAAGGGTAATAAATAAGCAATTTTTCTCGTATAAAAAGAATGCAGCAATGGACTAAGGACTACCACTCACTACCTAGATGTAAGTAACTTGTAAGAAAATCGTTTTGTTCAAAATATAAATAATTTGTAGAGAATCAACTGGGATTTTGCCAATTTTACCTTGTTGACGATTGGCTTAGCACATGGGAAAGAGACGAGAGAGCAGGGTATAAATGTAAAGTGATAAAGAGACGAGAGAGAAAAAGTGACACTTTCATGAACAATAACAAACATAGGAAAATCTATTCATTTAATATTTTTCATGGTTTATAAGAATTTGTTACAAATGAATATGGGTGCTAACGTGCTAAACGTAGGTTAGCGTAGAAAAACAAGGCCTTGGAAATGAGGGCTAAACTGATAATTGGTACTCTTAAATAACAAAAGTTTTTATGAGGGACTAGAATGAAATATTTTAAAATGTATATGAGGCATAATTCTGATTTGTAAAAATTTTGGGTCTTTTTCTGTAGTTGATCTCTGGCCCTTTCTTCATGGATTCCTAGTAAATAAACCATGATCACAGATAAAAGAAACTTTTTTTTAGAAATTTTGGGTCTTTTTTTGGGCCCTTTCTTCATGGATTCCTATTTTTTTTTAGAAATTTTGATACCACGGCACTTTCTTGTAATTTTCTCCTAGTCTTCAAAACATTAATTTTGACCCAAATGACATCTTTCCAAATTCTCCAAATTTCTTCCAAAATTCCTACAATACAAAATTAAGCATAAGGTAACATCAAGCATCCAAAAATCACTTGCATGAATAATTACAAAATATGACCATTTTACCCCTATTTACACTTAATTCAATACAAAATGCCTTTGACTCAAATCCCCCAGCTGCGTAATTACGCAATGTTTCACGTAAAACGAAAATTAATCCCAATTTAAATATGAAAAATCACATAAAAATATGGTTCGATCACGCACCCTCATTCCAATACTGTTAAATGGATTGTACTAAAATCATTAAATAAGTCGAATAACATCAAGTCATCAACTCACACACTGATGATCTATGTACTGCTTGTAAAATGGGGAAAAGTCACAAACTACCCTTTGTATCCTCCTCTACTACATATAATAAACCATTGGAGTTAGTTACCATGGACTTGTGGGGCCCTGCTCCTTTTGCTTCAAATGGATGTGTCTATTATATATCATTTGTTGATGCTTACAGCAGGTTCACATGGATCTATCTTCTTCACAAAAAATCAGAGGCATTGATGAAGTTTAAGGAGTTTAGATTGTTGGTTGAAAATAAATTCAGTACAAAAATACAACAAGTTTAGAGTGATAATGGTGGAGAATTCCTTGCATTTACTCCATTTCTTTTGCAATGTGGTGTTCAACACAGGTTTACTTGTCCCTACACATCTGAACAGATTGGGCTGGTTGAGAGAAGGCACAGATCCATAGTTGAAACCGGGCTCACGTTATTAGCTACAGCTTCCCTTCCTCTGTACTACTGGGGAGATGCCTTTATGTCAGCTACGTTTCTGCTTAATAGGCTGCCAACCACTGTTTTACAAGGACATACACCTTATGAAAAACTTTATTGCACCAAACCTGATTATTCCTTGCTTAAAGTTTTTGGCTGCGAATGCTTCCCCTACCTTCGTCCATATAATTGTCACAAACTTCAGTTCAGGTCTGCATCTTGTTTATTCTTAGGATACAGCTCTCATCATAAGGGCTATAAATGTCTTAATCGATCTACTGGTAGGATGTACATCACACGCCATGTTCAATTTCATGAGTCAATTTTTCCAGCTCAAACTCAATTCAGCATTCGTCATACTTTCTCACAGTGTCCACCTCCACCCAGCTTTAAACCACCTCTATCAGTACCAAATACATCAGCTTCCTCTTACAGTGGCTTACAAAACATACCATATACCTCTCCTAGTAATTCATCTGCCTCACTAGTTCCTCATACCATCACCACCTCCAGTCATAACTTAACTTCACCATCTCATAATCCATCCAACACTTCTGTTCCACAAATTTCTAATATCCCTTCAGTACCTAGGTCTCCTCCTACACCTAACTCTCTTATCAATACTCATTCTATGGTAACTAGAAGCAAGGCAGGTGTATTCAGGCCTAAAATCTTTGCTGTGGCTGAAGATGTTGTTATTCCTACAACCATTGATGAGGCATTATCTGATCCCAATTGGACTCAAGCTATTCAAGATGAGTATGATGCCCTGATGAAATTCCAGACTTGGGATCTAGTTCAATTGCCAAAACAAAGGAAAGTTATTGGTTGTCGCTGGTTATGCAGACTTAAAACACATGCTGATGGATCCATTGCTAGATATAAGGGTAGATTAGTTGCAAAGGGGTATTCCCAAGAGGCTGGTACAGACTATAGAGACACTTTCAGTCCTATGGTCAAAGCACCTACCATTCGAGCTCTCCTCACTCTTGCTGTGACAAATGAGTGGAAACTGCACCAAGTTGACTTCAATAATGCCTTCTTGAATGGGGACTTGATCGAAGAGGTGTTCATGGAGCAGCCACCAGGGTTTGTCAAGCATGATTCAGAAGGAAAACCTCTTGTATGCAAGCTTAAGAAGGCTCTCTACGGGCTGAAGCAAGCGCCTAGAGCTTGGTTCATAAAGCTGAGTTTTTATCTCAAAACTTTGGGATTTTCAAAAGAAGAGCATTCCCCGTCCCTTTGTAAATAAGACTGCAAATGAATATGGGTGCTAACGTGCTAAACGTAGGTTAGCGTAGAAAAACAAGGCCTTGGAAATGAGTGCTAAACTGATAATTGGTACTCCTAAGACCATGTGATTTTTATTGACCACAAAGAAAAAGCACAAAGATGATGAAGTGCTTGTGCTACCAGAAAACAAAAGATCTACTAGTGATTTTTGTGTCTATCTTGGTCCTCACAAACCGAATAAAAATAGTTAAAGATTCTATAACGATAAAGTGCATGTCGATGTGATCAAGATTTAAGTATAAAGGGCTTTGGCATCAAATATTATCTGGATGTTCAATTATATTAAACTCTAATATCATATTAATTATATACTAGCTCAAGACGAAGTGAATAATGGTGAACTTAAATAAGGTCAAGAGATGGTCTGGACCTCAGCAGGGAGAATGTTAATGAAATAGTTAAAGATTGATAGCTGTCCACGTATCAGTCCACGTGTCAAGTGTTAGTTACAGTACTGGCATGCGTTAAGCAAGTTGTTGAACTGTTATGCATTCTGTTATTTTCTCTTTACATATTACTTTACTCTCAGCATCTATATAATGTAAACTGATCACATATTATCATTTTGAATAGATTCAACTATTTCCAGAATCTCTTTTCATTTCAAATATTGATACTAACGTGCTAAACGTAGGTTAGCGTAGAAAAACAAGGCCTTGGAAATGAGTGCTAAATAAATTGGTACTAGTTAATGCACCAACTAACTATTTCACAAACCAATATCTTCAATAAAGCTTTTCTTACAATTTAAGTAATATCCAAATTATAGGAACACATTTTTTATCATATTAATTATTACTCTCACACACTACCCGATGAAAATTTACATCTTATAAGAATGACTAAATAAACAGTTAAATATTCCTAATTATAATTAGGACGGAAGTAATAATAAAGATAGAAGAGTGTTACTAGTTACCCGTGATTATCAATTAATGATGGCAAAAAAAAAAAAAAAAGATTATCAAAAAAAAAAAAAAAGATTATCAATTAACTAACTGATTTTTTTTAATAGAATTAGTGTACTGATTTTTCTGACCTCTATCGACATTCTCGCTCTCAGCGGTCTCTACTCTGCGTGATGTATTTTATCCGGTATGACCAGCCCATTTACCTGGCTTTCTCTTGCCCTCCAAAAATCATGGTCCCTTCTTACTCATTTTCCTCTTCCCTTGCTTTTCAACCCTTCAAGACCCCCCAATCACCCATTTCCTTCTCATTCGCGCGGTTCAGAATTCTTACCTGTACTTCTGAAGTGGACGCCCCGAAACCGACGCCTAAACTCACCCCGGATAGGCAGAAGCAGAAGGCTAGCACAAAAAGCCGCAGAAAATCTTCTTATGGCACATCGAGAAGGTCAGTTCTCAAGAAATCATTTAACCAAGAGCAAGTGAACTTCACTGCTCCAGTCTCAGATGACCCAGTTGTTGGCGTAATCGGAGGTGGCATGTCGGGAATCATTTGCGCCATGTATTTGGAGAAGCGTGGTGTACGGACCACTGTATTCGACACGGTTAGTGTTTCTTTTTATTTGCATTCTGCTTTCTTGTTAGTATTTGTCTCGTCGGGGAGACCCGAGTTGTGTTAGGAGTTATAACAGAGTTAAAACATAATAGTTAACCAGGTTTTTCTATGGTCCTGTACCCAAATATATGTCAAAGGTCGAATTATATATTACTGCTACATTGATTTCTGCATCTTCCATTTCAACCCTCATGAGTACCGTATCACAAGCAACGAGTGCATTAGTCAAGGAATCCAAGGAAATAAAATTGCAATAGAAGCATTGAAGTCTTCCCCTGCAGCAAGAAAAAGGAATAAACAGTTTTGGGAATTAACTATCTGTTTCTGCATATTGTTTATAGGGCATTCATGGTCTGGGAGGAAGAATGGGAACCCGAGTTATTGATCCGCAGCCTTTGATATTTGACCACGCAGCCCAATTCTTTACGGCAAATGATCGTCGGTTTAGTGAGCTGCTTGATGATTGGTTGGAGAAGGGTCTGGTCCAAGAGTGGCAGGGTACAATCGGAGAACTTCATAATGGTGGTCATTTTATTCCATTCCCACCATCTCCTTCAAGATATATAGGCACAAAGGGAATGCGGCCACTTGCTCATTCATTACTGTCTGAGGTGATAAATATTCAATCAAAATATCTGATAAAGAAGTAAAATACATTGTTGAGACCAACGTGCTTCTGCTTCCAAGGCATGGGGGAAGTTGTGATGAGATAACTGCCAACTTCTACTTCTAAGTATAACTGTTAAATTTACTAACTTCTTACTTGGAAATGACATTTTTTATTTGTACCGAAGAAAATAATCTATTCCATACAATAGTCAGTGAACCCATTTACTCGTTCAAAGCCTCTTCTCTGCTTATATCTCTCATTGTCATCCCTGATAAGATTCTGACTTTCAGCGCAGACTAACATGGTTAGTGTGGTGAGACCATGCTGGATCAGTAAACTCGAGCCATGCAATGGGATGTGGCACTTGAGTGAGAATGGGAAGCCTTGTGGGAAGTTTGATGCTATTGTTATTGCACACAATGGTAACTTTATGTCCATCTTGAGCTCCCTCTGTGTGGCAACGGTGTCTTCTGTGCTGGATGTTTGGGTTCCAGAATTGCCACTTGGATATTTTTGGCGGGGAGATTTTGACTTGTAGCTTCAGTTAGTCGACTCATTCATTTATGGCAATTCTTTCCTTCTTTTTACTTGCAGGAAAATGTGCAAATCGCTTGCTTATGTCATCAGGACTGCCACTAGTTGCAAAGCAAATGAAGGTAAAACCCAAACACATTCCTTCTTGGTTCATTTGATTTTATATACTTGTAAATCTGTCACTTCTTCTACTGGAGGCGCACTGCTACATTATTTTCATACTCTTTCTTGTTTTTGTTGTCTGTTATGCTAGAGGTTAGAGTTGAGTTCAATATGGGCCCTTCTAGCAGCATTTGATGATCCCCTTCCTCTCCCAGGCAGCACAGCTGCAATACCTTTTGAAGGAGCATTTGTGAAAGGAGTTGATTCTCTTTCATGGATGGGCAATAATACCAAAAAATTACTGAAGTCCCAAAGTGGTGGTCCTCACTGTTGGACCTTTTTTAGCACTGCTGCTTATGGAAAGCAAAACAAGGTTCCACAGGTTTGTAGACAAAATGACTATTCTATAATGCTGACTTAAATGGTGAGATCATGTTTAGGCTTCTGTTTGGTGTGATTAGGCATAGGAAGTAACGATATTATATTGTACTACATCATTACCGTACTTAGATATGTGGGTAAAAGGACTTGACTTGTTCATTTACTTAAACCTAAGTATTGTTAGACACTGACCAGGATTCTTCCTAAATGTCTTGCTTGCACTCCTTTTGACGTTTTTTTGGGCCACACTTTAAATCTTAATTCCATCAATGACTATGTTTATCAGGAAAATATCCCTACTGCAACTGCAACGAGGGTAAAGACAGGCATGCTAGAGGGTGTTGAGGCTGCTCTTGGATTATCAAGAGGATCTCTTCAAAAACCATTCTATACCAGGCTCCAATTATGGTAAGAATCCTATCTTTAAGTTTGATTGCTTTGACAATGTCGTACCATCATTATGACGAAGCTGAAATTTAAGACTCCCGGGTGAGAATAATTTTGTCTTGATGTGTTAGAATTAGCTTTGACTTACAGCAATCCTTTAGAAGAAGCACCCGGATCATTTGATTGCAGTTATCATATATTTGCCGTACTAAATACTTGTGCTAGCCTCTAAAATGACACACATGGATGCATGCATACATATTATTTATATGTAGCTTTGATGCTTGTTTTTGCCTCAGTGAACGTTGGTTCAATCAGTATTTTTAATACCCATTTGACTTCTATCGCATTCAATGTCACGTTGGGATTGAATGTTCGTCATGTACCCATTTCTGACGTACTTGCTCGCCTCCACACCTCAGTCTAAATCAAAGCTTAAACGAAAACTAAATTATTTATCATGCTAATGTTTCAGAACTTGTATAATATTAGATCGGCTTCAGGAGCATCATTTGAAGATGAATCAAAATCTGTTTCGTGTTCAATTATAAAGGAACCGTACCTTTGCATCAAGCCCAAGATGAAGTGCATTGCTTATATACACGTTGGTGATATGTTTATTATATTGATGCTGATATTGATTCCTGATTTGCAGGGGTGCAGCTCTTCCAACGAATAAACTTGGGATTCCCTGCATCTTTGATCCTTATGGAAGAGCTGGTGTATGTGGTGATTGGCTGCTAGGTTCAAGTATAGAGGCAGCAGCGTTAAGTGGAATGGCTATGGCCAACCATGTAATTGTCACTCGAAACCTTGGTCAATTTCATTTAAGCAACTGATCGCAAACTAACGGTTATGCTTATTCCCTGAAACAGATTGCAGACTATTTCCAACATGACGGAGTTCATCCTTCAGAGTTTGCTATTGGTTTGGAGCAAGAATTTCAGCCGCTGCTAGGTCATGATATCGGACAATTCCCGGGTTTGGATCCACAAGATAGGGCGAACGAGGTTGAAATGCACCTACTTGTAAAGTAGAACTTTCATTCTATTGCTAGTTTTTTTTACTATGATTCTTGATTTACTCCATATCGACTAGAGAACAAAGAATTTGAATTTGTTGGCAATAGAATTGCAAATGGAAACATTTTTTCATTAGCAAGTAAAGAAACTATACTCCTTTCCATTCTACAAAGGAATTTACAGACACAAACATTAAACTCATGACCTACCAAACAAACGCTTCCTACTTCTACTTCTACTTCTTAGTCTTCTTGACAACCTCCTTTTTGGCTGGCGATTTCACACTCTTGCGCTTCTTCACACTCTTCGCCACCTTGGCTACCCTCTTCCCCAGCGAGGTCCTGGCCGATGTCCTAGCCGGCTTAGAAGTCGCTTTCGCACCTCGTGCAGCAGTTGGTTTGGGTTTGGGTTTAGGTTTGGAAACGGCTTTAGGCTTGGCCGCTACTTTTGGTTTAGCAGCGGGCTTCGTCTGAGACTTAGGTACGGCCTTCACGGTTGATTTCGGGGGCTTCGTAGCTGCAGGAGCCGGATTATTGGGTGCAATCTTGAAGGAGTTCTTGACCTTGACGAGTTTACCAGCGGCAACCGACTTCTTCAAATTGTTCAGCAAAAGCTTCTTGAAAGTGGGAGGCAAATGCTTGTGCTTGTCCTCGATAAACTTGGTAATGGCATACTGGCTTGAACCGGTCCTCTCCTTGAGACTCACGATCGCATCCGTGATCATCTACCAACCCAGCAAAAGCATATTATCAATTATCAAGCTGGAGACGAATTATCCGAAAGGAAAAAATATAACAAAGGAAGATTTAAAAGAATACCTCAGCGAAAGGAGGGTGTGAGGGCGAGGATTTGGGTTTCCTCGCTACTGCGGATTTCTTGGGCTTAGGCGGAACAGCGGTGGCCATGATGAGGATCTTGATAACTGCTACGCATATGGTGGAGGATTCATAGCGCAGGCCAATTTATAAGGGGTGGGGGATATATTTCCGAAGCGTTGATTGGTGGAAAACGCAGTCTCCCGGATCCGGATGTCCTTTCCGTTAATGTTTAAATATGATCCGTTGGATCTAGACTTATCTACGGGGTAGGATCTATGCCCTGACAAAGATTAGAACTGGTAATAGTATGCATGTACGGAGGTGTGTTACTACGCGCGTGACCTGGCGGATAATTCTGGCAAAAATGTATTTTTGATCTCTCCGTATATCACACTTTCGCTGAGGTTTTATCGATAATTCCTTATATCATGTCCGTTTAATTAATCTATAATATTACTTTAATTGTTTTTTATATATATTCTCAAGTTTAAATTGGCTTATAAAATATGATTAAAAAAAAGAGCATAAGATCTGCTTCCAAGGACTTGATGTATTTTAACACAAATGGAATAAAATCATAAATTATCTATTAGTTTTAACACTAAAATTAAAAGTATATTTATGTTATATCGACAACAATATTTTCAAGAAAAAAAAATGGGGAGATCCCCATTTGAGAAATTAACTTTAAAATAGGACCTAGAAAAAAGTAAACTCTTGAAATCATTTGGGAGGAATGAATAACCATATGAAACAACAAAAAATCAAAATGAGAGAAGATTAAGATATAAGTAAAAATCTCTATTTGTTAATGTTTTGAATTGTTCAATAGAAAATTGACCTCATTTTTGTTTTGGAAGTGGCTTTTTTAAATTAAAATTCTTTAATGTTTCGGTTTCTGAAATGCAATATGAAATAATGATCTACCTTTTTCACTCCTAAGTTCCCTTACTGTATATATCATCCACTCTCTCATCATATCCTATCTTTCCAACTTCACAAACTCCATATCCCCCGGCAAATTCTAGCAATGAATAGTGACTCCGGCAACCAATGACAACGACCTCTATCTTGCAACACCACATCAAATCTACAACCTCACCTGTTGTAGCTGCACTTGCCTTCTTCAACCCCCCCCCATTTTGTTGCTGCTCTTTCCCTCCTCCACCTTCTTAACTTGATTGAAAATAAAAATCAAACTTCAAAAGGAAAAATAATAGATTTTGTATAATGGCAAGCCATGACATATTTAGTAATGGAGGTAGGGGTGAGAATAGACAGCCACTCTATCGCGCGGGATCTAATTTTGTTTAGAGTGCAGTTTTAGCCGACGTGTTTGTTAAAAAGGTTAGGCGGCCAACGCTTATTTAAAAACCTAAATGTATAAATAGGTCAGGCCTATTTTGTTAGGACCTGGCCTGTTTACACATTAAATAAATAAAATTATATTTATATCATATAAATAACATATATTTATTATTTTTCATTCTTATATTCTACTAAAAGCCTACATTTATATAGGTTTTGATAGGTTCAAAGTGCACAAAGCCTATTTATGACCCTAAGGTCTACAATATGAGCCCTTTTTAAAGGCCTACATTGTAAGTAAACCTTTAAAAACGCTTCAGGCTCGACCAGGCCTTATGAAGGCTTAGACCTAAACCTTAAAAAAAGCATACATTCATTCTTAGACCTTTTACCCCCATAACAGGATCAGGCCTGTTTAGTCAAAGTCTGGCGTGACCTATTTCTATCCCTTGATGGAGAGAGATAAAGAATGAGATGAAAGTGAACATGACAAACTGATAGAATAGAATATGAATCACGAATTGCAATTGAGCTTCTGTGGTGTGCAAATCAAGTTAAGATACAATCAACCTTTTACAAATTGCAAATGATGTGTGAAAATTAAATTAGAGTGCAGATACAAATATCCTTTCACGAATTGCAAATGACCTTTTTTGATATAAAAGTTAAAATACAAGTGCAAATAACCTTCCACAAATTGTTCTCATGATTTGCAATTTCGTCATTTTTTTCAATATATCTATTTCTTTTAAAGAATTATAGATTCCATGTACTAGTGACCAATTAATTTTCTAATCAAGGAGTTTTAGCCAATTTTTCCTATTTTAAATTGGTATTCATATTAAAACTTCCTATAATCCTAAAAAACTATGACGGTGGTTATAATTGGGATGAGGAAACAAAAAGTTCTGACTATGTCTATGATAATCATAGGTTGGCCAAAGAAAGAAAGCTATGCGTAATTATGGGCACATTACGCATTGGTGCCTGTTAATAAACTAGCATATAGTAATCAATTTTTTTTATATATTTAGATACGCAGTCCGGCAACATAAGGAGTGACAGCAGGCATGAAAGGCAACACAAATGACCGTAACAGAGTCTCTATGGACCTGAATGGCATGCTTCCTCAAATGGCCTGGAATATTGTGTTCATCGCCCCGTAGGATTGACGATTTGTGAGAAGATGGCCGATGAACTATCGCCCGAATCTTGTCTTGTGTCATGCTCACTTCTACTGTTTCCTTCCTCGTTGTCTATCAAGCCCACTTCCTGAAAGTCACTTTCCTCTCCTTTTGAAGAGTTATTCGACCCTTTTGTGTTTTCTTGGAGGTTAAGTGCAAGTTCCAGATTCCAACACAGATCATTCATTGAGGGTCGGGCAAGCCCATGATCACTCAAACACTTCTCTGCCGTGTCTGCGAACTTCCTCAAACTTTCTGGATTGATCTTTCCTTTCAGATATGGATCTATAATATCCTCCAGCGTCCCGTTTCTTTTGCACCTTAGAGCCCAATCCGCAAGAGACACTTGTTCCTTTGCAAGGTTGGCATTCAACACAGGCCTCGCGCATAGAACCTCGAACAAGACCACCCCAAATGAATACACATCAGACTTCTCAGTCAACTGTTGTCTCCTAAAATATTCAGGGTCCAAATATCCAAAGCTTCCCTTCACAACCGTGCTCACATGCCCATTTTTCATCTCCGGACCTGTTTTTGATAACCCAAAATCCGAAACCTTGGCGGTCCAATTTTCATCCAATAGAATGTTGGTTGACTTGACATCTCTGTGAATGATGGTGTATTGGGCCCCAGTGTGAAGGTAGTGAAGCCCTCTTGCGGCTCCAATGCAAATCTCCAACCTCTGCTTCCACGCCAAAGTAGACAGAGATTTGTTGCCCTTGTAGAGATGCTCCCTCAGGGTGCCACGTGCCATGTAGTCATAAACCAGGCACATCTCACTCTGCTCCTCACAGAACCCAATCAAGGACACCAAATGCCTGTGTCTTAGCTTTGAAAGCATCTCAATTTCAGTCTGGAACTCATTCACTCCTTGTTCTGACTGTGGATTCGACCTCTTGATGGCCACTTTCACCCCGTTATCTATAACACCCTTATAAACCTTCCCAAACCCTCCAACCCCAATAACATTAGACTCGTCAAAATTCTTGGTCGTTTGCTTGATCTCTTGCAGGGAAAAATGGCGACACAGACCTTGAGCCATGGCTGATATGTTGCTACCTGCATAGCTTTTCCCCGACAATGTGGATTTGCTGCCACTTGAAGGGGAATTCCCGTAGATTGGTAGCCATGATGTGTGTGAATTTGATCCCGGCGCTCTCTTCTTCTTCTGATACATAACAATGCATATTGCAGCTAAGAATGCAACTCCCACAGCTCCTCCCGCACTTAACAAAACAGTTTTTGTGTGACTTCCTTTGGTTGTTGTGTTAAATGTCTGCGATTGTTGCCCACTCTTCATGAGCATATCTGACGGCTGAGGATTTGGCCCAGCCAAGGTTGTGTCATTGATCTTGAATATCTCTATCCCATTCAGTATTGCATCATAGTACTCTGGCTTTGTTTTGGTCGATGGATGCAAAGCAATCCATAATTGCTCGTTGCTCTGCCCATCTTGCACAATCACCACATAATCTTTGTACGTTGGCGCCCCTTTTCCCCCTGACCACGCAATTACGTCTGCTTCGGCCTGTGCCGTTTGATTGTTCAAATAGATGTCGAAAACTATCTCGTTCACTCTATTATAATAGTAGTCACAGAAGTGAAACCTCACAAGGTACATGAAATTTGGATCAATTTGGAATGTCCAGGTGAGGTTATATCCAATGTTCACGTTCTGATCGTTCCCCATGGATCTCGATGTAGAGTAGACAGTGGGAGGGGCGATGTAATGTGGCATGGTTTGGTAGTCGATAGTGACATTATCGTCAGCTTCGTTAGTGACACCAACCGATGCCCCATATAAATAAGGCGTGTCATCGTACCATGCCCGGGTAAGATTAGAATCTTGGAGTGGGGATACATATTGCCCACCCACATTGAGCCTAAACATTGTCTGCAAATTCAAGCTTTTAGTATCGACGCTTTGCTCGGAAAACCCAACTGGTGTGGCTGAATCAAACAAATCTGGCAGTTCAATCACCTCGATCCCGTTAGCAAAAGCAAAAGCTTGATCGTACTTGTCTGATGGCTTAAAAGTAACCTGGAAGAAATAATTATAATAATTAGACATGCATTGTCTCGTGTGTAAAATCTAAATATGCATGTTGATCACATACCAAAAAAGTAAACTCTTTTCTTTAGTCTTCACATGGATTGAATCTTTTACTTAGGTCACGAATTTAAGAAAATGCAACAATATTAATTACCGTGAGAGTATCTGAGTTCAAAGGGGCAAGGGAATACTCTCTGATAATGTAAGCTTGAGACAATGCCTGACAAGTAATAGAAGCGCTGAAGTTGCTCAAAAGCGTAACCTCGTTGGTCGTTACAGAGAAATATGACTTGCTAGGATCATAGGATCCATAAACGGAGGGATAAAAGTGAAGGCGAAGCCAATAACGCTGGTTAGGTTGAACTGGGAATTTATAAATTGCCTGAGAGGTGAAAACTCGTGCCCACATGTATGGAATCTCAGACATGAGCGAAGGGTCTTGGTACGATGCTCTAAATGTGTTGGAATTGCCTCCCGACAAGTACTTAGCATCGGCCTCCCATTGCCTTCCGTCGGCATCTTTGCCGCCACCGTCGGCCAGCCCGCAACCCAAGATCAACGGCTCTCCGGCGCCCTTAGCCCATGCCTCACGGGTTTTCAGGCAGACACATATGCACACGAGCCATAACAACACATTCGTCTTGCTATGCATGATGGAAGGTAATTAGAAGTTTTTTGTTTTGTTTTTGATGCACAGCCAAAAAGAAGAAAATGGCTTCTTGGAGGTCTAAGCCATGTTGATGATAAGATGGGTTTTGAAGAACTCTCACCTGGATATGGAGGAACCAAACCAGGCAAGAGCATAGGATGATCCCGTGGTTAATTAATTTTGTTTCTTAGAAATTCGATTACGTGTGGGTTTTTCTGTTCTCTTGTTGTTGGTACCAAAGGCGAAAGAAGGTTGTTGGAAACCGATGATTGGGAGAGAGCACCGTGATCAAATGAATGTACGTAATTGGTTGCCATGAGATTAGAATTTGAAACGGGGCTCTAAATTTAGGTTGAATTTTTCTGGACAACATGTGGACTAACTCATCGGTTGTTCCAGTAACATGACTGACGTGTACGTACACTCACTTTCGATTTCCCTCCCATGCGCAAACAACAGACAGAGCAGAGGACAGAAAAAGAGCGCCCCTTCTCTTCGTCTATCTCTCTCAACAGGGTGCTTCTTAATCAGTTGCCATCTCAAGTCAAAGTAAAATAAAATATTCATTTTTTAAATATTTTCATTGAAGAATAACAGGAAGCTATTTACGTGACTTCAAAATTAATATTATATTTTAATAAAGAAGTGTAAAAAATTGAGAAATTCTCAACGCACGCATTGGCAATATAATTCAAAGTTTATTCCAAATGTTAGAAGAATACAAAAGTTGACAGAAATAAATGAGCTGGTGGTTCTACTTTTGCACTATTTAGGAGGGCGTGCGAGAAGAATGTCTTTGGAAGGAGATGGATGAAATGTAGAGAGGGGAAATAGGGGATGGATTGAGAGGAGGAGGATATTTTAGCCAAAAGTAGGAAGCAGGTATCAAAAAAAACGCAGAGAGATGTTAGAAATGAACGGTGGGGAGGGGAATAATAAGGGCGTTGAGCGTGGTATTTATGCAGAGAGGTAGCGAGGCTGGTAATTGGCGAGGCATTGAGCCCACCCTGTTCCTCCGTGTGCTAGATCGGCGAGGTGGCTATTGCCTCCGATGAATAAACCGACGGCAGAGGAGGGAATGGCGCACTCGGAGGAGGAACAAGATGCGAAGAAGATGACGACGGCGACGGCAACACCGCTGTGGAAGAAGAGGAAGGGGATGTCGAAGCCCTTGTCACTGAACGATATATCGAGAGAAATTGAATGGGAGAGAAGGCGAACGAGGTCGGAGCGAAGGGCGGCGAAGAGCCAAGACTCATACGATCATGTGACGGACGAAGACCTGAGCGAGTTGAGAGGGTGCATAGAATTAGGATTTGGGTTCGAGGAGGAAGGTGCCCAAGAGCTGTGCGCCACATTACCGGCACTCGACCTCTATTTCGCCGTTAACCGCCAGCTATCCTCCTCCCCTCGCTCTACTAGTGCTTCCTCCCCCTCCCCCAGCCCCACCACCAACAACACTGACCCTGATGCATGGAAGATTTGTAGCCCTGGTATGTATATGTGTGTGTGTCTCCTCCAAGTTCAAAATCACAATCCCATAATATAATATAATGCTGATACCATGAGATGATTGATTGATTTAGTTTTGTTGGTTTGAATAATGTGAAGGGGAAGATCCAGAGCAAGTGAAGACGAGGTTAAGGCACTGGGCTCAAGCCGTTGCATGTTCAGTGATGCAGTCGCATTGAAGATAGGATCGGCGATCGGGAGTGGTTATTAGTTATCAGAATCCATCATGCGCAACACAGCATGAGGAGGCTGATGATGAAAATGATGGATCGATGTAATTAAAGATATGGGAGGAAGTGTTGGTAGCAATTTGGGTCTCCATTCTTTTGCTTTTTTACATTAATTTGGCTAGTCATTGAATTAATTGCACAAACAAATCAAAGAGAGTGAGAGTGAGAGAGATGCACAGATTTAGCTTCCCCGCCTCAACATTCCGTACATATATATATACACACACACACACAGTAAACGCCATTTCCTCATCTTCTTTTGTTTTCTGATCTCTTCATTGTAGATATAACTTTACAGTGCTAGGCCTAGAAATTAAAGCAGAAGCAAAAGGCGAGGAAGCAAAGGGAAACAATGCTATATATATATACATCCAACATCTGTCCCCTTTAGCCAAAATTAAACAAGGCTTTGAATTCCTACCCGCGCCATATATGTAGGCTTTCGTCCCTGACTTGTTATTCTCTCCATGTACATATCTCCACATATCAGCTGCAATTATTTAAGATTCTTTAAAATAATTCATTCAGAACTATTCTCAGCAAAGGGAAATAATGCTAGCATGCTTGTTTAGGATTACTTTTGGGGTCTAAAAGTGCTTATTTATGTAAATCGACACAAAACTCTCATCACATACTTACAACGATTGAAAAACTTTATTTTATGACTCCAGTTACTATTTCAAATAAGCACTCTAGACGAGACTTTTTCGTCATCAAGCATGTATAATAATGGTCTAACTATAACAAAGTATAACTTCTTCATCATCTCTGTGCATGCATAATAATGGTCTAACTATATTGTAATTGTGAGGAGAGATCGGGGAAGATTAAGTAATTTAATACACCAACTAGTATGGTTTAGGATATTTTTTGGGGTTTTAAAAATGTTTATTCACGTAAATTGAGAAGAAACTCTTCTCACATACTTACCTCATACACCGTAAATTAGTATTGAAAAGCTACTTTTGAAAGCTCTAGTTGCTATTTCGAATGAACACATATGCTAGCATGTGCATGCGTGCATCAACTAACCCACATCTTATGATTTTAGTATTGGATATATATGGTCCATCTGGTAAAAATATCAAATATCTAGCTATCATATATATTAATGAAAAATGAAATTTGTTGAGAGAAGAGCCTGGTTCTCTTCCGAATGTTCGAGCCTTATTATTTATTAACCCCGGCTAATTGACCCCTCAATCCATGGAAAAATATAAGAAAATACCGTTAAATTTCAAAATCTCACCCCAATTTTGGAGTTCACATTAGGTGCTATTCCCTCTGATTAGAGAGATTAGGAAATTTTTAATTTTTTTTATATATTCTATTTATATAGATTAGATTGTATGATACATCTTGAATTTTTTTTTTACACCTAATATCTCAAATTAATTAATTTCCAAGATATTTGGTTACAGGAAAAATATTTTTGAATGCAGGACTGAAAATTAATTAATTTGAGATACTGGGTGTAATTTTTTTTTCAAGATGCGGCAAAGATATAATCTAATCTAAATAAATAGAATATATAAAAAAAAATCAAAAAAAAAATCATAATCCCTCTAATTAGAGGGAATAGCACCTAAGAAGCACATAAGAGAATAACACCTAATGTGAACTCTCAATCTTGCTATCCATAATGGTGTGTGTTTAGTTTGAGGAGAGAGAAGTGGCCTCTAAGATTAGTCTCACCTCCTCCTCCTTTCTTCAAACCAAACACGCCTCAAGAATATATATATTAACGATAAGAGTATTATCAATTGACAACTCATTTTATAAAGAAATCAGTAATTAAAATTTTGAAATTTAAGTGATATAATAGTATAATTGTGAGTGCTATGTCATTATTTTTTATAGTAATTATCTAGTACCTAATATTAATATTTGTTTGTCTTAAGAATAACTCTTTCAACATAATTTTGTTTATTTATAATATCAAAATTTCCGACATTATTTGGAAAAATATCCGAGTCTTTTCATTTAGGGAGAATCCGAATAAATTTAGATAAAAAAATCTAAATCTAAATTTCAGGCTTACACTTATATTTAAAAGACCAGAAAGCCTCATTATGTATGAATGTTATAGAGAGAAGGACCAGATTGCCCTTTTATATTTAAAAGGTAAAATTGAATGTTGAACTTAGATTTTGGTATTTCAGTATTTAATTGGAATTCTCCCTTTCATTTAATTTAATTATCATCAGTATTATATCTTTTAGTTTTTATACTACATTATACTATAGAAAGTTAAAAGTAGAATGATCTTTCTATCCAAAAAAAAAGGGGGAAAATTAGAATGAAGGACATGGAAGAAAATATTTGTATTGAGAATGACCATACAAATTGTAACTATTTGGAAGGATCAAATACAAAAATATAAAATACTAAAATGCCCATAACAAATCTTCTACATTCCCTCTTACATTCTCTCTAGCATTATATTTTTAATACTAATAAAAATTATATGTTTTACTAAATTAAACAATAGTTTTCTCAATTTTCATTTTTCACAACTTGTGCGTATATCTATGAAAAAATTACACATTCTTTAATTCAGTAAAAAAATTAATTTTTTAAAATCAACAAAATTTTTAATGAAAAATAGTTTTTTTATAATTTTAATAAAACTCAAGGTCTTTTATAGTTTATCATATATGTTAAATTAGGAAAGTTTATATGATTTATTTTTTAAAAGAAATTTATGTGGGTTAAAAAATTCATCTAATGTTAATAAAAATAAAAAATCTAAGCAATCTATTATATTATGAAAAATATGAATAGAGTTTAGTTTTAAGAAGATCAAGTTAGTTATAAATTGTATAGAGGCCATAAATTATATGTTGAGAGGATGTGATCATCACCACCCTTTCAAGGACCTTGTGGATGATATTAGGATGCTTATTTGTAGAGATTGGCAAGTTGAGGTCACTCGTGATTACAGAGAGACCATAACTATAGCTGACCGTTTAGCAAGATACTCTCACAGCATAGATGAGAATTTTTGTTTGTTTCATCAGCCTCCTCTTTTTATTCAAGAGGGGGATATTGATGAAGTTTAGGAGTCTTGAAGTTGTTGTAATGTCTATGTTGAAATTTTGATTCCAGTATAATACAACAACAAAAATTTATAAAAAAAAGCTTAATTGATATCACATGATAACATAAAACATGCAATATGATAATATGATAATATAAATTGGCGAAAAATAAAAATTAATAAAATATGAGCTTAACATGTATTAGTTAAATAATATATTGAAAATAAAATAAAAAATACAATCATATGAGTCATTTTAGTTTTAATTTTAGTTATTTTTTAATTATGAATATAAAAAATAATATAAGAGGATTGGTTATGGACAATTTAATGATTTTAAATTTATATTATAATGTTCAGTCATTATAAGTAATTACAATTTTTATAGTCCATTACAGTATATATTATTTTCTCCAGGTCCATTATTTTAATTCCCTAAAAAAAAATAGAATGATCTGGATCATTAAAAATCATCTGCTGTCAATGAAAAAATAAATATATTCTCATATTTTACCGAGTAAATTAGGAAAAAGTTTCCTATTAAGACTTTTATTTATTAAAAAAACAAAATTCTGATAAATATTTAAGCATAGGTACAGACGTACAGTTACAATTCTCTAATTTAGATTTTTATGATCATTTAAATTTTTAACGAGGGATTTTTGCAACTTCATTCGTTATTCAGTCCCACCTCCCACTCCAGTCCATCACAACAAGTACAAAACATAAACAAGCGAGCGGCGACGCAACGAAATCCCCAGCTACGGGACACTACTTGAGGACTCAGCGTTGCCGGCGCGAACTGTACGTATCCGCTGCAAAACCAAAGACAGAGCCTTCAATCGCGAGCGTTCTGCGAAGAGATCTCTTGCCTTTGCCCTACAAACTTCAATGGCATCCGATGCTTCTGACGCTCTTGCAGGTCTCTTATCTTATCTCCCTCACATAAAGATAAATATTAAATGCAATTTTATATCTTACTATTCACAGGGTTTTCTGTGACTAGGAAGTTACTGTTGTGTCTTTTTCTCTCTCTCTCTCTCCTTCCGTACTTGCACGATTCGGTATTTTAGTTTTGTCGTAATTCCATACCTTCTCTCAATGCAGTGAGGCAGAAAGTTCAACAATTTCTTAACGCAGCTCGTACTGGAAATCTTGATCTCTTGAAAAGTATTTGTCTTGCTCTTCGATTCTATTGTTTCGTTATTACTGTTGCTTTCGCTGTTCAAATTCTTCATCTGGGTTCATCCTTTCTGGGATAGATTTGGCAAGGCAGCTTAACGAAGATAAGGATTTAGCGAAAACTGTGACAGCGATTAAGGATGCAAATAAACGAGGAGCACTACATTTTGCGGCTCGCGAAGGGAAGACAGAGGTTTGTGAATATCTGTTGGAGGAATTGAAGCTAAACGTCGATGAGAGAGATGACGATGGTAATATTTTTGTCTTACACATATTTGTAATATAAATTGTATGTCATTTATAAAATATTAGAATCCATAAAATTGTTAACGTTTCGAATTACTGTTTCTTTTCAGGTGAGACTGCTCTTATTCATGCTGCTCGTCAGGGCCATACTGCTACAGCTAAATATCTCATTGACCGCGGTGCCAATCCTGCTATTTCTAGCAACTTAGGAGCCACGGCGTTACATCATGCTGCAGGAATAGGTGCTTGCTCAGAATTACTCACATATTATGTACACTTCTGCATTAAAAAGAAATTGCCTCACAGTCTGCTTTTATGATCTCTTAATCTCGTGCTTTTTTAACAGAATTCAACTTAGCTGTCTTATTCTTCTTGTTTAGCGTATTCTAATCTAATATGTGCTTTCCTGTAGGAGACATTGAGTTGCTCAAGTATTTACTTTCCAGGGGTATTAATGCTGATTTAGAAAGTGATGCGGGAACACCATTGATTTGGGCTGCGGGTCATGACCAGAAAGATGCTGTCAGCTTTCTGTTAGAACATCATGCAAATGTAAGATCACATGTATTCTTTATTTTTGTTAGCCGTGTTGATGATCTAGAGAATTTGGCGATGCTTATAGTGAATAATGTCCATTATAAATGAAAACTGATCACTTAGGTTCAATTCTGAGGGGGATTCTGGCAGGTGAAAAATCCGTTTGAATGCACACTTGCCTCAATGCTAATGAAAAAGCATGTGAGAGGGAGCATTGTGGCAAATGTATGTTTGGAAGGTGAGGAACCAAAAAACAAACATGCTCTTATTATAGAATGGCTGAGAAAGGGAGTCATGTGACTGCCTGTGCACGCCTAGTGGGAAGGGTAGATAGAGTCGATGTTTGTTAGAAGAGGGGTATATTGTGATGGGTTTGTGAAGCATGGGGGCAAGGAAGATTTGGTTTTAGGTGAAGAGTATCTAGCTAATCTACAGGATGCTTGTTTCTTTCTTCATTTTCTTTTCCTTCTGTAAACCATTGGAGCTATCAATTCC
This sequence comes from Acacia melanoxylon, assembly GCA_019022615.1. NCBI lineage: Eukaryota > Viridiplantae > Streptophyta > Magnoliopsida > Fabales > Fabaceae > Acacia > Acacia melanoxylon. The sequence continues at coordinate 923,997 of JAFJYJ010000059.1, forward strand.
TTTATGTGTGTTCTGGGAAGGAATTTCAGCTTTTATGCTGATAAACAATACAAGTCTCTGAAGGTTCCTATTTGATAAATGGTCTTCCATGAGTATGCCCTTTTCCGGATTAATGGTCAGAGCATAACTCTTTGAATTTATAATTTTAAGTTTATTTGTACAATGCACTATTTTATTCTTGCAAAAGGTATAGATTTATAATATTTTCCTCATGTCAATGTTGCATTGCAGCCTAATGCTGAGACTGATGATGGTGTTACTCCACTCCTTTCATCTGTGGCAGCTGGTTCTCTGACATGTATAGAGCTGTTAGTTCAGGTTGTATATACTCCATAAACATCTAGTGTATTAATGACATATTCATGCTTGATTGAAATTGAATTTTGAAACATTTTAGCTCCCAAAAAAAACATCGTGGTAATATATCTTTCATCAAGTTATTGATGATTGCAACTTATTATTTGTGGTCATAAAGTAGTTTATTTTCTTGTATTTTTTGTTCTGATAAATAACATGATAGGGTTATGGTGATAACAAAATAATGAATTCTTGTTTTGTCATTCTTCTATGTTTGATCTTAATTAAGATGTCAATAATGATTATGAATTAGGGGCTTACCATATGTCAACAACTGGTAATAACAGACAATTTTATATAATAGAAGGTAATCTGGCCGAATGTTATAGTGCAAGTTTTACATTCAGAGAACGTCAATAATTTCAGTGCGACTGGTATTTCAAGCAAGTTCAGAAAAGAGAGGTGGTGAGATGCAGGAAGTAAGGGGATTAACATACTAAATCGTGGTGGTCAAACAAAGGACTAGGGTAGATTAATTTTTCAGGTGTTAACCAAGCTGAAAAATAACACATTTTTGCTTGAAGGTCTTTAGAGAGCACACTGCCCAATCTTAGCTGAATCCTTAATCCTTAAGTATCATAGAAACTTTGAATCCTCATGCTTGTATATCTTGTACAGGCAGGTGCTAATGTAAATATTAGTGCGGGTGGAGCAACTCCTTTGCACATTGCTGCTGATAATGGAAATCCAGAATTTATAAATTGCCTATTGAAAGCTGGAGCTGATCCTAATGTCATTGATGAGGTATGCTGATTTAAGTACCTTGCTGTAATCATCTCCTTTTGGAACATTCTCTTATGCAGTTAAGAGTTTAAAAAACTGACCTGCTGATTGATATGTGTCTTTATCATTATTGAGGGATTCCGAAATTAGTGATCCATGTTCATAAAAGATTTGACAGGGTTTTACATTGGCTATCAGGGCCTAACACAACCCTCCTCCTTAACATAGGCGGAGTTTATAAACATAGGCGGAGTTCTAATTGAGTTTTGAGCCCTTATTTGTTTAACCTAGTGGTAGATGTTCTAACTTAGCCTATAAAAGAGGAGATCCCTAAATGCATGCTTTTTGCGGATGATATAGTTTTGTTGGTTGAATCCAGGGAGGAAATTAACTCTAAACTTAAGATATGGAGACGAACTCTAGAATTGAGGGCTTTCGTCTGAGTAGGAGCAAAACAGAATATATGCATTGTAATTTTGATAAGAGACAAGGTAGAAGAGAAATGGAAGTTAAATTGGGGGGCAAGTCATTCCACATGTGACAAAATTTTGATATTTGGGATTAATTATACAACATGATGGTGAAATTGATTGAGATGCTAATCACAGAATTCAAGCTGAATGGTATAAATGGAGAAAAGCTATTGGAATTATTTGTTATCAGAAAGTACTTGATAAGGTAAAAGGGAAGTTTTATCGCACTGCTGTAAGACCAATAATGCTATATGGTAGTGAGTTTTGGGCTTTATGGGACAACTTGAACATAAAATGGGGGTAGCCGAGATGATGATGTTGGGATGGATGTGTGGTCATACAAAAAAAGACAAGATTCATAATACTCATATACGCGAACGAGTTGAAGTGGCCTATATTAAGAAAAAATGGTAGAAAGTCATTTGAGGTGGTTTGGACATGTTCAACGAAGGCTACTGTGTGCTCAGGTGAGGAGGGTTGATCAAGCAGTGTGGAGTCCTCTAAAACGAGGTTGAGGAAGGCCGAAGAGAATGCTCAATGAAGTCATAGAGTGAGATCTTTTGGTTAATAATATATCTAAAGATATGGTTTTCGACAGAGCACAACGGTGCCGCGCGATCCATGTAGCCGACCCCACTTAGAGTGATAAAGGTTTTGTTGTTGTTGTTGTCGTCCTAAATTAGTGATCCTTTATGTCATTTGCTATTCTGTTGGTTTGTTCTTAAGCGGGATAGAATGAACTATGTGATTGGTGATTTAACTCTATGAAAGACCTCGCGTCATAAATGTACAGACCTAGCTCATTACTGTTCTGATGTAAGAATCATTACTTGCAACTGATTATGCTTATCAGTGATATAACTAGTGATTTGGGTTGGACTGACATGACATCAATTTACCTGAGTTTGGACCAAAGTGGATGAAGATGCACCCACCATATGCAGACACACTAACGCCCACATGCAATCATGGTAACAGCATACCTGCGTTATACAAAATATAGGTTTTTTATGACATCTTTGTCCACTTATTGAGGAAGAGGTGTCCTTGAAATTCTATGTTAGTGCTCAGTGCTTGCTGTTATTTCTTCATTTCCAAAATAGAGGGTTATTCGTACCTTTTGCTTTACACTTGTACTCCTTATGATTGTGAGAAATGCCGCATCCAGAATTACCTTATCGTTATCATTGTACCTTCATCAATATTTGGGTTGAAATGTGAGTATTTTTGGCATGTCAGGATGGAATGAAGCCGATACAGGTTGCAGCTTTAAGGGGCAATCGCAAAGCTGTTGAGATATTGTTCCCCTTGACATCAAAAGTTGAAACTGTTCCGACTTGGAGTATTGATGGCGTACTAGAGTCTGCACAATCAGAAAATAATAATCAACAGGTAGTCTGCCCCTTTTTCCCCTCATCACCAATTTTGCTAAGCGATATCATTTTATTTTATTTTTAAATAAGGAGTATCATGGCACTTGCTTTATTGTTTCAATATAATCATAAAATATTGGGAGGGAGGTTTATGTTAAGAAGCCTCTTCTGAATGTAAGTAATTTTGGGAGGGAGGCTAAAAATGCCAATGAAAATAGAAGATTCCAAGTAATTTTGCTGCTATTGAATTCTCTAATTCGTCGTCTTCATTGAGTGATTAAAAATAGAGGATAAAATTTGCAGGAAACAAGAAATGCCTCAGACACTAGTTGCCCCAAGGATACTGCTTTGCCAGAGCAAATTCTTCCCGAGGTCTGTTTGCTCTCATGGGGGAAAAATGACATATTGACTCTATCGTCTAATGTGCATAAACATTCATCTCTATCTTTGTTGTAATAGCTTCTTAACTGATCTAGGTGACACCTGAAGCCAAGAAGAAAGCTGCAGAAGCAAAATCAAGAGGGGACGAGGCCTTCCAAAGGAAAGACTATTATATGGCCGTAGATGCTTATACACAAGTAAAGTCTCCTGATCTTGCACCTTAGTCTTGACTCATGAATTTTTTGTCCTTCTGTAACTTGGTTATTTTTCAAATTCTATCATTTCGAAAGCTACAGACTACAAGGCATAATAAAATTGTTATTGAAAAGGCATTAGGTAGTAATCTGAAAGCAAAGTTCTCTTTTTAAATGTAACATCTCCAGAAAATTTTCAAATATTGCCTATTGAGTTCTCGTTTATTCCTGATCTCTGATTTGCCCAAGTATGCTTATCTACTGTAGTCTAAGAAAATAGAAGTCCTAAATGTTTTTATCTATTTTTTATAGAATGATTTTCTCAATAAGTGTACTTTATTTTTGTAATGTGTTGACAGGCAATTGATCTAGACCCCACTGATGCCACTCTTGTATCCAATAGAAGTCTTTGTTGGATCAGGTTGGGTCAAGCTGAGCATGCTTTAGCTGATGCAAAGGCCTGCAGAGCATTAAAACCAGATTGGCCAAAAGCTTGTTATAGAGAAGGAGCAGCTTTACGCTTGTTGCAGGCATGCTTAGAAATTTGTTCGCTTTTGGCATTGGCATTAGTTTACGTGATTCACATTTTGTAAATTTTGCCTTTCTTGTCGCACTTGCAGAAGTTCGACGAAGCAGCAAATGCATTTTATGAGGGAGTGAGGCTTGATCCTGAAAATAAGGAGCTTGTAAATGCTTTCAGGTATTGGATGGCAGCCTTTGACCTTTATTGTTGCATGCACTTTGAAGTGAATTACAAAAACATGAACTTGGAGGGAAAATCGATTTAACTTTAGAGGGGAAAATCCATTAGCTTGGGAAAAACTCTTTATGTGATACTGAGTTCATGAGAAGCATTTATTTGTGCATGTGTATGCATCTCTTTAACTGTTTCATCCTTACAGGGAAGCTGTTGAAGCTGGGAGGAAATTTCATGCAACGGCTAAGAATGATATATAGTCAAATAGCAGAGGGGGCAGAGCATGAGGCAATCCTTTTTTTGTAGCGTATTTATTTATTTATCCTAATTTTTTTACATATGAGCTAGGATCTGTTTAATAATAATATTGTTAATTAGTAATTAGAAAAAATTTACAATTGGCATGTTCCAAAGTTATTATTGATTATTGTAACTTTGAGAAAGTAGAGGAAAATGACAATGAAAACATTTTCATTCGATTCTAACTGCAGCAGTTGGATTAGAAATTTCTAGAAGTGGATGAATTTTAACTGGATGTTGGATTCGATGGGTAAGATTATTGGCTAGCGAATCAGGAAATCCGATTGGAATGTAGCAGCATGAGGAAAGAAAAATCAGTTGCAAGGATTAAAATTACTCATTCAAGTGATTTATTTCGTTTAACAGCTCAGCGAGGCTTTGATTATATATTAATATGTACAATCTTGATAATGAAACATGGTCCTTTCATTGCTCTCTTGAATTTGGACAGAAGAGATGTCTATGCAGAGGAATCTGGTAGATATGCCTGGGAAGTGTTTGGAGTGTCATCCGTTTTTGTTTGTGGCTAAATTGTTCTTGAATCAAAAGCGTACGTGAGATGCAAACGTGAATCAGCCGTAAGGAAATTATCAATGTCAATCAATTATAACATGACACAGGGTTCGCTTCACTTTACAGAGCAATGCAAAAAAGCTTAGAAAAGTCATTGATTTATAGAAAAGATTGAACCAATCAAATAACAATAAATTAAAGAAAGAATCAAAAGGGTATGGAAAACGGGCCCACTCGGCGTTCTCTTGTTCCTCCCTCCCTTCTGATTTGAGTTGAAAGTTGAAACCACCCCAACACTCGTTGCAGTTCCAGATCCGGCTCTCCCCCACCAACGTCCATGAAAACCTCCCCCGCCGCCATTGCCGTTAACCCCCCTCAACCGCAATCGACGTCGGATCTTTCCTTCGTCTCCCGCGCCACGTATGCCTCTCGGTCTCTCTACGCCACTCCCCGCCAGTGGCCCCAGCTCCTCGACTTCTCCGCCTTCTCCCGCCCCTGCACCTACGCCGATGCCATGTTACGCGCCAGACGAAACTTTACTTACTTCAAATATAACTACGTCTTGGTTTCCCTTTTGGTCATCTTCTTTAGTCTCTTTTGGCATCCCATTGCCATGATCTTTTACATGATCGTCTTCATTGCCTGGTATTTCTTCTACTTCACTCGTGATAGCCCCCCTGTCTTATTCGACCAAACACTGGATGACGGAACGGTGCTCTGTGGTCTGGGATTCATAACTGTTTTGGTACTCGAGCTTGTTGGCGTCGGGCTGAATTTGTTCGTGTCTTCTATAGTGGCTGCTGTGCTTCTTGGGTTGCACGCGGTTTTTCGGGTCACCGATGACTTGTTTCTTGATGAGGAAACCGCCGCCGAAGGTGGCTTGCTTTCTGTTGTGGGAAGCCAACCCCTCATAACAACGTATACCCGGATCTGAATGTGATCGGATTCGAGGTGTGTTCAGTTATTTGTTTCTTAATTTTCCCACTTTTTATTGCTTTTGATGTTACTGGTCAATGAAGAATGTCGCCTTTTGAAAGGAAGTGGTACGATGATGACGAAGTTGGCTGATTTTTTGGATGCGACCTGACTCGGACTTCCATTTTAACAATAATTCCTGCAGCCACTTTGATCCATGAACAATGTGGAAGTAACCACCGTTCAAATTTGAATTTGGATTAGTTTTGTTTCGACCCATTCTGTATTTTGATACCCAACAAAATTTTCTGCTTGATTCTTTTTCAAGGAAAAGGATCCATTCGATTATAGGATGGACCTATTTTTGGCTTTTCGCTAGTTCAGCGCCGTTATCATGTTTTACTGTGATATTGGAATTTGATATAAAGCAGTTAATCGTGTTTATTAATGCGCGATGTCCTTGTTACCTTAACTTTTTCGTTCATGCCGGTTATGATCTCACAGAATATGGAAATGCAATGTCTGAGATGGCAGCAATAAATTAATAATGGTTGGTGGTGGTAGTCTCATATTCATCTACAACCCTCAATTATAGTGCCTCTTTGGGATAGCTTCGTAGAAGTGGTTTTTGTTTTTAATAAACTTTTCTTAATTGACTTATTTTCTGATAGATTTTTTTTAATGTGATTTGTGTTTGGGATAACGGTGAATGTGTGGGCTTTTGTTTTAATAGGCGACTTGTTTGACATATATTATTAAAAAGATAGATGAGATGAAAAAATGAAAAAAGATATTTAATCAAATTCATATATATATATATATATATATAATAAATACGTTGTACAAAATGTGATAATTTAGGATAAAAATTAAAAATAAATATAAATTTACCAAATAAAATAGTAACAATACCATTAAAAAAATTACAACACAATTATTGAACATGAATAAACATATCCCCTGTAATAGTTAGATTTAAATTCTTCTTCTACTTTCATGTTCTTCAAATAACTTTATTTTGGAGTATCATTTTTCCACGGGTGCTATATTATCATTCATTGTCCACTTAAATGAGTGTGAATGAACCGTAAAGTTTCTCAGGTGAAAAATAAAATAAAATTACTAGTCCAAAATTCAGGTAAAAAATATACCAAGGTCTAAATTCTCTAATCTTTCTCGTTTAAATTTTGACGAATAGAAACACTGAAATTCACATTTGCCATTATTATTTATTATGCCCTTTTTAAATATTCTCTATTGAAACACCGAAATGCTTTTTCTTTTGGGGGCAAAACTGTCGGAAAAAAATGGTGGCTTTTAATGGGATAATAAGCAACTTAAAGTAGCTTCATCAAAAAACTCACTTCAAAACCTAAAGCACACTAAAAGCCGAAGTCATACCAAACAGCAATATTTCTTACTTCTCCTTTCAATGGACTTTTAGTGAGCTTATTTTAACTTTTAATGCTATGCCAAACAAGCCCATAGTTTGCGATATCAGATATCTTGCTCGGTATAGTAATCTGCAAGGATGTTTGATTTAACCTATAGATCTTAAGCAGAGAGGATTCAAATTATTTTTTTTTTAAAAAAGGTTAATTGCCAATAAACTTCAACAACTCGATTCCAAAATAAATAGAACAGTGCCCTGCCAAAATTAAACATGAAGAAGAAACTTGTTGCTGGTATTGCTCCAACCCCAAAAGAAAAGAGTGGGAGTTTTTCAAAGTTTATGAAGTAATCTGAACATTCACAACTCGAAAGATTAGTATTTCTTTGACAAATGCGCCGAGGCGTTCTTGTGATTCATATTTTCACTATGTAGGAGAAGACATGCTCAGGTGAGCAGAAAAACAAGGGGGAAAATAGGAAGATACAGCAAAATAAGGTAAAGGAGGAGAAAATGCCTAATTACGGAGGGCCTTTCGAGAATATGATAAGACCATAACGAAGTCCTTGGCGGAGGAGCCAACAGAAGCATGAAACTTTTTAGAGTATGTTGGAGCCTTGAACCAAAGATCAACTAAGTTATGCAGTTGCAAAGATGGTATAACTGGTCGACCACGGCACATTATTTCCACCTGTCCAATAACACACACTCTCAAATTATTGCCAACCCAATATTGTGTATTAAAATGAAGCTGGCAACCACTGTTGTATTGAATTGAACTCACCTCTGCTTCGCTGGCAAGATTAAGTTTCTTAACAAGGTACTTTTGAATAGAGGAGACGGGCACCGTACTATCCCTGTGATGGGGGAAGAAACAAATATTAGACACTCATCACTCTTGCCCCAATAATTAACCGCCCATGCATTCCTTTATCAATCAAAACATGATCTTTTTTGCCAGCAAAAACATAATACATCAAAGAAAATATGAATGAGTACCAAACATGAGAATATGGCACTGCCATGACAATCATAGGAATCAAAACATTCATTTCTGTGGCATGTTTTGCACCCTTGTTTTAAGACTGATAAACCAACTAAAGATAAAGAGTTGTTTTAATATATATATATATATATATATATATATCCTCTTCAACAAATTGAATAATAAAACTGCTGCGTTGTTCTCTGAACCATTCTGAAAATCACACTCTCTTTAAATGCAATAGCAACACAGGAACATTCATTTCTGTGGCATGTTTTGCACCATTGTTTTAAAACTGATTTTTTACATTAGGGTGTAAAAAATCAAACTTTACTCATTTCTGAAATCATGGGGAACAAGACATCTTATTATCAAGAAGGAAGGCTGGCCAAAATAAACATGCCCTTGTAATAAAAAAAGAAAAACATACCCTAGAAAGTAACCATATAATGTAATATTTATTTTTATCTTATAAATCTTCTTATAGGCCTATAATACTGGAGTTTCTTCTAAGAAACTTCAAATTAGCATATACAAAAAATTCTGAGTAGAATTATTACATTTTTTATCAACAGTTACCACTGTTCTGACACAACAAAATGAGAAAAATTCAATTCACTTACAGTTCAAAGGCTCTAGACACACGGCGTCTAAAAACTAGGCCGTGTTTGAAGCAAAAAGAAAATCAGGCAAGCAGAAAGTAATAGGATAGAAGAATTACTTTATTCTTAAGTAGGATGCTGAAATCTGTGGCAAGGGAACATCTCCTTTCCTGAAAATAAAATGTCAATTCAAAGTTAAAGGTCCTCATAGAAGATGAAAACTATACAATTAGATTAATTTTGGCTATAGACAAGTAACTTACTGGTCTTCTGAAGCAACCAATGAAAACCAAATAGGACAGTTTTCTCTGTTACCCCTGCCCCCAGCTGCATCTAGCATAACTTGGGCTGAGGCAGAAATCTCAGATGCTGCAGCTCTTTTCTGACCAGCTGGACGCACTCTTCTCCGTCTCACTTGTCCCGGAGGCACATTTTTTTCATCCTTGTCATCTCCAAATTTTGTTTTATGTCCATTATCCTTGTTTTTGGTTTTAGGCATACGTAATTCACTATGGACAGTAGCAGGTGGCTCTGATTTGGCTGTTGTTTCAGGCATATTTATTCCACCATTGGGAGAAGTTGGAGGCTCAGATTTGGCAAGAGACAAACCTTGTGAAGTTGACTTTGAGGATTTTGTTCTGTTGGCAGCTTCAACAAGACAGTTCAAGGGTGTCCAGAGATCAAGTTTCCCTTCTGGAAGCTCTCCATTGTTCTCTGTTTCTTCATTAGGCCTATTCTTCTTAGAAGGCTCAGCTGTGGAAGAATCCTGCGACAATGCAATAAAATAGGAGGTTACAAGAAAGTAAATATATTTTTTTACCTAGCATACCAGGTAACTTAAGTATAAATTCAAGTTCAAACCTTGAGTCATAAAATAACAAAACCCAAAGTCCTATAACCCACACCTAATTTCTATTTTGAGAAATTATATTTGATAAATCAGGAGAGCTTGAGCTTACTGGGTTATCCTCGGTATAGACTTCTTCCTTCTTTATGGATTCATGAACAGCAAAACTGCATCCACGCAAAGCCGCAGCCTTTCTTGTACCAGTTTTTGTTCTCTTTCCTGTGAAGCCAGTCTGCATTGGAACTTTAGGAGCAGAAATCACCAATGATGAAAGTGATCTTTCCTTCCTTTTTGCTGGCAGAGATATTGAAGGTATTGCCTGTGGGGCCTTAATCTTTCTTCGTCTTAAAGGGAAAATTTTGGCCCTAATATCTTGCAAATTGTGATCTGGCCTGAATATTATCATTAGTCACACATGATTAACTGTATATAGATTTTTCAAAGATTTATCAGAAAAAAGTTAGCCTAGTTTAAAATACAGGTTGAACAAAAGAGTAGCAAATTGAAAATCCCTTATTGAGGAAGCAATCAATCTGCCAAAAGTCATCACAATTAGCTACAATACAAATATTAGTCTTCACCACTAGGCAGTCTTCACATGTTAAGCAGATATGAAAAGAACGATTCTAATGAAAATAAAAGGGAGGGGGCTGCTAAATGAAATTATGTGTGCAAATGTCTAGGTGGGTCACTAATCAGACAGTTATTTGTTACACTACTTCAGACAGATGCAGTAGAGAACAACTTATGATCTGGGAGAAGGTATCAGGTAACCCCTGACGGCACAAGAAGATTAATAATTTGCAGAAGAAAGAGATTAGTCTAAGAGCAAATGGACATTCTCAAATCTCAAATGTCAGCAAAAACAGCCAGTATGAAGGGGAGAAGAATGAGCAAAATTCATACAAACAGATAGTAATATATCTATAATCAGGCAGTCAGTAGCATGTTTGATCCGCTCGATTCAAAGTACTCATAAACCACATACATTTGTGAAAAAGAACAACAGACCTCAGTTTCTCCACCGGAAGACAGCCCAAATCAATATTGCATACTGGACAGCAATCTGCCTCCTCATCTGAGAATCTCTCGTATATGCATTTCCTGCAGACTGTTACAGAGTTCAATGTTCAATGTATTTTGCCAAATATCATTTGATGATTGAAACGATGATGTCAAAAGATGTATTGAAAGGCAAATCAATAGAATTCATTACTTCCATATTAACAAAATTTGCCATCAGACCGGCAAAAATCAAGCACATTATGAAATTTTGTGGCATCTACACATCCTTAAAAAATTGTATAACTGTTCCACACTGCCTCCTTAGTCTCTATCAGAGTATTTAATAGACCAGATAAAACAATCGTTTCAGATGGAAGCAAAACAAGATTTCCTTGAGTTTGCTAAGTTACATACGGTAATGATGGCAAACATTTATTGCCTATATATCAACAAGATGATTTACGTTAAAAACGCCTCAGAAAGCAGAATAAGATTGCTTTGAGTTTACTAGTCCAATACGGTAATGGTAACAAAAATGGGAAATGAGCAAATAAATTGAAAGACGACTGAACTAACAATAAAAATTTCTCCTTTCTTTTGATCACCCAAAAAATAAAAAATCTCCTTTCTTCAACAGTTAAGTCTAAGAAATCCAATCAACCAATCAAAAAACAGCAAGGGATATTAACCTCAGGGTAATGTTCCATCGCTGTAGATGTGTTACAATAAAACGCTCTCGCCATGCTATAATATGAGGTTGCGAAACAAAATGCTTACGCGAAATTAAATTCAGGTCATGGACTAGTAGAATGATTGTTCGTACGAAATCTATATCACCAATTCTAGTTGTTCGAATAAGAAGGAATTAAGGAACCACATTGAAAGCCCGAACCCTGAGAAGCATGCTGATTGACTATTTATTCCAAGGCAACAGCAAATTAAGGAAAGATAAGCGAAAAACTTGTACAAGTAACGCAGCGTTAAACTGCTGCGACGTAAGAATTTCGGAACAGAAAATACATCATCGAAAGAACCGCAAAATATAAAATTTCAATCAACATCATAATCAGAAGAGAAATCAAAGCCGCAGATAACGTGGTGGCAGGCCAGAATCAATCGGAACCGCTACACGCAACGCATGAAAAAAGAAAGAAGAAAAAGAATCCGAAGAAGTAGGATTGTAGGTGCGTGAAACAGAAGAGAAGAGAAAAACCTACACGTATGAAGGCAGAGAGAGATGGTAGTAGCGTCCTTCAACAGTTTATGACAAAGAGGGCATGTCATGCATGCTTCTAGCGTCTCCCTCTTCACTTTGACCACCTGGCTCGCCATTATTCAGCTAAAACGGATGCTCAGGAAGGTGCATTCGAATCCAAATTGAGAGAAGGAATGGATCGTAGGGGATAGTTTACAGAGTGGGTTGGTTGAATTGTTGTGGGGGTGTAGTGGACGTGGAAAAGGAATGGATCTGAGGGGAAGGGGTTGAAAATTGGAAAGAAGCTAGGGAGGGAAATTACGCCGGGGATTTGTTAGAATTTGGAGAGAGGGAAGAGTGGGGAGGGGAATTGTTGATGAACGAGAGAGCATGAAGAGAAAGCAAGACTTGTAAGGAGACGCTTTTTGGGCGTGTAATGCAAATACCTCTTCCTCATGGCTCCACAATTACTATTTTCAGGCACTGTGCTTCAAAGTGCGGATATTGGACATCTGTGAAGCAACCTCATTTTTTTCGTTTTTTTTTTTTGGCCGACTGACGCAATAACCCTCCTCGTTTTTCACCTCTAAATTTATGTCCTGTTTTCTTCCTTGAATCCATGTGAAGACCAAGTCAACTAATCTTCTTTACTTTTAAAATCAAATATGATGTGAATGTATGAGTTGCGGTCGTTATATTATATTTATTCCCAAAAAATCATGTAAATCAATTAGCTATGCCCATTTCTAAGTTAAACGATAAAGTTTTCATTTGAAATAAGGTGAGTCTCTGTACAACAAATTAGAAAGAAGAATTAGACGTCTATGAACACACAACCAATGGGGCAGGAGTTTGTGTTAAACTCTCGATTTCATCAAATGAAGGGGGGGTTGAACACGTGGGAATGTGTTAGGAAGCACGAATCACAAATTAGAAAGTGGCTCTCCGAAGAAAACTGGTGGATGGTTTATTGATTTAAAACCAGGAACGCAACATACAAGTTTCCAAAATATTTGGTTTACGTTATAGCTACGATCGAGTAGGAACGTCCATTTTCTGCTACGCACGCGCGAGAGATTTTACTCATGCGCAACAGTTAATAGGCCCTAAGATTTTATAATGAACACATTCAAACATCAATGTAATAGCGAGTCAATTTAATTGCCCGGCCTATCCATGGAGAGGGAATGATATCTTTCTTCATTTTCTCTTTATTTAATGAAACCGTACGTGTATAGAAAAGTCGCTTATTTTCTTTCCCGGGCGCTCAATTCCTTTAATTTTGTAAGGAAATAATGAAGGCCAGGAAAATAAACCCATGCTACGTTTTGGGATCTATATGAACTCTATCTATCTAATTAGATTATCATAATTGGTGTGCTTGTTAGGAGTAGGAATATATATATAATAAAAGTACGGGGAGGCGAGGTACGTAGCAACAAACGAAGAAGGAACAGGGAAGAAAGAGGAGAGAGAGCAAGAGGCGCGGTGTAATTATAAGTATAATAATGAATTCATTTATGTGGAACTCTGATAATTAACTGGAGTGTAGCACTCAAGTATATATAGTGCTTTTATTGCAAAAGGTACAGATCGAGGATTATTGAATTATTCAGGGGGGCTTATTATTGAGAAAGACAAGTGAGTGGGGAGATGAGATCAGTCGCCGCAGTCGATGAAGTCATAGTTGACGATGAGATGGCCCTGAGCGTTGCCATTGCCATCGGTGTCCAACCTCTGGAAGACTCCGACGTCGAGGTCCAAACCGCCGTTGCTGCACTGGTCGACGATCCTGACGGTTTGCTGGGCGCCAGTGCGGGTGTTGGTGACGCGGAGGCAGCGGCCACAGGCGGCCTGGCCCGAGGGGCCGACGGGGCCACAGAAGGCGGTCCAGCCGTACTTGCTGCGCCAGGAGAGGGGCTTGGAGGCGTCCCAGGTGGAGCAGAAAGCACTGACGGCCATCAAGTCCCAGTTATGCTGCTCAGGCTGGTACAAGTGATAGGTGGACCTGACGTTGGTGGCGCTCTGTGCCCATGCTATTCCCACCGCACTCACCACGCACAACGCCCACACCAGGCTCCTCACCCCCATTATCGATTTCTTGTTTTTCTTTATGATCTTTTTCGATGACAAGTGATCTCTCCCTTGCCTCCGTCCTGGTCTTTATATAGGCTTAGGCTCCCTCCCCTTTGTTCGAAATTACCGTATTGCCCTTCTTTTGCTCCCCACCGCCGTTTATTATTGACGTCATGTTAATTCCTTCTTTGATTTTTCTTTTTTCCTTCTCCAGTCTACATGGCTTCCTCTTGTCTTCTTCACTCATCCATGCCCCTCCATACAAACATCATTCTCCATTCAGAACTCACAAAACCAAGTTACTACTATGTACTCTTCCACAGGGGGGTAAATTGTAAATTACTTCCAACTAGGGTGCTATGATGTACATTAATAATTCAGAACATGTCGAGGGGATTGGTCTCTTGGTGTACTGCACAAATGTGTTTCGTCCTTCGTCTAATCTTAGCTGGTTCAAACCTTGGAGCTAATACAACGTTAACAACTGTGAATACATAAGAAACTCAAACACAAAGTTTAGGCCACGATATATTTAAAACATATTTGAAAAATACAAGTTGCACGTGGCCAGTGGCAGTTAACCTAAAAGACAATAAAAAGGGTTAAGAGCTATATGGCAAGATTCAGCGCGATACATAATCTTACTCATCTTTCTCGTTTATTATTTAATTTCATCATAATCACTGAAAAATATCCATAGGAACGACACTACTGAAAAAATATATTAATGGCCTCATAAATTCTGTAAGATGGTCATAAGTAGAATTGTAAAAAAATAAAATAAAGGAGGACTATTCAGATTTATTTCTACATTCCCATGAGAGAGACTAGCTCCAATATGTAAAGGCAGATGATTCAGTAGTATAAAGTCTTGTCAGATCTCTCTGAATCTCGAATTTATCTTCCAAAAGAGACACATGATAACCGGGGTAATCACAAACTCCAACTGTATAATGAATGACAATATAAAAAAAACGTCCTTCCACGAAGCATTTTAATAATTTATATTGAATTTCCCAACTTGTATCCTTACATCACATATTTTGACTGTGTCTAATAAGGTTTCTAGAAAGTTACAAGAGCAGTTCGTTCAGGGGATTGGGGTGTGGATACAGACCCAACGCCATTATAGGCATTATAAGTCATTTCACCGCAAGTTATGCAACAACATGCGGCTTCAACAAAGTTGCTCTTATCCTGCCCACCGTCTTCATTGACTACGCATCTTATCGTTGACTTTATTTGATGCTGAATTTTCAACGACCATTGTAGTGTACTGGGATCATAATTATAGGCAGCAGGCCCAGGTGTTGGCCCTTGGGCCTTACTTAATCACTAGTCTTGGAAATGGACTTCTCATTCTTTGATCCATGGGTCACTTGAGAAAACAGATAACTTTCTAATTTCTTCAATCATTTGCTGATTGGATTTACACCTCTACTCTCGTCGCTATGCTTTACAGGGCCGCTTACGGACTCTAATATGTGTGTGGATACACATGATAGCTTTTGCTTTTCCTTCTCTGTTTTTCCCCTTCCTGGCTACCTTTTGCTTGTCTAACTTTTAGGGTTTGCCTGACTTCTAAAAATGAAGAGGTCGTTAGTTGGATCATGTGTGCGTGTGGTGTGTAGCATGCTCGCTTTTTAATTTTTATCATGAACCTTATAAACCTACGATCAGCAATTGTCATCAAAATGTTGGTAAACGCTGGGGCTATGCCTAATTCAGGAAAAGGACGTCAAAAAGGATATTCAGTTCAACAGTAAAATCTACAAAACGACGTACAATACAACAATTAATGAGGCTGCCGATTGAGATGGGTGATTTAATCTATAAACGCATCGATCGACAGTAGTTCATTGTTAATGCTGCTGGTGGATTAAAATACTTCCACGCACCTCTCGATGTACGATCGTGAAAATAAAATTAAATAATACAGTACTACTGGTCCCCGTTTTATTCAAGTCAATGGCAAAACAAAACGCCGTCATGGAGAACAATAATGGTGGATGCTATTTGAATTGAAATTTCGGGGCCTTATGAACAACTCATTAACATCTTTGGATTCCCTTTTCCTGAGGACTCGAGAGCAGCAAATTATCTAACTTGTATTACAACAAGGTAGAAATAAAAATAACATAATTTAGACCATATACGTTAATCCAAATTCATCCACAACTACGATATGATGACATGGCACTGATGATGACCAAACCCCAAGTACTATTCTTCGTCTAAATATTGATTTGCATGAGACAAGAAGATTAATTAGGCGCGGTAGGTAGGACGAGGCAATAATCCAAGCCATGTGGGGCGGCGGCTGCTTTCGCTATTTATATAATAAAATAATATGACATGACGATTATAATAAGGCCTAACACCAATTAGTAAAATTAAGAAGGTGACAGCTCCAGCTGTCTTGACTCGATTCAAGTTTCTCAATATGCACGGTAAAGTGCAGCTTAAATTTGTTAACCCCAGATTTGGTCAAAATCTAATCGAACATTATTATCATATATTGGTGTGGTTTTCGTCGGTAGATCTTGGATGATATATATCATCCTATATATGTATAGAACCAGTTTGGGATTAATATGTATTTTGAATGGCATGAAATATAAAACGCGTAAGGAATGAGAAGCCTCAAGTTCAAGACTACGCAGTAGCACGCATATGTATTACTGTTTAGGGATCGTAATAATATGCATACATTGAAAAAGTAATGTGGCTGTTACGCTGAAGCAGTGTGAGCTACTCTTGATCATGTATGCCACTTATTATAAGGAAAGTGGTGGAATTTAGGTGCTTAGGGTTGGAGGATGGAGAGTAAAGGGTGGTGGAATGAGTCCAACTCGTTGCCGCAGTCGATAAACCGGTAATTAACGATAAGATGGCCCTGCTGGTACCCTACGCCGTCAGTATCCAAGCGGTTGAAGACGCCCACGTCCAAATCCAAGCCTCCGTTGCTGCACTGGTCCACTATCCTAACCGTCACCTGCGCTCTCGTCCTCGTATTTGTCACCCTCAGGCATTTGCCGCAGGCAGCTCGGCCATGAGGGCCGGCGGGGCCGCAGAAGGCGGTCCAGCCGTACTTTTTGCGCCAGGAGAGGGGCTTGGAGGCGTCCCAGGTGGAGCAGAAAGCACTGACGGCCATCAAGTCCCAGTTATGCTTCTCAGGCTGGTACATGTGATAGGTGGACCTGACATTTGTGGCGCTCTGTGCCCATGCTATTCCCACCGCGCTCACCACGCACAACGCCCACACCAGGCTTCTCACCCCCATTATCGATCTCTTGTTTTCTTTCTGATCTTTTTCGATGACAAGTGATCTCTCCGTTGCTTCCGTCCTGGTCTTTATATAGGCCCCCTCCCCTTTGCAGAAAATTTCCATATTGCCCTTCTTTTCCTCACTACCGCCGTTTATTATTGGCGTCACGTGCAACTCCTCCCCATGAATTCCTTCTCCAGTCTACGTGGCTTCCTCTCCCCTCCCTCCTCGTCTTCTTCTCGCATCCATGCCCCTCCATGCAAACATGATTCTCCATTCAGAACTCACAAAACCAAGTTACTACTATGTACTCTTCCACATGTATGTTTATTTGTTTCTCTTCATTTCCGATTTTTATTTATTCTCTAATTTCATTATAATTGCTCAAAAATTAAATATCCAGAAAAAAGTATTAATTTAAAGCTTCATAAATTCTGTAAAACGATTCATAAGTAGGATGGTAAAATAAATAAAAATAAAGGACTGTTCAGATTTATTTATACCTTAAATTAACTTCCAATGGGAGAGAAGAGTAGCTCCAATATCTGAAAGGACAATTGATATTTTTTAAAAAGAAAATTATTAGGATATACGCTAATTGTAACAAACGTGTTGGGATATTAGGCACATGTCGCATAAGACGTGGAGGATTAGTCATGGAGAACAATAATGGTGGACGTTATTTGAATTGAAATTTCGGGGCCTTATTTACAACTCATTAACATCTTTAATTTGATGCCCAGGGTTTGTTTGGTTTATAAGATAGTCTTATATTTAGAAATGTTTTTTGAATTGAAAACTTTATTCTCCCTTAAATTACAAACCAAAAATTAGAAATTAAAATAAAGCGCGGTGTTAAATATAGAATAAAGTTTGTAGTATAATTTATATTATAAGTTACGGTGACATGGCACTGAAGTGGACCAAACACCAAGTCTTATTTAACTTAAATTACAGCACTGGATGGTATGTGGAGCAAACAGCAAGTCCTATTCTTGGTCTAAATAGAGTATTGATTTGCATGGGGACAAGAAGATTAATTACGCACTATGTAGGCTGGGTAGGTACTAGGTAGGGCGAGGCAATGAGAAGACGAGCCATGTGGGGCGGCTGCTGCTTTCGTGAGTGTGCGCGTGTACACATATGATAGGCTCGCTCAAGTTCGCATATTCGCATATCCTCATATATATATATATTAACCTACTTTCCAATTTACTAAGGGATAAGCGTTGAACGTGAACATGTTTGCGTGTAAAGAACCCTACAAGTTATTATCCAAGTCTTACCTTTAAGTATATATATTTTAAAATAATAATCATAATAAGGCCGCGTACCACCAATTAGTCAAATTAAGAATGTGATGGCTCCAGCTGACCAGCTCTGATAACCCTCGTGGCTGCTTCTGGATCGCCCCCGGCGGCTGGAGCGCTTATTAATGACTCCCACTCCAAATATAAGAATAAACTAAAAATAAAATAAAATAATCTCATTCATTATGATTGAGATCCAAATTGGAAGGAAATTTCCTCTCATTGATGATATATAATTGGGTATGTAGGCCCTCTAAATTATCAACTAACGGGTATTTTGTTCCCTCTAAAGAATAGATAGGCCCGTTCTCTCCTCTAGTTAAGTCTAACATTATAAATAAACAATTTTCTCTTTGTTTTTAATTTATTTTCTTCTTCGTGTAATTATAATAAAATTAAAGATCATATTTATTTTTAAATAATTAACTTAGGATATTCATTTTTTTTTTTTTTGAATTAATAAGACAAAGAGTTTCTCTTGGGATGTATCATAAAGATACTACACAAACAAAGAAATAATACATCGGAATGAAAATAACCTAGATCGACTAATATTTGATCCAAACAACAAGTTGGAGTCCGTAATAAAAAATTTCGGTATTCGCCACATGTGCCATTTTGGCCAAAAGATCTCGCACATTTCAACGCCTCTCTATTCGAATGAATTATTTCAATATCCCAAGTAGAAAAAATTAAAGATCTAATTTCCGAAATCTCTTGAGACAAAGGATGATAGGGTCCATAATCGATGTTAATAAGCGAATAGCCTCGTAGAATCTGAAGACATGCCTTAATTTTTTTGAAACCAAGTCGCCTACAAGTCATCATACCACTTTAATTGCTTGTGTGGCATCGATGAATTGAGTCGTAGCCAATTTTTCGTTGAAATCCCGCCAACCACACCCCATTGCTATCTCTAATAATGCCACCACAAGCCGCAACATTATTGTTGATTACCGATCCATCTACATCCACTCTAACATAACCAAAAGGTGGAGTATTCCATTGGGACTCGCTCTATCGGAACTCGGTAGATCTGGTGAATAAATTTTCCATGCTCCACACCTTCCATTAATTGATGAAGACTGACTATGAATAATGCACCGAGGTTGAGCACCTTCGCCATCAAAAACCTTTCGCATCTATTCTTCCAAATTAGCCAACAAGCCGGTCAAATATCCGCATCCAAGACCAAAGTAGCGACTTTGTTTCCACCCACTTCATGTTTATTATTCCATAATAACCAATCCCGCAAATTACCACTAAAAAAGTACTATAGTATATAGGGTTAATCAAATCAAGCCACACAAGACAAGCAATCTCACAATCTCTCAAAATGTGCGTAATTGTTTCCTCACCAAAACATTGAAAGGGACAATCATTATGATCACTCAAACCACGCTTCTTCCTCATAGAATTAGTAGGTAATTTTCCATGAAAAACTTGCCACATGAAGAATTTAGCACGCTCTGAGATAGGCCAACGCCAAATATTATGCCGAGAGGTTCCCTTCTAGAGTCATTATTTTTTTCCAACATCTTATAAGCCGATCTAATGCTAAAATTACCATCATTAGAGACTCTCCAATAAAAAAGATCATTTCCCTCCATGGTTGGAGGTTTAATCATCTTAATTTTATCGATCACCCATTCCACGGTAAGAAGAATCTCCATTTTGTAAGATCCCAAGAACCATTAAGAGAAACAAAAGCCCTCACTTTCTCATCATGACTAACCCACTCATGATTTTTATCAACATATTGAATCAAAGGTTGATCAAGAGGGGACCAAAGCTCCCACCAGGCATTGGTATTATTGCCACTTCTAAGTTTACTTCCCAAATTACTTTTAAACTTATCCCAAACTTTGACAATGGCGGTCCAAACGGAAGATTGTTTTTTCTTTTTCGTTATGCTAGGAATTTTGTCACTTCCACAAGCATATTTACTTTTCGACATTTAACCCAAAGAGCATCGGGCTTGGTTATAAGACCCCAACATAACTTCATTATGAAAGAATTATTTTGTATTTGAAGATCCTTAATTCCAAGCCCCCCATCATCTTTTCCTAACTTGATAGTGTCCCAGTCTATAAGATGGAGTTTTTTTTTTTTTTTGTCGATCCTTGACTCCAAAAGAAATCTCTAATCAACTTCTCAATATCCATGAGGATCCCTTTGGGAATTAACAGAGTTTGCATTTGATAGAATGGTAATGTTGACAAGACCGATTTAATCGATCGATTTACCCACCATACTCAAATGTCTTCCCTTCCAACTCGAGAGCTTTTTATTGACCTTTGCAATGAGAGGAGCAAATGTTGACTTAACCAATTTCTTATGCAATAGAGGCACCCCAAGATACTTTCCAAGATCAGCAGTAATACCAATGCCTAGAACTTGACTAAGTTCTAGTGCCCTGTTAAAATGGACCTTCGGTGAGAAAAAACATTTAGATTTAGGAAGACTAACTCTATGTCCCGAAATTTTACAAAAGGTAGTCATGATATCTCTAACCCGTTCCACTTGAATTCTTGAGGCTTCACAAAATAATATGAGATCATCGACCAAAGAATAAGTGGGAGATAGTGGGCCATCGAGCTCATTCTCAGTGGTTTCCACCTCCCATTCTCTGCTTCACGATTAATTATTTGTCCTAGTCGCTCCATACACAAAACAAAGAGAAAAGGACTTAAAGGATCTCCTTGTCTAAGTCCTCTAGAGGGAAGAAAAGAATCTGAAAGTTCCCCATTCCAAGACACCCTCATTGAAGTTGATGAAATACATTTCATGATAAGTTGCACAAATTGATCTTGAAGTCCTAGACTTTGTAGATTGTGAACGAGTGTTGTGGGGTGTCTAACACTTCATCCCCACACACAATCGACTTTAGAACGTTATTTGATTTTCATTTTTCAAAAAATGTTTCCAAAATTATCCCTTTTTAAAAGTTTGGTCGCGACTCCATATTGGCCAAATTTCCAGAGTTTCAATGCCAAACGAAATTTGCTATTTAAGTTTATCAATATGCACAGTAGTAGGGCGCAGCGCCTAAATTTGTTAAGCCCAGATTTGGTCAAAATCTAATCGAACTTTATGATATTGGTGTGGGTTCGTCGATCTTGGATGATATATCTATTGAACCAGTTATGGATTAATATGTATGCTGAATAGCATAAAATATAAAGTGTACGGAATTTGAGAAGCCTCAAATTCAACAGGCAGTAGTAGCACGCATATGTATTACTGTTTAGGGATCGTAATAATATGCATACACTGAGAAAGTAATGTGGCTGTTACGCTGAAGCAGTGTGAGCTACTCTTGATCATGTATGCCACTTATTATAAGGAAAGTGGGGGAATTTAATTAGGTGGCTTAGGGTTGGAGGATGGAGAGTAAAGGGTGGTGGAAGGAGTCCAACTCGTTGCCGCAGTCGATAAACTGGTAATCAACGATAAGATGGCCCTGCTGGTACCCTACACCGTCGGTATCCAAGCGGTTGAAGACGCCCACGTCCAAATCCAAGCCTCCGTTGCTGCACTGGTCCACTATCCTCACCGTCTCTTGCCCTCCCGTCCTCGTATTTGTCACCCTCAGGCACTGGCCGCAGGCAGCTTGGCCTTGAGGGCCGGCGGGGCCGCAGAAGGCGGTCCACCCGTATTTACTGCGCCAGGCGTAAGACATGGAGGCGTCCCACGTGGCGCAGTAAGCACTGACGGCGTTGAGGTCATAATTGTGAAGCTCCGGCTGGTAGTAATGATAGGTGGCGCGAACGTTGGAAGCGCTGGCTCCACCGCCACTACTGCCTTGGCAGTTGCTCTGGCAACCCTTGCCGCAGTACTCATCGGTGGTGCCACACCACCCGTATTGGCTGCAGCAGATGTTTCCGGGGCACAGTGCACCGCCTGCCTGACTCCCGCATTGCTCGCCTCTAACGCATATGGCTAAAGCGCCGATCACAAGCCACGCCACCAGTTTCTGCATTGATATTGTCATTGACTTGTTCGCTCTGGATGCCTTTATGCCTACCTCCCCCTTTATATAATATACGGAACAAGTGACCCCCGTGGCTGCTACGCTATATTTGGGTGCATGCACAAGCGCCGTTGGATGGAAGAGTGTGTGAACCCAACAGCTGAGAACCAAGGTTTTTGAGAATGTCGCTGTCTAATAAGGATCTGGGGCATTGCGTGAAGAATCCGTCCACGTCGAAGTGGGGACCTCCTGCTTTGTCCGTGTTCGTTTCAATTTCAAGGCCAATCCGACAAATGACATTAATGAAGTCGGGTCGTAGATTTACCAGGAATGCCTAATCAATATGTGTATATACATGGATAAGCTCGATAGTGTCTTAAAGAATAAAAATATTCAATAAAATGACGTGGACTGCTCGATCTGAGTGCCCCCTACAAAGAAGGGCTTCGTTACGGGTTTTCCAGGACATGTTCATTGCGGCCCAAAGGACTGGGAGTCCAAAAGAACATTTGAACAACACCAGGCAGAAAAACTCCAAACGTACCAAGGAGAATAACAAGCTCAAACTGAGAGTCAACTTCCAATAAAAAGGGTGCCCAGACATATTAGAATTGACACCCCAGCAGATCATAATTTGGGTGCATCACGCCTCATTGATAGACCTTTTGATGAGAGTTAAAATTAGCAAATTCGAATTTGATCTTCAATCTTTTTCCATGTGTAAAGAGATTATACGAGGGGGGAGTGGTTCTCGAGGGTGGGTTATGCATGGTGGATAGATGCCTATAATTAACTGTTATTTCTTCATAATGACCAGGCGAGAAAACAGTAGAAGCGAAGTAAAGGGGTCTTGTTTTTTATATTAGTTGATCAGATCTCAAAAAAGAATACTGCTAGCCTAGTGGCCATAGCACATTATTAACTTGGCTTGTAATTTGATATTCCACGATATAACTTGGAATGGGTGTCGATAGGAGGAAACGAAGTTGCTGAAGAAGTAGCCAGTCACTCAGAAACTAATGGAAGAAATGAAGTATGAGGGGCCTATTGGGTAGAGAGATCTGGTTTGCGTCTACGACGTTGCTGCTTCACTATCCTCTTCTCCTGCAGCTCGAGATTAATGTTGACAAAGCCCATGGAGTCTGTCTCAAGAACCACACATCTTGATTCTTGAGTAACGACCATCGTGACGTTAATTAAAAACACTGTCTTTAGCGATCATCATCAGATTGGAGGTATATGATGCCTATGCCACGTGTTTGGACGATTTTTTATTATATTGTGATAATATAGTGCAACATATATACTACTTTTGACGAGATATATATTCGCATATCAAAAGAAACCATTCAAATGACTCAAACTTTCCGGTTCGGAGACACTATTCACAGCGTTATACTAACATTTTTTAGTATTGGTACGTATTTTTTGTGTGACCTTCAGTGAGAGACAAGTATTGATGGAAGAATGATAAACGCGATGTCATAGAAGTCCTGCCCATCTTTTTTATAAACAACTTTTTTTAAATTGTGCAAAATTAGAAGATGGTTTAGATTTATTGTAAACAATAAATGTGTAAAAAATGTGATTTTTTTTAATATACTCTTATTTATGAAAAAAGTATAGGTGAGAAAATGAATAAAAATATATGAGAGAGAATGAATAGAAAATATAAAAGAGTAAGGTGAGAGAATAAATAAAAATATATGAGAGAGAAAGAATAGAAAATATGAGAGAATATGTAATAAATAATCAAATGAAAGAGGATTGGTGATGAGTAGTGGGTAATAAATATAAAGTTATATATGAAGTTGTTTATATTAAAAATCAGACTAAGAAAAAAAATGTTTATATAAAAAAAAGACAAGAGAGCGTATTAAATTAATTAGTGGAGCCCTCTTAAGTCTTAAAACGCAGGTAGCACATGGGGAATGGGTCCACTCTATCATTTTGTTCATAAAATCATTATGGTTTTGCCTCCCACCACCAATCCCCTTACTTATTGTTTAGCAGGCAACTAGGCAAGGGCACGCGGCCTCTTTGCTTCACCTGAATAGGGACCTCGTCACATTTTCTTATCGCTTGAAAAGGGCGGGGGCCCACATATGAACATCTAAATTATTGTATGCCCCTCACAAATTTCCAACTATTTTCTCATATATATTACACACACATATATAAAAGAAGAAGAAAACAAAAAAAGACCTAGCACAGACATATTATATATCCAAGTTCGTGCGTAGATTCTACATAAATATTAGATGGAGCCAGTTTGGCGCCGGCAAACAACCCATCAGAGCAGGTGGTTGAAATGGGGGGCCAGAATTTGAGCTCAGCTTCTATTCTTGCATTTTTCCACCGCCCTTGACGCTGATTAAAATGAACATATGAACAACACTAAATTAGAACGCAGGAATAGGAAATGAGGAGGGAATGAAAGTAAAAGGGTACCGGACTGACCTAGCCCAATTGCGTCGGATCCTTTCATGATGCGGAGGCGTTTGCAAGATTGCACGAACATGCTGTTGATTTCATGGATCAGTTAGTTCAGTGAAAAGTATATAGAGTGATGGAAGATAAGACGGAGGTATGGTGGAGGATGCATGGAAGGGGACTTACTCCCAGGGGACGTCGCCGACGAGCATCCAATCGCCGTCCTTATCCTCATAAGTGGGGACGTAGTCGGAGCCGCTCAAAAGATCGATCAATTTGCTCTCGTTGAGGAAGTCCTTGGTGGCCTGAGGAGGGGCGGTAGTGAAGGAGCCGAACATTTTGGCAAGGGCCTCTGACAGTTGTTGGTAGCTTTTGTACAGTTTCAAGTCCACTTTGCGCAGATAAGGCGCGCCGTCCATGCTCACCTTCACCAACGCTGCTCCTTCTTCTTTCTTCTTTTGGTTCTGTGATGTCCCTATGTTCTTCCTCGATGATCTCACTGGTGGCCAACCCACCACTTGTGCCCTGCTTGTCCATCATTATTATTTCCACTCCTCGTTAATACTCAATTCTTCAACGCAACCATGTTATTTAATAAACTCAGTCAATTCTCTCTTTCTCATATAATAGGCCTGCTGATTGATTTATTTTTTAAATTTCAACATTCAAATAACAGGGTTATTTTTAAACAAAATGTCACAAAATCTGTTTATATTTATTAGATACAAATAACTAATTTATGAGTATTTTCCTATCCTACTAATGACCTTATACATAATAATAATTCTATGGGCGCGAGGACGTACGACTTAATTGGGAATAATAATGAGTGATAAATAATGGATGGTTTTGACTAAAGAAAGGAAATGATTGGGGGGTGGGAGAAAAAAAGTAAAGATTCCAGGTGTCTTGTCCTTATGCTCTGTCGTCCCGACAACCAGCCGTGGCATCCGCACACGATATGCAACCTAATTTCCAAACCATTCTGCATCACTCATCATTCTCTTTCTTTTTTCCTGCTCATTTTCTGGATCACTCATCCCCCACGCCCCTATCATCGCCAATTAATTATTCCAACTTCAGAATCCATATGCTTCTCCTTTCCTATATCACAATCACTAATAATAACCTCATTTTTTAAGTGCCTGGTGGAGGAAGAATCAATTCACTTTTCACCTACAGCCATGTCCGCAGGGCGCCTCGGAGTTATCTCATTTCCGTCTCTGACTCTGCCTAATTTTCAATTTATTTATTTATTTTTTTTTTTGGGGGGGGGGGGGGGACGAAGTTCGATTTTGGATCTTGAGAACATCGACCAAAAATATTACTCTACGTACGTACTGTCGTTTATATCTTGATATTTCATTCAAATCTCTAAATTAAAATCATACGATGATGATTACCTTCCCCGTTGTGTAACCCCATAAATGACTTTCAATTATCTTAATGGTAAACGAGGAAAAGACCATGCATGTATATATAGTGTAGTCTGGACTGATAAAGCGTTTAACCACAATTAAGAAAAACGGCGCGCGAAGACCAAACAAGGAGATGAAATCCTAGTTCTGCTCTTGGATCAAAGTTTGACACGCATGAGCCGGTACTAGGTCAGAAAAGGAAACGAAATTAAATATGGGAAAAGCGAGAAGGAGCATACTTAGCGGGTGGCTTGGCGGGATCGTTAGAGGGAGAAGCAGCAGCTTTGTTGTCGGTTGGCTTGTGGGCAATATTGCTGTTGGCAGAAAGATTGAGCTTCAAATCCACAGAGGTGTCGGAGAAGCCTCTCTTGGCACCGGCACCCCAGGTGGCCTTGAGCGTAGACTCGGCGTCAGATGAAGCACCGGGCAATCCGAGTCGTAACTCGGTCTCTTCAAAGTTTATCATGCTGTACTTATCTGGCTCCGCCTCTTTCAACCCTATCATTCTACTATCCGTGAACTGATTTCTGCCGAAATAATGTTCAGGTGAGCACGTGTTTGAGTAAAGTCCGAGAGAAAGTGAAGGTTTTGACGAGGAGAGAGGTGCTGGGATAGTGGGATGGAGAGAGAGAGCAGAAATAGAAGGAAAAGGGGATTAAGAATATAGTAAGAAGATGGGGGGAGGGGTGGGGCCTGGGCCTGGGCCTCGGAAGGGGGAGATGCTGTCACGTGTGGGGCTGGGTCAACCGCAGCTTGTCGGGAGAATGAGGTCACGGGTGACGTTAATTACAGCAAGAATCATAGTGGTTTTGGTGTGACTAGTATTTGTTTGCCGGACAGGCTCCCCCAACACTAATAATTGGGGCCGTTGGTAATTTAATTGAGGGCCACAGAGCCAGGAATTTAGGTGCAAGTAAATGTATATGGGCGGGGGGATTAAAATTAAAAACTAGCAAGAGAGGGGTTAAGTTAAAGAGGAAAGGGCATATGAGAGTGTGGGTGGGGCTTGAACAGAAACAGTTGGGGGAGACGTTCAGGTGGCCGGAGGGGATACGAAGAAATAGCATGGGGTCACGGCCCTATTTACTGCCGGAGCCACCGCGCATGTCTTTTAACAGTGAATGCTATCTTCTTGACGTTGATGCTTTTCCCTCTCTTCCTTTCATCCTTTCATGCACTTCGCCTGTCATTTTCAGCTTTTGCATATTAATTAACAGTATACCAACACAGCTTGGAAGAATGAAGCCGCCGAAATCACATGATCCCATTAGATTTGAGAGCCAAGGGAAAGGTCCGCTAAGTCATTGCGTATCAACCTCTAAACATTAGGACAGCATGAGTCGCAATAACTTACTTACAGCCCCTCTTCCGTCTTGCTGGTAGCTAGAAGCTGATTGTTGTTATATACGCAACAATATTATATTTCCTGCATGGCACACCAGTTATACTCCTATATACTCCCTCCGGTCCTAATTATAAGACAACATTTGAGAGTTGGTTTTGGTCCTAATTATAAGACAACATTTTAATTTGTATCAATTTCTTCCTAAAATACCCCTATTTTATTCTCTCAAGTTTATTTGGTTTTTGGTGAGTGTAGTATATTGATCGTAGACTCTACAGTAAGTAAAACTTTTAAATTATTGAATTTTTATTTATTTATCAATCAGCTGATATTAATTTTTCAATACATATATATATATAGACACATATTTACACACACACAGATATGTGTGTGTATGTCTACACACAAATACACACACACATATATATATGTGTGTGTGTGTTTATACATATATGTATATTTGAGTATCTATGTGTGTGCATATATGTATATCTTTGTGTGTGTGTTTATACATATATGTATATTTGTGTATCTATGTGTGTGTACATATATATATCTTTGTGTGTGCTTGTCAATATATGTGTGTGTATACATTCATACATACATATATATATATATATATATAGGGAAAATCATTTGTGCGATCCATCGCACCTAAGCTTCGTCTTGTCACCATAAAACGCGTGTCGTTTGGATTAGTATAGTGATTCCACGACTAAATTGAAAGAGAGAAAAAATCACTATTTTCTGCCACTCTTCATAGTCCTGCAACAGACTTTGATGCCTATACTTACTCCTTTGATCCTGACAAACAGCATAGGGAAATTCAAAAGAAACAATCTTTTTCATCTTCTTCATTAGATCAGCAATTATCAGAGCAACCCACAAGCCCAAACCCTAGAACGAATAACTATGGGGGAAAGCATAGAAAGAAATAAGGCAAGATGCAAGGCAAGTGAAGAAGGAGGTAGAAGAGAGAGTATAAAGAGGAGGTTCTGGCTTTCCTGGTTTCTCTATGAAACTCTGACCGCGACAAAGAGAGAGATAAAAGGCCCTCATAACTCTGTAGAAAATATTGTTCTTTTGAAGGACCGTGATGAAGATGGGATTTTTAATTGAGGCGCGTCATCATATTTATTCTCCCTATTCAGATTCAGATTCACGATAGCGCTGTTTTTTTTTTCAATTTAGCCGTGGAATCACTGTACTAATACAAACGACACAGTTTTTATGGCTGACAGTACGGAAGCTTAGGTGCAGTGACTGCACAAATGATTTTCCCATATATATATATTGTGTGTTTATACATATATGTATATTTGTGTATCTATGTGTATCTACATATATGTATATCTTTGTGTGTTTGTCAATATATATATGTGTGTGTAAATATATGTACACACATATAGTGTATGTATAATATACATATATATATATATATACGCACATATATATATAGCAAAACCCTTATTTCAATTAGAAAGCGTGTAGAAAGAAAAATTTTAGGTTTGAGGAGTATGTGGTGGGGGTTATTGATTTACTTTTACTTATGTTATTTTAAATTTATATGAGGGTATTTTAGGAAAATGAATAAAATTAACTAATTTAACTTCTCTCCTTAATCTCCTCAAAATTGGTTAAATATGTCCTATAATTAGGACAGAGTGAGTATTTCTTTTTGGGTAAAAGTGGTTGTCTTATTCTTTGAAACTGAAAGAGCTAAACACCGACATAAACTCCGAATGTGAAGGCTTAGAAACGCGAAATATCAGAATTTTAACTTCGACTTCTTCCGTCATATAGCACTGAATCTGTTTTTAATATAAGACCCACCACTACTATACATGATGGCCAAAACAAAATCCACTATGTAGTTTTGTTATGGACCTACATTAGGCCCAACACCTGGACGGCCCAACAGTGAATATATCACATATTAGGATCTACCTATAATAAAGGGAAATCCTATCTCATATAGAATCAAGGGAGATCTATCTTATCTAAAGATAGATTCGACCATTATGATACTAGGGTAGGGATTACGAGGTCCATACTATCCCACCTCGAGGTACACTCTATAAATACGAGAGGTCAAACCCTAAGGTGCGGAGAACACAATTCTTGGAGCATACACACCACCCCTTTGGCTAAACGCCAAGGTGTGTCCTCGAACTACGTGGACTTTGATCCCTCTACAGGGTACGTAGGCCCTAGGCATCGTGCCTAGGTTAAGTCCGCTCCAAATCAACCAACATTAAACAGGCTAGTCCATTAGGGCTAGCCACATCTGGTTCCACACCAGAACATTGACGCCGACCGTGGGGATCGTTAAATTTCGATTCCCGTGACCTAAGATAGTCAATACTAGAAGCAGTTGAAAGGACACCAGGTTCTCTCTTTTAAGAGAATTTACTGTCACCCATGCGAGACTCTTCTACATCTTGTATCTCAATTTGGGTATTTCCGAAGATCGCCAGATTCTCTCATTGGGAATTCTTTTAAGAGAAGTTATTGTCACCCATGCGAGACTCTTCTACATCTTGTATCTCAAATTGGGTATTTCTGAAGATCGCCAGGTTCTCTCTTTGGGAACTCTTTTAAGAGAAGCTCTAATATGGGAAACTCCTCAAAGTTACCGTCACCCATGCAAGACTCTTCAACATCTTGTATTTCATTGTGGGTATTTTCAGATGCTTCACATGGGTTTTCTTATAATTCTCCTTATAAGAGAATAGTTGGAAGGATCACTGTGTTCTCTCTTTGGGAATTCTTTTAAGAGAATTTCTTCGTCACCCATGCGAAACTCTTCTAGATCTTGTCTTTCATTTTGGGTATTTTCGATCCTCACATGGGTTTCCTTTTTCCCATGACGAGAAATAGTGGGAAGGATCACCGTTTCTCTCCTTGGGAATTCTTTTAAGAGAGGGGTGTGTATCGGAAGCACATAAACCATACGCTCAGTCCTTAAACGAGCGACACTTTTCACCTCTGGCATAAATTTAAATGTCATGCTTAGATTATATGCAACCACAACATTTGAACTCTCTATGTCATTTACTAATGGCCGAGATTGTAGTGGCCGGGGTCCAAGACGCCGGCACGCCGAAACATGAAAAGGCTGAGACAGAGAAAGAGAGTAGCCGGGTTCCGAAGCCGAGATCGAGGTTACACGAATAGGATGCTTACCTAGCCAAAATTTAGATCCGGCACTACCCAAAATTTTCTGGTTTACCCCAACTTTCCCACTTGTCCGATTTTTGCTGAGCAGTTTTTGGATATCAAACGAACCTCTCCAGAAGGAGCCCAGCATAGCATCCTCTGGGCCCTCCGCGCAACAATAGCCACTGGATAGAGGATGAGATCTAGGAATTGATACAGCTGCAGGTTCAATACCCGTTTGAGAATCCCAAATCAAGATATCTGAGATAGCCGAGGTTGTTGGTAAGCCGAGGCTGATTCAATGCTAAAGGAGTTATTTTTACGACTCGGTGATGCAGGGAGGTCAATAATAGGATCACACTACTTTATATTTGCCGTTGCTATATCTGCTTGGCGTTTGTCTTTTCTATATTATTCACATTAGATATAGTTAGCGGATTACTAAAACCCTCCAAACATATAGCAATAGCGTCTGATCTCGTTGAACTATTATTTGGTCTATGAGAATTGTTTTGAGGCAGGGCAAACGAGCAAATCGAGATAGCTGAGGTTGTTGTTAAGCCGAGGCTGATCCAACGCCAATGGCGTCCCGGCTCCATCGTGATAGTCGAGGTTGATGATACATCGAGATGAGGAGGTGCCGAGATGCCGAGGCACACTGAGATGGTTAGATGCCGAGATTCAGAGAATGCCGGGATCCAGATGAGTATCACTCTTTATTTCATAGATGCTCAATATTTGCTTATTATCAATTATCTATGAACATGTAGGAATCCAAGATACGATAAATCAAACAAGTTGTAGCAACTCGGATATGATATCCAGGTTCAATAACAGATCCACCCCGGCAGTTCGGATATGAAAGGTCCCGACCTCAAAGTCAGGCAAACCGCCTCGACACTACCTCAGATTTTTGAGACACTACCTCAGATCTTTGAGACACTACTTCAGATCTTTGAGACATTACCTTGGACCTGTGAGTAAACAACCCCGAATCTTTGAGACCTTACCTCGGATCTGGGAGTAAAAGACTTTGGTCGCCAGGGCCAGAATGACCCAACCTGGCAATGCACGGTAGACATACGAGAGGGTAAGGTTTACGACAGCCTACCCTGGATAACCTGCTTGGGAACAAAATACATCCCGGCAGCTCGAAATCTCGAACTACCGAGCTGGGGGGCATCTGTTATGGATCTACATTAGGCCCAACACCTGGACGGCCCAACAATGAATATATCACATATTAGGATCTACCTATAATAAAAGGAAATCCTATCTCATATAGAATCAAGGGAGATCTATCTTATCTAAAGATAGATTCGACCATTATGATACTAGGGCCGGGGATTACGAGGCCCATACTATCCCACCTGAGGTACACTCTATAAATACAGAGGTCAAACCCTAAGGTGCGGAGAACACAATTACTGGAGCATACACACCACCCCTTTGGCTAAACGCCAAGTGTGTGTCCTCGAACTACGTGGACTTTGATCCCTCTACAGTAAGTACGTAGGCCCTAGGCATCGTGCCTAGGTCAAGTCCGCTCCAAATCAACCAACATTAAACAGGCTAGTCCATTAGGGCTAGCCACATCTGGTTCCACACCAGAACAAGTTTAATTTTTTCATTCAAGTGAGTCTTATAGTGAGGAAATATTATTTTAGCTAAGAAGAGGCTGAACAGTACGTGTATGTTGAGTGTAGAGACGGAGAGTTTCATGTAATTATATATAATCAATACGTGAGTATTCGGTCGGCCTATGCTAGAGATTAGAGGAGAAATGATTAAGTCAGACAAATAAGACTCGCATGTGAGCTGGGCGAGTTAGCCCATTTTTCTTGTCGGGCTAAATATCTTTGTCTCAAAATGAGTACATTTTAGCTGACCCAGTCACATCGTGTTTGCAAATTAAATTGGGTTGGGCCTACGGATTCAATGCACATTCCCAGACGCAATTCATTTATAACTGCTGTGCATTAATTTATGCAAAATCAGCCCCAGAGATCTCGAGTTTGGGGTGGAACCAGGCCTCACCTTTAACAAGCTAAGCCTGTTATGCAAGAAAGTGGTTTGAATTTGGCCTATGACCTGTTACAGGCTACAATTTTGGACTGAGTCTGGCCTGTATAAAGGTCTAACCTGGCCTATGGCATGTTAAGAGGCCTGTATTTTTTACAAACCGAATGTAAACAGGCCGGAAATAGGCCTACAGTATAGAGGCCGACAACAGGCCTAATGTAAACAGGCCAAAAACAGACATACTTTAAAGCAACAACATCTGTTTCACAGAGTATTCAAGACCCTAAAGATTGATTTGGAAAAAAAATAAAGAATCCACTGAGGAAATTATAGTCAAATATGAAAAAAAAATTACTTAACAATGTCTCTACATTGTCAAGCCTAACAGCCTATTTAGCTGGCGCAGCGCGCATTAAGAAAAATGCATCTTTAAAATAGTCTTAGCCGACGTAACAAAGGATTGGACAGCTTAAATGCACTGCACCACAACCTCTGGCTTATTTCCACCAGTATCTCTCACCCCCACCCTATCCCTATGTACCATTAGTTGTGTTTGCCCTGGAAAAAGCAAGAATAAAACTAAACCACACAGATTCTTAAGATACCCACTTCCGTTAAAAAAATTATAAATCAATTTCAACCAACAATTAAAATTTAAAAATAATGGTTAACTTATTAAATGTGTCTTAAATTATAAAAAAATAAATCAACGTAACCCATATTAATTGAGGAGAAAATATGATGAGCCACGTTTAAACATTAATTGTAACGAAAAGATTGACAAACAAGTAATATATTATTTACTTTTCGAGTAACTTAAATTATATACCAAGAAACTAACTTTATAATCATGTCTAATGACTCACAATCACACTGTAAAATAATTTAAGAGGAGAGGAGTATGATACCGTCACACCAGAAATCCCAGCACATAGTGAGGTAGAACTAACCTTAGATATAACACACGTGATATGCAGAGTTTATACAGAATAAAATACTCTTGTCACTTTTATGTTTTATTATAGTTACACGGAGGATATCATTTTCTATTTTGAAAATAGATATTTAGATCATTAACTCCATTAAAAATATTTGAAAAATAAAATAAAAAACATTTCTAATTAAAATATATTTTATTTACTAATTTTCCCTTCATCATATCAGATTCCTAATTTATATTTGGACGCTTGCAATCTTGAGGAAAAAAAATCAACGGCTCCATCAATGAATAAGTTATAGAATATCTTGAAATCATATTATTATACCATATGGCAACAAAAATCTGTGTTTGAAATATAATTTTATCCGTTAAGAAAAACCAAAATAAACACTTTCAATAAATATAATGAGAAATTAAAATTATAAAATTTATAATATAATCAAAATTAATTAAATTTATAACATATTAGAAATTTTGAAAATATGTATTAAAATTATTTTGTTGGTTGTATACTTTTTTTTTTTGACAAAAATAAATGTTTAAATAATTCATAAGAGGGATATTTTGGTAAAAGAAAATGTGAGGTCAAACTTAACGATCCACTAAAAGTCTGTTTGGTTTGGGAAAATTGTTTTTTTCCGCCGCAAGCGACCGTTTGGTTCTCCATTTCTGTCAGAAAATGTTTTCCCCACTGAACCCATTTTCATCTATATAGATGAAAAGCAGTTCCCCAATAAGCTAAGGAAAATGAGATATTTCATGGGAAAATCTTGGGAAAGTATTGATTTGCTCCAACATGGAGTCCCATTTCCCTCCCTCCTCATTGCTTCACAAAATTAGTCACCTTTCTCTCTTGGAAATAGCCAATTATCTCTTCCCTCCCTTGACTTGTTGATCCAGCTCACATCTGTATCGATTATGACTCCCTCGCTCAAGAGCAACTCATCGACAAGATCTCTGCTGTTCTTCAGCTTCAAATGGGAGACATGACGATGTTCCTTGTGGTCCCTTGCTAGTTATAAACCACAGCGATTGCAAAATCTTCAATCGCAAAACATAATATTAGAGACACCATTGTTCTTCTTTTTTTTTGAAAAAACCTTTGCTCAAGTGATGCACATAAATGGAGGATCAATAGAAAAATGCGTGTTTTGGATTTAAGAAGAGGAAAATACATTTTGGATCTTTTATTTTTTCCCCTCTTAGATATTGATTTTTTAATGAAGGACAAAATTGTCCTTCATCTCATTTTCGCAATATCAAACAAAAAATGATCTGTTAACACATTTTTTTTTAGTGCATACGGAAATACCTCTGTAACAAAATATTTATCATTTTTTGCCAACCATTTCTTTGAATCAAACAGGCATTAATAGTTGGAGGGATGAAAAATATA
Source organism: Acacia melanoxylon (assembly GCA_019022615.1). NCBI lineage: Eukaryota > Viridiplantae > Streptophyta > Magnoliopsida > Fabales > Fabaceae > Acacia > Acacia melanoxylon. The sequence goes on from JAFJYJ010000059.1 coordinate 959,287, forward strand.
GAAGAAGGTTACGTAACATATATTTTGATTTCAATGAGATTTTATAAATTTTTCAAAATAAAGAGGATGTGAGAGAGATGGAGGGGGAGAGGAAATTTTTTCTCTTCTCTTTACTAAACAACCCATGATTTATTTTTAAATATTCTAAAAATATACTCTCAACAAAAATGAATATTCTTCTTATTTGTGACAATTAGGTCAATATCCTCTTTTCCATTTCCTTCCCTCCCACTCCCACTCCCTCCTCTCAAACCAAACATGCCCTTAAACGCAAGGCAGATGAATAGTTAAAGACTGTGTTTGGATCCACATTATATTCAGTGTTGAAGGCCAAATATAGAGGTTTTACTGGAAAAACAAAAACTCAGCAGCATTTCAGTTCACAAAAACGCCCATAAAGTGTGTTTGGGTTGGCATTTTTATTACTGGGTTTTTTGCATAAACGCCCATTTTAAAAAAAGCTCCCCCCTCTAGCTTTTAGGCCAATGAAACGCAGCATTTTGTGGGGCCCATATGTTTTCTGACGCAGACTGAGGAAGAGAGAAGGAAGGAGCAGTTTTCTTTATTTTTGTGTATCCATTTTCTGAGCCAAATGGGAGAGAGAGAGAGAGAAGGGAAGGAAAAAATGGAGAGAGAAAACGGGAAGTTATAGTGAGTTAAACTTTCTTTTGTTAATTAATAACTTTATTTTTTAATTGATGACAAAAAATTTAATAAATCATGATTTATTAGATTATATATTAATTTATTACCAAACTAATTAATTTGAAGAAAAAACAATAATAAAAAAATACTCTTGAGTAATTTAATTAAATTTTCTTTGAATATCTCAAAAAATGTCAATTTTTTTCTTATATTTAGGTTCATACATGAGTATTCAATAAAATTCATACCTTTTTAGTCATTTTTTATCTCAACCGAGTTTTCAAATAATAATCCAAACACTCATCGTTTAGAAAAAAAACTACTTCTGCAAAAAGCCAAACATGCAATCCAAACACAAATCACATTTATAACCTGATTTTTTTCCAACCGAGCTTTTACAAAAATCATATAGTTTTTAAGCCACGCAACCCAAACAAGCCCTATTTTACTCTTTTATGTCCTTAAGGAAGAAGGGTTGATTTGGCAGAACATTCGAGAATCCCCGTCGGCCAGAAGTCTCTGCGACCTCTCGCCTAAACCCAAACGCCACATCATACCACCTCTGTTTCGAAGCTCTTGTGTTGTGCCTGCCGTCGTGCTTCTTCCAAACCGAAAAGCAGCTCTTCACTCAATCTGACTTCCCTCTTCGATGGCCGAAGAATCCAAGGCCAAAGGTAATACCGCTTTCTCTTCCGGTGATTTCGACGCCGCCATCCGTCATTTTTCCGACGCCATCTCTCTCTCCCCCTATAACCATGTCCTCTACTCCAATCGATCGGCCGCTTATGCCTCCCTTCACAAATACTCTGAAGCGTTAACCGATGCCAAGAGGACCGTCGAGCTCAAGCCCGATTGGTCCAAGGGCTACAGCCGTCTCGGCGCTGCTCATCTCGGACTCGGTCAACACGACGATGCTATTGCTGCTTACAAGAAGGGTCTTGAAATCGACCCCAATAATGAACCACTTAAATCCGGTTTGGCTGATGCCCGGGCTGCGGCTTCTAGGTCCCGTTCGGCGCCGCCCATGGGCAATCCTTTCGGAGACGCTTTCTCTGGACCCGAGATGTGGGCTAGGCTCACTGCTGATCCCACTACCAGGGCATATCTGCAGCAACCTGATTTTGTCAAGATGATGCAGGATATTCAGAAAAATCCCAACAATCTGAACTTGTATATGCAAGACCAAAGAATCATGCAAGCCCTTGGGGTTTTGCTCAACCTCAAGATTCGCACCCCGAACGAGGACACTGATATGCCCGAGTCTTCCCCTTCGCCTCCGCCAGCAGAGAGGAAGAGAGCTGCTGAAGCTGAACAGGCGAAGGAAGAGAAGCGGCCTCAGAACGAGACCGAACCCATTGAGTTGACGAGGGAAGAGAAGGAAGTGAAGGATACGAAAGCTCAGGCTCAGAGGGAAAAGGAAGCAGGCAATGCGGCTTATAAAAAGAAGGATTTTGATACGGCAATCCATCATTACTCTAAGGCTATGGAATTGGATGATGAGGATATATCATATCTCACTAACCGTGCTGCTGTTTACTTGGAAATGGGAAAGGTTTGTCAGTTGGCTTATATTCTTTTTTCTCTTTTCTTTTGGTAATGTTTGGCTTATATTCTAAATGAACGGTGTTCATTCCTTGTTGATTTGAATGGATCTGGTTTAGCGGACGGAAGTGATTAATGCTTTAGTTTTCACGCTATTCTATATGAGGGTCATTACCTGTTATGGTGTCGGGTATATTATGGATGTCTATGCAAATTCGTTGTTTTTACCGTAAATTAATCTGTGCAGCTGTTGACTAACATGATTGCAATTAGTTGATTCTAATTCCACTTCTAGTAGAGTAGGTATTAGGGTCATCCTGCGGTATAGAAGCTTTTATCTCACCAATTCATGTGGCCAGTAGACGTAGTGTTTGTGGCTGAGGATATTTGAGACTGCTTTTCACGTGACAGAGTAACTAAATCAAATCTGCTCATATTTGGGATGCCTGCATGCTTGAATTGATATTTTGCTTGCCAATGCATTTATGTGATATCAGAATAGGTAGGTGTACATTGGAAAAATATATATTTTTATTTCAAAACAACTATTCTCCAATCACAGTTAGAAGAATGCATAAAAGATTGTGACAAGGCTGTAGAAAGGGGAAGAGAATTGAGAACAGACTTTAAGATGATTGCAAGAGCTTTGACAAGGAAGGGAACAGCCCTGTTGAAAATGGCAAAATGCTCAAAGGATTATGAACCTGCCATTGAGACTTTCCAAAAGGCACTTACAGAGCATCGCAACCCTGACACCTTGAAGAAATTGAATGATGCTGAAAAGGCTAAGAAAGAACTTGAACAGCAAGAATACTTTGATCCAAAATTGGCTGATGAGGAGCGTGAAAAAGGTACCCTCTCTTTTAGCATGCTATCGATGCTCCTCCTTCTCAAGTAAGCCTATGTTTTTTTTCTCCAGAGATAAGCAATCCCTCACTACGTATTGAATACAACTACCATTCATCAATGTGCAGGTAATGAATTCTTTAAGCAACCAAATTATCCCGAAGCTGTGAAGCATTACACCGAGTCTTTAAGAAGGAACCCTAACGATCCTAGGGTAATATTACTTGTAAAATGGAGCTTAGAGTTGCAATTTAAGCAAATGCTGAAACTAATATGTATTTAATTATTCTATCTTCTTCAGACTTACAGTAACAGAGCTGCATGCTACACAAAACTTGGGGCAATGCCTGAGGGTTTGAAGGATGCAGACAAATGCATTGAGCTGGATCCAACTTTTGTAAAGGGTTATACTAGAAAAGGTGCTATACAATTTTTCATGAAAGAATATGACAAAGCTTTGGAAACGTACCAGGAGGGGTTGAAACATGATTCAAACAATCAGGAGTTGCTTGATGGCATAAGAAGGTATTGGGTTATGTTATATTCCTGGTATTTGTTGGTTTCATATTTCTAATTTTTATACACGCTTTACCAGAGTGATTGTCTTAACATTAATATCTATTTCAGATGTGTAGAACAAATTAATAAGGCCAGCCGTGGGGATATAAGTCCTGAGGATTTGAAGGAGAGACAGGTGTGACTCAATTGCTAAACGTTTATTGCAGAAACTGTTTCAGTTTAAATTTTTCTTCATCTATTCGGTTCTTTATTGTTTTGTTCCTCCAGGCCAAGGCAATGCAGGATCCTGAGATCCAGAACATCCTCCAAGACCCTATTATGAGACAGGTATGCTACCCGTGTGGCGCTCCTCTTGATTTTATTAGTGTATGGCGTTGTTGTGACAAGAATGAACCGTGCTTATAAAATTTTGGGGATGTATGCAGGTATTGGTTGATTTTCAGGAAAATCCGAAGGCTGCCCAGGAGCATACGAAGAATCCTATGGTGATGAACAAGATCCAGAAGCTGGTCAGTGCTGGAATTGTCCAGCTTAGATAAATTGGATGGGATGTGCGAAGGAGCCGTGTATGGGCTCATTTTAAATGTAGATTGGATTTGAAAATGGATAAACAATTTACGGTTGGGAATTTCCTAATGGAGTTGTGATTTATCATTGTTTTAGTGAACTTGTATAAATTTTGAATTTGGGTGCCTCGAGTTCAAGCCCCATCCGCTTTCACCCTCTGTTGGTGGCAGGCCCGAGACTCATTATTTTATGTATTTTCTGGGTCGTCAAGCTTTCACGTTCAAGCAAAGCAATACCTGTTATCTGCCACTCGTGGTTCTCATATTTGCAGATTACATGCAAACGAACCCGTAGGAATTTGGCCTTTTTCGGCCGGCAGGTTGTTTATGACTGATTGGGTCAGAGGGGCACAATTTCGGAAGGGTTTTATTTTTTTTTTTTTTGATACATGGTTTTATGTTGATCTATGGACGTTTTTCATTCTGCTTTCATGGTCAATGGACCATGGTTTGGACTTTGGAGGTTTAGATTCGTTAATCTGACAAGTACTGCCTTTGCTTGGATGCTTCGTGAAAATTTATGTAGGATTATATAGGGAATTTGTGGTGTATTTGAGCGAGCCGCAATTTTTTTTTTTTGGAAATATCCTTTAATGTTTTCTTTTCCCTGGACTAGTTTATGTATACTTGCGGGAAGGACGTTTTGAACATGCTCAATTTCTCGTAATAACTTAATAAATGATTGGAAAGCCTCCGACGGTTGGGTTGGCCGATGGTATGCTTGACAGATATATTGACAAATGATTACAGATATGAATAAGAGAGAGGGTAAGAAATTATTGTCTTTCTGAATCATATGAAGCCAGTGGACAAATATTTGAGCCTATGTGTTCGATGAACACGAGATCCTTGCGAGCAGCCTAACTTATAGAATTGTATATAAATATTGCAGGGTGAAATGTAATTCTATTCAGGTAGACATTTTTTGGTAATTAATTGTTTATTGGATGTCACCGAAGGGAATGGGGTAATTAATTTTTTCATAAGTTTGTACTATAAGAATTATGACTTGCTTTTCAATTTAGTTGAGCCACCAGTTAAAATTCGTTCAAATTTAATGTTAGATTTTTCAAAGAATCTGTGCATATATCCAAGTTAATATAAGAGGGGCAGTACAAGTTGTACGGATCAGGCTAGGGAAATACCCAATCGTCCAGTTTATGTTGCTACAAGGTTTACTCTGATGTTCACCCAATAAAAAAAAAGGTTTGCCGAAGTGGTAGAACAGACGCAATGTCCTAAAGGCTAGAGCAAGCTTAATGGCTTAAATTTTCTGAATAAAAAATATACTTGATACAAGCCATTTTTCGTTAAAAATTATAAAATCACTCAACAAAAATAATTAATTTAAAATTAAAATATTCAAAACATTTTTTATGAATAAACGGATCTTACGTAATTCAGCTTCTACAATGATATTGTTGAAATAAAAACTCAAGAAATTCAGGGCAATTTTGCATTTGCTTGTTCAGAAAGTTACATATATGCTGCATCTCCTCCCATCTGGTAAGCCGCTGTGTATCTGAAGCCACAAAATCATGAATAACTCCATCAATGGAGACACTACTGCGACCAACTGTCTTCTTTAGTCCCCTACCTTCCATGATTTCTCTAACATGATCCGAATAGCTCCATCTGCCACATGCAGCATAAACATTGGACAACAAAATATATGCACCTTCTCTATCAGGCTCTAAGTCTAGCAGCTTTGTCAATGCCATCTCTGCTAATTCTACATTTCCATGAGCTCTACAAGCGCTCAACATAGCCCCCCAGACAGATCGACTTGGTTTCATTGGCATCGTGTCAAGCACAACCTTGGCCTCGGCCAACCTCCCTGATCGCCCTAAAAGGTCAACCAAACACCCATAGTGTTCCACTCTGGGTTCAATACCATATATCGCTTTCATATCGTGAAAAACTTTCATGCCTTGATTCACAAGGCCGCTGTGAGTACAAGCTGTAAGAATGGCCACAAAAGTTACCTCATTTGCCTTTACAGACTTCTGCATTTCAGCAAAGAGTTCCAGAGCTTTGCTTCCAAGACCATGGAATGCAAATCCGGTAATCATTGTCGTCCATACAACAACATCTTTTTCAGGTAGTTCCCTGAAGATGGTCAATGCACTTTTTACACTTCCACACTTGCAGTACATGTCTATTAATGCTGAACCCATAAATGCATCTATCTTTGCCGCCTTCTTCATCGCCCAGCCATGCACCAATTTCCCTTGATCCAGAACTCCAATCTCTGCTGCGGCACAGATGAAACTCACCATTGTAACATGATCAGGACTCACATTATGGGAAGGCATGCTCTTAATCAACTCAACTACCATTGAATAATGACCATTTTGAGCATATCCAGCAATCAAAGAATTCCACGAAACAAGATCTCTTGAAGGCATTTGATCAAAAAAGTCATGAGCAAGTTTGAGTTCCCTAGACTTGACGCAGCCTACAATCAAGGTATTCCAAGAAATAATATCCTTCCTCGCTAACTGATTGAATATCTTACATGCAAGCTCCACTTCTTTGAATTTTAAGTACATATCAAGAAGGGCATTCCACAAGATTAAATATGAAGAACCAAAATCTTTCCTCCTTTGGATCCATGCATGAACAGATTTTCCCAACTTTAAATAACTTAGCTGTCTGCAAGACACAAGAAGACCTAAAATGGTAAAGTCATCAGGTTCAACAGCCAAATTCACCATTCTGTGGAATAACTGTAGCGCTTTTGCACCAAACCCATGCTTAGCAAAACCAACAATCATGATATTGAATGAAACAGTGTCTGGAGCAGGCATATGATGTAGCAGCCGAAGTGCAATATCCAAATTTTTGTTATCCAAGTAAACTTTTATAAGGGTATTTTGCAGATAACCTTGGAGAAACAAACCTGTAACAATAGCATGACAATGGATTTGCTTGGTTTCTGCCACGCACTTGGTAGAATGAAGTAGTCGACATAGTGTATGCTTATCTGGTAGCATGTGATCATGTAGCATTGCATTGTATAATGCAAATGACTGACTTGTTGAAAATGATAATGCAGAAATCATAGTGTTGTAGATAAAGAGATTGGGATGTGGAGTAAAGTGTTCAAAGAGGACTCTAGCCATGTCCAAGTTCTTGGGGTGTGAGATGGCAGAGAACACTAGGAGTCTGCTCATTGGAAATGTCTGGCCAATAAGATTGCTTCTTATAACCTGCCCTAAAATTTGCTTCAAGTGACTCCTTGAACTGCATTTCTCAAGCAACACAAGACTTGGGTGATTGATCTGAAGGGATACAGTTGGATCCCAGGCTGTCCTGCTACTATGGGAACTCAAACTAAAGAATCTGACGCCCAAACCATAACGATACATAGATGAACTTGTAGCCAAAACACAGAGGTAGATAAAGAATCTAGTATTCCTCTATTACTTTCAATATAATAAGTACAAGAGTATATTTTGCCAAACATTAATTCTAAAAGGAACGTATTTTGAATTCAGTAGTGTTGTAGCAAGACTTGATGACACAATTCCTAAAATATATATAGATGACAATCTCAATCCCAAGAATTTTCTACATTTTGCACTACTTTTGGGATGAGCAAAATGAAACAGGTTATATGTGTTTATAAATCGCTCAGATTTAAAGTGATAATACTTGTATAGCCAGATCCAGATGTTGGCTAGGAATGCAATCAATAGCAAGAGAAGTAGTTATGAACTTTGTCGACCACGCTCAACCAAGTACAGAATTATCATTCTAGCAAAGCTCCCTTTAGCTTTTGTCAAAAGTAAGGTGAAAAAAAATGCATCTCCAAGAAGCAAGATCATTGAGGTGGCATAAAAAATAAATCATAGCCCACTGCAATCAAACCAAAGCATTCTTGAGAAACAAGTTCTTGACGGCAGGGAAAAAAACATTTGATAGCATCCGACTGAATAAATATCAAGATGAGTTATGGACAGAACTAAAACCAATTTAAAAAGGCCAGATTACATAAGACCCACAAATCATTATTCGCATCATCCTATATAAATTAACGTCATGGAAGCCACTGATAATGCTAAACAATCAAGGAAATCAGATCATAGTTCAGAAGCTCAAATTAATATGGTCTAAAGCCAGGTTTGTTTAAGCTAATGAGTTAAAAAACATCACATAAAATAAACGCGTGACCAGCCATAATGTAGTTTCATTCGACATATTCCCCTAGCGACACACGCGCACAAAAAAAGATGACAGGGGCTTAGGTTTTCACAGTTTTAGCCACTTTTCTGACAAAGATGATAGAAAAAAAATTACAAATTGAGGGCGAAAATTCACATCCAGAATTCTGTTTCATTTCCTCGAAATTCTTTACCCTGCATAAAGAAAAAACATTCAGGTGGGCCTATAACTTACTGAAGGTGGAAACCCTAGCTCTTCAAATGGTTTTTGCTTGTCCTGCATTATCAATAGCAGTTCAGTGCCCAATTCTAAACTCCAGGCTCCAGCTCTCCAAAAGCGAACGGCAATTGGGAGACGAAAGAGAATGAAGGTCTGATAGGCAAACGACATTAATGGTTGGAATGGCACAGCACGAAAAGCCTGAGCGGGCCCAGCTCCCTGGCCCATTCATATGTTCGCAGATTCTGGGCTAAAATAAATTTGGGCCAATGGTATATCAATTAAAAAGGCCCAGCCCGCGCATATATAAGAAAGAAAAATGAACGAAGCAGTATTTTTTTTTTCAAAAAAAAAAAAGGCACAACTGGCACAATTTTATTGGACAAACATGAAGCATTCAATGTTCACTTGAACAATCGTCACTCATACATATCTAACCTTATGGTGTAAATATATATAGGATGAGAGGTTGATTGAGTTATGGAAAAAAAAATATTTTCCAAATCATTATTATTTGTACCACTTTGCTCCTATTTATGAGTCTCTTTTAACCAAAAAAATTAATTTTTTTTATAAGTCATCTTTCAGGTAATAAATGAGATTGTAATAATCTTACTCATATTAATTATATCAATGAAAATAAAGAGAAAAGAAATAGTTGAAAGATACTTATTCATAAATGAGGGTAAAGTTTAAAATTTACCACATAATCATTGAGCTAACTAACTCTTCTTAATATGTGTTATTCAGTTAAAATGAATTTATAAATAGAACCAGAGTGGTACAAAAGTAAAAAATAAATGTATTCTTTCTTTACTCTCTTTTCTAGAGTTTTGTGGTATCAAAAATCAAATTTAGTAAAAATGCAAAGGAAGTTATCTTAGACTCGGTTGTAAAAGACAAGTAATATATAACAATACATCATTTTTTCTTCCTAATATAGTCTTAAAGCTTCTCAAAAAAAAAAATATTGAAGGTGCCCACACACTTTTTCGTCATCTGTGGACCTTGGAGGGAAAAGAAAAAGAAAAAGAAGGGAAAAGAACGGAATGAAAAAGGAAAGAAAGGTATATCCTTTACGAGGGCATAACAGTTAATCAATTATAATTTTTGTCCTTTAAAATAATTATGAATTTTACAATCCTATGTAATAAATAAAATATTCCCTCATAAAAGTTGTTTGATTAAAGTTTTCCTTTCTAATAATCAGATAATTCCAAACGGCACTACCAGACAACAACCCCTAATCAGCTCCCACTTGCATTAAAATTTTATCCAGATACATCAACGGCGTTCCCATCCCATCTTTTTAAAGGGCCCCACTTTCCACTAAACAAAATTTGGTCATTTGCTACCATGTACCAATCCCACCCCTGCACTGACAATTCAGATAACAAGGCAATATCAATCAATTGGGTCTATAAATTCTGTGATCTTGAACATGACTAGTACATGATCGGCCTCCGGTTTTACTTATTTGGAATGGCTACTATTCCTTGTGTAGACAAAACTTGAAAAAAATGAACACCTCCTCCTCTCCTCCTCCATCCAATCCAACAAGGAGTTTGAAAGTGGAACAGCCTTTTGATATGAGACCCACGATCAGAAACGTGGTCGACAATTACAAACTTGTGCCGTTGATATGCGTGCTGCCATGTCGGAATCTAGGAATGGCTGTTTGGTTCGGGCTTGGTGTCTGAGTGGGACGTGCGAAAAATGGCAGAAGCGAGAGAAATGGGCATCATGCAAAGTGCCTTGGACTGAAGGAATTGCATGGCAGCTCCCACATCCTCTTCCATTAGTTTGGCAACCTCTTGTTCTGTGCCATCATTCGACCACTTCTCCCAGGCTGCCTGATTCCCTCCGCCGTCAACGCCCTCACTCTGCACCAAACAATCAATAATGCCCCATGTAAATACATGTATCTAAATATATAGGACAATCGGCTTCCTAGGTTGTTTCCAGACATATATGTACTACATGCTCTCTTTCCATGTGCTGATACAGGGGCACAAATGCTTGCAAGTGTGGTTCTTGACAGAATTAAGAACCCACACGCAGAATGACGAGGTAAAAAATAAAAGTTAACATTTTAAGTGGAAGCTCGACAAATTTACCGCCTCCACTGCAGACAAAGGAACATCTGCTACAAGCTGAGCTACGGCACCCGCTCCACCTAGTCTACTCATGCTGAGCACCTGTGCGTGGGAATATATGAATGATCAAGATCAATTAGCATTCCGACAAGCCACACAAATTTAAAAAGAAGAAAAGGGACTCTATTTACTACTAGTACTACGCTACTGTTTCCCGACTAAGGCCTTGCTGCGGATCTGTAATACACCGCACGACGTCAATTCAGGAATAACATTTTAACTACTTCAGATAAAGTGAATTCAAAAGTCATAGATTTCCAGACCCCGGGCCCTACCATGTATCCAAAAAAAATAACACTTTGGTACTAGGCTTAAATAATCGATGCTAGTTTCTTAAAATAATGATGGATATATGCACTATTTTTACATTTGCATGGCGACATAAGAAGACATCTACGAGCGTTCGAGATAGCTCGAGATAAAGAAAGACTTCGTCCATCATAAATATACTAAGAACTTCAATAATTACCTTAACCTGGAGTCTGAGAAACTTCACGTAATCCACAATCTCATCAAGCATTGCCGCTCTGTCCGTCTACAGCAACAGTTTTCATAATGAATAAGCATAAATTAAAACACAGCAGTATTTTAAATTTCAAAGTTGAAAAATATCACGTGCTCAAAATACAAGCAAATTCATAGGCTTTCACAGCACTGAAGGCAATGCCGTTTGCCGATCCAATTATCTACTTATCTACTTATCTACTTCATGTCAAGGACTATACATATTACAATATTACATATCTATACGAAGAGCAACACATGGGCAAAGGAGTCCTTCCAAAAATATTATTAATAATACTATTGGTATTCATGAAGAGCAAAATTACTAACCTTGGTGGCGCTGGGAACTAATTCCTGCAAAGCCTTCATTCTATCAGCAATTCTTTCACGGCGCATCTACACCCAGAACAGAAGCCGAACGTGAATCCTTTGTGGTTTGTAGCACAGAGATGTATAGAACTTTGAAGGGAAAAAAAGAATATAGAGGTACTCATGGATGGAAAAGAAAGGGATGCTGAACTAGAAGAAAATCAATGAATTATGATACAGTCATACAGCGCCATCCCATCCAATGTCAATAGGGTTAGAAAACCAGCTGAAAGGATTTTTCCAGCTCCCAAATAGTGACTTTCAAGTGACGCTGAAAAGGTATTATAAACAAGCCAGGCACATACAATTTTATCATCACCAACTTTAGCTAACGTACCTTTTAATTAGTATTTCTCACTCTCATAATCTTCCCATCTCATTTCTTAAAACAAGAAAGAGGCAACCATAGAAGTCAAAACTTAAAAAAACCCATTCTCAATTCAGCACAATGCAAGGATTTAATAGTAGTGATGCTTTTACACAAAAACCACACAATAATTTGAATTCCTCTTGGCTATTGATTTTCTTACGCATTTCAGTCACACGCACAGTCTCATATTCAGCAAGAGGGAACTGTGCGTATAATGAGAAAACTTTTCAACAGAGAAAGTTAAACTTAGAGGGTTGACAATTATATACGTGCCATACCCGTTCAGCAATACTATGGGGATCAGTGGCTTGCCCTCTTCTTGCTCGCACTCTAGGGCGGATGGCAGGTGGTTGAGGCCCATTAGCAAAAGGCCCCGGATTTTGTGATTGGCTATGAAATTGCTGCATTGAGATCATGAACTAACATCATAAATTGAAAGATAATAAAACTATTAAAACAAGCAGCATTCTTAATAACAGTAATCAATAGTCAAAGGGGGCTGGTTACTGTGCTGATATTACCTTGCATGCACACCAGAAAGTAGCAACATGGAAAACAATTAAAAGAAAGAACCAATACATTCGAAGATATGGCCAGGTGATAAAAGGCTTCTGGATAAATATTATTTATGGTAATCGTCATCGATTGGTCGGAGAAATAAATGCAAATCTGTTGTTCCAGGCCTCCTGCCATATTTTTGTATATTTTATCCTAACCACTCTATCTTGGAGTTTTCATCCTGAATCTGGTTTTCACAGGAGAAACCAAAAGTCCCAAGCAAACCAAATCCTCGGAAGTTTAATAAAATTTTGGAAATATGCCCTTTTAACACTACCATCTTAACATTTTCTCATTAGAACTGCAACTGCCAATCTCACTTTGTGGAGGAATAGATATAGGGAGTTCCTTTCCTTGTTCCGTGTTTGTGCGTCCAAAAAGTCAGACTACTTGATGTAGAAGCTGTAGTGCAAATTACAAATAATTATTTTCACTATCTAGCTATTTGGATAACATTTTCTTAATAATTATCATATTACTATTAGATATCTAAGACCAGATTCGAGTATTGCCAACGTAAAATGTTTTCATATCTCGATTTTACGAGAGATAAAGTTCTTCCTACCCATACAACCAAGGTGGATGGATGCATAGCATTTTTTTAGGAAATAGCATAATTTCTCTCTAACCAAATCCAAGAGAGTTGCTGTTCAGATGAAAAGGAAAATGGAAAAACTGAACACAGGCACAGCATTCTCAAAAATTAAAAATTTAAAGTAAAAGAAAAGTGGACAATGGACGCATGGAAAGGGCGACAGCAGGACGACAAATTCTGTATAAGAGTAATCGGTAAGGTTAAGCGCACTATCATTCACCGAACAAGTCTACGCTCCAAGAAAAACGCGTAAGGAACACAGCCAAATAAGGGGTTCACATTAGGTGCACATCTCTTATGTGTACCTTATGTGCTCATCCCTCTATTAGAGAGATGAATACATTTTATTTTATTTTTATTTTTTTATATATTTTATTTATTTAGATTTAAATTATATGATGCTTTTTGAAATGACAGACCTAATATCTCACATTAATTAGTTTTAGTCTCCCGCATTTAGAAATATTTGTTCCGTAACACCAAGAAGATTCTAAACTAATTAATTTAAGATATGGGGTGCAAAAAAATCCCAGAAATTAGTATATAATTTAAATCTAAATAAATTAAATATATAAAAAATTAAAAAAAAAAAACCTCATAATTAGAGAGATGAGCATGTAAGGAGCGGAGAAGCACCTTGTGCTCCCGCCAAATAAGCTACCTGGGTTCTGCATAGAGTATAGACTATAGACAATATAATATGAATTTATATAATACTAAGAATTTGGACTCGAAGGAAAAATTCAAGAAATGAAAGATAGCCGCTGATTCTGGGAATATAGATGTTGAATGTCCGAAACGCCTCTAGAGAGGGCAGATTTGTCAAACCCCCAATCCATCTTTAAAATATTTAGGAGTAGCTTTCTCAAGGGTTAAGCCCATAATTAAGTAACCTTTTAAAAAATCATAATTAAAAGATATGGCCAGAAATGAAGCGCATAATAATAACTATCATTGAGGAATCTATGTTCTTGACCAAAAAAAAAAATTGAGGAATCTATGCAAAGTGACCCAACTTTGAGGTTTACTATACTTCATAGTGTCACTGTCACACATCATATGGCTTTTGAACCTAAATTATTGGGTAATGAGCGTCGCTCCTATTTCGCGCCAGATTACAATCTTGCCCGGACCCCGCCGAATAAGAACAACAGGGAACTGAGGGCATTACGGTCACTTAATCAATTAAAAGATTACCTGATGATGGGGGAGTTGATAGGGGGCAGGTGGCGGGGATGGCACCGTCGTCGGCCGAAGATGCAACGGTCCAAACGGCGAAAACAAGCCCGGTGTCCTGCGCACGGTTTCCCTATCCTGCAATACAAAGCACAGCGCATGAAGAAGATAAGGGAAAGGGAACAGAAACGGAAGAAAGTGAAAGATAGAAATTACTTACAGAAATAGCAGAAGCGGAGGAGGAGGTAGTGGCGGTGGTATTGTTGGAATTATTAAGATGGAGATGGTGATTAGCAACATTGTTGCCGTCCACAGCATCATCGCCGCAACGTACTCTGCCACTATCTTGTCCGAGAAACCCTTGCTCCAAATTCAAGCCCAAAGGCATGCCCATCCCTATGCCTAAGGATTCTCGCAAACCGGCGCCACCAGCAGCAGTACTGCCGCCGCCGGAGCCTAGCTGCAGCACCATTGGAGGCATGGCGGAGGTGTTACCGTTGGCGTAAGCAGAAGGGGGTACAGCCAAGATCTGCTCCAAAAAATCGTCACCCAATCCCTCAGAGGAATTGCAGGCCATTTCTTTTTGTGTTTTCGAGAGCAGGGCAGTTTGAACAGGGGGGCAGGGGATTATGGCGACATTGTGTTATATATTGGGAAATGGAAGGCGCGAAAAACAGAAAAGGAATTAGAAGAAGACGGGGGCGTGTGAAGGAAGGAGGATGAGGGAGAATGGAAATGAGATTCCCGAGGAGAGAATGGAAGGAATGGCTGATTCCAGCTTTATGGGTATAGAGAGGTTCAGTGCGCTGGAACTTTAGTGAGAGAGAGAAACGCTGACTAAAGCCTCTGTACAGTGCACAGTGCACACACACAAAGTTGGCCTCCTTTCATTCTTCATCCTCCTATCCTTCTCTTGCTTGCGTGCACGCGCCCCCGGCAACCATCACTATCTCTTCTTTTTTGTTTTAAGAAAAGAAAGCAAGCATGGTGTGTGAAGATTTTAATTTCAATAGCCAAAAGCATATTTGCCAATGTTTTTCTTCTGCACACAGCTAATTTTAGTTTAAATGAGTTTTTCAGAACTAATCACAACCTCGTCCGAATATTCATATATAATGAAAATGTTAACAAGTCACAACAAAGATCAGCTCTAGACTGTCCTAAGATTAAAAAAAAACAGCGTTTTCATCACATTCACAAATTCTCAATATACCCATACTTTTGTGGTCATCACTTCTTATAAGTCGTGATTTGATTTTTAATATCAAATTTAAGATGAGTGTTAACTGTTACTATTTTTTTTTTTTTGCAAAAAGAAAAAAAGAAACATAATATCTGTTACGTACTTTATACTTCTGCAGTGCTATCTTTTTTTCATGATTTTGTAGTGTTTGGTCACTTGGCGAGTCACTTCTATTGAAAATAATCTCCCAGTGCACATAAAAATTATACTTTGTAAAAGGCTTTATAAAGTTTCCATCTAAAAAAATGAAAATAAAGAGGATTGTGTGAATTGTATGCCTATGTTTTTGGAAGAAAAAGGAAAGCAATTTCTGGACGCTGTTTTGTAGAGTTTGGTACTTTGGTTAAAGTTGGTTGTGGTAAAGGCTGGTTTCGCATTCAACTTCTGATATTATATTTGTTTAGCTCTGGAAAAGAATCTCATATAGTATCATTTGTCAATCTTTCTTTCAGTTTTACCAGTTCGAATTTAATATTTTATAAGGTTATTATTAAGTATAAATCAATTTAAACTAATAACATTTGATCTAAATTATCATAATATTTTCATTTAAAATGCGTGGAAAAGTGATAACGGTAACAAACAAGTTCACAAAATAGGGAAACAACAATCCACGGGTTTGTCCAAGCAGGAAGCAGGCAACTCATTGGACGAAACATATGGACATTTACAGATCACAGTATCCCGTTGCCGGGTTTGCCCAACTCAATCATGTACACAAGATTGAACAACTTGACAAATATATTGGGTAGGTAGGTAGGTAGATAACAGTGGAAGATGGATTAACCTAATTAAAAAGGTTTCGTATTACTTAGGGTTTGTGGACAAGTACTTCATCCCTTTCACAACGGACTGAATTAGTGGAGTACGCCCACTGCCAAACAAGTTGGGTAAAAGGCATTAGCCTCCATTCATGAAACCCAACTCCATTTCATTCCAGTTTTAAAAATCTCAAGTTGCATTACAGCCTAATGGCATGAAAACTCGCTGTAATTAAGAAATTACATATTCGATCCCGCTTATAATTTTAATCAGTTTGTACATATCCCTTTAATTAAAAAAAAAAATCTCAAGTTGCTTATATTTTACGAGATCTATTCGGGTAACACACTGTAGAAACAGAAATCACTGACTCCGGCTAGGCACTTGGAGGACGATATACTGTAAGTTCCAATTTCTCCTCTCTTTTTCTTTTTTGATAATACCAATTTCTCCTCCTTTTACTTATACAAATAATTGTCATATGTTATTATTAAATTAAATTCGAGAATTGTTAAATCCAATAAGAATAATTCTCTCCATTTTTTTTCACTCGCAAAATTTAAAGTCTTGGCATCCATTGGGAAAAAAGAGAGAGCGCGAGAAGAAAATTGAATTCCTTCCACACAATCAACCAGCACTTTCCAATTTTGTTCGCTAGCTAAACAAAGCTGCGTTTTATCACCAAAACCAAAAACCAAAAAAAAAACAAAGGAAAAGAAAGAAAGCCGTGTTTGAGGTTGTTGTCAAACACGATCTGTTGTTATCCTATGTTTATTGCTTTCCAATATCTAGCTCTAGTGATCTGTTCTAACAGTACGGTTTCCGCTCGTATTTGCCACAGAAAATTGAAGGGGTAACCAGTAAGCTACTTTCGATGATTAATTAAATATGCAGGAAAGTTGTAAATAACATCAACTTTTCTCCCACCCCACTAATCATCCCCTACTTTTTCACCTGGAAAGTCGTCAAAAGCTACAACGAAATCGGATTACAGAGCTCACGAGGGGTTATATTTGTGCCAGTAAACAGAGCAGACAATTACGAGCAACATAATGTTTAGTGTCGAAAGAAAATTTCGGTGATAGGGTAGAATAATTTCTTTTAATGAATCGTGCGACAGTGAAATTTTGCTACACTACCTACTTCGCATATCTTCTACGAATTTCATACACTCTCCTTTGAACTAGAGACTTTGATGTCTTGCTTCTCCTGTTCGCTGACAGCAGTAGGCTTCTCAGGAGGGGTCTCTTCTATGGAATCAGGTTCCTTTTTAATCTCAGATTCGAACTCTTTAGCTGCCTGCAAGATTTACATTTCAATAGAAACTTTAACAGCAATGCTTAAAACCAAAGAAGACTTAACATTACAAATAATCAAACAAGGGTACTGAAATAATAGATGCACAAAAATGCTGTCTTCATTGCCATTTAATACTTGCCGGATGCAACAGCATGTTAAGTGAAGGTTGAATGAGTGGTATATAACCAAGGTCGCAACTCCACCAAAAAGCTCAAAAGCTTTTAAGTTAAATTTGGAGTGCCAGCCATGAATGGGCTATAAGACCATTTCACACTCCCAACAAATTTCCTCAGATGCAGCACATATTCCACAATCCAAACTTTTTTCTTAGCAAATAATTATATCAGATCTCAAAACAATAAACAAAAGCTCCTGCCTTCCCCTTGTAACTTACGATTTCCATCATTAAAAAAAAAAAAATTCTATGCTTTGATTCTTCATTCATAAAAGAGCAAACATAAGCAAGCAACATGAATACTCCACAAACACAGAGTTGTGACGAGACTTTAGAAAAGTATATGAAACAGAATCTGATATTTAAAGCATTTGCTATGCCCTCTTTATTACAAGAGAAATGGAGCTTCTTGTCTAAGAAAGACTCGCGAAGGACGAGCGTACCTGGAAAGTTAGTCTACATTTTTAACTAGTCATTAATCACCTGGGATGCAGATGCAGCTAAAACTAATCAATATCAATCCAAACAAATTAAAATAAGTCCTTCACAAATAACTTGATTAATTACTTATCAAAGATTTATGTGAGAACCACTCTCTTTAAGTCATCAACATATCAAGATCAATATAGTACAATCTCTTTTATAGGAAGCCCCACTACCAAGTCATGAATACAACAGAACAGCTCAAGGTCTTTTCTCACATTTTAGTTAAGCAAAAACCTCAACCTTCACTCATGCAAGTGGTGTGAGCGTGCATGTAATTCATATATGCACACACTCCCTCTCCATCATGAAATAGAGGGATCAAATACCAAAGTCTACCTGACCAACACCATCAAGGATATTTCAAATATCACTGCGTCATATCATTCGTGAATGAGTAATGGCATGTGGCATGCCCGAATCTAGTGAAACTAAGGCAAGATCTTCCACACTCATCAAATGTGGTTTAGTTTAGCTACCTTAGTCCCAACAAAAAACAAAAAAGGGGGGGGGGGGGGGGGCGCGAATGAGGCTGTGAACAAAACCTTCCAGTGAAGGACTACTCTCTCAAGTACAAAATTGAAGTCGATATGCATTATCAAATCTTTTCCAAAAGATACCGAAAGGTTCCACAAATTCCACCTTGGATTGATGCTAAGCGTAAGCCTACATAGAGGAGGACAAAATTGAATTCACTTTTTACCTCTTTGAACTCTAGTTTAAGTGCCCATAAACATGAGTACAAAATATCCTTAATAGTATCATAATTAGCAATAAGTTCAGAGAAAGGGCAATAGGTTAATTCAATCCAGAGAGGGGGGGGGAGAAGAAAAAGTGGATAATTTTTAAGTATAGACGAGTCAGATGAGTGTAGGAACCTGTTGGAAGCTCTTAACAGTTTTGCCAATACTCCGACCCACTTCTGGCAATTTCTTGGGTCCGAAAACCAGAGCAGCCACTCCAGCAATGACAACGAGCTCGGGCACACCCAATCCGAACAAGGCGTTGCAAGTGAGAGCCCTGTTGGATTGATTGGTTCTGCTTTTGGTTCGTTCCCGTACCGAAGGGTAACCAATAGCAATCCTAGCTTTCTTTAAGAATGTGGAGGTAGAGCTAGTGAGCAGGAAGGAGGAGGGAGGAAGATGTACGGGGGTTCTTGGAATTGAAGAAGAAAAGGAGAGGGTAAGAGAAGACGAAATCTCCATCGATTTAGATCTTTCAGAAATGCCTTCGTTCGGTGTGTTTTGGTGTAGTTTCCGGTGGAAATCGGGACTTCTTGGCTCTGCGCGACGCCTGAGGATGATAAGATAACGTGGACCACAGTTCTATCCTACGACTATGCCGGCTGGAAAAACCCGTTTTCCTAGTTGAGGTAAAACTCTAATTATAAATTAGTTTCTACTACAAATCTAAAACGAGAATTGAGTATTTTCGTTTTTCTTTTTTCATTTTTCATTTGTGAGAATAAATACGGCTGTTTTTTCATCTTAAGTTTATAATCTCTATAACTACATACAGAACGGTAGAACACGCAATTTTTAAAACTGAATAAGGGAAAATTCTAAATAAATACCTTCTAAATTTGTAAAACTCTTAGTGTTGAATTAGTAAAAAGACTGAGAGGTACCAAGAACCCATAAGGGATATGCAAATTCGGATGAAATTATTTTTTTGTCCTTACTTTTAAATAAATAAATAAACCCCTCCACCCCACCGCCGCGCGGCCGCCACCACCCCCACCGCCCCAGTGGTGGCGGCGGTTGGTGGTGGTGGCCAAGCGAGTGGTGGTGGCGGCGGGTGGCGGTCGGCGGTGGTGGTGGTGGTGGGGTGGGGGTGGAGGGTTTTATTTATTTAAAAGAAAGACATAAAAGGATAATTTCACCCGAATTTACATATCCCTCATGCGCCCCTGCACTCTCGCCTTTTTACAAATTCAACAGATTATGTGAGTTTTACAAATTCAAAAGCGTATTTATTTGGTATTTTTCCTATTTATTTTGACTAAAAAAATTATGATATTGGTATAAATTTTTTAATATTAGTGTCAGATTCTTAGAGTTTTGACATCTGGTCTTGCATTTGATATTTTAGAATCTTACAGTTCTAAACAAAGTTAAATCTGTTGCTCAATATCAAAATTCTCCCTTTCGTAGGTGGTTTTCCCTTTTGAAGATAAGGTTAATAATTAGAAAAGATCTGGTATAATGCATTAAAAATAAGAATATTAAAATATATACAAATAATTTCTATAAAAATATGTAAATAACATAAAATAATTTTTCTTTTTCTTCCCCAGGTTAAAATTTCTTCTTCCCCAACAATAACAAGCCTTTGGCCTTGTTTGGTAGGCAGCAGATTTTGATGACAATGGCGACGAGATGTAGAGCAGGACGAGAGTGATCCGAATACAAGCAAGCCCTGAAAATGCAAAGACAAGAGCTTCAAATCGAAAACCACAAGAAGATCCAATTCTTGCAATCCCCATTTATGGGATGCAGTTCATCAACGATCACATGCCCTCCCTTCGACGGCTAAAATGTATCTCTATGCTATATTCTTTGCCCAAACCAAGCAGCCACATTCAACAAATACATGCCCAGCTGGTCATCAATGGCCTCAAATCTCCCCCTCTTGGCCAAGTTAATTGAGCATTATTGTGGCTCATCGAACCAACGGATCGTCAATCACGCACATTTGGTGTTCCAGCACACAGATAAGCGCGACGTTTTTCTCTTCAATACCTTGGTAAGATGTTGTCAACCCAAGGACTCCATCCTTATTTTCCGAAGTGAATTTGCAAGGGGAGACATGGTTTTCGATGATTACACTTACATTTTTATTCTCGGAGCTTGCGCTCGCTTTCCTTTGGCTTCAACGTTAATGCTAGGTACACAGCTTCATGCCACATCGTTAAACACGGAGTGACGTCAAATATTATGGTTCCAACTACAGGGATACATTTCTACGCCAGCAACAAGACGTTGCATCTGCAAGAAGGGTGTTCGATGAAATGTCAGAGAGAAGCAGTGTCACTTGGAATGCAATGATAACCGGTTATTCTTCCCAAAAGGAAGGAATCGAACAACATGCTCGCCCTGCATTGCTTTTGTTTCATGACATGTTGGCGGATGAGAGTGGGGTTAAGCCCACGGATACTACCATGCTTTGTGTCATTTCGGCAGCTTCTCAATTGGGTATGCTAGAAAAAGGAGCTTCTCTACATGGATTTGCAGAGAAGACGGTGCGTGTCCCCGAAGATGATGTGTATATTGGCACTGGGCTTGTTGATATGTACTCCAAATGTGGATGTCTTGAAAGCGCTTTGTCAGTCTTCAGGCGGATGAGTGGGAAGAATGTCTTTACGGAAGACTCTGCCTATCTGCCCATCAGTCTCTGCCCATCCCTCCTCATCTTTGATCTTAGCCGTTGAAATTTTGATCAAGGGCCCAGAACAATTTTTTAAAAAACTATCTTTGTTTTTTAAAAAACTTTTTCCCCTCAATCAAGATTTCCTCACGTGATTTGCAGATGATGAGGGATGGGCAGAGAGCTGATATGGAGAGAAACCGGACGCATGTCTTTACTTGGACGACGATGATTACTGGCCTAGCTATCCACGGGAAAGGAGAACAAGCCTTGGCGCGTTTATATGAAATGGGGGCTAATGGAATGAAGCCAAATGCAGCGACCTTTACCAGCTTATTCTCTGCTTGTTTTCATGCCGGCCTTGTTCAAGAAGGCCTTGGTTTGTTCCTTAATATGAGCGAAGAGCTTGGAGTGATGCCAAATATGCAACATTATGGCTGCATAGTCGACCTTCTTGGCCGAGCCGGACGATTAAAAGAAGCTTATGATTTTATAATCGGAATGCCAGTTCGTCCAGATGCTGTGCTTTGGAGGAGTTTGCTTGGTGCGAGTAAGATTCATGGAGACGAAGCAATGGGTGACAAGGTGGGAAAGCTTCTCCTGCAACTTGATGACTCGACTCCCTGGAGCGAGGACTACATAGCTCTGTCCAATGTTTATGCTTCTGCAGAAAGGTGGACCGAAGTTGAAACAATAAGAAAAGAAATGAAAGTCAAGGGGATCTTGAATCAAGCTGGTTGTAGTTCAGTTCAAACAGTCAATTTCGATGTGTCATAGAAGATTTTGAATACTCATAATAAACATAGCATTTTTATAAAATCTGGAGTTGTGAGAATCATTTCATTGTTTATGTTGCTTGAATATGTGAGGCAAAGAGACAGCCACCGATATAACTAATTGATATGTTCCGTAGGCCGCTTTATTGTTTGGTGGGATGAGTAGGCCATAATTTACAAAGTTTACTGAGCATATCAAATTGATTTACAATATAGTCAAGATGAATAGGCAATCATTTACAACAAAAACAAATGCCTAAGAATTTATCTACCCATCCTAATGGCTGCTCTTTGTTATTACTGCTCTCCATTGCCAGGACGACCACAAGAATCTGCACCACCGCGGATCCGCTTCTGAAGATGTTCCAAGCTGGCCACCCGCTGCAGGGAAGCTGTTCGCCCCATCTTGTTTCCAGTTACCAAAGCCGCGGGGCTCTGCTGCACATTTTCCATGGAAGAAATTTCTCCGAGTCCATTGTTAAGTCTTGACTCAGGCTTGGACAAAGAATTATTAGAAGTGGGTTGATAGAACTCATAGAAGTTATGACTTGGGTCATCGTGCCCAGGTACAGCTGCATCTGATGTGTCCGAAGGGCTTCCATCATATGATCGCAGGCCCATTGATGATACCTCAGACATCGCATTGAACATTGGGTTTAACCCAGTTATTCTTTTCACAGTCTCTTCGGCCATCTTTACCTGAATATGACATCTAATTTAAATCAGCAATTAATGTATTCGGTTTTCTGATCCTCAGCTCGCCAGCCAAATCAAAAACAGATACATTTTATAGCAAGAGCTGGTATGTTTGCTGCATAAGGATTTTCTTAAAGCCAAAACGAATACCTTTGCTCTTAATGTTTCGACATCAGCTTTCAAGACCCTGTTGTCAACAGCAGCTTCATTGTACTTTTGGCTTACATCAGTAAGACGCTTTAACAATGATGAGTTTTCTACTTTTAATTGTGCAACCTTAGGTCAGAAAATAGAGATGGATCAATTGGAAAGAAGCCCACATGGGAAGAGGGTAAGAGAAAAGGGAGCTTAAAGGAGGACATACGACCTGTGTTTCAAGCTCAGTTAAATGAGCCTGCTTTCTTCTTCTCGAGCGTCTGGCCGACTCCCTATTGGAAAGCATCCTGTAATACCAATATCATAAGACGCCAAATAATCGCAAACATAATCCTTCCCTAACTCAACGAAGAACAGTTTAATGATATATTTTACACATTCTTTTCTCTGCATTCATACAGCTTTAACAGTATCATGTGAAGTTATTCAGTTCCAATTGCTGGATACGCTAGATACAATTTCTGTCTGGCAGGTCAATCACATAGTTTATTCAGAAGGAAAGTCTATGAATATGTGGAGTTTTAAAAAATTCTAATTCATACGCAAGCCCCTCCCAAGATAAATATTCATATTGAATTGGTTCTTGAGACAGTATATACCGACATACACTCAAAAGATTGAACATCGACCTAGTTAACTTTTTTGAAGAGATTAAGGAAGCTAATTAAATTAGCTTAGAGTATTTTTATTTTTTTTCCTTCAAAATAAATAGTTTGACCAATAAACTAATATATAATCTAAGAAAATACAACATATGAAATGATTAAGTAACTTATTTAGCTTCCTTAATCTCTCCAAAAAAGTCAATTGGGTCTTATAATTAGGACCAGAGGGTAGTAGTATGCAGCCAAGATTAATGTACCTCCTAACTCGTTTTGAATCTGAAGGGTCCATATTTTCAGTCATATCAGTCTCTTCTTCGGCTTCCTCATCATCAGACTGATCCCTCGATGATCCACTGGTTGTTGGCTTGGTTGCAATTGCCAGTTTTTTTTTAGTGGCAGGTAGTAAAGGAATTCCAACTGGCCCTTCCGCATCTTTATCATGTACATTAGATGGACCATGTCCTACAAGGTTATACAATGGTAGATATAAGTCACCAAGTATAATATGCATCAAGCTTCTTAACACATGATTTATAACTAAATGCCATCTTTCTTGTTTAACGTATATTCTTCATACGCAATACCTACATCCTCATTAACTTTCATAAACATATCTACAAGCATTAGAGATTCAAACCTTCTAAAGTAGCAGGAGATCTAGCTTGAGAAGTTTTATTAGCCTTTGATACGCCATTAAGTAAAGCGGCTGGATCTTGGGACTTGGCTAAAGAACCCTATTGCCATGAGTAGAAAACAGCATAAGATGCAGCTAAATTCCAAAAGGTTTATATATAAATAAATAAACAATGGGGGAACAATAACCATTTTTAGACCATGTAAAACTTTTAAAATTATACATCTTGAGAATTATTAAGAAAATCGTTGAAGCTGGATATACTTGAAGCTACGATCAATTTCAGAGAGCAGAATAAGTCCAGTAGGCCAAAAATAATTGCTAGCATATTGGGAGTTGGCATGAGGTAGAGGGAAGAGCATAAAAGAATAATTGTTACCACAACCATGCAGAAAAATACAATGCGCTTAATGTAGTACAGCATATAAAAAGAACAGAAATTATGCCGAATACCAAAGAAAAAAGAGAGATGTTATAGTCAAGCGAAGAAAATAAATTATGACTGAATAAGCTACAGCTCGTTTTGGTCCCAAAATTGAAAATATAAAATCATCAAAGCACTATACTTCTAATACTCTGCCTTGGTAGTAGCTTGACGAATGACAAACATTAAAAAGCTATAATCTAAATTCCTATGCATAGGAAGGAAAATACGAGTCGATATGTCAATAAAAATCTTTAAACTTGCGGCTTCACAAGTCCCAGGGACAGCTGACTTTAAAAGCAACCCTCCAAATAGAACCGACTTTGCTTTTTTCGGCAAAAATTTTATTGCCAGCCCCAAGTATTGTAGTCTCCATTAGCTTTTTAAGTTGGCTCACTTCAATAGAAACCGTAACCTTCTAATGATTTTGGTCCAAAACATAATAACAAGTGGGTGTCGAAGATAAAGTTGTATAGCTAGGTGTACACTTATTTTCCCAGTTCTGGACTACTTCTTTTGATGTGAATCCCAACGAGCTACAGAACTCAATAAGGGTAGGGGCCTTAAGAAAAGAGGGAAAACACGCCATTCTAATCTCAAATTTCTTTTACTTGGCATCCTTAAATCCAAAAAAAAAAAAAAAAAAAAAAAAAAGGATCATGTCACCGACTACGCTAAAAACCCGGGTTATCCGGCCATTTTGTAACTTTTTTTGGGCCAGAAGCGGCCATTTTATGAAGTTGGGAAAGAAATAATATCACCAATTCTTTCCCTTCGAATTTGGGATGCTTAGCAGCAACCGGAGAAGCGTCCAGTTTCAAAGAACAACTGAGGCACGAAAATCAATACACAGCACAGAAACTACAAAACCATTTGTTATAAGCTGCCGCATATATTCTTATTATTATGTTTGCCAAGTCTCTCTGCAATGTAAATGAGGAAGGGTCACGAAAAGGAAGTACCCGAGTCAAGGCGACCGCGGCGCAAGCGAGATTGAGTTTGCTCTTGAGGATGGCCTGGTACTGCTCGGAATCAACAGGGATGATAGGAGAAGGTGCATTGGAGAAGACAGCAGCATTGTTGGGATTGGATGACGCCGTGAGCTCCTGCTTGGGTTTGGGGTGTTCCTTAATCTCAAGGCTAGAGTCGTCGTTTTTATCAGGATCGGAGGAAGAAGGGTGAGAGGCATGGGACGCTGCAGAAGCTTCTTGGAGAAATCGTTGGAAGGCCCATTCGGAAGCACTGCGATTCATCCCGGAGGAGGATTCATCCTTCACGGTGGGTAGCGGCGAAGACCAAAACTGTTCAGAAATTTCCTCCACTGAAAACACTCTATCCATATTGTTTCCCGCTTCCTTTCTGGGATTGGGATTGGATTGTTGTCTGATTCTGTGCCAATAAGAGGACCCAGTGTATATAATTAATACAAATTAATATTATTCCTTGCAAAACACGGTAAGGTGTTTGTGTGGAATAACTATTGGAGCTTTTAAAAAGTACTGTACGGTATAATAAGAAGTTTTATCTTAATTTATGAAAAAATAAACACTATTGGATGCTGACATAATCCCAAACAAGCATTAAGTGAGAGGATTGTCTAGATGGCCAAAAAATAAAAACGTGTGGGATCGTATCTGTAGGATCTGATTGGATTGAGAAATGAGAAGACATACTTTCATTTTCTCGTGTTAACGTGATCGCATTAGAGAGAAATTGACGCAGTCACGCAGATATGAGATTCAAATGCTAGCCAGAGGAAGAATTAAAAAACAAACTTGAAATGAAACTTTTACTTTTATTTTTTTAATTTATCGTGCGAAAAATGAGGGAATTCAGATTGGATTGGATATTAAATTATACGCCGGGTCCAATTTTGTTTCCCTTTATGTCTTCATTCTTATCCAGTGTGCACTTAGCGAATCTAATCTATGTCGCCTTTCAATTTCAAAATAAACAATTATCCAAATTCCAAAGTTTTCTTCCCCACACAATTGGTCATATTTCCATTCATGTCTGACCATTAATGGGAGGATACCACGAATTTTTCCCCGACCATTGTAAAAATAACTAATGGCAATGAAGTGGATCAGTAAAGTGAAAAAAAAAGCAAGGGAACAGCTGAGGTCAGCATGGCGTGTGGGTGACTGGGAATGAGGATGCAAGGGGGCCAAGTTGTTGGTGCAGGATCCCGACATTTCGAATTCGGATAAGGCACCATAAAACTGGATTCTTTTTTTAAAAAAATAAAATAAAATGGAGTGATGGGTTTTACGTAGAAAATGTTGAAATCCGAAGTATTCGATCTTTTTACAATCGAATTAGATCAAGAAATTACCGAATTTTTTAAATAATTAGAAGGCGAGGGAGAAAATGTCACGTCTCCAAAACGAAACACTTGGCACATATTTGAACAAGGTGTAGTAATGGGATAGACATCGCGGGGGGCCACATAGTCATTTCCCTTTCAAGGCTTGTTATTAGTTACGAATCGGACTTACCGTTTGGCCCAAACACAGGAGAATCGGATTTGCTGTCGGAGAGCACCAGGAAAATGATTCACGCTTTTTAGTTTAATTCCGTGAAAATGAATTTCATGCAGTCACAAAGCACAATGACCTGTTTGGTATGTTCAATCGGACTTGTATAATACTCCATCTAGTCTTAATTATAGAATATGTTTACATAATTTTGGAGAGATTAAATATATTATTTAATTATATATATTTTCCTAAAATGCCTTTATTTAAAATTTAAAATTACATCCAAAGCACAATGACCTGTTTTATTTGATTCTCTATTCTGGTCTTAATTATTCACAAACTTCCCCTTACCTCATACATGACTTCTTTGTCAAAACTTTTACATATTCTTTATTACATATTCCGCCGGTGATCTCCTTCAACAACTTTCGGTCTATTCTTAGATGTTGGAAATGTAATTTAATAGTGATGACATTATCACATATGACAAAAATTGCACAAAATTATTTTATTAGATATATAAAAAATAGTAAAATTGAAGGGTACGTGACATTAATGAATTGCAAATATTACTAACTTTATATAATGTATATGTGCATTATTAAATTATTATTGTGTTTGATTATATTATTATTGAAAAAAGTATCAATAGAGATATTTTAAGAAGAAATTGATAAAAAAAATAAAAAATTATCCTATAATTATGACCGAGTATCAATTCTCACCTATGTTAGGATTGGAGGGAGTATAAAGAAGATCCGACCGACCCACCTATGTGTTGTTTCCAGAATGTATTGGGTAGATAAAAATTGAATATACAGTAAACAAACAGCATAACAAGAATCTGTATTTATTAAATGAGCAATCAAAGAGCATACAAGTAGTCTCGTATAAAATAGAAACGCTTTAAATGAACTCACAAGATCCGCTGAGATATGGTAATGGAAAAAATGCGTAAATCGGGCCCAACTTTCGTTGTGTCCTTAAGACAATATTGCTCCTCAATATGGATGCCAAAGGTTTTCGAGCAATTGCTTCCCAGGATAGAGTGAATTATTCGTCTCGAGAAAGATGGCTCGTCTGCCTGGGCCCAAGCGAATCCAACAAGTCTCCGCTTTTAACGCATTTAATGTATATGCACGCAGAGAGAGTATGCAGAAAAAACGTAATGTAATCTGTGACTAGGGCGCCCTATTTATAGACTCCTATTTATAGACTCTGAAAAACACGATCAGACGGACTCGTCTGTTGCTGCGAACTGGTGCATTGTGCATACAGACGCACAAGAACGGAACGAACAAAGGCGACCAAGGCTCGTTGCCGTCGGCGAATGCGCGTCGCGACGAACAGACGCACCAAAAATAGAGTTCGATCCGAACGGACGCAAAATAGAAAACGATCCGAACGGATCGCAAAACACAACAATCGGTTGGAATTATCTAAACGTTTGGAAATTCAAAAGATTAATTTAATAAAAAATTATTGTTTATCCAAAAAATAATTTAATAAAAATTAATATTTTATTTCACACGCCGGGAAGGGTCACCTAAGTCCTCACCTCCCAAAAGTGGGGCCAATGGCCCAACAGCAAAGTTGAGGCTTATATAGGGTCACCTAAGACTTCTATTCACACACATTCCTTCTTCCTTTTTCCTCTTCTTTTTCACCTTCCTCCATAAAATGGGATTTATATCATAAATTCCAACGATTATAGTAGGAGTAAAGTTGGGCGCTTATATACATTAACAACTCAAACTTTCTTTGCGTTAACAACTCTACTTAATCAATTCATGGGGCGGATCTAGGTATGACTTCTATTCACAAGTTAAAGTTAAAGGAGTTTGAATTAATAACTTGAATATAACAAATTTTCATTCTTATTATTTTCAACCTTGAATTTCTTCTTATTCATAACCGGATGAGGATTAATGGTTGAATAATTGTTTAGGCCTTTATATTGAAAAATATGTATTTGATTTATATCATAAATTCCAACACTATGTTATATGTATCGATAGGTCTTTTCCCCCTTCTAAATAATATTTCTGAACTTTGAAAGATATGACCTATTGAAAATAATATTAAGGTAGGCTTTTTTTTACCTCGATTTCTCTTTATATATATTAGTGTTGTAAAATCATGTGATCAATTGCTTTCTAGTATGTTCCTAATCCGTGATTCCGTGCTAATGTAAAACTATAATATCTTTATAGTGTAAATAAATTGTCATTTTATAAAAAAATATAATGCAAATAAAAGCACACTGCTACAATACATGAGATAGGATTACAAGACATTGTTTGCTGCCCTTACCTCTTCCATATTCTTCCTCCCCTGACCACCCATTTGCCATTGCCAACAGGCAACCCTCCTCCACCGGCAAAACTTTTTGGACCCATCTCCTCCGGCAACATGATGCTGTCATCTTCTTCCATAGAACAAATCTGAGAGTCCTCCCATTACACCACGCATTCATCTTCATCCTCTCTCCATCCTCCTCTGCCCTCCATGAAGCAGAGCTGGACAATGTCATTTTGGTTTTTGAAATATGAATTTGAAAGAAGGACCCGGAATAATAAAAATAGGAGAGTTGGAATTTCCCTACATAACTATGGTACTATAATTTTATCGTCTCTCTCAAACCCTAATTATAGGACATATTTACCTAATTTTAGAGAGATTAAGGATAGAAGTTAAATTAGTTGATTATATTTGTTTCCCCAAAATGTCCTTATTAAAAATTTAAAGTAACATCCAATTATTCTGATTCTCTGCCCAGACCTTTCTTATAGTTCGGCGTCATCGATTTCCCTCAATAACTTCTTGTTTACTCTTGGAGGTTGAAAGTGTAATTTAATAGTGATACTATTATTAAATGTGACAAAAGTTGTTCAAATTATTTTATTAAAAAAAAAAAAAAAAAACAGTAGAATTGAGGTATATGTAATATTAATAAATTGCACATAATACTCACTTTATAGAATATATAGCTGTATTATTAAATTATATTGTGTTGAATTATTATTAACAAAAATTAGAACTTTATTTTATAATTAAGACCAAAATTAACTCTCATCATATAATTAGGACTGGAGGGTTTATATTAGTTTACACATAAAATTACATTTATTCAAAGTCACACCAAACATATTTACCGTCAACTTCCTTTTTTAACAAGGCAATTGCATTTTTATCACTGTATATTAACCACCATCACGTTATATTTTTTTCCCAGTTATTACATTCATACCACATTCTCAACCATTCCACTGGTAGTTTGGATTCTCTTATTTTTTAAAGCTTAAAAAAAAAAAAGAGCTTTTAAAAAAAAAGTTTAAAAGTTTTCTTTTTGGTGATTATATAATTTTTTTTTTAGCTTTAAAGTTGAAATTAAAAATAAACTGTTTGACAAAATTTTTGTCATAAACACTTTTTCTAATAAAAATTATCATAAAAGGTATATTATAATAGGGGCGGTAGTGCCAGTGGTGGTGGCGAATAGTGCGGCAATAGTGTTCGATAGAGAGATTTTTTTTTTTTTTTTTAAAAAAAAAAAAAAAAAAAAAACTTAAAAATAAGCTCCTCATAGGAGGTTATTTTTAATCTCTTTTTTCTTCATTATAAAAAAAAGCTCTTATAATTATAAGAGTTTTATATAAAATCTTGTTTTATTTTTAACTTATACTTTATAAGTAGAAGATAAGCTAAAAATAAGTTAGGCCAAACAGGCACTAAGTAAACAGGACATAGTAATTACTCCATCATCATGATTTTATCAAATTGAGAAATGATAGGAATTGCATTATTTGGAATAAAAAAAAAATTATAATCTTGTTTTGAACTAAGGGGGTTATAATGATTTAATTATTCTAACCATAAATTAAAGAAAATGCAAGACACTCAATTTTTTTTAAAAAAATATTTTTATGCCGTTAATCATAACACTGTCAATAAAAAACAATGATATTAAAATATAAAATGCTAAAAAAAACATTTTCAAATGCTAAGATATTTCGTTTAATTTTCAAAATAACAATGGTTATTAAAAAACGTCACTTGACAATAATATTATAAGGGTTAAAGGACTAAACACATAGTTTTTAAAATTAAATACCTAAACAGAATCTTTATACAAAGTAGAGCACCAAATATATACCTTTGGCCTTCGAGAAATAAATCAAGAATCGAAAAGGAAAAAATATTGCGGTGTTTATGTGATATTGAAATTGATGACAAGTGGAGATGGATGGCTAGGGGAGAAGCAAAGCAAATGCTGCAAGGCAAGCGTGAAAGAAGCAGACGCGGACACACGGTCGCCCAAATCTCACGTCACACTCACACTTGCCTACCCTTTTTTTTTTTTTTTTGCTATAAAAATTTTAGGAAAGGGGTTGAATTCACTAGGGCTAAGCAAGTGACCTGCACCCCAAAAATATTTCCCTGGATTAGGCTCGCCCAGATTGGGCCCGTAACGGGTACGGGGCTGCCACGTACCCATTTCCATTATACGGCGGGGCACGGGTTGAGGGGCGGAGCACCCGTGCCCCGTTTAATGGTTTTTTTTCCCCTCAACTCTGAACTCAGCCCTAATCGACTTCGACTATTCACCTTCACGGCTTCACTCACGACGCACAATTTGCTCACGACTCACGACGCAGAGACCACAGAATAGAAGCAAAGCTCTATTGTTTGTTCCTGAAAATTTGCCGACCTGTACAGTGTTCATGGTTTCAAGTCTATGTCTGATGCAATATGCATATTTTTCTGGAAGTGACTATTACATTCTCAACAAGGCAATGATTCCGTTCTGCGCTTGAACTTTGCGTTTTGGAGTCAAGCATATGAAAGGGGAATGCTTTTTAAATTTCAAATGACCATATGCAATGCAAGTGTAAAAATTTGGGCCCAAAAAACACAACAAAAAGATTATATTTTGGGCCCAAAAAACTGTTCTGGTCAAAAAATAAATCTGGGCCCAAAACATGTTTTTTTTTTTAAAAAAAAAAAATAAAAAGCCCAGAACGCCTAAA
This sequence comes from Acacia melanoxylon, assembly GCA_019022615.1. NCBI lineage: Eukaryota > Viridiplantae > Streptophyta > Magnoliopsida > Fabales > Fabaceae > Acacia > Acacia melanoxylon. Next base: position 991,648 of record JAFJYJ010000059.1, read on the forward strand.
CGGGTTCCCTGGACCCGTTTATACGGGTTAAACAGGTTTTCAACATGGGTACGGGGCGCCCCGTACCCGTGTAATTTAAATGGGCGGGTCGCGGATTACCCCCGGGGCAGCCCCGCCCGCCCGTTGTTAGGTTCACCCATATCAAAATGCAGGCGTTTCAAAACCCATTCCACAAGGTAAGATACCTTGGCCGAGTCTGTACACATGTCTCCACCTCCACCAGCGTTTTCACTGCTTCCCAGACCCCTAAGATGTCTCCCCCAACGCCTTGACTAACGCAGGGATTGAAACCCTCTCTTTAGAGTCACACTTGCCTACTTGGCTACATGCATTCCAATTCACACTCCATCCGCTTCGTAATTCCATGAACCCACATTTTGGGCCCTTCTTCCATCCCATTGGATTAAATTTCAGCCCATTTCACTCACTCCTGCAGGCTTTGACTCCTAGCCGGAATTACAAGTGTCTGTTTAGATTAGCGATGAAAGTTACTTTTTCTGACGTTATTTACTATATACGAGGTAAGTATGTGAGATGATTTTTATCTCAACTTACATAAACATACTTTTTAAATATTAACTCAAACAGAACTTGCTGACCTCGTGTTGCAACCTTTATCTGACCCAGCTAAATGTTTATTTTTTAATTTTATTTTCACGATGTGATATTTTACGAACAAACCAAAATATCTCATGTACAAAGTTCACTTGTTTTCTGGCCCAAAAACTCAAATGGATTAAAGGCTCACAGTCTGATAGTCACACTTTTAAAAGGGGCTCAAATGAAGGGTGTGATTTTTTTTCGGTAGTCAATTAAATTGGAATAGCAGTACTCCCTTCGGTCTTAATTATAAAACTATTTTTGTAGTATAAATTACATTTAAAAATGACCCTAATTTATACTATAAAAATGGTTCTATAATTAAGACTAGAGATAATAGTAAGTTAAATTGAAGGTCCTTATTACATGCTTCTCTTTTATGTGCTTCTCCTCCTAAGAAGCACATAAAGAAATATTGATAATTTTTTTTAATTTTATTTTATATATTTAGATTAAATTATATACTACATCTTGAAATATTTTTTTAACCCAGTATTTTAAATTAATTAATTTATAGTCTTATTTTTAGAAATATTTCGCCTGTGGCTCTCACTGTGTCGTGTATACATATAGTATTGATATATATATATGAGTAGGGGTTCAAGAGTATAATTGTCGCATGCTGATTCTAACAACCGAGAACAAGCTCCGACAGGCGACAAGACACGGCGCAGAGGAACGCAGCTTCCCACCACGTTCTCCTTCTCAATCAGTACTTGTACAAGACTGCTCCTAGGAAAAAAGGGGAAACTTTTATTAAAAGAATTTAAAAAATGATAAAAGACACAAAAAAGTGTTTTGAATATTAATTATATCAGAGAAGTGTTATACCAAATTTGTCCTTTTTTAAATTAAAAGGAAATAATAAAAATGCCCCTTACATATACTAATTTTTTATTATAAAGTTATTAATTCAAATCCTTTAATTTTAACTTGATTTTTTTTTTAAAAAAAAAAGTTCCCTTTTTGCACTTGCCCCCTAACATTATACGTGGGTCCGCCACTGAACGCAGCTTCCCACCACTTTCTCCTTTCAATCAGTACTTTACAAAGTTTGAAACTTTTATTAAAAGAATTTAAAAAATGATAAAAGACAAAAAAAAAAAGTGTTTTGAATATTAATTATATCAGAGAAGTGTTATACCAAATTTGTCCTTTTTTAAATTAAAAGGAAATAATAAAAACAACGTTAGTTTCACTTAACGGAAAATATTAATTCAACAATTTTAAAGCGATGATTATACAATTAAATGTTGATCAAGATGCTAATATATTAGATTTTAATAAATTAATATTTTTAAATCCTATTAATTGAAAAAAATTTAATTTTCTTTGACAAAAAATATATATTTAATCTTCACAAATTGTGAAAAACCATAAAAAACGATCTGTGAAGATTAATTTTTTTTTCAATTAATAGGATTTAAAATATTAATTTATTAAAATACTAACATATAAATATGATTGGTCAAAGCATTTAATTGTCGATATCGCTTAAAATTGTTGAGTCAGTATTTTCCGTTAAGTTAGACTAACGATGTCAACATTAAAGGACCAAACGTGCACTTTACAAACTTAAGGGACTAAAATGATACAAGAGTCAAACATAAAGGACCAAATGTATACTTTAACCTATTTTTTTTTAAAAAAAGAAAACATTAACCCCCCACCATCACCAGCCGTCTCCCTACTCCCTAGGTGTTTTTGCTTATATTTGGGCATTTGGCGGACTTGGGTTGGAGACTGATCCGTGGCGATGATTGGGGTCATTTTGGGCATATGAGTTTTCTTTGTCTGCGGTGCTTCTCTTTATGCAACTTTTTTTTTGATAAAAGAGGAGGCACAAGGCCGAATTAAATTACATAATTAAAATAAAGGGGAATTTAATCCCAAACCCTCTTGATCCACCCAAGCTCTAAGAAACCTGGGGTAATCACCCAAAACATTTGACTTAGATAAACCCAACTTTGCAAGAGCATCAGCAATCCTGTTGTATTCTCAGGGAATGTGGCAGAGAGTAACCACCCAGTCTCTATCCATCACGTCTCTAATCCGATCAACAAGCAAACTACCCATTATGAGAGTATTGTTTAAAAGTTTAGATACAACATCATTTGCATCTGACTCCAAAACAAGCTTCTTAAACCCTAGATCCCACGTAAGTTGGAGACCCTCCAAAATAGCCCATTCTTCCGCACAGTTAGCATTGCAGATTCCGATATTCTTTGTAAATCCGGCAATCCATTCTCCTTGAAATCCACGTAGAACTCCCCCTACTCCCGCCAAAGCCGTTCTTAGGCTCACCGCTCCATCCACGTTAACCTTAACCCAATCTACTGAAGGTCTTTCCCATCGTAGGGTCCCATCAATAGAAAGATTGTCACTAGTAACATCCATACTCCCGTCAGAGAGAACGGCAAAATTCCTCCATGAATGAAGAATGATGGCCGCTGGGCATGAAGGTCTAACAAAATTGAGATAAAAAATAGAAGAATTCCTCCACCCCCATAACCTCCAAATAGCGACCCCAAAGATTATACTCCAACTAGCACCCACTCCTCTACCAAGATTGCCCTTAAGGTTCATGGCTAACCAATCTATAAGCCGAGCAGAGAAAAAGGAAGAGACATACCTAGGCAATAGTAACGATAACCACATCTGTTTCGCAAAGGGACAGCCCCGAAGAATGTGAAGAGTATCTTCAACCCCCCTGCAACAGTAATCACATAGCGCCGACGATTGGGACCATCCACTTCTCCACTCATTGGTTGGAAGCTTATCTAAGGCAGTCATCCACATAAACACCTTAATTCTATCCGCCCCTTTCCACTTCCAAATCACCTTATGTAAATTGAATCTGAGATGTTGGGGTTGGATTCAAGAAGAAAATAAGCACTTCGAATAGAGAAGGTACCATCACTAGAAGCTCCCCAAACCATAACATCGTGCCCCGCATCTACTCTCGGCGGAATTCTAGACATAAGCCTATGAATTACCTTAGGAGCAACACACTCTGCAAGTCTTGTGAAGTCCCATGAACCATCCTGAACCCAGTCAACCACACAGGAACTCTCTTCTTCCATAGAGAGATGTCTCGTACATAAGTCTTTGAGACCCCGTCCCTCAATCAACCAGTTATCATTGAAGAAACTCATAGATTGCCCATTCCTGACATGCCATTTGGTACCCAAATCAATAAGCTCACGCTGAGCAGAGATAAAACGCCACAGTCTGGAGTCCCCTGGACGATACATCAGAATAGATTCCTCATCTCTCATCATATAGCGTTTCTGGAGAACCTCAGCCCATAATCCCTCATGTCCACTCACCAACTTCCAAGCCAATTTCGCTCCACAAGCTTGGTTAAAAGAGATAAGCCTTCGAAATCCCAACCCACCAAAATCTTTAGGCCTCGTGATACTATCCCATCCGACAGGATGGAATTTTCTATGTGAGTCATCATGTCCCCAAATAAAGTTCCGCTGCAATCGTTCCACCTCTAAACAAATACTCCTGGGAATTCGAGCAACCTGCATCGGATAAAGGGGAATAGAACTCAAAACATATTTAGCTAGAGTTATACGACCCGCAGTAGACAGACAAGAAGCTTTCCAAGCCGAGAGCTTTGAGTGGACTCTGTCAATAATATAATGAAAGGTCTCTTTCCTCTTCCTATTTCTAGTAAGAGGGAACCCGAGATATTTCCCAATTTCGCCAGACAACTGCATTCCCGTCACTTCCTTAATTTTTGCCTTAGAAACCACCGACACCCTTGGTGAAAAATATACCGAGGATTTCCCTCGATTCACCTTCCCCCGATACTATGGAAAAATCATCTAAGCACTGCATCATACAATTAGCTTGAGCCTCGGATGCCACACCGAATAATAGAATATCATCTGCAAACATCAGATGAGAAATCTTCGGCCCATCTATAGAAGTAGAGATAGGCTTCCATCTACCATCATCCACCGCTTCACATATTACATGTGAGAGTTTGTCCATACAAAGAACAAACAAAAGAGGAGATATAGGGTCACCTTGGCGAAGACCTCTTTTAGGAAGAAAGAAATCAGTCTGGCTTTCATTCCATAGCACGCTATATGAAACCGAAGACACACATTCCATTATAAGACGGATAAACCCCTCTTCCAACCCTATCTCAACAAGAACTTGATTCAAGAAATCCCACCGAATTCTATCATAAGCCTTTTCGAGATCAATCTTCATAGCCATAAGTCCTCGCTTGCTCCTATTAGTACCCATAATATGAAGGAGCTCCTGGCCTATAACAATATTATCCTGTATATGCCTGCCTTTAATAAAGCTAGCTTGGAAAGGAGACACCAACTCATTCAAAACACCTTTAAGTCTCTGAGTTATAACCTTAGCAACACATTTATAATGAACCGAGCATAATGAGATAGGCCTAAAATGTGTCACCAATTCAGGGTTATCTCTCTTTGGAATTAGAGAAATAAGAGTCCTGTTAGAGCTCATCAAAGAAGCCGAGCCTTGGAAGATATTCTTAACAAAGTCACAAATGGATTTACCAACCGTGTTCCAATTATGCTTAAAGAATATAGTAGGAAATCCATCCACCCCTGGGGCTTTGTAGTTCCCCATCGAAAAAACCATTCTTTTAATCTCGTCATCATCTGGACTACCAAAAAGATTCCCTAAAGAATCTTGGTCAAGACACGGGAACTTAGTTTTGGTAAACAGGGAATAGGAGTTGCTGTTATCCTCTTGATATAGAGCCATAAAGAAACCAGCTACCAGCTGCTTTAATTCCACTTCATTATCAATCCACAAACCTTCCCCATTTCTAAGAGAGGAGATTCTATTACGCCTACCTCTCATTTTCGACTTAAGGTGGTAATAGCGGGTATTGCGATCACCTTTCGAGACCCATTCAGAGCGAGACTTCTGAAACCACTTAATTTCTTCCAATTTAAACAATCTATCCAATTCATCCTCGAGCTCCCGCTCAAGATTGCAGAGGAACTCCGAATAAGGATATGCCCTGGAGTTTTGGATACCTTCAAGGCGTCTCATAATTCGATGAATCTTCCTTTCCACAAACCCAAAAACCTCCCTGTTCCACTTAATCATATATTCTTGGAACTGAGATAAGGCAGAATTAATGTCAACATCAGGAACCCAGTTATTATCAACAAAGTTACTATACTGCTCATGTTTAATCCACATGCCTCAAATCTAAAGGGTCTATTATCAATTCTAACCCCATTATCATTCCCAAAATTTAAACAGATAGGATCATGGTCAGAATATTTAATACGAGGATAAACCTGTAGATACCCGTTTGAGAAGCTTGACAGAAAAAAAGAATTGGCAAAAGCACGATCAAGTCGTTCAAATAGACGAGGATAACCAACTGTTCGGGGTCCTCTCCACGTAAATTTTGACCCACAAAAACCCATATCCGAAAGCTTACAAGAAAAGATTCTTTCTTGAAACAATTGGATTCTTGAAAAATTAGCACCAGCTCCCCCTATCCGATCATTGGAGGAAAGAATGTCATTAAAATCTCCCAATACCACCCAAGGAGACAGGATGGAATCAACAATGATTTTAATTTCATTCCATAAAATCTGCTTGAGGCTAGGAACCGGAAGCGCATAAACCGCAGTTAAATGAAAAAGGTAATTCCCCATTAAAACAACAGAGAAAATGAAAAAAATTGCCTCTCTTCCCTCAGAACAGTGACACTAATATGAGCCTTCTTCCAAACAGCCACAAGCCCTCAAGAACGTCCCATACTAGGAACGAAACCAAAACCGTCAAAGCCCAAACGCTCCAAGCAACAAAATTTGATGGGGCTTTCAGTCTTCGTTTCTGAAAGAAAAACCAGACACGGTTTGGGACCTCTGCACACAGATCGAAAATTCGAAAAAAAAAAACTCCTACTATTAGCTCCCCTGCAATTCCAATATAGAATGTTTTTTTGGATATTAGACATAATAAAAAAGCCAAATATAAAACAAAACAAGAGGCCAAAGAATTTTGCCCAAAGGAATTAATCCAAATTATTCCCAGTAGCTTCCTGCGTCTCGGCCACCACTAAAACACAGCCCAAATCCCCTAATTCACTACTCTCCTCCAAATCCATAACAATATCGGGGTTATTGCTTGATGGGCCAGACCAAAATTTGCCATGAAGCCCACCAAGCACATCAGCCCACTCTCGTTCAGCAGCCCAATCAATGGGAGGGTCCCCATCAAGTAAAAGCTCCAAGTCTCTCTGCGGGTCCCCTTCCACCTGAACACCCTCTGCGTCCCCGCTCTCCGATTTCTTTTCCACTTTTGCGTTATTCTCTCCTCTATCCCCATAAGTCAACAGCAGCACCTCAGTTCTTTTCCCTTCTTCCCCGTCGAATCCCTTGTCCTTTTCTCCCTTCTCATCACTTTTCGATCCTGTCGCAGAACCCCAATTCCCCCCACCAGACTTTTATCCTTCCTGAAATTCTTTTGTGTCTCCCCCTTTCTAGCCCTAGCGATGACCTCAGATTTAGGACGTTGGACACTCTTCTCAATTGCTGCATCACGTACGAAGCTCAGACCTCTCTCAATTAGAGTAGCATCACCGCCGTTTCCCTCCTCGGCAAGCACGCCGAATCGAGAACCACTCTCCTTATGCCGGAGTTCGCCTGAAGTCTTCTCCTTTCCGGCTTTATTTGGCCGGCGAGGTCGCTGAACCACGCGCCAGGTGTCTCCCTCGGTACTCTTTCCTCCACCAGTCTCCATTTGCGCATCGCTTCCGGCTAGGCCAGTCCCTCCCTCCTTTGCAGCACCACCATCAGATTTATCCCCTTCTCCGATTCCATAAGCTTTCTTTATCAACTTACAATCTTCAGTCCTATGCCCATACATACCACATCCCAGGCAGAGCCAGTGCAATCCTTTGTACTCCAGGTAATAATCTACACCACCTAGGGAAAATCCTGACATAAGCTGTTTCTCTAAATCCACAATCACACAGAGTCTAGTAAAGTGTCCTCTAAGATGACTGGAAGTGTTAATATCTACTTTGACTATCTCCCCAATACGATCCCCAATTCAAGACAAAGCATCCCTATTGTAGAACTCAAGAGGGACGCTAGGTAGTCTAACCCAAACCGCCACTTTCCTGGTAGAGGCTGTTTTTGGTTGAAACTGGGGTTCCCATGGTCTCACCATAAGATAGTGATCAAAGATCATCTAGGAACCCCAGTTAAGGCATTCAAATGGTCCTCATTGTTTGTAAATTTAACTACAAAAAAACCACTGCCAATGTTGGTTAGGGTAATCACCCCTTTCTTCGCCCATAGCTTCTGTAAAATGGATAGCAGTAATTTGTAGCCAATGTTTCTCCCAATGAGTTTGACAATCACAGCTTTGTTCCATGCCTTGTATAGCTTTTTTTAGATTTTTCAGAAAATGAGAAAGTTGGAAAATTTCTGGTAGGATCCTCCCTTATTTTACAGAGTGGTTCACCATCCTCTGTATCCGAAGTGATATCCTCAGATTGGTCATTTGCATCCATAACATTCTCTGCCATCTTTTCATCATTGTTTAATCCTTGGAGTTTCTCAGCAAATGTTAAACCAGGACCCCACTTCTTCTTCTTCTTCGTCTCAGCACCAAGCTCAGGCCATCTTTTTTCAGAGTTGTTATTATCTGCATTTTTAATCTTCTTCGAGCTGCGATTGATTAGATCATTTTCCTCTGCAGACAGAAGAACTAGAGCAGGAGACACCAACGAGAGCGCCATTCACTGTAATATTTATGGTGTTGCGTAGTAATGGTAAATCAACTCTTCCCATAGCAAATGAATCTTTATATGGGATTGGCCTATTAGGGTGGTTATTGGAACCTACATCGCTCATTTCCAGCCTCGTTTGTTTGTGGACATTCCTTTTTATTAGCTGGCGGCCACAGTGAGTCATGTGGTCTCTTGACTTGAACCTCAGGTTTTTTTTTTTTTTTTGGACTTTCTTTCAAGCATATCTTACCCTAAGAGTATGAATATTCAAATAAATAAAATTAGTTTAATTAATTATTCATAAAAATATTTATTATTTTCTTAAAGAACTCTTTTAATAATTTGCACTAAAAACTAGTTTTCTGATTAAAAAATATTTAATACATATAATCAATGTATATGAGGGAAAATTATAAATCTGAAATGATAAAATAAATTGGAATTTCAGATTAGACAAGTCTTTTTACTATTTTTTGTGTTTAGAACTAAGATTTTATCATGGATGACATGATATACTATGAAAGTACTTGGACTGGTATATTCCTCTCATTATCATGTTTTAAAATTCAATTTATTTTTGCCAGCAAATTCGAATTTGGTGCATTCTTTTTATTTTTCGCCTTTTTAAATCCCCAGTTATTTTTCCAGCAAATTAAAAAAAAATTAGGCTAAAGTATGTTTTTAGTTTTTTAAGAGGTAATTTTTTGTCTCTTAATTTTATAAAATACGAGTATACTTTTATTCCTATATTTTTAACATCTTTAATGTTGTCAACGAAAAATGATAATGATCAAAATTAAGTGATGACTATACAGTTGGTAAAACATATTTAAGTTTTAATTTTTTAATATAGTATATTCATTCCATTAAAACTAAAATAAACTTAGATATCACTACAAATGAAATTGAGGATTTGATATTTAAATTATTAAATTAATATATTTATATTATTAAACTAAATATTTTTAATACAATCAAGATTTTGGATATTAACTATTTCATTAGGTTTTTAAATATTTTTAATTTAAGATTAATAATATTTAATACACAGTTATCATTTGAATTTATTACGTTAATGCTTTTCATTAGTAATATTAACAATGTTAAAATTATACAATGAAACGAATATATACTACCTCCATTCCTAATTATAAGGCACATAATCTTTTTGTTTGAAGAGATTAGAAGTTAAATAAGTTATTTAATCATTTTATATGTTATGATCTTTAGATTATATATTAGTTCAAGAATAAACTAATTACTTTGAAGAAAAAATAAAAATAAAAATACTCTAAAGAAATTTAATTAGCTTTTTTAATTTCTACAAAAACATCAACTATGCCTTATAATTAGAATCAAGGAGGAAGTACTCGATAAAGTTGCTATTTTAATTGTTTTTTTTTTCAATATCAAATAATTTTGCCGGGTACTGAGAAGGAAAAATTGTGGCGCATGGGTGTCTGTGTATGTGTTCCTCTCTCGTCGCTCGGTTCATGTGAGCAGGTAATAAATGAGTGGTTTTCCTTCCTAGCTCAGTCTCCGGTCTATATATAGCTCCTTCACGCCATGGCTCCTCACCACCTTCAGCTTGTCGTCTCTCTTCCGTCTCTCTTCTCTAGCGCGTTCCTGCCTGCAATTCACCTTTCCACAGGTTCGTCCTTCAATTCTGTTTTCATTTCCCCCCTCAATTCCTCTGTTTCCTTTGCCTCGTTCTTGTTATCCGCATTTTTCTTGCCGTTGCTTATTCCATTCTTCAAAAATTAGGGTTTGAGCTTTTATTTATTTGTATTCCGCTCGTGTTAACCGCCTTACTGTTTCATGTGTATGGTTTAAATCGTTTCTATCAAGTTGCGTCATTTTTGTCATTCTCTCTCATAGGCTCCTGCATATCCCCCACTAGGCCATTATGCTTAGCGAACATTCTGTTAGTGGTGCTTTTATTGTTCCTTTCTTCGAAGAAACTGTTTTGACTTTTGAGCACTAGAAGCTGTGGATGAGTGCTTTTCGTATTTCTAAAATGTGGAGGGGAAAAATTGCCAACTCTAGTGAGCTGGCTGCTGTCGGTTGCTGTCCAGTTTTCGCCTTTTTTTAATAGCAATATATTGTTTTTCTCGTGGCCAAGCACGTTATTTGCTGTTCTTCTAATTTTGCATCCACAGCGTTGCTTTTTTCCCGACTTTCGCCGTAATACTGAACTATGTTCAATATCCTATTGATGTTTTCTTGTTGAAATTGGGCTGTATCCGAAGTGTGATTTAATGTTTTTGAAGTGAATTTTTATCAATCAGGCATTGTATGACCAAATCAATTCTGCAGAATGGGAAGTACCGGAAAAACTGACTACGGTGCCTACACCTATGAGAACCTCGAGAGAGAACCTTACTGGCCCTCAGAGAAGCTTCGGATTTCCATCACTGGGGCTGGAGGTTTTATTGCCTCTCACATATCACGGCGCTTGAAGACCGAGGGTCATTACATCATTGCCTCTGATTGGAAGAAAAATGAGCACATGACGGAAGACATGTTTTGCCATGAATTCCATCTTGTTGATCTCAGAGTCATGGATAACTGTCTAAAGGTTACTAAGGATGTTGACCATGTTTTCAACCTTGCTGCTGATATGGGTGGAATGGGCTTTATCCAGTCCAATCATTCTGTCATTATGTACAACAATACAATGATTAGCTTTAACATGCTTGAGGCAGCCAGGATTAACGGGGTCAAGAGGTTAGCCATCTTCAATCTGCTCAATTAGTAATTTGAGTTTATGCCTTTTTACTAATACTCGTCACGCATGCCATGAATGTCTTTTCAGGTTTTTCTATGCCTCTAGTGCTTGTATCTACCCTGAATTTAAACAATTGGAAACTAATGTGAGCTTGAAGGAGTCTGATGCATGGCCTGCTGAGGTCTGTTTTGATTTTTCTAGTAAGATAATTTCTTCTTTTTCTTGATTTACGTATAAAGGTTGGAACTCATGCGGTTAATTTAATGATGTGTTAGCCACAAGATGCATATGGGCTGGAGAAGCTTGCAACAGAGGAGTTATGTAAACATTATAACAAGGATTTTGGAATTGAGTGCCGCGTTGGTAGGTTCCATAACATTTATGGTCCTTTTGGGACATGGAAAGGTATTATCTTCTCTTAATTCCATATTTGGAGTATTGTCTTATCTAAATGAGGACATAATTCGAAACATATGAATTGTAGCGTTCTTGATTTGCAAGTTTGTCATTTCGTTGTACCTTCACAGGTGGAAGGGAAAAGGCTCCTGCAGCTTTCTGCCGAAAGACCCTCACTGCCACTGACAGGTTTGAGATGTGGGGAGATGGGTTGCAGACGAGATCCTTCACCTTCATTGATGAGTGCGTTGAAGGTGTACTTAGGTTAGTCTTAACCTGATTCTGTGAATCATGCAGATAATTCTTTGGGTTCTTGAGGAAAATTATTAGTTGAATGACCCCTTTGTGCTGAACGTTTCATGAGGAATTGTCTACTTTTGATGTGCTTGAGTTTACCTTATTTCTGTTTTATGGGAAAATCTAGTGTTTGGCAGTCATATGTTAGCATGTTTCTTTCTTTCTTTCCCTTTTTCCCTGGCTTCTTTTTATTCTTCTTTCTAGTGAGATTTTCTTTGTTACGAGACTTACCATTTTGGTCCGTTTTTTGTGTTTAGATTGACTAAATCAGACTTCCGTGAGCCCGTAAACATTGGGAGTGATGAGATGGTGAGTATGAATGAGATGGCTGAGATTGTTCTTAGCTTCGAGAACAAGAATATTCCTATTCACCACATTCCTGGCCCAGAGGGTGTCCGTGGTCGTAACTCAGACAACACTCTGATCAAAGAGAAACTTGGATGGGCTCCAACTATGAGGTTGAAGGTATATTTCAGAAGAAGGAAAATGATCTTCTCACTCTCACTTTCAATTAACATGCCATGTTTGGATTAGTGTTTGATGTGGTTAAGCATCAGCTATATTCTATGCGTACTTACAGTGACCTTAATTTCAATCTGGTAGGATGGGCTGAGGATAACGTACTTCTGGATCAAGGAACAGATTGAGAAAGAGAAGGATCACGGTGTTGATATTTCAGTGTATGGGTCATCCAAAGTGGTTCAAACTCAAGCCCCAGTTCAGCTGGGATCCCTTCGGGCTGCTGACGGCAACGAATGAAGTGGTTATGCAGTGGTCGCCTGCATGTGTATTGTTTTTATTGAAAAGTCTCCTTTCATATTGTCATCGGTGGGGTTCATTAGCTATTAAGGATTTCTCTGTCTGAGCTTTGTTCGTGTGTAGGAGGAAGTAAGGATTCAGGAAGGTTGTGACGGGTTTCGCTGTAATTTACTTTAGCCCATTACTTGCTTTCTGGGGCAGTTTTACTGTGGCACAAGTTCGAAATTGTCTCTGCATTATCTTTATAATCGGTTTATAAGACAAGAATTATATACTTCCTTCTCTTACATCGCAAAGCTGTTTACCCATGTCATTGCTCATTTCCCTCGTAACAACCCCGATCTTCTCGTTGACACCTCTTTCTGCATATAATATGTAATGTGTGATGGTCTAGAAGAGGCATGGGTTAATTATGATTTATGACCCTTATTTTCTATTATTATGCCGAGTGCCAAAAAATTATATAATTTTGTGGATGATCCGTGGGATTTGATACTTTGATTTGTAGGGAAGCTGAATTGATGAATTACTCTTTTCCTCCTTAATATTAAGAGATATTTACCCAATTTAATTAGCTTAGGAAAATTGGTTTAGCTAATATGACATGTATTTTCAAAAATGCTCTAATTACTTTTCTTAATTTCTTTATCTCTCCTCCTTAATTATTGTTGAGGAAAAATATGAAAATTTTGTCTTATATTAAGACCAAAATCAACTCCTCAAATATGTTTCATATTAAAGACGGGAGGAGTAGTAATTATTAATGATGGCCAAAAAAAAAAAAAAAAATCCCTACAGTCCTTAATATAAGACGTATTTGATGAATTGTTTTTTATCTTAAATATAAAACAATGTTTTCATTTTTTTTTTCAATCTTTTTCTAATTTATCCTTAGAATGTTCCCTAAACAATAAACGATAAACAATAAGGAGAGAAAAGTAGGAAATTAAGGAAGATAATTAGAACTTTAGAAAATAGATGTGATCTAATCAAATTAGATAAAATATATTTTATATTAAGGATCAAGTAGTAATTATTGGCTGAACTTTATGCATATATATATTTTTTTTTTGAAAAAACTATATAATGGTATAAATTATATCCAACATTAATTAGGCATAGAATATCTTAACGTCGATAAGTTATTTCTAAATAAGCACTTGAACTTTACCTACCATTATCCCAGCCATTTAAAATTTCAGAGTAGTTATTACTAATTACTTGTATTTGTCGTTTTTTCGTACCGTAATTGTTGTTTAAACTTGGAATATGGGAACAAGGCTACGATTGAGGCGACTACGTTGACAGGGAAAGCTTATGGCGATGGTGGTGGATGATAATACAATACAAGTCTGGTAATTCGAGACTCCAAGGATTATATGTAAATCTTCTTAGGTTTTTCTGTCGTTGTCAATAATCAATAATAATAAAACTCAGCAATGGGACGGAGGGTAAGACTGTCAATAATCAATAATAATAAAACTCAGGAATAGGACGGAAGGTAAAAGGGTATTCACATGCATAACGTGTTTCTTCTTTTGGACAAATGCATAATGTGTTCACTTTTCGGTCATGATGTCCTTCTCCGAATGAAAATGACCTTTTCGGCAAATTTACAGGCATGAGAATGGGAAATGGTTAATTCCCTCAAAAGCATCATAAAATCACAACATATTTTACTGCTTCCAAAATAATGAAGTAGGTTATGGCCTATGGGTATGAGTTCCCGTTTGTTTTAGCTTTTTAAAAGTACTTTGATGATTTATGGAATAACTATATAAGATGAGTTTCTAAAACCATTATTTGAGGATTTTTTAATAAACTCCGAATGTGATCTATTTACCCCAACCTTACACTTTCCCAACCGTAATTGGATTTTCTTTACTTTTTTCCTTTTTTTTGGGTCCAACAATATTTTCTATTTACTACTTTGTTCCTTTTTACAACTCAACTATATTTCATTCTCGCAAAATAAGAAAAGTCGAAATCCTCATTTATGAAGGATGCACATCTTTTCTCACTTTCCTTTATTTCTCTGCATTTACATCTCCCTCCTTCCCTATTACAATATTAATGAAGGGTAAAATTTCCAAAAACTCATTTATTAACCTACAAATGATTTATATTTTGAAAACTTTTTAGATACCACTCTGGTCTTATTTATAAGTCCCTTTTAACCAAAAAAATTGGTCCTATTAATAAGTCCATTTTGACCAAAAAAAATGAAATTGTGACAATTTTTCCTATATTAATGCACTAATGAAAGCGGAGAGAGAAAAAAGTAGAGAAGATCTCAATCATAAATAAGGATAAAGTTAAAAATTCACCTCATAATCATTGAACTACCTACCTTTCCTTGGTATGCGTGATTTGGTCAAAAGAGACTTATAAATAAAACCAGAGAGACTGGTATAAAAGACTTATAAAATGGACTAGGTACACCACTTATTAGTTATTACTGCTGCGGCCCCCATCCCACGACCACGGCAACGAATCTCTTTCTTAGTCCAATAGCAGGATGGCTATTTCTTTTGTTTTTTTGGGCAAAGTACACGTGTTATCCTATGGGAGACAACCCTATTTGGAGCACAGATATTAAATATAAGAACCTCTCTCCTTAAAATTCGAATCCTAATTCATCATATTGTGAAAGACAAACTCCTTCCACTGATCCAATCTCAACTGTTATTGTGGCTATTTCTAGTTTTCCATAAAAAATTTAAGAATCGTCCAGGAATTGTTTGAAAATTTGGTCTTTCATTCACGAGATTCCTAAATCATAGTCCATGAACCTTCCTTTTAAAAAGAAAATTGATATATCAACATAAGTGATTGGACCCTGAGTAACGTCCACACTCTAACCTCCAGCCCACTCACATCATGGCCCTTCTATAACATTAGTTAAGGAGAAGAAGATATGGGCCTTCGATCTAGAAGACCATTGATTTTTTAAGGGCCAAAAAACAGTCGGATAACAACAGCATGTTCTTATATCCTATCAATTGGTCAATGACCGATTAGCCGCTCAAGACTTTTATAATTGTAATATGTAGTTCAAG
Source organism: Acacia melanoxylon (assembly GCA_019022615.1). NCBI lineage: Eukaryota > Viridiplantae > Streptophyta > Magnoliopsida > Fabales > Fabaceae > Acacia > Acacia melanoxylon. The sequence goes on from JAFJYJ010000059.1 coordinate 1,007,252, forward strand.
CGCATGTAAATAAATCCACAAATATGAAACTGATTATAGAAGGTACCGTATAATGCAAATTTTCACAGCAGATGGGACAAGTGTGTTCAAATGAACAAATAAATGACCCACGGTCAAGTACAACGCAGCAAACTCACCAGATAATGAATCTGAAGAGCTGTACAGCAACTTGAGCCCCTTATCAAGCAAAATCCTGAAACACAGGATTGGATTCAAGCTGCTCCGCAAATTTCTGTAGTGTTTCTTTCAACAATCTTACCAACTCATCTTTATCTGATTCCCCGTGTTCCTCTTTACCCACATCAGCAAAAATATCATCATAAAGTAGAACAACTGCCTCGTCCGCTTCAGATACTGGTAAACCCAGCTCCTTCGCGTTTCTTTCAAGGAAGCTCCTTAACACTTCCTTATTCCCTGACCCGCTCTTGGAATTCTCCTTTTCCTGCATAAGCTTTTCTGCAACTCTGCTTAATTCCTTTTCATTGGCCAACAGCTGCACCGTTGATTACAATATCAGTTAATGCATAACGATATGCGTAAACTAGCACGACGGCATATACTTCTTTAAAAAAAAAAATATCGATGTCCAACCTTGAGCAAAACCTACAATGCTACATTGCACATCGAAGAAAGGAGATAAAGCACTATTGATGGCTTGATGCTAGCATTGTCTTCTACAGACTTGGAAGATGAATAGCAAAACAGTTCTCAGTCATGCAAGAAGCACTTACCTTGGAATAGATTAATGTTATATATATAAGAATGAAATTTACCTAGGGTAACCACAAATGGATATAGAAAATACCTGTCTTAGCTTAGAGCCATTGATGATTTTTATGTTCTGAATAAAAATGACATTATTTTGCGAAAGTTGCTCAGCTAGATCTTGTAGAACGGCCTGAAGAAGTTGTGCAAACTGTGCCTGGCCCAGTTGTTCTTCTCCATCTGCTCCATGTTTTCTCAGTATGCCATTTAGCTGAGGATACTCTGTTCATTTTACACTACAAGTTGTCAGTTTCTCAGAATCCAGAACTACCATGTATGAAGCTCACAAATAACATAACCATGTGTATATGGATCAGATAAGAAGAAAGGAACAGGTTCATTTTTCTTGCATATGCAAAATAAATTGTGCATCTTCCATTAACATGCGTACATGGATCGGATCACAAGGTATCTATTTTTGTGTGGTTATGATTATATATTGCATAATTTCAATTCATTATCAAGAGACAACAAATCTACAGTGAAGGAAGGAGATAACGCCAAAGTTTGGTCCTAGTGCTTTGACGCTGCAATCACTTGTGCATTCCTGAAGCATAAAACAGGAAGGAAAAAAGAAAAAGAAAAAAAGAAATCATACAAATAAGTGCAGCAGCCTAAAGCAGAAAAAAAGAGAGAAAGAACCTGAGAAAGGAGGAACACCCATTTCAGCCCCCATTTGGACAAGAGCGTTCCGGATTTCACTCTTACTGATTTTCCCCTTATCCTCAACATCTAAATCGGTGAAAATATTTTCTGCTAACATTGCGAAATCGTCCTCATCCTCTAGAAACAACCGCAGAGTGTTACCATCCAAGATGGATACAACAAGAGGATCACCTACAAGTATAATTGCAATGCATTTTTTACCTTTGTCAGAATATCAAAACACAACTAGTTGACCATGAAAACACAACTTGGAAAACGCTGAAGATTTGATAATCGATCATAACTTATGATATAAACTATGAAAAATAAATGTTACAGAAGTTAAACGTTTTCTGTAAGAAAGCGAAATTCAGGCTCATCATACACATCAGGGTTTTTTTAATGTCTGATCAGAGTAACAAACAGAGACTTCTGAATTCCCGATTTTACTGGGGCGGTTTCCTGCGGAATTTTTTCTGCAATCTTCTAATTCATCGTTTTTAATTTTCCCCGCCCAGCGGAAACTCCAAACAAAATAAAACGGGTTCCGTACCAAACACATCGTTCAAACGCATACGAATCACTCAACATTAATGACTAGGAAATCACAAGTAAAATCGACCTCGCTGAACAATGAAAAGGTTGTAACTATAGTGCATTAGATAAGTGATTGAGATTGAACAAGGGCAGATTTCAGATATACTAAGAAAACAGAACTAGAGTTTAGTATTTCCAACACAAAAAGGATATGAACCTTTGAGTTCATCGGTGATCGCAGCGATGTAGTCTTTGAATATCTCGGAGGCTTTGTCCTTGGTAAACTCGGAAGACCGGAAAGTGTCGGCATCGTTGGCGACGATGCGCGATAGAGCAGAGGCTCTAATTAATTCGGGTAATGGGAGACCAAAGAGGGAATCAGAGGCTCTAGAATCAGCTATGTCCAGTATCTGAGCTCCGGAGAAGATGACATCCGGCTCCGGCAGGGAGAGATCGACGGCTTCGATGTGCGTTCCGTCGAGAACACGCAACGCCCCGTCGGACATTCTGCTACCGGTATAGTTTGAACTTGGAACTCAGGAGGACAACTTGGAAGATTTGGGAACCCAACAATAATACGGTCTGCGTCTTCTCTTTTCCGTGCCTGGACTTCAATCCTTATAATTCTCATTCCTACTTGATTTCTATTCCCAATTTTCAAAAATAGTTACTACTACCTACTACGCCACCGATCCTAATTATATGAACACTTTTATAGTACAATTTATACTATAAAAGTGTTCTATAATTAAAGCTGGAGGGAATAACAAATACGTGTAAATTGGTCTGTCAAAAAAAAGAAGAAGTGTTAATTGCGTCCATTTGTCACAATCCACCAGTAGTTTAATGTTAATTATTAATTGATCGCGTTTATTTCTTAATTTGTTGTGATACAAGGGAAATAATCAATTATTTCTTCGTGGTTCGCTTGTACAATAAATAAGAATTCCACCGGCAGTTGAACGTCACGCGGATTGAGTCAAAGCTGAAATCACAAGGCCTTACTAACTAAGAAAGGTCGAAATATGTCAACGCAGCCTTAGCCACGCCAATTTATTTGACAGATCCTTAATCAACAAGTCATATGAAATTCTATTCTAAGTATGATGTTATATGTTTTAATAAAAATAAAAGTAATAATCATTTCTATACTATTGAATTTTAAAGTGTCAGTTACTTGTTTACAAATATTTTAAAAGGGAAACTATTTTATTGTTTGAGTCAAGTGTCAATATTACTGGTCACTCCGAAAAGGTGAGAATGCAACATTTGTATCACTTGTGGAGTAAATATCTCTCTAACGAATAACGGAGATATTAACAGGATCCCGTCATTGCGAAATAGTTGAAGGAAGTATTTAACCCAGAAGCCGAGTGAAAGTTGATTTTGACATGGGCCGTGGTCTCGGGTTGAATGGGCTCGTTGGTAAGGGATTCGTGATTAGGCTTGGATCGTGGGGGTTGATCCTGTCGTCGATTCTTGAGAGCTTTCTTTGGTAAGCGATTTCGTAATCTCCGATAAGTCTTTCATAGCGCTTGGGCTGCTGAGTGGGGCGATGTCGAACCCCTCCAAAACTTTTTAGTATATAAAAAAAAAAAAAGCCCTTCCATTTTTTGTTGCACGACTCAGTCGCTAAAGTACTTCCCATTTAGAAAAAGCCTTTTATTCCTGCGTGTGCCAATGAAAATGGGCCAACTCAATAAATTCAGACCTACATGCCGCCAGCTCACGTGTCTCTGTCCCCATTTAAAGTTTTTCATGGGAAAAAAATGTGAGGTTTACGGCCATCTTCCCTTCCCATCCTCTTTGGATTGAAATCTTAACCGATTCAGATCTAATATTATATAAAAATATTTTTTTAATAATTTAATATTTTTTTAATATAAAAATAATATTTTTATAAAAGATTAAAAACCGCTTGATTTTCGAAAAAATGGAAGATGATAGAAAATGGATGGGAGTGGATGGGAAGGGAAGAGGATGGGAGCCACTCCCAAAAAAATGTCACCCTAGCTGCCACCCCCATTCTCTCTCCCATTTTCCAATAAACCTCCCTCAAAATTTCTCCCTTCTCCATCTGACCATCTCTCGTCACTCTCCCTCTCCTTTTCCTTCCCTTTCTTGTTGGACTCTCATCACATGCTTCGTGTTTTTTTACATGTTTGAGAGGGATGTAGTATTTTTATTTTTTATTAAGATTAAATTATATGTTACGTTGTAAAATACTTTTAATACATTCAATAACTTATATTAATTAATTATCAGTGTTACATTCAGAAAATGGGAGGGTTGGCCTTGTGAGGGTCACATTTTTTCCCCATGAAAAACTTTAAAAGTGGGACAGAGGCAGGTGAGCTGGCATGTAGGCCTGAATTTATTGAGTTGGCCCATTTTCATTGGCAAGTGTTTAAATGATGTGGTGCACCCAAGAATTTCTCGCGACAATAAAGACAAACAGTATCAGATTTTGTGTCTGTAAATTAAATCTGTAATCTTATTTCGCAACTCGTATGATCGTGAGAATATTCTTAGATTCTTGCTTGGAGCGAGGAAAGGGAAGTGGGCATCTAAATCTAGTCCGAGTTGAACATGACACATTAATCTAAAATACATGTAGCAACGCAGTGTGAGGGGATTCAGTCCTTTCCAGAGAATTCAATACATTCAGATTGAAAGTTCCAAAAACCTGACATTGAGCTTCTCCAATATGCATATACATACGTTAGACCATTTGAATTGCGCTCATTGACTTGGAGGCAGAAGATGAGTAATGTTGGGTATCAAAAACTTTATTGCGCTTTAGATTCTGAATTCTTCCGCCCTCAGCAGTCAGCACTCCACAACGCAAAAGCATCTTGTCCATGGACTGCCTTGTCGCCCACAACCAAATCTTGGATCTCTACTCGAAGTGGCACTACGGCCTCACCAGCAAGCAAATCAAGCAGGTGATGACTGATGACCGCGTTCAAGCATACCACGAACACGTACGATGGCTCCAATCTGGATTCCCATCTGTTTCAAACCCGCGTGAGTTGAACCATTCTGTAACGCATAAGCAAGGCCAACGTACTTTTCCCATGTCTAGAAGAGACGGCACAGTTTAGGAACAGCCAAAACGCCGGCGACAGCGTGGGTGTGGTAGACCGCCATGGGGGCAGTGGCGGAGATATTCTTCAACAAACTCACCTTGTTATGGAGAATCATCATCATGGTGTACCAGGTATCAATCCCACCCCTGCACAACTCCTGCCATTATTCAACAGTGTTGATAAAGAGTTCCAGTGTTATGAAGGAAGAAATATCGGAAACGGAACCGTAAAGGTGGTTATTAGTATTAATTACCTGCCCCGGGAGTGATGCAGACGAGGCCTGTGATCATGCCCTGCACGGCGCCAAACACGGAGGACGACCCAGACGATGATGCTAGTGGCGGCACACACGTGCGTGTTGAAGACGGCCAGAGACGCCACCGTGCTCACCACGAACGGACCTCCATCCCATCCACAGAAGCCCTGATGCTCCGTCCGGCCAGCACCATAATCACGTTGTTTGGTGTTTGCGTACTCGCTTCTCTTCCCTCATTTGATCTCGGACCCACCTATTCATCAAAACGCATATTCACCACCACATACATTTTACTATGATGCAGAAGACTATTTGTTTTTGTCGATTTAAGAACCAAAAAAGTGGTTGGATTGGACGGATGCATGTATACCCAATAAGCAGCGGTGAAGCCAGCAACGCCGGCAGAGATGAATAACAAAGCCTCCGGAGAAGTCAATGAGCCACAGCGGCACAAACAGCATCCATGCTCGGAAGTTCATCCGGCCAAGTAATGCTCCGGCTAGTAAGATCAAGGTGATTCCGGCGAACACTCCCTGGAAGAACACCATGTTGGCGGTAGGAAATTAAACATTCCCAAAAACGCCTTCTGCAACAAAAACTTGTCGTGCAGTGCGACGCCTGGTTTTCCGACGAAGGAAAACAGTTTGTCGCCGAAGGACATTCCGAAAGCCCAAGAAGCCCAGCAGAGAAGAACGGCGGCGAAGGCGGTGAAAGCGGAGTTAACAGCCCAAATCTTCTTGACGAGGCTTCCGTAGAGGATGACTGGCCAGCCCCGGTATACTCTGGAGGCCCACCACTGTGGCTGCAGGCGTTGTCCCCTTTGTTCACTCACTCCGGGCTCCCCTCTTCGGTAACAGGTTCGACGGAAGCTCCATTATTTCTATATGATGATTTCCCTGATCGTTTTCAATATTAATTTGCCTAGCTAATTTCAGGCTTCCACCGTATCAGAATATTCAGAGGCAATGCGTTATATAATGGCTCTGTTTTTGTCCCGCTAATGCTTTCTATCCCTCTTCCAGACTGATAAAATTATATAATTTCAGGTGTCTCTTGTAAACACAAAGCTCAAATTAGTTATACAAGTTACAGCAACCAGTTCTCAGTTCTGAACTTTAAACCTTGTATATTATTCGTAGCTTCTCTGCGAATGTTTGTTGCATGTAGACCGGCTCCTTTGGCACTTGGCAGTATCTTTTCGTTACGTTGATTGGTCATCCTGCACGCTCATACGGTCGATATATGATTATCTATATATATGTATATAATTGTAATCAGTGGCATAGCAATTCATAACAAGCTTAAATTAGCTTCTATTATATATATACATACAGAAACATAGCGCAGTTTTAGAGAGCTTCAACTTGCATCAACTATTTTTTTTAATTGTCGGTTTAAATTAGCTTCTCATGATCGGTTCACGTGTATGCATAACAAGCAAGCTTGCACGGTATTACCGTTTACAGTGACGTACGACGCTGGTTGATGATCTTTGTTTTCAGCTTAAACCCCTTGAAAGCAGCATTCAAATATAGTAATAAGGTAGTTGGAATATTAATATTTGCATCATCCTTATATATCACTCGAAGTAGCTCATATTTAAGAATTGCAAGGATTTAATTAAGCGTGCAGGAAGCGAAGAAATATAATAAATTAAACCCAACCTATGATTACTATTAGCAATAGAAAATTGTCATTTTCAGTTACCCGCTACAATGACATTAACTAGTTTGATAATATTTTTATTCTTGGACGATGACAGTGGGAGCAACAAACAGTTGAAGATTAATTTAAAAATAGTGATATTGGGCGCCTGATGGTTCGTCATTTTGTTAGTTCCTTTTGCCCTCTGTTGAACTTAGAAAGTATCGTTCCTTGGACGGCGACCACTTGATGTAAACCATTTTGCAGGCCGTGCTTTACACATCTTATTCTTTTTATATCTTGGCATTTCTATTCAAACCCACATACTTAGGCGGCTCACAAATTGAAAACTAAAATTTCATCAATCTAGATGAAACTAAATAGCATGATTTAAAACAATTCACATTGATAAAGTAATTATATTCTGGAAAGGAATTAGAATTTGACATGTAATACCAATTTAATTTATTAATTTAAATTTGTATGTTGAATATGTAATATAGAATACAAAATTTGTGATAAGCAACGTTGTATTATATATATCATGAGCAGAACAATCCATTGACAAGGTTTCATGCTGTGCATGGGAAAACATGCATACATATTTGTCTTTTCATTGTAACTTGTAAGATTCGTGTAAACTTTTGGGGAAAAAATGTTGAAGGAAAACCTTAATTTTAGATATGTTCGCTGTTGTTTGTGTCAATATAATATTTCTAAAAAGGATTAATATCGTTCATTTAAAAAGCGGTACATATATTTTGGCCCAGTCAGCAATAACAGGAAGCCAATTAATGGTGTGTATATGCCGAGTGAACATTACGGGTTGGACACTCAACAGTCTTTAGAAAATAAGAATGCATGTAAATGAGAGATCGATCAATGCTACAAAGATATCAGGATGAGTTGATGGAGAACCCTGGAAGCTCTCAGGTTCGATCCTATATTTGCAATCTTATATTGGATTTGAGTATTCTCATTCCCTTACAATGAATGAAGATAGCTATACGGCTAGCTATTATACATATTATTGTCAGCTAAATCGATCTCCAGGACAAAACATCCAGCCAAATTATGGTCCCCATCTCCACCCCACTTGTTGGAGTATAATGTAGTTAGAATAACTAATTTAGTTAGGAAATAAGTATTAGCACAGATTTAGTTATGAGATACTTTCTTTGTATAGCTGTTATTTATTACGCTTATAAAAGCACACTTGTATCAGAATATTGGGTATCAATAATATATCAGATTTCCATTTCTTTTCTTCCTGAAACACAATATATACCACTCTTGTTGTTTTCATGTTTTCACAAGACTTGCAAAAAAAACAAAATTAAAGGTCCCATATTTACTGTCAAAGAACAAAACAAGATACTCTATTCCTTATTTAACTATATATTGCCTTGTCAAAATTTGCTCAGACTAAAACCTTGTAGTCTCTCCATCGCATATGTGTCACTGGTGCCGTCCGGACTACCATAAACCACCCTTCCTGAGTTCCGTCTGTTATACATAACATCTCACATTCATGATCAGCACCCACAAAAGCTTAGTTAGCTGCTAACCTAACAACGATCCTGATGGAGATCAAACTTTGTCCTTTATACCTAGCATACATGCACTGCATTTTTTTCTCCCAATAATAATGCTCCATATAATTTATGCCTAGTTTTTCAAGATTAAATCTGAGAGATATATTCAAAGTTGAAAATCATGATCATATAAACGGCATACATATACACATCACTGATTATTCTCATTAAGTTCCACCTATTATTTTCCTCGTTCGGGTTATAGCTAATAAGTCAGATAAATATTTCCCCAGCTCTTCCTTTACATCCAACATAGCTGAATAGTAATTAATTTCTTATATCAAGTGGGACAAACAAAAGCTATTTAACGAGCTACCACATATATAAGAGATTTCGTACCTTGAATTAGTCATCGCCCGTGTTATTGAATATGGATTCTGATTGAAAGTATGTGAGCTAGAAGATGAACAGAGAGAGAGAGAGGGGATCCGATTCTAGTCGTGTATGTAGATCTGAAACTGAAAGTTTCCGCTGCAAGATCCCATTTGTCCAGATACATGCACGTTATAAGGAATGTGCAAGCGGAATAACAAGATCACATAAACATTTTCTTTTGCCAAATCCAGATAAACAATTAAACATTACCAATGCATACACGATTGCAAACAAAAAAATATGCAACGGCATAAAAAGAAAATAAAAGCAAGCCCAAAGCATTGAATATTGATAACAGGGAAACGCGATGCATCATCATCAAAAGCACCAAAACCGCGTTTCGATCTCTTGAAATCTGAACATAGCATCAGGATCAGGCGGATAGAGAGAGAGAGAGAGAGAGATAGGGCATGAATTGGGTATGCTTCCGTTCAACAGGTGAAACTGCAGCATGATCTATTCTTGCCTCAAATCAACGGAAGCTAAGCTTAGATCATGCTGGCAGCTTCAACTGCCGTAGGTGCATATATATTATATACATATGTGTGTGTGTGTTGGTTAGGACTCTGCATATGCATATATATTGCCCTTGAATTAGACTCTCGGCATCTGTCGCCACCTCATATTCGATCTGCTTCTGAAATTGAGGAGTAGAGAGATAGATGCGGGAGAAGAAGATATAGACAAATTTAAATGATAGCAAGCAAAGCCATATGTAATAAAGCATACATATGTGTGTAGAGCTGCTTTTTTTAAATTTCCTCAACTACGTACTGTTGCCACTGCCATCTCTGTGGTCTCATCATGTGATATATCACTCTTCACTTTTGTTTAATTCCTTCGGTAGATGAGAAGTAGGAATATAATATGATTACTAGTTAGAAGATGAGATTATGGGAAAGCAGTGTTGTAGGGAGGGGTGGGGGCAATGAACAAGAGTAATAATAGGGAAAGTAAATGAGAGGAAGAGGAGATAGTGATGAACAAATGGAAGGAAAACGATCGAAGGGAAAAAAATAAAAGGAGGGAAGATGCGTGAATGAATGAAAAAGAAAGAAAGTAAAAGCGGAATTTAATAATATCACGCTCAAGCGCCTCCACTCGCTCTCTCTCTCTCTAACCTCACTAGCTACTTGACCCTCTCAAACTCCCTTTTTTAATTTTTTAATTACTCTGGCGGTGCAAACTTCATCCCCTTTCATTCTGTGCTTTTCACTACTTTGTCTTTTTTTTTTTTTTTTGTATGCAGATTAGGCATCAATTAGAAAGAAACCACATAGATTGTGTGACCCCGTTTTACATACAACTTCTTGCAAAATTCTGTGTTTAATTTATTATGATAGATACTCTGTGGTCTTATATACGGCCCAGGCCACTAAACACTTTAACATGACATGAGGATTTGGTGAATTCATTTTGTGTCTGTTTGGATTAGTAGATTAGCGATATAAACTGTTTTTCTATTATAATTTATTGTATATAAAGTAAATTTGTTAAATGAGTTTTGTTTTGATTTACATAAACATATTTTCAACGTCAACTCAAACATGTTGATGTAAGCATGTTAAGTTTATGAGTTATAACAAACAAAAAAATTATAATGGTGAGGAACATGTATCTTCCATGATTAATTATAACATGATGAGTGATTGATAGCTTAAGCCTTAATTAAATTTTCCTACCTAAACTTCCACTCACCTCAGTCTTCTCAAACTTAACCTCAACAGTACTATACGCATCAAAGTAAATGTCCTCCCAACATGTTAGGTAGCATTCCAACTTCCACAATGTAATCATGCTTGATTGTAATCCTTTTTTAATTTATATAAATATATGATTAATTAAATTGCTTTAACTTTTTTAAACAAAAGGTCATAATATTTTATTCTTTTAACAATTTGATGTTATTGCACACATACTTTTCAACCTTTTTTTTTTTTTTTGCATAATATAATAAATAACTACATTTTTTTTTTTGTTGTTGCTCAAACTACATATTGATGTCAGTAATTAAGGACTTTTGTTTTCCACAGAGGAATGTGATTTTATTTTTAACTAACATGATGATAAATTTAACTAATTTTTTCCATATCAGAAATTACAAAACACGAGATTTTTTTTTTTTTTTTTGAGAAACATGAAAATAAATTCAAATTAATTAGAAAATCATCCAGCACGTGTATGGAAAAGAAAATCATCTAGCGTACACGATGGCTGCTTTCGACTAGTCAAGAGCTTTAATTTACTGGCTCTTAATCGACTTGCCTCTTAGTTATCAGCAAATTAAAAAAGAATTATTTTAAAGGCAAAGTCGAAGATAAAAATGGATTAAATTTAAGTACGGATCTTAAATGTTGTTTACATTATTTATCTGAAAAGAGAGGAATTCATTTTGCAGACGTTACGTTACGTTGGTAACTATAAAAAGAATGGAAAAGCAAGAGAATATGATGTGTACCTCTAGTCTTGTCCCTTGCTTTACGACAAACTGAGGATGAGGCAGCTACATGCGTTCTTAAAGTCAAAAGACTAAAAAGGATACGTGCAAAATATATGCTATGTCATGATTCCCTTTTACGCAGAAAGCAAAACTTGACGGGCAAGTTAGGAATAATTAAGGACTCCCCATTAGAATCAAACAATAACCTCCCAACCAGTTTCATCGTGGTCCATCTAACACTGATGATGGTATTGGCATGACAAATTTTCGCATCCAAAGGATATATTTTAGGAAAAAAATAAAACTTTTATTCATCAACTTTTTTTCTGATATAAAATTTATCAGCGTAATTCGTTCTAGTTTGTTCAGCCATGAATGAACGCCATTGCTCATGGATACTGTGCTCTGTTCAGCCTGACATATTCAGTGACGTTTCCCCAGTTGACAATGGATCACTCCCCCAATTTTAGGCTTGCTATATATATATACATATAATTCATCGATACGGTGATACTGAATAGATGAAATCAATTCCATTCTCCCCAATGGCCGACCCTTGGCTTTGAGGTATCCCCTTCAATTGCTACCTTTTGTTTCAGGTTTCCAAGTTAGGATTTGGCTGTATGAGCCTTACTGGGCTCTATAACGCTCCAGTCCCTGAAGAGGTCGGAATTTTCATTATCAAGTACGCTTTCAGCAAAGGGATTACATTCTTTGATACATCCGACTTTTATGGAGCCAATACTAACGAGGTTTTGCTTGGAAAGGTGACCAATGACCATCATCTATCCTTGTACCTCCTATTTTGTTGGTTCAGTGGCTGGGATGATTATTTTCCTTTCCTTAAATGTGTCATTTTTTTAAATTAGGTTGAGCAGGGGCAGGCCATAAAGGAGTTACCTAGAGAGCTAGCAACCAAGTTTGGTATGTATCAACGCAGATGCAAGTCTCTCTAATATACATATAAGGGGTACACCAGAATATTGCGAAGCCAGCTTGAAACGGCTAGATGTGGAATACATTGATCTCTACTATCAGCATAGGGTGGACAAGTCAGTGCCAATAGAAGACACGTTAGAGAATTTTTAGTATTAAAATGGCGTGTCACAGCAGTATACATAACTCATGATTTTGTTGCATTATATAGGTAGGTGAACTTAGGAAGCTGGTGGAAGAAAGAAAAGTTAAATATACAGGGTTGTCTGAAGCAAGTCCAGATGCAATCAAGAGAGCACATGCTGTTCATCCCATAACAGCTGTGCAAATAGAGTGGTCCCTCTAGACTCGTGACATTGAAGAGGAGATTGTTCCGCTATGTAGGTTAGTTCCCTACTTTCTGTCTAGGTTCTTAAATCACAACCCTAAAAAGTAAAAACTAACTGCTGTATGCATGTTTGCCTTTCGAACCAATGCCTCTGGTAATGTAAGTGAGTTCACTTTCTTTATGAATTTTTGATGTAGAGAGCTTGGTATTGGAATGGTGCCGTATAGCTCTCTTGGTCGAGGAGTTGTGGAAAGCGTGCCTGCTTGTAGCACTCTGGTTCAGAATATAACTATCTTTTGTATTTGCCTTTTAGTCCTTAGTTGAAACGTTAGCGAGGGATGTTTCTTTTTTCCTTGAGCATAATATTGTTATAAATTGCTATCCTTATTACATAACTATGTCCTTTTATTCATTGAAATGGCCAGTACTAGTCCTTAAAGAACATTGGTGCAGAACCATTATGCTAAATTAAAAAACTGATAGAGATTTTTATTGAAGAGTGATGGTTGTCTGATGGTTTTTTCACTCGTTAGACCTCGTATCCCCGCTTCCAATCAGAGAATTTGGTGAAGAACAAGAAAATATATGATCGAATTGAAAGCATCGCTAAGAAGCATCAGTGCACTCCTGCTCAGTTAGCATTAGCATGGGTCCTCCTCCATCTAGGCAAAGATGTTGTGCCTATCCCTGGTGAATGGCTGGCTCCCCATATTCCTTCCTATTAAAACTCAACAATCTGAATCTGAGGATTATATTAATGCTTGTTATTTTGTTGTCACAACAAACCAATATGCACTTTGTATATCTGTTGATGCGTTCTTGTGCATTATTATTAATAAAATAAGACAATGTACTTTATTAAAAGAGGTTTCTTTCAAGATAGTTGCTGATAAAACGGCATGATTCGTAGTTGTACTTAGATAGTTAGATCACTCTGCACGCTTGGAGTTTGAAAAAATATATAGTTTCATATTTCATTATGTTGAAATAGTATGTCATATATTCAAATTTATTGCTGCGCCATGTTCTGTTTTTTGTCCCACAGTGTAGTTATCATCTTAATATTTGTTCTCCTCGTTTGCAGCATGCGGTGGTATGTGTTTTTTGTTAGCTGACATGAATTTTCTGGACTTTTGTAGGAACAACAAAGATTAAGAACTGGATCAAAATTTGGGTAGCTTGACAGTCAAACTTTTAGATGGGGACCTCAGAAATTTCGGAGGCAGTTCCAATTGATGAAGTGGCAGGTGATCAACACTTTAAAATCTGGGACCAATTTAGTTGGAAGTTTGCTAACACGCCACCAAAAGATTCTAAGGTCTTAATATGAATAGAAAATGTTATATTTGTTTCCCCTGAAAACAGCTATGACAGCAATATATCAATAGAAGTTGTGAACGGAGGATACAGATCCCAAATAAAGATAGATAGGATACAATGAATAGGGGAGTAGCCTTAGGTTGAGTGCTTTAAGGGTTGGGTATTTTTATGTTATAAATTATTATGTGAGATTGTCCTTAAGTAATATTCTCAAAATCATGAATTATATATTATTGTAGCAATAAAATGTGGGATTTCGCCCAACACATGTTTACATAAGTATTTGTTACGGCTTACTTACTAAGCACTGTTATGTCCCTTATTTCAGACACTTCAAAATCTTTGTGAAAGTTATGTGGATGGTCATTTTTCAGCAAGTCGAGAACCGATGTATTTGATATTTTTAATAACGATTGTAAGGCAACTAACAAAAGGCACCAGTGGTCTAGTGGTAGAATAGTACCCTGCCACGGTACAGACCCGGGTTCGATTCCCGGCTGGTGCATCTTTTTTTACCTGTCTTCTTTTGTCACCAAGAATGGAAAATCCGAAAAATGAGCTTCAAAAGCTATAAAAGGGAGGGGATGCTAAAAAGCTTTGGGCCTTCGATCACCGAAAGGTGAGATGTAAATTATTCCACATGTTAGTGGTCCAAAACTCCAAATCTTAAAAAATTTGCTTTCTTTTTGTTGCAGATCGAAATTTCTTTTCACGCCCTTTTCCTGAAAATGTGGCTTCTGCTTAAAGCAATTAAACTCAATGATCAAAACATCAAATCAGATCCTAATTACCGGTGAAAACATATTTCAGCGCAGATCTATATTAAAAAATAGATCAAAATCAAAACCCAATCCTGGGTAGTCATCGTCTTTACCCTCGTTTCGAGTTCAATAAGATACCACCGCTAGCTTTGTTATATATGACGGAGCTGAATGCCCTAACGGCTTGGCCTAATGTGGACATTTGGTATAAACCCGAAGAGAGGGTAATCGAATGCAGATCAAAATCAAAAACCTCATGATGATAAAAAATACCGCAAATCTAGATCAAAACCCAGACTAATCTTTGCAGCTCTGGTCCTTTCAAATTCAGCCATTCGAGAAAATGCCTACCTAAATTATGATTTCAGGCACTTCCCACAACTTTTTTTTTTTAAAAAAAAAAAAAAAAAAAAAAAATCATCTTCTTGAGCAGCTCAATGATCCCTCTTACCGCCCGCATTAATCAGTAATCATTACAATCATTCAGGTGAATGTGCGTCAGTCCGGTGAGAAATCAGATACAACTTGGAAGTCATTAAATATCATGCATGGGGCAGCATAAAAAACATTTCCAATCAAAACTTCCTGGGGCAGAAAGGCAACCGGTCCATGGTCAGTGATCCTCAATCTTCTTCAAACCCTTCATGTCCGTTGTTTCTACACTACATTATAAGTAAATATTCAGAAACACAAGCCATTTCATAATAGGCAACATTTTAAACAATAAATTCATGAAACCGCCACTTCTGTTATATCCAATCTCATTGAATGTGCACTGTCACTTATAACTTGGCTTACTCGTTCACTTATAACAAAACCAGAAAGTTGTCAACACTCCAACAGGAAGGCATTGAAGCAGGCAGACAGAAAGTGGCAAGATCAATTAACTATCAGGCTCATATAACATGCTGTTTCTTTCTTCAGGTAAACCCCAACTCACATTAATATGCATAAACAATCAGATATCCCTAGAGAAATTTCCGAGGGCACTATACAATTTTAGTTAGGAAGCATAAAGAGATGACAGCTCATCAGGGATTGGTCATAATAATAGTATATTCATAGCAAAGTGAGCCGGTCAAGAGATGTTTCAAAACTTACGTTGTGCCATACAGTACAATCTTTTGAACCTTGGTGATCTCAGAACCCTGTTGATTGTCCTCAATAAAAATTATCAAGCTGTTCAATTAATTAAGATCAATCAGATGCTAGTTTGAATACTTGAGTGATAAATTTGGAAGAAACCCATTGAAGTTAAGGAAATCAACATACCTACGGACATTTTGGAATTTGACATACTTTAGAATTACTGGTTTTCCCTGTCAAAGTTAAAATTGATCATTCACAGCATAAATAAACGCTGGCATTCTGGTAAAATATATCTCTAAATAACAAATATGCCCTAAATATTTTTATTGACTACCCACCAGAAGGTTGTCTGGAGATAAAACTGCCACATCACTGGGAGGGAAGTCATTGACATTACTGCCATTTGTAAACAGTCAGCAAGTAGTTGAGAAAAGGGACACAAATAATATAATAAACAGCTACATTTCAAACTCAGATTATACCTAAATCCCATGTGCTCCTTGTTGGAAAACAACTTCACAGTCTTTGGGCCTGAAAGAGAACTAGCATTAGGATCCTATTGTAATCATTCTCAACAGGAAACGTGCAGCAATTATATACGGAGATCATATATTCCAACCTAATTGCTGCTCTATGTAAAATATTCTGCTGAACTAATTAGCATCTGAAATAGGCTTCAAGTTGCCAAACAAAAGTCAACATTGACAAGTTTAATTTATAGTTACTGCCTTACACCCTTTCCTTAGCAAGATCAAATCACCAAAAAAAAAAGAAAGAGAAGAAAAGAAATACATAGCCAAAAGAAAACAACAAAAGAAGAAGTTCCTCGATACCAGCAGCTGGGGTTGACAAACATTATTTCTTACTTTTATATTTTCTACAAAAGACAGTAGACTAAGTCTGATACAAGCATCTTCTGTTTCTCTTATGAACATCGAGTTTCAGCAACACAGCACAAGAAATATAAAAGATTTACAGTGAATCAATAAGATTTCACAAGGATGAGCACATTTGATATCATAGTATGAAAGCCAAGAATGTTGGAAAGAACTTCAAGGGCAGAGAAAGGGCATAACATTTTTTCATAAAGGAAAGAAAAAGAGGGAAGACATATTAGTGAGAAGAGCACTGTTTAATCGATGTCCAGATATAGGCAGTGCAAGGTATATACTTAGAACGAGTTCTAGCGAATACCTTCATCTTCAGGTCCTTTGATAACAACGGAGTAGAGTTTTACAACTTGTGTAAAAGGAACATATAGCAAAAGCTGCTCGTCCGCATCACTCTCCAGATGCAAGCCATCATCTTCTCTGTAACCCTATTCACCAAACAATTAAAACTAGAAGGAAAAAAACTGAATAAAAAACGATAAAAGTCATCAAGGGCATAAAAACGCTAATAGCAAATATCCCAGTAACCGATTGAAATACACCCCCCGAGTTTGAAAAACGCAGGACTTCAATTTTATTTTAGATCCCTTGTCAATTCCCCTGGCCCTACTTGTACTCCCATGGTTCAGTCAGAACAGAAGATTAAAAAACTCATGTATAACTGGTTTTTATGATTCTTCCCGCCCAAAAAGAAAATTTTCCAAATTGAATGACACAATTTGGCAATAGGTAAGAGAAGCCATAGTGAAAATACCTGCTTTAGAGAATTGGGAACAGGGTGACTAGAGCTCTGATTGAGGCATTCTACCCCAGACCAGTCTATGAAATCCAACAGATCGACCTGATCAAGAAATATAACCAAGTGTCAAGGCTTTCCTGTCTTGTGTCCGCCGATTGACGGCAGCAAACCGAAACAAAAAAGAGTCGTTAATCTGAGTTTGAAGAAATTTTATTCGCAAAAGGGAAAAGAGGAGTACAAGATTTTCCCAAATTAACAGGAATAACAAGGAACGATCTTACTTGGTTCTTGTGAATCGCACTAGCTGATTCTGCAGACATTGCTGATCCGCAAGAGAAACAGGGAAAGCCGGAAAGGAGAGAGTAGAGACGACGGAAAAGGGGAAGACTTGTTCTGGCCGAATAAACTAAACCGCAAGTTTCAGCAAACTAAACTGCAATTTTCAGCAACCAAACGACGCCGTGTAGGGTGAGCATGCCCCGAGAAGTTTCTTTTGCCCCCTCCGTCGATGTTTTTGTTGGGCCGACAATTTTCTGTGATCGCCGTTGCTCCTAGGGTTTTTTTTTTTTTTTTCTTCCTTATCCTGATTAATCCGAATTCGATTTGCGTCGGGTTCCTGACTATGATGTGAGAGTCTTTTAACGAGACTTTTCTGTTTTCACAAAGCTTAAACTAGGACATTCTTAAGGTTTTATGATCAAAGTTTTACCCCCATGATCGTTGTTGGGCTGACAAGTTTCTAGGGTTCTATGACAACTGGGCGGGCCTTGAAGTCTACTTTAGAAAATTAAGATGTTAAATTTTGAAAGATCGCACATTTATGTTATATTAACTTTGTTTCAATCACCAACATTCATCGGATTTCAACTAAAATTTTCTTAGCAAAAAAAAAAACTTTGTTTTAATCACCAATATCCATTGAAAGCAAGTGAAAAAAACTTGCTTTTCCCACCACCAAGTTTTCGGTTTAAAGCGTGGAAATAGAGAAAAATGGTGTTTGGAGTTCTTCCCCACGACATCAGTAGGTGACGCGATGGTGAAATCCGAATTAATCGGAATCAAATGTTCCAATGAAGAGTGAGATACCAAAAAAAAAATTGTTTCAATCTGGCAAAAAATATTTGAAGTTATTCACATAATATAAATAACATTATTAAAATAACTTAAATTATAGTGAAATATTATATTATGTTACCAAAATGCCCTCATAAATATGTAGCATAGAATTTCAATGTTTATTTTTCAATAATTATTTGGATTCAGTTATTATTATTTTAATTAATTAAGGGATAAATTATTTAAAAAATTCAACACAAAATACACAATTATTTTTAATAAAAGCAGCTCCAAAATAAGGAATATTAGTAGTCCACGTTTAGAAAGCAAGGGATGATTTGCATATTCATGATGATAGTTAGATTTCGAAATGGGACCGTGGTTAATTAAGACCATAACCTTTAATTTGTCTTAAGTATTTTTTATTATTATTATTTATCGGGAGATTTTCATGCGGAGTTTCTTAGAAGAAAGAAAATAACAGAGGGAAGTAATTAGGTTCTGTTGGTTGCATAACGAAGTCACTTTTGTTGAGATTCATGATAAGTGTGCACGCTGAGTTCATCATGGACTAGGTTCTATGTCCTCCTGAGAAGAATAATTATTTGCAGTGCATTTTAACAATTTTTTTGAACACGATCATTTCTGATGTGATTGTATTTATGTGGAAGGGTAAGAAATATGAAGAGAAAAAATTAACAGCGTACAGGGGGAAAAAAGAAAAAGAAAAGACAATGCAAGTGGAGTATAAGCTAAGTAATAAATTTATATTTGTGGCAATATATGTAGCGGGTAAGATAGGGATTTTTTGTTTAAAGAATTATTTGAACAAACATCAATTTAGATTGGAGTTGAACAAGCGTTGATAATCATAATTTTTAGAGATGATATCACTTAAAAATGACGTTAGAGAGTTGATTGTGTTTGAATTTCATTTATCAAAATCGCGGTAAGACTATGAAAGGAGAGAAATAATTAAGTGATAGTGATGATACTAAGAACAGGTAGGAACTAGGAACAGAGAGCTAATGGAATTGGAAGGAATATAATATAGTATACGTAGTAGTATGAATGAGGTAAAATAAGTGTACATACAAGACACATGATGGGAGTGGAGTCATCATGTATGATTTATTTGTATAAATGATAAACACTCCACGCATTATACACATACATAATTAAAATAAAACAAAAGAAACAAATCACGATGATGGGAACAAAGCAATGAATGAGACAAAGTGCATGTTTAGTAATAGCAGAGTGCTAATTCCACGCAACCACACCCGTGGACAGCAACAGCAACAGCAACAGCATCATCATCCAGTGCAGCCTCCCCGCGCGTGCTGAGGTTGCTGCATTCAAATATCAATCAAAACACGCAATCAACTTAATCTCATTTTTAATTAACTACTTCTTCTATAACACACCACACACGTGTTGTTGTGTGAATGCTTCACTTAATCTTCTGCTTTAAATAACACACTTTGTGTTGTGCCTCTAGGCTCTAGCTAGCTCACTCAAACTGATGTCACTCCTATTTTGGATGAGGCGGTTCCACACATATACGCGCTTTCCTACCCAAACACTTTATCTTGTTTAAAAGTTTCATTCAATTCAAACGCTACAAGTCAAGCAAAAACAACACAGTTGACAAGTTTGGCTCCCATTACTTTCATTCATTAGCCACATAGGTAGTTGAATCTCACCTGCATCAGATCCACCGCCTTCACTCGAAGTTGAATCGGCCACCCTGATTCCTAGCCTTGAACAATCCGACCCAATAGTGCCTTCCCAATCAAACAGCCAATAACTCTTTAGTCAGCTCACTCACTATTTATTCATAAGAAATGAAACCCCCATTTTTTGGAGACAGACAAGTAAGGAAGTGTGCATGCGCTTACATGAACTGTAACATGGGAAAACTGAAATGTTGACAAGATTGAAGTAGCCCGTATCGCATGCACACGAGTACGTATGGGTTCTGTTCCTCGAGCATCGACCCTCCCCACAGTATGCCCAATAGCAAGCTGTCCCATATTAAAAGATGATAATCATTAAAAGTATTGTACATGTACATATGAATGAAGGAGAAGCACGGATGTGATGTTAAATCAATGATACTGACGATCAAAGGCAGAGAGGTTGAAGGGAAAGTCCTTGTCGGGGACGGGAGGTGGAGCTGACTGGCAACCGTAGTCCAGGCTACCTGCGATTTTCCTTTGAGCATTAGTTTCAAAACCTAAAAAGGAATTGAAGTTGATGACAGAAATTAAGAAGAAGAGTTTATTTACATTCAGGAATGACGCATGGGAGGAAGTTGTTGGCGTAGGTGTAATTGTCGTAATCTTTGGTTCGCTTCCACCCTGAATCACATTCACATATGAAGTTCAACGGCAAGCTTGTGTTCACCACACACTTTCCCTTCCCACACTCCACTTCCTCACAAACCTTATTGCCTGCAACATCCAAACAACTTATTATTAAGTCAGCCTCTTCATACTTCAAATTAAATTGAGACATAAGAGAGCGAGAATGAAAACAGCAATAAGCACCTAAAATATCATCCAAAGGACCCCCTTTCACAGACATGGGTATCAATAGGACAAGCACAGCTAGAAAGCACAGCAACCTGGAGGAGGTCATGGTGTGTGTGTGAGAGAGAGAGAGAAGGAACCAAGGCAAATCGGCTGAGAAATGATCACAGCAGGATTTGTATGTAAATATATATATTATGGACGATGGTGGTCAATAAAAAAAATACAGAATACGGTTGATTTTTACTGTGGAAAGTCTAACTAATAACTGAAAATGGCGGGTCGCTTGGGCTATATGAATTATTAGTTTCCTTAGACTTTCAATGAAAGCTCGGTAGTTATAATATTTGTTTAGCTCATATCTGGTCTCCTTGTTTCCGTGTAATTGGAGATATCTTCACATTTAAATTTAATAATGGCATTATGTTACATTTGTCAACACATGCAACTGCTGAGCACGAGAAAACGCGGCTTTCATGATGTCTTTCATGTCAAAGTGATTCGGTGCGCTGTTGAATTTTTAAATTGAAATTACAAGGAATATAGTCATGTTTCTAGAACTTCCATCTTGGAGACCATTGCAACACAACACAACAAACTGCTTATCAAAGTCGTCCTTTCTCTGCTGTGCCAAAATTGAAAGATTCTAACATGGTGCCACTCATCTAGAACTGCGAAGAATTGGAGAAAGGTGAGTTTTTTCTTGTAAAATTCAATTGGGGGTTAGAATGAGTAAATAGAAACAATGAGTGAGGAATTTAAATGATCCTGTTGGCCTGTTGGTAAGCGCAAGAAACAATACGAACTATAAGTTGAAATTTAATTAGAATGCTGCCTAGGGGTAAGTTTGGTTTGAGAGAAGGGGAGGGAGAGAAAAAAAAAGAGGATGTTAATTAGTGCGCTATATAATATAATTTTATATGGCTATATAAAATATATAAGTATATTATTAAATTATTATTGTCTTTAATTATTATTGAGAAAGTATAGATAGGGCAGTTGATGGGATAGGCTACATTAATGGGATAGGCTACTCTTTGAATGGGGTAATTAACAGTGGACAAAATCAAGATCAAAACCAAAAACAAGACATTATGCGACAGCATAGAGATGAGATCAAAGTCGGCCTCTTATATTAGTATTTTATTAGTCATGTTCTAACATCAACTTCAACAGATTTGAAATTGGACGAAGGAAACCCTTCCTGCTTTCTATCTATGCTTGTTATTACGTTTTGCATCCCTAAAAGTGTTTATTTTTATAAATCGAGACAAAACTCATCTCACATACTTACCTCGTATATTCTAAATCATGATTGAAAAATTATTTTTGAAGGCTCCAATCGTTATTTTAAACAATCTTATATAGAAAAAAGAAAACCATGTCACATGTTTGTTATAGTATCATCACCTTGATAAGCAAGAAACTTGTTAACAGTTCTTCTTTAGATTTTGGATTTCAAATTTACTTTTCATAATTTTCATATTATAATGTTTCTTGTTTGATTTACTTTTAAGTTAAAATCTCTTTTCTTTTAAGGAAATGCTAGTTAGGTCATCATTTTAAATTTTTATTCTGTCTCTACGGAAATGAAAAAATAACATTTCACAAAATGAGCACGGAATCCAGTTTTTTTCTTGTTTACCAAGGCGCATAAGAGACCGATTCCCATTGGCAAAAAAGAAAAAAGGACACCGAGTCAACATGTTGACGAAGGATGTAGAAAAAGTGTTGAAAAGAAGGAAAAACAAACTGAGATTATTTGAGAATGGATATTGATTCTGTTTTCTGAATTCTGAGTTGATCTGGTGAATTAGGTCGGGGCTTTAATTGCCCATCCAGTTGGCTTCATGGGGGCCCTCGGGTGTACTTGGACACAACTCATTCACCATGACTTTGAACCACTTCCAGGTACAAAAATAAAGGACCTTTTAATGTTATAACCGACTCGTAAATAGTGAGCCGTGTCAATAGAATTTAGAGGAGGATGGAGCCGGTCGAGGGAATATTGCTCTTCCAAATCACATTAAAAAAAGCTTCCAAACCCAACGGAATGGCAAGTGGCTCTATCAGGGGAAAACATTGCAGGCTGAAACCATTAATAATAATCACACCCAACAAGCAGAAGAGTAACAAGAATACAGAGACATATATATGATAAGGAAGTTGACCCCCTATACTAAAGCGTGTTCAAATAGAAGGAATCCTGTAACAGACAGCTTGGTGTAAATGGGGAAGGCGAGCAGGTGGATCAGAAACTTACTGATAGGGAAGAAAGAAGAGAAGTACAAGCAGATTGATGGAGGAGGGAGTGAGATTGAGACCCAAAGCCCCAAAGTGAAGCGTAGATGGAGCTTTGGGAAAAAATCAGTGAAGACAACAGAACATAGACTGAGCTCATCTTTTGATATAACTGAGTCTGCTAGGCTCCAAATAAGGGCTATCCTCCAGTCTCTTCCCCTGCCTTATTCTCACATCCAAAAAACCGCTGCCACTAAGATTCAGGCTGCTTTTCGCGCTTATTTGGTATCCATTATAATTAATTCCTACATTTTTGTGCAGTGGCTTTGCTTGCATTCTTGGATATTATTCTCCGAGTTCTTAATTTTTCAGGGAAGAAAGGCATTGCGTGCTCTGAGGGGACTGGTCAAGTTGCAGGCTTTAGTGAGAGGTCACCTTGTAAGGAAGCAAACAACCACCGCGCTGCGGGGCATGCACGCCTTGATGACTATTCAAGTCAGAGCCCGAATCCACAGAATTCTAATGGCTCAACAATTGCAGAACGAGACTTCACAACTTAAAGTGAGTTTTCCTCAAACCATTATGCTTAACTTTGATATGAATTGATTTTGAGCTTATGGGGGAATTATTTTTGTAGGAATTAAAGGATATGAATATGAGAGAATCGTTAGGAGTTACAAGAAGCAGAAGTGCCCGTTTAGATGGTCCATATCGTAAGAGCACAGAGCATGATTCCAGGACAGTGAGTTCAAAGCATGTTTCTGATCTTTGGGTGTCGAAGAGACGCCATCAATACTCAGCACCAAACAGCCCAGCAGAGTACTTGGCCATGTCTGGATTAAATCCAACAGAGGGCTTGTCCACTTCTCTACGACATCACCAATCATATTCATGCGAACCAAACTACATGACAAGAACAGAGTCATCACGGGCTAAAGCTCGGTCTGAGAGTGAACCAAAACAACGACCCAAACGTGGGATCAGGCACATCAACAATAACCAGCCTATAGAACCATTGGATGGTCCAAAGCAACGCTCATTCTTGGTACATAACAAGGCGAGAAATTCAATTTGAAGGGTAAGTGATGTCTTTGGAAGAATGGTTGGTCGGCACTTGGTGGCTTCTGTTGTAGTTTCAAAAGTTAGTTGTAGTGTAGTACTCACCACGAGACATGCCCTAGTCCTGGTCCGCATCACCAACCCAATATTTTGGAGTAAAACTGCAGTAGTGAAGCAATATTATGAATGGCCTGCTGCATGCTAGATGTGAAGGGTAACCCAAGCATCGAAAAAGCAGCAGAAAACCGTGAAGCTGAGCGAACCAAAATTTTAAATTGCAGTAACCTATGAGCAAATTTTCTTCTTGTAATTGGAGTCTCTCATTCGGTATAAACCATTACGTATAAGATTCATCACGCTGCATGGCATTTTGACATCTAATTAAAGGAATAAAGCTAAGGCGCTAGGGTCAACTTCGAAGCACCATTAGCATTGCCTTCGATTTTATTTCGTAATTGATTGCTCTTTTCTTCCCTTTCCAGCAAAGGATAAGGAAGGGAGCAAGGAAATCAGAAATATTAGACATAATATTCTTTAAAAAAAAAAAAAAAAAATGGAAGTCGGTCAGGAATTATATCACGAAGATGTATGTTCCTTCCTCAATCATCAGCCTAACATGATTCGGTAAGTGGGGAAAAATGTATGCCGAATCTTGGCAATCTACAAAATCAGCAACAATCTAATTCCCAACATTCTACGAAAGGAGAGGGAAAAGCTAAATCTACAAAGTGGTTACGAGTTAGAATTATACCCAAGTACATCAGTTTAAACTTTAAAGGGCTTCTTCACGGTTGAGTGTTTTCTTTGAAGCTTTTACTCAACCATATAGCAGTTTCACGTGGAGAGACCTTTCCAGGTCCAAACGGTTTCAACAAGACCCCAAGTTCTTCATACCTTTCCTGTTGTAGCAACCTTGAGCTAAATTCGAGCAACCCTTCTAAGGCTTCAGCTCTTTGTTGGTATGATGAAGTGTCAAAATGCCGGCGGTGCCAGTCTGAAGAGGTATGGCTTGATGCGCCGGCAGTTGCATTTTGATCAGAGGACCCACTTTTCACCTCATCATTTTCCTGATACACGTTGCATTTGGTTCTCTGCAAAGCATCCGTCAAAGTAGCCCTGACAGCAGCTCTATCAGATACCTGAACAGTGCATTTATCTTTCATGATTGAACGATCATCACAAGGCGGGGAGACTGAGGAACCCTGTGCAGAGGTTGATGACGTTCTATGAACGGGAAACAGTGGACCCTCAAATGATGCTAATGGGAATTCAGCTATCCTGTCAATTCGGGGAGAGTTGACTGAAATATGAGGTGATTTTTCATGGCCAAGAACAGCACCTCGTTTTGGCAACGGAAATGATGCTCTGCGAGCTGTATGGAGAGATTTTCTGGTATTCCATGAAATAGGATGCTGCAAGCAATCATTTAATTAAGTCAAAAAGAAACCTCATACAGTATAATTTAGCATCAGCATCAATTAACACAACCTGTCCCCTCCTCCCTCGGCCCAAGAAAAAACACAAGAAAACACCAGCAAACTTCCATTATGCCTTACCAGCTCACGATTCTTTGAAAACTCCATTTGTTTCTTAGGGCTGGCAGAAGCTTTTGATGATGTCACTCTTGGAATTCTGGAAATGTTTGAACTCCTGGAAACTCCTGGCTTACGGATTTTGTTCACTTCAGGGCTACCCCCAATGCACAGTTCAGCTAACCGGTGATTCAAATGATCTGTAGCACAATCTATTTCCAGGGTAGAGCATACAGAATCTTGCTCAGCTCCAGATATGCTAGGATTCAAAGTCCGGTCATTTTTAAAAGAATTCCGTTTAGCCCTGTAGGTGGAAGTAGGATAATCGCCTGGCTCCACAAATCTAGTTTTCTTCACGTATTTGGAGTCTGGCCAATTGGCTGGGAGTGTACTTCGTCTGGGGTTATTGATTTTAAGATGGATCTTGAGAACATAAGGCTGAAGATGAGGGTGCCCAAGTAGCTCCGCAGCCTGCCACCACAAATACACTTCAAATGAAAAAAAAAAAAAAAAAAAAAAAAAAACTGTTCCATGAAACATACTGAATCTGCCTGCAACTACTCAAGTGAATAGCGCATCAACCAGCAGCATACAGTTGATTAATTAACATGATCCAAAGCGTTGCATGTTATTCATCGTACATAGAATTATTATTATTATAGGTCAGAAGAGAACCAAAGAATATACATACACTAGGTCTAAGCTCTGGATTTTTCCGCAGCATGCTTTTAACAAGACCTCGACTGCCAAAAGGAAATAAAAATATGATTAGATCAACTGTACCATCCATAATATAAACATTGATTTATACTTATTTTACATGAAAATAAACCCACTTTCAATGGTATTTAACTAACCAACAGTTGGTATTATTGGGCAACTTTATCCACTAGGTTTATGAGAATTCTATTTATGCCAATGCAAGACTTGCAAATGTGATTTGCCACAGGAAGAATTAACCAAAATGATTATAACCAATAATGAAAGGAAAAACTTACAATGCACCAGAATACTTTGTTGGTAGCGGGGCCACTATGGATTTGTTAATCTTGTTTATCAGCGCTTGTATATCCTGCTCAATGAAATTAAAAATAAAAAAATTTAAAAAAGATGTGAGTTACAATTCTAAAAGTCTTCCCGAGATCATAAAGCCATGCACAAAGTTGAGTGCTCATAATTGATAGTGGAAATAAGCTCAATGGTCAACAAACTACCAAATTCTAAAACATCAAATTCAGGGGAGAAACTCAAGTTCAGTGTTCAGTTCACAGAACAAAAAATTTTGTTGATAGAATAACAAGCTCTGAAAAGACAGACTGGAGACAAACAAACTCTGAAAAGATAAGCTGGAGACAAACAAAACTTACAAATGCTTTAAAAGCAGGCTTATGTGCTGTCATTTCATATACACAACATCCTGGATGGTAGATTTTAGAGTTCATTAATACGTAGTTAACAAGATGATAAGAAATTTACCAAAGAGAAATAACCACATGCTAAGCAGATACTTACCCAAAGACCAAATATCTGATTTAGAACCATAAGGAATATCAGCAAGGAGCTCAGGGCACATGTAGCTAGGTGTTCCCACAACCTAAGTCAAAAGACAAAAAAGAAATCATTCTTATCATTAATGATACCAAGTCATGCCAACGTTATAATTAGAAGTTTAACTCAATATCTCCCAGAAAAAAGGGGGGGGGGACTTACAGAAGAAGCAAGATCATCTGAAGTCAACATTTTGGCAAGCCCAAAATCACCTGCTTCAACATTGAGTTCTTGTAAGTAAAATCACACTGTTCATTTTCTTGCCAAAAAAAAGGTCTTCTGGGCTGAGAAACAACAGAACTTACCAAGGCGTATGTCTTGATCTTTTGCCAAAAATATGTTTGAACACTGCTCAGTTTCATGAATTTTTTTTTTTCAATTAGCATATAGCTTTCAAGAATTAGGAAGCAAATAATATCACTACTGCCAAACATTACAAAGACTGCAGCTAACCTTGACATCCCGATGAAGAATATGGTTCATGTGTAAGTAGTCAAGTGCCATAAGAAGTTGAACAAGCCACTTGCAAAGTTTCTGCAGACAGAGAATGCTTCAAGACACAGATATGCCAACTGATATTTTATACCATTTTCTCATTCAGGGGGAAATTTAAATGGGCATAAATTGTTAATTCAGCAGGGACAAATTACATCAGTATTACCTCCTCTGGAAAAAGAATGCCATTTGCTTTTTTTATGGCTTCTGCCCTGTAATTAAATAAGTATCGATTTTAATAACAAGAACAAGGCCAAAATTTACAAAAGCCACCAAATGGAAGGAGAAAGAAAAATAAGCTGCAAGGAAGAAGGAATTAAAGAAAAGGCTTACATATCTCCACCCTCACAGTAACCTATAATAATGCACACATAGCAACCCTGAGAAGCAAAGCATCAACATAGACCAACATGAAGTAGTTGCGGTTAGTGTTTGTACCACTAGGAACAATGATAAATAAAGCACAATTTCTTATCATAGAAGGAAATAGATAATCAATAATAGTGGCACGGGTGTGGAACTTTATGTTTAAACAAGCAGGAAAGTTAACGTTAATATACATTGAAGAATAATACCAACCATTAAATTCAGCAGTACTACAACAAATGAACACAAAAACAACATATTCAAGGTTAGTGTCGCATGAGATAAGACCAAGAATTTAATTTCTTTAATTCTTTTACAAAGACTGTTACAACTTACAAGCTTATGAGGGTAAGCTTCAGGCAGAAGGCATTCTATTAATTAACTGAAGGGGATGAAGTGATTACCTTCTCTACCCATGAATCTTTATACTCCACAATGAATGGATTTCTGAATTTAGAGATTAGCTCCATCTACAAAGGAAAAGAACTGGCATGTAAGAGACATCCTAAATCATATTAACAAGCGTATTCACAGCAAAATTTCAAATTGCTGTTTGGTGAAACTGATTTTTAAACCCTAAGTCTCTTCACAACAGATGACACAAGATGCTCAGTTAATTCACTAGTTAAAATAATTATCTAGCACCAACCTCCTGGTGAGCAGATCTACGAGATCTCTCAGTTTGGCGGGCCAGGCGGATCTTCTTCAGAACATATCTGTATAAAAAGAAAAAGGCACTTTCAGTAATGCATCATGGCATTGGTGTTGCGTGATCATATTAGTTTAAAGTAGATAATTTAACAGAAACAATTAAAAAAGCAATGCAGGATTCTTTCTCACTTCTTCTTCTCATGCTTATGCCTCACAAGAAGAGCAGAACCAAAAGCACCTTTTCCAATTTGCTCAAGTACTTCATACTGCTCCATGAGTTCAGCAAGAGATTAACCTTCTCCTACAAGCAGACCAAATCTAGCAGGTTAGGTCCTTATGTCCTCCCTCTATACTTTAAACTTTCTCATGATATAAGGAAACACAATTGCAACGCAGTAGTGATTATTCACAAAAATGAATCCAGCACACAGCTATCTATGACAAAAATATTAGGAGGGGAAGATAAACAGAGCAACATCCTAAATGTGTAATCAAGCAGCAAGTGTTGAGGAAAAAAAAACAGCGAGCTTATAAAGGTCGCCGTTCACTACTAATGAATATACAGCAACGTTAAGATGATGTGGTGAATGGAAAAAAAAAACGACATAAGATCAAATCACGTTAACGACGAAAGCTCAAAGATCAGGGGGCAAAACTTTAGCAATGTATTCCGAATTTGACCAAAAAGCAAAAATAGTAATTGGAGAGAGTAATGGTGGAAAATTAATGCTACGTTCGGCCAGCAGAGGTGCGACGAAGCACCGACCTTAGAACTCTAACAAACAAATTGGTGGCAGCAGTAAGATCAAAATGCAATTAAGGCATTGCAAAAAAGCAAGAAAGAAAGCAATTTATAACAGGCAATGAGCGTGGCAAAGTGAAATATGGGAGAAAAGAGTAAAATCGAAGTAAATCGAAGCAAGCAGTCAAATACAAGTGTGAAAATAGCAAGTACAAGAACTGAATAGGAATCGAGATAGTCGAAAAACATATAAAAAAAGAGAGTAAAATCTGGAGTGGGTTGAACTTGAAACAAGAGGAAAATAGGGAGGCAAAATGCACCTGAATATAGTAAGAAGTGAAGCAGATCGGAGGGATTCAAAGTGAGGAGGGGGAAGAGAAGAAGCTGAGAAAGAGAGGTGTGACATCGGGAGAAGAGCTGGAATAGGACAGCGATGTTGAGGAAGCAGGAGGGGAAGAAGAAGCAGGAGCAGAGGAAGTAGCAGAAGAAGCTCCGCCATTCTCGTTGGGAGTAAGAAAAGTACAGAAAGAGAGAGAGTGAGGGAGCGGGTGTTAAAGAGTGAGATTATTATATTGAGTGCTAATTAATTAAATAAAGCAGGGGGGAGATTTTGGGTTTGAGGAAATGGATAATAAAAAAATGGATAATAAAAGGAGGAGAGGGTAGGAAAAAGAAATGACGGGTCAACATGATGGGAGTGAACAGAGATGGGGGGAGCATAAATAGAGGAGATATATAATAAATGGAGTGTTGTGTCGAAAGAAGCAGAAAGTAAAAGAAGGGAAGGTGGGGTTGTCTCAGAGAGTCCACACCTTCTCAGTGAGCTGCGTGCCTTGGACTTTATTGGGCTCTGTTCTTCACTTCTTTGTCCTTCTCTCCCGCTCAAATATTTAATTCTGAACTTGTTTTGCTTTTGAATGATGAGGATGAAAATTTATATTCGATCTTCATTTTAAATACTTATACTAATCGATATTGTTAATAATAAAATGTAATAGACATAAAAACAAAAATAAATAAATATAAAATAATTAGTTATCATGTTAAAATGAATAGTGATGAAACAGGAAAGTAGACCATAAACTTTCATAGGGGTCACTCAGAGACAGGAGAAGACAATGAACCACCAGCCTAGGAAAGTGGGCAGTAGAAGAGGGAAGTTATATAGTAACGATGACCACAGGGAGATCGAAATTTTTGACAGGCATTTCGGCAAACTCATAATTCTGCATTGTTGGAATTATTTATTTGACATGCCCCACTTTTTGCAGCCAAATAGGCCCCAATTCCATAACTGCACTAATTGACCACCTTATCTCAATATGCATACACGCCGAATGGTACTTTTGTTCGCACCCCCTATAAATTGTTTATGCAATGAATCATTCACTTTCCCCTTGACCCCGCATCCATCTTCCTGAACACGCCATTCATTATTCAACTCAAATGTGTGTGTGTAGGTCACGAGAAGGGCCACTTTTCATTTACTGGGAGCATCAAGCATCCAAAGCCTGTCTTATCTGTGCAGCGAGGCTTGGATTCCGAAACACCCCCAATAATCAAAGGCATTCATGTGTTAGGAAAAGTGGTCTACTACCATTACACATTACTCCCAAATCGTAGCCCCTCTCTGTTATAACTGCTACCTAAGAATGACCCAACTCGGGAAAAAGGGTCTCCCAATATTCATTGCTGCCACTAGTGGTCAAAAAGGCATTCATCTCTCACAGCGCACCTAAAAGAGCATGCAAAAGTAGACCAACCCACTGCTCATTGAATGGGATGATCGTGGCTCCTTTTTGTGGCTCGTGATATTAACAACACCCAGCTTTATATGACCCTGTCCTCTTTTTTACATCCCCAATTTAATTCGGCCTTGTTCTTTCACTTTTTTTTTGTTGTTGGGCTAAAACGCATGCTGCTGGGGTTACCGTAACTTGGCTCACGTACTTCTTCATTTTTAGGAATGGACACGTCCTCAAGATATGCACCAGTTCATTGCTAAACACAAGTTTGATTTTTCTGCTACATCCCCTCGTGTTTGCCCATTTTTCAAGGGCACACACTCCATCTCAATTGTAACAGCCATTGCAGGCCCAACTCCCAAGCATCAGAAATCTAAATGTGCTTCTTATTATCACATGATAGAGTACCAAACAGGACCTACACACACACACTGCTATTCACATAAACATTCATATCGATACTAATGAGGGGCGTTATTATTTTTCCATAACAAGATTCACATGCCTTCTGCCGCACTTATTTATAACATCAGTTATGGTGCCCCCCACCCAAAGAAAAACGTAACATTCCTGATAAGTCAGGTAGTGCTAAACATAGTTCAATATCTGTTGGTGATGACTTTAATTTATCAGTTAAATGCTCTGGCAATTCCTCCATTCCTGTTTCCCCTACGTCTGATCTTCACTTGTCTGATGTCTTACATGTTCCTTCCATGTCTAAGAACTTATTGAGTATCTATCGTTTATGTCTTGATAACAACATTCTTATTGCTTTCTTTTCTGATGTGTATGTTATCAAGGATCTGAAAACTAACAAAGAGATTTTTCGAGGCTATACCAAAACTGGTCTCTATCCTCTTCGTCAAATTCTCCATCAACTTCGGTCTCTTCAACCTTCCAAGTCATCCCAAGCTGCTCATCTCACAACTTCAAGTGCTTCTCCAGTATCTACTTCAGAGTTTGTGTTGCAATTTCATTGTAATTCTTGTTCTTTTGTTACTTCTTCTGTTGTTTCCTCTTTTAGGATTTGGCACAACAGGCTAGGTCATCCATCTTCTCCTGTTGTCTCTCATATAATGCAATTGTGTAATGTTTCCAATAATAAGAAATCTTCCTTTGATTTTTGCACTTCCTGTTGTCTTGCTAAATCTCACAAACAACCTTTCAATGATTCCCTTATCCAGTATACAAAGCCATTGCAATTAATTCATACTGATATCTGGGGGCCAGCACCACATATGTCACTTGATGGTTATAAATATTACATACATTTCACTGATGCTTTTAGTCGATATGTGTGGTTTTATCCACTTCGTGCTAAATCAGAGGCCTATTCTACTTTTCTGAGTTTTAAGGCTATGGTTAAGTTACAGTTTAATACACCAATTCTGGCTGTTCAGTCTGATTCTGGAGCTGAATTTTTGAAAATTGGTAAATATTTGCATGAGCATGGTGTTCTTCATCGTATTAGTTGTCCGTATACCCATGAGCAGAATGGTGTTGCTGAACGGAAACACCGGACTATCACGGAAATTGGTCTCACTTTATTGTCTAATGCATTTTTGCCTTTTACCCTCTGGCCAGAAGCTTTCCATACAACTGTTTATCTTGCTAATAGACTACCTTCTCGTGTGTTAGCTGGTATTTCTCCTTTTCAGAAGCTATTTGGTCGTGAACCAGTTTTAACACATCTACGCACGTTTGGTTGTCTGTGTTTTCCTCACACACGACCCTATAATAAAAATAAGCTGCAATATAGGTCTATACAATGTATTTTCATTGGCTATAGTCTTGTTCATAAAGGCTATAGATGTTGGGATCCTTGTGGGCGTACCTATATATCTCGTGATGTCATCTTCAATGAAAGTGAATTTCCTTATAGCAGACTTGTTCATGGTTTCCCTTCTCCATCAGACTCGTCTGCTGCTGTTTTACCTTCAGGTAATCCTCCTCTTGTTCCTACTACTTAGGAAAATGGTACTACTAGTCTAGATGGTGGGTCTGTTTGCTCTTCTTCTTCTGCAGATATTGCATTGTCCTCTGCTCCAGCCATGCCTCATGTGAATTTTCCCTCTAGAAGTGCTTCTCCAGTATCTACACTTCCCAGAACTACTTCATCATCTGGTTCAGTTAAGGTTCCCTCACACTCTTCATCATCTACCAGTTCTTCCACTCCAGCTCATGCACCTTCCAGGATGGTGACTAGGTCGATGCACGGTATTTTCAAACCTAAAGCTTTGATTGTTGACACTTCTAGTGGTGAACCAACATCTGTTTCTCATGCTTTCAATTGCCTTGAGTGGAAATCTGCCATGAATGCTGAATATGCAGCTTTAATGTCCAATAAAACTTGGCATCTTGTGACCCTTCCACCCAATCGATCTGCTATTGGTTGTAAATGGGTATTTAAAAAGAAAACTTTTCCTGATGGTACTTGGAAGAACAAAGCTCGTCTAGTGGCTAAGGGTTTTCATCAACAAGAAGGTTTTGATTTTAAAGAGACTTTTAGCCCTGTTGTTAAACCTGTGACCATTCGTATCATTCTTTCTCTTGCAGTAACAAATCACTGGTCTATTTGACAAATTGATGTGAATAACACTTTCCTTAATGGTTTTCTTAGGGAAGAGGTTTATATGGTTCAACCTCCAGGCTTTGAATCTTCTGATAAGACTTTGGTTTGTCAGCTTGATAAAGCCTTGTATGGTCTCAAACAAGCTCCTCGTGCTTGGTTTGAGCGACTTGGTACTGCTCTCAATGATTTTGGTTTCTCTAATAGCAAATGCGATCAATCTCTTTTCATTCGAAAGACTCCTTCTGACATTCCTTATGTATTAGTGTATGTGGATGACATTATACTGACAGGCACCTTTGCTGATGCTATTTCTGATCTCATTTCAGCATTACATGATAAGTTTGCTCTTATGGATCTTGGTCCTTTACACTATTTTCTGGGCATTGAGGTCAATAGGCTTCACGATGGTTCTCTTTTTCTTTCTCAGGGTAAGTACATTCGTGGTTTGTTAGCCAAAGCTAGCTTCACTAAGGCTCGGCCAGATCCTACTCCTATGTCATCTGGTACTGTATTGGTCAAGGCAGGTTCTCAACCAATGGTTAATGTCTCTCTCTATCGCACAATTGTTGGGTCACTTCAATATGCTACCATCACACATCCTGAGATTAGTTTTGCTGTTGGCAAGGTCTGTCAATTTCTGCAGGAGCCCTTTATGGAACACTGGAAGGCAGTCAAACGTATTCTTCGTTATCTTGCTGGCTCTATTTCACATGGTTTGATTCTTAAACCTTCTTTGACTCATACTCTTGTTGCATTTTGTGACGCTGACTGGGCCACTGATCGTGATGATAGACGTAGCATCACTGGTTATTGTGTTTATTTTGGGCCTAATCTTGTCTCTTCGTCCTCTAAAAAGCAAGTCACTGTGTCCCTTTCCAGCACTGAATCCGAATATCGTAGCATGGCTTCTACTGTTGGTGAGATTTTATGGATTCGGTCTCTATTACATGAGTTAGCAATTCGACTTGTTCATGTTCCCCGAGTATTCTGTGATAATCAGAGTGCTGTTCTCATGACTGCCAATCCCATTCTTCATGCTAGAACCAAGCATCTTGAGTTAGATTTGCATTTTGTTCGTGATCATGCCATTCGAGGGGATATTTGTGTTTGTCATATACCTGCCTCTCGTCAAGTTGCTGATGGTTTTACTAAACCAATTACTCGTCGTTGCTTTGCCATGTTCAAGAAACATTTAGGTGTTTTAGATGTCCCTTGATTTGACTGGGGATATTAGAGTAATTAATTATGTGTATGTAAATAGATTAGTTTGATATTGTAACAGAATAGTTAGTCACAGTAACCAAATCTGTTAGGTTGTGTAAACAGATTTGGTGCACACAGTTATCCATACATGCGTTGCTATTGTACAATGGATATTATAAATAAAGGTACAGAGTACAGTCAAAGTATTGAGCATTTTCCCATCTGTTCATTTGTCATTTTCCTTCTCTCGCTTTCACATTTCTACACGTACAGTGTCTTTTGTTATCCAGAGTCCATCCGAAATATATGTGGAAGCCCAACCCAAATTGAAGAGGCCCTTCTGAGCGCGTGGAGGCTTCCGGCACTGTTGACTTAAGGCGGTTTGACGGCCGCGATGGAGTCTGACTTTACGAACACGAAAGCGTCCTCATGTGAAATATCTAACATACGAAACTTGCGCATAACCACATTTGACGAAGTGTGACAACATATTCACCGTACATATATTCCGACTTCAAACCATGTTCATGTTATGAGATTTCTCTTGTAGCTTTCGGGAAATTAAGACATCTTATACCATTAGTGACTGAACATGTTTTCTTTGGGGAAGGCGCGCAGTTGTGAGGTCAGATGATCGTGAATATTAAAGCAACAGTCATGTGACTAGTGGTAGAAGCTATTTTTCTAATGTGATTTATCATATATAAAATAAATTTATAGGAGGAATTTTGTTTCGACTTATATAAATGTATTTTTCTAATACCAACTCAAACAGATCTTAATGATTGGCACTGAATGAGGATGATCTTGACACCATTCAATTTGTAAAGTCCCTTTATTAATATTCCCCCAATATTCTCTCTCTTTTTTTTTTAAAATTACATTCCACTTTATAAGAGATTTGATTTGACTATTTGATCACCACACCCAGCCAACTGTAATATAATTTTGAGAGTTTCCCGTCATTACATATTTCCCACTTAACAATCAAATCCCGTTGTTTATGATATACTACTCTTCTTTCACATACATGCATGGGTTTGATGAGCACAAGTCTAAAGAGAGAATTCAATCCTCAAAAGCTAGCCTATAAGAAGAGAGAACCTAATAGACTTATAAACCTCCCTCTTTGGAACAGAGACTCAAAAAAAGCACTAATATGATGAGTACAAGTCCAAAGAGAGAGTCTAATCCCTAAAAGCTGGCCTATGAGAAAGGATAACCCAATAGACTTGTAAACCTCACCGCACTCTAAAGGCTTAGCTCCTCAATGTGAGACTCATTACAATGGTTTCATGTGGGACTCATTACAATGGGTTTGATGAAAGCATTGATAATTCGTTTCGCTTTTTATTAGTTTCAGTCCACAGTAAAGGCTATAATGTCTTAAAGAATATCTCCCCTCATTTTTCCTTCAACGTCTCAGTTGTCGGTGTTCGTACTAGTCGCCAAAATTCAAGTCTTTAATATACAGACGCACCCGGATGCATCATATTAATCTATATATGTTAACTTATTAATGTACTGTTACAGGGAAGGAAACAACAAAAGCTAAGAAAATTTTAGAAAAAGTGACACTGCTAAATATATTATAAGCCATGAAAATGGAGAAATGAATTAAGACAAATCCACGTGCAAAACTTGAGTTACACTGCATCGCAGTATTATTCTTACCTACATGGACGTGCATAAATGGATGGAACGGGTGATCTAGGGGCTGTGGTGGGATTTAATTAATTTGGGGGTTATTTGGAGGTGACACCATGTGGCTTTCTGGCCTAAACTCATGTTGATCGGGAACCAGCTTTCCTTGAATATATACAAAGTAGCTAGAGAGTAGATGGAAATTAAATAAGGACAATTCCTTGAGTCAAGCGTCTCTTCTTGTTAATATCTTTGGTTTTTTCTAAAGTACTTATTTATGTTCTCCCATATTTTTTCCTGACACCTCTTTGCATCTCTCTTGTATCCCATATATATATCTGACGTCCCTTGTGAGA
The DNA here is from genome assembly GCA_019022615.1 of Acacia melanoxylon. Lineage (NCBI taxonomy): Eukaryota > Viridiplantae > Streptophyta > Magnoliopsida > Fabales > Fabaceae > Acacia > Acacia melanoxylon. Next base: position 1,044,405 of record JAFJYJ010000059.1, read on the forward strand.
TTCTCTCCCTCTTTGTCTTCATTATTTTTGTTCAGACTACCTCAGGTTTATTAAAGGCAACACTTCATCCTTGGGCCCAGTGACAACCCAGGTGAGGTCTGGGAAGCAGGTATATCCATGCTAGATCTGATCCTGATGAATAGCGCAAGCTAGCACTTGATCATGGGTGCAGCAGGAATCAGTGAGCTCAGGTACTGCTTCGATCTCGAGATTCATGGACACTCTACTTATGTTGTTATCTTGCTCGCCTTGTTGGTGTTTGTGGGGAGGAGAAGGAGGAGGGTGGTGGAAGAGACTAGGTTGTTGTAGAAGCAGGTGGTAAGGATCAAAGGTATGGAAGGTATTAATAGTATTGGGTGTTAGAGGGGCATTGATGAGAGGGAAAGACAAGTGGAGTGGAAGTGATGAGGTTCTGGGTGCTTTGTATTGATGGAACTGCTCTGGGACTCCATTCGACATGAGACTCGTTTACTTCTCTCTCCTGCGCTGGTCACTGGAAATGGGCAAAATGCTCCAAGCAAAGCAACAAGAGTGGGGCGAGCCATTATTCGTGCTGGGCCGAAAACAAAAGGCAACAAGAGATGACAGTTGTTTGTAGGTGAGGTTTGATGAAGTGTGAAGCAGCTTGCAATGAGCTGTGAAAAGATATGTGTCGTGAGTAGTCTCATGTAGCCACAATGCTCACGGCTCACCCATTTTGTTGTATGTAGCATCACTTGTTAAGTTCGATCTTCTCTCCTTTTCTTATTTCTAATTACTCCCAATCTCATAAATATAAGATATAGTTTGTAATGCAAATTGTACTATAAATTATGTCTTATATTTAAAAGTTAGGACTAAAGATAATATAATTTTACTCACTCGATCATGGCTTCATCTCCTCTCACTTTTCCAACTGTGCATCGTGGCATGGGGACTCTTTCCTCGCAGATTACATTCCAGTTTCTGCGTCATGCAAGCCCAAATCTCATGCAAACTTCAGCCCAGTCTTCTGTTCATAGCTTTGTGTAGACAAATCCTCCTTTTATTGAAAAAAGGCACCCATAACGACCAACAAAAATAAACGCATGCATAGCAGAAAAAGTCTGCACACGTGTGTGGAATCTGTGGGCGCGCCAAGTTTATAAAACTCCGGATCTACTCGTCACTTTCAATGGATCACAATTTGATGATTTTTTATTCATCTAATGCCCTCTAATTGAATCAACCAATTAAGAAGGGAGGCTACTAAATTCATTCATCAACAAATAGTAAAATTCATTGACTTTTTAGTCCAGGCCACGCTATTTGGCTAAATTAATCTCCATTTTCATTAGAAACAAGAGACAAGGACTGCGCGCAACAACGCCACATCGAAAAAAATAAAAAAAAGTCTGCTTCAAAAAAACGCGTGGTCCAGTTTCGGTCTCTTGGTAACTGTGCCTTCCGACCGTTGCCCCGAGAGCCACCCACCACCCACCACCCACCACCCTCCACCCTCCACCCACCACCCTCCACCCTCCGTCGGTGAGTCTCGTAGCCCCGCCGCTCCCGCCCCGTCTTCACGCCGCCACGAGGAACCGTGAGTTTCCGCCGTGCGTCCTTCTCCACCTCGTCCGACCCCCACCTCCGGCGCCCACCCGCCGCGCGAGCAGCATCTCCACCCTCCGTCTCCTCCTCGTCCGTCCCCCACCTCCGCCGTCCACCCGTGTGAAGGAAGGAGCGCACGTAATCCGGCGAGTAGCTCTCTTCGATCTCGGTGCCACTCCGGTGGAGAAGAAAGCGATTCCGTCGTCTTCGGGTCGATCCGTTTCGGGACATTGGTGACCAGATAACAAAATGTAACGCCGGTGAACGGTAATCGCAATGGAGTGCCCTCTTTTAGGCGGTTAGTTTGTTGGATTTGTGTTGTTTAGAATCTCACTTCGCATCGTCATGGATTCCGGTTTCGGTTGATTTCTTTTTCCGTTCTAAGATTTTGAACTTGGATCCTTGTTCGATTCTCGTGTTGGGAGTCACGTCTTGCTGCTTAGTCTTGCTCTTGTTTCTGCGTTTTTTTTGCCGCTTGTCTTGCTCTTGTTTACGCCCGAGTTTTTTTTTTTTTGGGGGAAGTTGTGAAAATGGAAAAGCGGGGTGACCAGGCAAAAGAAAGGGACTCGGTTATGATGTTGCAAAATGAGAAGGCAAAGGAAATCAAGCAACCACCCGCCTTCTCTTCCAGATTATCAAAGGAGTCGATTTCCTATAGAAACAAACTTTTGGAGAAGGAAGACAAGGTTTGTTCTCGGAATTGGAGGATCAAATGAAAGAATGGCTTTGTGAGGAGAGAGATATTTCTCCATCGCTTAGTGATGAGCGAGAAGATTCTTATTGAATCCCTACCAAAGCTAAACATGTCGATGAAAGGTTGATGGGTCTTTGTCGTCCTTGGAAAGATGCCCTAATCCTTACTTTACTAGGGAAGTCAAGCAAACTTAGCAATGATGAAAGATAGGATTGCTTGGATCCTTAGATCAAAAAGCTTTGAGCTCATTGATCTACCAAACAACTATTTTGTGTTCAAAACAGTAATGAGAGATCTGCGATTGAGGTTATTGTTTGATGGTCCTTGGGTGATACAAGGGCATTACCTAGCAAATGCGAGAGATGGAGCCCAAATTTCAACCCCTACAACAATGAGATTCAAAAAGTGGCGGTTTGGGTTCGTATTCCTACTCTTCCGATGCATGTCTATTCGAAGAGTGCTTACTTGAAATAGGTAATATGATGGGAAAGGCCCTCAAGGTAGATGTTAATACTTTAGCACAATGTAATAATCAAAGTATGATGGTGGAAAGAGGGAAGTTTGCCAGGGTTAGTGTCGAAGTAGACTTGAATCAAGCTCTTAAATCTAGATTTGTTATTAGATCTACTATTTACACTGTGGAATATGAAGGGCTTGATTTGATTTGTTTTAAGTGTGGTAAATATGGACATTCTCGTGAGAAGTGCCCGCTTATTCAAAACTCAGGGAAGGTGTTGCTAGAGAATTCCCGACCCGGAGGTGCACACAAGCCTCACTTCAAAAAACCCAAGCTCCCGCCATGCCCATCTTAGGCCTCTTGTAAGCATACGGGAATTAACTCGACGAAGAATTTGGCTCATGGATGATAGCAAAGAGATACTCCGGGAAAAAATTAGATAGGAAGGTGGGGAAAATAACCGAGAATATTAAATCAAGCGGGAAGGCGGAGAAATCTGTTTCAGGTTCAAGGTTCGATGTGTTGCAAGAGGTGGAGGATCCTACCTATCCGAAAGGTGTGGATCGCCTTAAAAAGGCAGAAGTTGCTACGGCTACGTGGAAAAGGAAGGAGGGCCAGCCCCTACCTCCTATTAAGGAAGGAGCCATCGTGTCCAAAGAGAAAATAGTGTCATCTGAGGAGAGAGGAAATAAAGAGGTCGCGGCCGGCCATATAGAAAAGGAAAAGTTGAATCTTAACGCGGATGGTAAACGCCCTTTGGTTATTGGGGAGCCTCATTTAGAGACTTCTGCGAAGGGAGAAAAGAAAGAAAAGGTGATGAAAGCGAAAGAAAAAGAAGGTAAGCCTTCTAATGTTCTCGTGGGCCAATCAGAAATTTCGAGCCAAACTACTCATGATTACAATCTAAGGCCCAACGGTCTATCCTCTGTGCGTAATATAAAGAAAGCAGCAAGAGCACATAATGTCATCTTTGGAAACACAAAGTCTATTGAAACTTCGAAATCCGGGAAATAAAGGAACAAGTCAGGGGAAAAAAGAAGATTAATGAAGAGAAGAAGGAATTAGTTCCATGCAACCCTGACATCGCAGATTCTTCTACCAAAAATGGGATGAATGATGTTATTGATAAAGGGATAGAAGTCTCGGAAGAAGTGCCGTCATCTCTACCTCCTACCGAGTTGATCGAACATAGTGCAGATGATGCAGATTTTGTGGAGGGGCAAGAATCCTTCGTTGCAGAAACCCAGTTCGAACTTGGACGGGACCTAGACGTCGGGCGGAGCCGGGTAAGTATATAATTCCCTGTATTTTATTTATCTATTTAATGATTATAGCCTCATGGAATTGTAGGGGGCGGAACCTAGGACCTTCCCAATAGATGTTAAAGATATTGTCAAAAAATATAACATTGATATCCTTTGCCTTCCGGAGCCTCGCATTAGCGGTGCTAGAGCGATAATGTTTGTTGTAAGCTTGGTTTTAGTCATTGGATTCGTGTGGAATCTAGTGGTTTTTCTTTGGGGTATTTGGCTCTTGTGGGACAAGGAAAATTTTGATATTACCTATTTATCCTCTACCACCCAAATGCTCCACTGTCATGTCTACAATCGGGTTAGTAATCTTTCAAGCCTTATCACTTTGGTTTATGGTGAAACTAACCCTATTGGCGTGCACATGCTTTGGGACTCCCTCCGTCTTCTAGCCAACTGCTCTACCCTTCCTTGGTTGGTCCTTGGCGACTTTAATACTTTTCTTTCCCCATCAGACAAATTGGGAAGGGCGACCCTTCATGGTCCTCAATGCAACGGTTCGAGATTGTATCGATTATACCGGGCTTATTGAAGCTAGGTTTCAAGGGGAAAAGTTTACTTGGGATAGAGAGGTCCGAAGGAAAGATTGGATTGGGTTTTCACCAACTTCTCTTGGCTTTCCGCTTTCCAAACTCCTCCGTCCGTCATGAGCTAAAATTTAAATCGATCATAGGGTTGTAGTGGTGAATTCTACTCCATCTCTCCGTCGAAATCATTTTCAAAATTCCTTCTCTTATCGATTGCTTGGTCCCTTGAGAACGATTTCAAAGATATCACCGATGAAGCCTGGCGCGGGATAAAAATTGGCTTGACGGCCTTCACAACTTTAGAGAATCGGCCATGGAGTGGAATGAGAACCGTGTGGGAAACTTCACCAAGAAAAAACAGGTTGATAAGGCGCTTAGAGGGCATTGACGGAAGCGGGAAAATGAATCTTCAAACTGGTTTATTTCGCCTAGAAAAAAGCTATGGGAAGACTACCATAAGGTAGTAACTCGGGGAAGAAATTGTCGGTTCCAAAAATCCAGTAAATGGCTTCGGGGAGGTGACGAAATACAAGGTTTTTTCATGCGTCAACTATGGTTAAAAGGAAGAAAGAAAGAGAATTGGAGCTTTAAAAAACAATGAAGGTGATTGGATTAATGATCATGACACTTTGAAATTGATGACCCATGATTTCTTTAAAAAGCTATATACCGGGGATGTAACCGTGAAGGATCCGAGGGGTGGTTCTCTAACTTCCCTTCCATCGATGAGAACATGATTCGCCTTCTATCAAGAAATGTCTCGCAAAGTCGAGATAAAAATGCTGCCTTTGCCATAGGAGCTTTTAAAGCTCCAGTCCCGATGGCCTCCAAGCTCACTTTTTCCAATCTCGGTGGGGTCATTATTGGCGATAAAATTTGTGATTTCATTGAAGATTGCTTTAACAATCCCTCTAAGTTGTCCAAAGATCAACCATTCCAAAGTTGTTCTTATTCCCAAGGTTGATAATCCGGCTACGTTGAAGGAATTCCGTCCTATCTCCCTTTGCAATGTGAGCTTCAAAATTATTACTAAGCTCCTAGCTAATAGGTTAAAGGGGATCATGCCCCATCTTATTAGTCAAGAGCGAGTGTAGTTTCATTGCTAATAGATCCATTTGTGATAATATCCTTATTGCTCAAGAAATTATCCATTCCATGAGAACGAGCGGGAGGAAGAAAGGTTTTGTGGCAATCAAAATTGATATGGAGAAAGCTTTTGACAGGTTAGATTGGGGGTTTATCAGAAATACACTTAAATGTATTAACTTGGAAAACAATCTCATTGATCTCATCATGGCCTGTATTTCTACTACTTCTATGTCTACTCTCTGGAATGGGGATGAAACCCCGAGCTTTAACCCATCTAGAGGAGTCAGACAAGGGGATCCCCTGAGCCCATATCTATTTGTTCTTTGCATGGAGCGCCGGGTCACTTAATTAAAGCCGAATGCGAAGGGCGTCGGTGGAAACCCTTTCTTTTCAAGCGAGGTAGCCCAAACATCTCTCACCTATTCTTTGCCGATGACCTCATTCTCTTCACTGAAGCTTCTAGTAATCAAATGGTTGAAGTCCGGAAAGTTATACAAAGCTTCTGCGAAGTCTCGGGGCACAGAATCAACCTTGACAAGTCACGAATGTTCTGCTCTAAAAAAGTTAACTTCAACAGGGCTCTTGAGCTGAGCCAGCTCCTTGGAATTGGGATTCTTTGAGACCTAGGTAAGTATTTGGGTGTTTCAATCATTCATAAAAGAGTCTCTCATGCCACTTATAACCCTATTGTGGAAAGAGCCGGGGAAAAAGTTGTCCTCGTGGAAGAGCAAATTTTTGACTATGGCGGGACGTTCGATCCTTATCAAGTCCGTGCTATCTTCCCCGCCTAGTCACCGCATGCAATCATCTCTCCTTCCAATTTGTACTATTAGAGAAATTGAGAGAATCTCCAGGAATTTCCTTTGGTCCCGGGAAGAAGATGTGAGAAAAATGCATCTTATTGCACGGGAAAAAATCGCACAAGCCAAGAAACAAGGGGTCCGGGTTTCAAAAATCTTCGCCGCGAACCAAGCTTTTATTATGAAACTTTCTTTGGAGTCTTTTAACCAAGAAAGATGCCCTTTGGGTTCAATGTATGTGGTCCAAATATAATTGCGGTAACCCGCATTTGCCTACTATCTCTAGAAAGAGGAACTCTTCCTACGCTGGAGAGCGATTGTCGAAGTTTGGGACATTTTTTCTCGGTGGTGTGGGTAAAAAGGTCAATAGCGGGCGGATACCAAGTTTTGGTATGACCTTTGGCTCCCTCTTGATCAACCCATCATTTCCTTTATTCGTATCCTTCATCTCGTCAACGCCGAGGAGACCGTCGAGAGATCATCTTGTCAAATGGACGGTGGGACTACCACGAGATGGTTTGGAGTTCTACCTCCCGGATATTATTAACCTCATTCTACACTTGTCTCCACCCTCCAACAATTCCCCGGATTGTTTTACCCGGGAAGCGACTAAGGATAGTGGTTTCTCCGTAAAATCCGCCTACCATTTCCTCTCGACACCGAAGAAACAAGCACTAATAACTTACGGGTACAAGTTTGGAAATGGCAAATTCGGAAAAAGTTAAATTTTTTATGTGGCAAGTTGGTCATGAGAGACTTGTTACCAACTCCTTCGGGCAAGGAGGGCCTTACCAACGATAATAGTTGCCCTTTTCAATGCAATAGCGAGGAAAGTGTGATTCACATCATTCGTGATTGTGAGCGTCTTAGTGTTTATGGAAACTTATTTTAAAACCTAACTATTTCTCTCGGTTTTTCTCGCGAACTTTGCGGGTTTGGCTTAATTGGAATACCAAGTCACAACCCTGGCAAAGGGAGATTTCAAAACTTCTCATGGACGAGAATCTTTAGCCAGGGTGTTGGATTCTTTGGACAACGAGATGTAAATTCCAATTTCGGGGAGTGAACACGAAACAAGGGAGATGTTACATCGTTGCGGCTATCACTCATGGAAAATGGAGCGAATCAAAAGCTAAAACATCGATTTTCCAACTGGACAAGACGGAGAGGAGAAATCATGGACACCCCTCCGCGAACACGGTTCGCATTGATGTGGACGGATCGGTCTTCAACAACACAAAGTCTGCGTGTGGGGGAGTCTAAGAAATTCTCAAGGGAATGGTTGATGGGTTTCTACAAACCCCTTGGGCTTACTTACGTAATTGAATCGAAATTTATCTTTATCGTGATAGGGTTCTGATTGGTGTTCAAATGGGATTCCAAAGTATAGTCATGTACTCGACTCGACTTGATGATCGTCAACATCCTTATGAGAGATCGCCTACTGATCATCCTCTTAAAGACATTATGGAGAGACTAGAGACCTTTTGTTCGAGATTGGGACGTGGGAGCTTTCATCATACTCCAAGAGAAATCATCTCATACTTGTTGATTATATGGCCAAGCGGGGCCATAGTGTTGTCGTTAGTCTTGATGTGGTCGTGATTCCAACAATCCAGAGGTTCTTTTGAATATGGTTTTGAAGGATCAGCGATCCCGCCATTCCTAATATCTTTCTTCTTGTTGTATTAGGCTGTAGCCTTATAATCTACCATATTTCTCATTTCAAAGCTTCGTCAACTTTTTATTTTATCCAAAAAAAAAAGAAAAGAATAAAAAAAAATCTCGAACCCCCTTTTCGTCTTTCTTTTTTAATTAATTAGCTTGTATAAAATATTAATTAGCTTAAAAAGACAGGAAGGGAATACAGAATAGAATCCCCAGATGCTAAAACCCTGGTAGGCGTTAAACCCTACGAACACGATGCCTGGGGGAGGAGCTTCATAGGTGAAATTTATGTGTTCTCCGGCCAATTTAACCACGATTCCTCCGACCCAGAGCCTTTCACACCCTTCAAATTTCGCTGTTGTTTTGTTGAGTTCTTCGCTGAAAAGTTTGACCTCATATCCCCCGACATGGATTCAAGCACACCAAAAGAGCAAAAGAAGCGGGTTTATCATCCGTATCAAGACCTTAACGTTCCGATTCAGAAACTATACAACCTCCCCACCGCCCCAGAGCATCTCTTTCCCGAAGAGGCCGCCAGAACCCATCGCCCCTGGGGCGAAAATCTCCAGTACTACACCGGCTGCGGCTACCTGTCGGGTGCCATGTTCGGCGCCGCCAAGGGCACCGTCCAAGGCCTCAAGGCTGCCGAACCCGGTGACTCCCTTAAGCTACGGGTCAACCGTGTTCTGAATTCGGGAGGTCAAACCGGCCGCAGATTCGGGAATTCGCTCGGCATCCTGGGCTTGATCTTTGCTGGTCTTGACAGTGGCGTTATCCATTTAAGGGGTAAGGACGATTTGTTGAACAGTGTCGTGGCGGGACTTGGTACGGGAGCGCTTTACAGGGCGGCGGCGGGTCCACGATCGGCTGCTATTGCGGGTGCGATCGGTGGAATTGCAGCGGCAACGGCAGTTGCTGGGAAGCAAGCTCTGAAGAGGTATGTACCAGTATGATGAGGAAGATGATGTGCTTTAAGGTTTGTCCTCGTACGAGTGTGTGTAGGAAAAGGGAAGGAGCATGAGGTTTTAAATTTGAATGTCCTGCTTGCTTAGAATCTGTCGTAGGTGATTACGATGTTGCAAATTCATCATATTTGTTTCTGTATCAATATCTTTGCTTTGTCGTTTCTCTCCTGCAATTTCTTTTCACTGCCAGAGGCGCACTTGTTAGTAATATCTTCGATGTGATCGGGTGAAATTTAGACGCATGGAGTTCTCATTGTTCTCCATCCTTCAAATGTTTACGCAGGGTGTGAGGGAAGGGAAAGGGAGGAGAGAAAAAAAAAATGTAATGGGGAGGAAAATTTTATAGGTCCCACTACACTAAATAAATTTTAGTACAATTTTCTTCTCCCCTCATTTTTTTTCTTCTCTCCTCCTCTTCCCTCCCCTCCTCTCAATTCTCAAACCAATCATACCCGGTATCAGAGACCAGTGAACCAACCCCATTCCCAAAATATACTGTTTCTTCCAGAGCATTTATTTTCTTAATTTTACTTGAAACAATTTTGAACATTTAATTCAATTATTTTGTGGGAGTAATGAGCAGCATTATCTGCATTGTGTAATTTTCTCTAAGCACGAAGCACCCCTGCACATGGATGAAATACAACATTTCGATGAGTTGAATCTCAACCGTTGGTCTCATTGATCAATTTTATTGCCCATTAGCATCGCATTATTGAATATTTGCTAGATGAATCACAGCCGTTTCTGTCCATTTTAACAAAGAGAGGACATTGTTTTAAAAATAAAACTCCGCTGGTTAGTCTTTCGTCTTCTTTGCTTTGGTTTCTCTGATAGCAAAAGCGAATTTCTAAACCTGCTATTTAGTGTTATTTCTTAGAATGAAAAAGTAAGCTCTTTTTGGATAATCACAAAAATTATATCAGGCGGGTGTCCTGTACGAGTCATACATCATTGTTTGAATCATGAACCCTAGCCCTTATATAACAAATCTTTAGGTTCCTCCAGTAGCTACGACGATCGTCATCGTACAAAGCAGCCCAATGTTGATGACATTGAATGAAATTTTCAAAGAACATACAAATTACAATTTTTTTCGGGAGCAAATAATTGCAGCCAGGCCCTTCAACTGGCATAAAAATGAAAGTTGACATAAGAAAAAGTGACTTTCCAGAGGGTGAGGTTACTAAATCTAACGACACATAAATAAAATACATGTAGGTGTTAGGACCTACCAAAGAATAAGCTAAACTAGTTATCTTCTACATTATGTGCGAATGTTAAATTAGATTTCAATATTCACTCTGGTTCTGATAGGCTTGAGCTTGATCCCTAGACTCTCAGGGGAGAGGAGTTCTGGTGCTATTCGGCTGGCCGGACTAGATCCACTGGCCGAGGACGAGCATGAAGCTAATATTGATTCTCTGTGGTACCCATATTCCATTAAGAACAACTCTATTGGAACTATCATGGCATATGGTTGCTCTTCTGTCACCAATGACCCACAAGCTTCGACCTGGGAAAGTAAGCACCACAACACAATCACTTTATTTCTGTCTGTGTCAGTAATTATAAAACGTTTTGCACAAAGACAACAGATCACAATGAAAGGATTACTTTGCCTTAGCTTACCTCAACAAGGGCACAGGTCTTGTCCATTTTTGCACTCATGTGCAGAGACTCAGCATGAAATGGACTGCTTGCGCCCACAAATATGAGTGTCTTACATCGCAAGTTCTTGAGGCCTTCAGTGAGGTCATGCCTACTGCCAGTTAATCCTTTCTTTATTAGTAACAGGTGAAATCACCGCAGGGTGGAGTCAAAGCTAAAAAGAAAAACACTTTCCTCAAAACAACGGTAACATCTTACTTATTAATTGCCAGAAGAAAACGCATGACATTCGAACTTTGCCTTTCATCCAGAAGCTGTAATCATCATAAATCAGAAGAAAGTCCACTTGTCAGTCGGGCTTGCTGACTTACACAACTCTTGTTCCCAACAAGTTCAAGTTAGTTTTGATGCAAAAGGCCTACATGTATCAGTAGTAACTCAAATTGTGATATTCTGATATTCATTCATACCCTTCGGCAAGTTAATATCATGTCCGGTTCTGCTCCCTCCTCACGGCACCTAAGTTCCTAAAAGAAATGTACACAAGAGATGTTACATAATGAAATGATTTCGCTCTTCACCCAATTTCCCCTGCAGGCGAGGAAGTTCACCTTGCTGAAGTAACGCTGCAGAAGGCATTCCTTCAACAAACCACACATGCCATAGAAGTATAGTAAATTCTTTAAAACCTGCATCATTAAACACATAAAACATTGACTTGACTATTTCATTGCCTTAAGCTAACTGCAAATTCCTTATGTAGTGACGTATGGTGAAGGCTAAACTGACAAAGAATAAAACCTTGTTATAAAGCCATTCGGTCCATGAAGGTGCTCTGCAAAGAGGCGAAACAAGAATCAAGCCAAGCAACCGTTCTTTGTATTTCATCTGTCAAAAGTGAGAAATATGGTGAGAATTTATGATGATAGATTGTTAAGACAGAGAGTTGGAACCAATATTTGCCAACTTACAGCAAATAGCGTGAGGACGTAAGCACCAGCCGTTACACCCAAGCACAAAACCTCTCTCAGCCTGATACAAGAAAGTGGCAGACTCGGGGTAAATAAAGACCTAATGCATGAGAGTTTCTCAAGGAGGCATATCCATTTGCTTCTATTATTCAAATTACTAGGAAATAACACCTGCCAAGTAGTCGGCCACCATTTGGTATGGCATATCAGACATTATACCAATTTGCATATATGATTCCACAGCAGCTTCATTTTGATGACTAAATCTCTTAACCTCAATTAAGGCAAACATGTTAGGGGATGAAGTTGCTAGAAAGAGCCTAGTTTTCTCTTTTACATACAATAGAGCAGCGTCCTATGTCGAAACAATACACTGAATACAGGAATGTGTCCTAATTGTTGGCTATCGAGGCACAGATAGGGCAAAGGCCACATACCCGAAGAAATCAAGCACTTCTGCGACCTGGTCTGCAAGGTCATCCACACTAAGCAATGGTTCATCTGAAGGAATCACATCAGCTCCCAACTGCAAGAACTCTTGAGCAAATGAGAACGCCATTAGATTCAATAGACTGCCTATCACTAGGTCGTATTGTTAGAATTAGATATATGAGTAATACTCTAAGCTGTCAGGTTTTACTCATTAATTATGAACTAAATTTCTAATTTTTCCTCCATTTATAGTTGGTCAACATAAATAAATTATTTTTGTTTATTGCAATTAATAGGGGTAAAATTATAGAAAACACGTTTATTATTCTGAAACTGGATTTATAATAAGGATAAAAAATTTAGTCAAAATGGTATGTTTCATGGCATTAACCATCAAATGGGAGGCGACTATATGCATAACAATATATATATATATATATAACGGATCAATTCTCTTTCAGACATGAAATTTATTTAATGAGCAGTACTTCATCAGCTCATAAGCTCCCCCCACCCCCCAAAAAAAAAAACTTTATATAGCCGGGATGCGAGCTCAAGCAAGCCCCGCTATCTAAAGTCCTCGTCCTCGTTAGCTACCAACATGGAAGAAGGATTTATCCAATTTCTTTCATAGATGATACTCAAGGTTGTTTATAATAATGACTAGAAGAAAAAAACACACACACTAATGTCTTGAAAGGAACATTGATTAGAAACTTGAAAGCGACCTCATGCCCTGGAGCATCAATGTGATAAATGCAGAAGTTGTGAAGCAGCAAAGAAGATGCATCTGGGCAGAAGAACAGACCCTGAAAACAAGAGATATCTGCAAAAGAAATAGACCTGTCTAATTAAGTGAGTTTGAATGGGACCAAAGGATGAAAGGCAGGTTAGAATATATATTTTTTTAAAAAGAGGAGAGATAGTACGGAAGATGGATACAATTGAGAGCCACGTCTGGATAGGTTATTAGAGCAGGCTTCTCTTGGTCTCCGCAAACCAATACAGAGATAGAACCTTTGCTAGTTTTCACCATGAATTCCTGAAAAATTCCAAAAGCAAATTCATAAATTCCAGTTTTCTTATGAAACCCACTAGAATCATAAAGGACGAAAAAACAGAGAGGCCGAGGGTAGAAAATGATTGCCGGATATGAATTACCTGCCCTTCTGAAGGTATCAAATCAATGTCAATGGTAGTAGAACCGCTGGAGTCGGCCATGACTCGGTTGTATACATTCAACCAACACCAAAATCAATGGCGGAATATAATTGCGTGATACCAAAGCTGCTATTGTTCCTGTCCTGTCCTCCGTCGGGGTTGTTATTAATATTTATAGTAGTAATAATGAAATTAGGAAAACAGCCTCAGAGTGGGAAGGAACTACAAAAGTGACCTTGCGTGTCAGGAAGTGATGGGCTTGCCAGATTGTGGGGTGGACTGTGGAGGGAGTAAAAAGTAAGAAACCAAAAAGTGATGGTGGGAGGGAAAAGAACAAGAGAGTAACCGTTGTGGGGGACAAAAGGGTCATTTGAGGTTGAGGGGATAGATTGGAGAGAGAGAACAAGATAAGAAAACTGGCGGGGGTGGATATTAGGTGCTTAAAATTATGTCTTATACCTTATGAGTATATTTTTTTAATTTTTTTTTATATATTGTATTTATTTAAATTTAAATTATATGCTTCTTTTTGAATTTTTTTTGCATCCAATATATCAAATTAATTAATTTTCATAATACTGGTGTTATAGATAAATACAGAACTGAAAATTAATTAATTTGAGATCTGGATGTAAAAAAAAATCTCAAAAAATAACATATAATTTAAATCTAAATAAATACAATATATATAAAAAAAATATGGTAATATAAGCACTTAATATTGATTGCGGCGGAGTTGATGGAAATGAGCTGGGCACATGCGATGATGGTGAGGGAAATAAATGCTAAACAATGCCCTTTCTGGTCAATTCATCCAGCTGGATTCCCGCCTTGCCCCTTCTGAACTCAGATTGGAGGGAATGATGGACAATTCTTATTCTGGTATATTTATTAGGGGTCTTATATTCTCGTGTTACATCAACCAGGGATACGCACAATTATTCATAGTTATCATGATAAATAAGGCTTAGTAAAAGAAATGGTAATTATAGGATAAAATTTATAGTACCAATTAAACCCTCTCCACTTAAATGGAGAAAAGGGATTAGTGTAAACACCTTTTTTCCGGTTCGAACATTGTGTGGGGAAAAAATGGTAGAACTTTGTGCAGAAGCAACCAACGCACTACTTCATGACGGGGACATTACTTGGTTTGTTTCAGCTTTCTAGCTTGTTTATTTTTTTAAAAAATGTTGTATCTTCATAAAAAAGAATGGTATAAACCTGGAGAATGAGAGATACTACTCGCAAGCGGTGGAAAAGCATGAGTGCCGAATAAAAGGGGAATGATGATGACCTGTTTGTTTTGTGAGCCAAGCCAACACACGACGATGATGAGTTTACCATCCCGCTCATCACGCCGCCCTCACTGCCCACCCCCACCCCTATTCCTTTTCTTTTTCTTTATACAAAAAATCAATTATGCAATTTTATTTGTGGAAATGCCACATTTGTCAATGCTCCCACACCGTAATCATCCTATGCCAAAAATGCCTCTCCCCTTTTCTCACTTTCACTCCTTTCCTGCCCCACTTCCTTAACTTTTACCTGAATAACATGCCTCTGATTAACTAATAGCTCATAAAGATTCATTCCTCAACTCCACCATCCCATTCTATATCCCGCCTGGGCCCTCCGGCACACACAGTCAAAGGTCTCTAGGTTCACCAGTTTATCACATGCCTCATGTTCTTTTTTCTTTTCTTTTTTTATCGTTCCGACCAGCACATTCAAAATGACGCACTGTTTTAGCCCCAAGCCTTTCATGTCCGGGGCAACCAACTACGACCTGATTGCCCATTTCGTTAGTGCACCAACAACCAAAAATAAAAACAGAGGATCACCCCTTCTCCTTTCCAAGAGCATGGTCTAACTCCTAGCAACCCCTAAAATACTTCAACTTTTCAAATTATGCTCGTTCGCATGCAAATCCAACCTATTTCCACAGTGACAATAATTTAACTCAAAAGAAGAGCAAGAGTCACTGTGCATGAACGTGCTTTCTTGTTCTACTTCGCACAGCTGAACTCAGCATTGATTACTTCGAATATGAATTCAAGTAACGTAGAATATTTGCGAGGATTAAAGGCGCATGACTATGATTTGAGGAAAATCTACTTATGAGTCGCGAACCGTATTAGAGAGAGCAAGCAGGTGAGTGTCAAAATCAAAACCTTATCCCCTGTCTGCTCCCACTCTTATCGGCAGCTCAATCGTGTCCCCTCAATTATCACTCTCATTTCCTGCCTCATAACATGGCTTCGTTTAATTTCAAGAGGCTCCGCTCCTCAACACTATTCAGGACCACCCGCTCCTTTGCTTCTTCCACAGTATGGATAGTTAGTTAGATACCGACACTGTACGCTGTTTGTGCTGTTGTTGCTTTCCTTATATTTAAATCATTATTCGACATGCCCAAGATTCCTTTGATGATAGATGCGTGGATTCGAGAAGCCCAGGAGGCCTCCCTGTTGTTGGAGGACTTGGAAAGCAGAATCGAGCAC
Source organism: Acacia melanoxylon (assembly GCA_019022615.1). NCBI lineage: Eukaryota > Viridiplantae > Streptophyta > Magnoliopsida > Fabales > Fabaceae > Acacia > Acacia melanoxylon. Next base: position 1,060,163 of record JAFJYJ010000059.1, read on the forward strand.
AAAAGTCTCATCCATTCCGCTTCCGTACACTCTGCCCGATCCAAGTTACTGGACCTTGGAGCCAAACTTGATCGCCTCGAATCCTTGTTACGCAACCTGCCGGCTAAACCCATCTTGTATATCCCCCCTCTCTCAATTCTTCCATCCTCTTTCTTGACAAGTTGACTGAGATTCTGCTCTAATTTTGTGAGCAGCTCATTCCTATAGTGTAATATAGATTGTTGTCAATATTTCTGATCTGATAACTGCGCCACTGAGATTGTAGAATTAGTTTTTTTATGGGAATAACCGATCCCTGATGATTTGGTGGATTTACAATAGAACTAGAGAAGAAAGATCTGCTTGAGTCAGTAACGCATGTCTACAGTTGATTTTCAGAACAGATGAAGATGTGGAATATCGTTGGAAAATGCTTAAAGATATCCAGCTGAGAACAAAATCATTGATTTCTAGTATCTCTGCAGTACCATCGCCAAACTGGTAAGAGGCTATTCATGGCCCCTTTTCTACCTACTGGAAGCTAACCGAACCAGTTCTAATTCAGCCAACATTTGCCTCTACTTAGTACCACCTCCGGTCCTAAGTACTTTCTATCTTGTATTTAGATATTTCCCAATGTCTTAGAAACAATAGAGTGGTAAGCGGGGGCAGTCAACTGTCGAAACATCATTAATTTATGGTAGGCGCAGATGTCAGAACGTTTGATAGAGAAACTGGGTAATCTCATAATCTTTCAATAGCCATCGGGTATTTGAATCTGCTTTTGTCGGTGGTCATTGTACATCTATGTATTCCGTTGATAGATTTTGACTGATAGTCTATTTCGTATTGGCTGTGCCTCGATCTGCTCAGGTCAAGAGATGTTCCTGGAGCAGATTCTGAGGAATGCAACGTAAGCCCTGATTGTTATGACCAAGGTGCAAAATAAGTGCCCTTTCTTATGGCCTCTCTTTCATATATATATGCAGAAAAAAACTCAATCGTATAGCTTTTACAGTAACCATTTTTGGTTATGATCAGGTTCACCTGCACCGTGTCCCATAATTTTTACTTTATTGCAGATGAGACGAAAACCTCATACCCCAGAGATAACACAGAATTGCTGAAACCTCTTGTGGTAAGATTTTAATTTGCCACCATGAAAACTATGATCCTTGACATTCATTCAGTTTTATAAAATTTATTTGGGTGTGTTGGTGATGGCAGCCTGCAGATGCGGCAAGCAGAAGTGAGGGGCAGGTAATTAGTTCCTCAATGCCAATGTCTTTGATGTTGAAGGCTTGCTCCACGATCTTATTATTCCTGGCACTTGCTGCTCTTGCTTTTTTTCTAGCTCTTCTCTGCACTGCCTTCTGATCCCATCACCAACACTTCAATTATTTCCTTACTTCATTCTATTCCCGGGGTAACTATGATGTGCATATATGTTTGTGTGCATATATATTATGGAAGGAGATACTCTCCTTATCTTTATTCTCATTTTCTCTTCTTGGCCCCATCTGGGCTATTGATTAGGAAAATGAGAGAAATTAAAAGTTAAAATAGTATTGTATTAATTGGACGGATGTGATTTAGAGATTATGAGGGATAATGAGAAAAAGATGATGAGAGAAACCCAACCTATATATTATCGGTTTCTTAATTATTTCAACACGCATCTCTCTATTGGTGTGTTTGTATAGAATCTGACGAGAATATTCCTCGTTAGACATTCGTATTTGATTCATCAAACATTTTTTTGCATAGTTTTTTAGCACCTTGTATCACGTTAGGCAAGTGAGGATGCTTTTGCTGGGAAATTTGTTAAACTTAGCAAAAGAAATTAATATATTCTCAAATGTGAATAATTGAATATTTGATGCTGCTGCTGATATGCATTATCCTACTCGTAAAATTGCACGCTTATTTATTAAAATAACGTTTTTGTCCTCATAAACATTACCACTCTGGTCCTATTTATAAGTTCATTTTAACCAAATTTCATATACCAAGAAGAGGTAGTTGACACAATGATTATGGGGGTAAATTTTCAATTTTGCCTTCATTTATGATTGGGTATTTTTCAACTGTTTCTTCTCTCTCTATCTTCATGGATACAATTAATATAGGTAAAATTGTCACAATCTCATTTATTATATAAAACTGTACTTATAATCATGACCAATTTTTTTTTTATCAAAATAAACTTATAAATAGAACCAGAGTGATACATATTTCTTTGAAACTGTTAAGTGTTAACTAGTACTCAGATTTGGTGTATGCCTTAATAAATGAAATTGAGACTAGAGGAAAAAGCTCAATGTCACAGGCAAAGTAAAAAAATAATATAATCATTTTTCGGATTAAAAATGCCAAATTAAAACTTTTACAAATTAAAATTCAAAGATCATAAAGATTTGCCAACCAAATCAATAAGAACACGTGTTACCAAAAATAAAAAGAAAGGAAACTACGTGAAAATAAAGCTACATGGAGTAGTTGCTAAGAAATTCGATTCTTGTGTAAAGCAATAAGTTTTGGGAGTGGCCAAAGGAAAAAGGTGAAGTTCGTTACTCGGGGGGCGATGTAGCCTTGATATTCTTTTCTTCTCTTTTTGCCAAAACGATCTGGATATTCATAATTTTGTTAACAGTCAATAATATATTTATTTAGAATAGTGATGAAAACCTTTAAAAATAGTCTTTCAATTATGATTTATTATATATAAGATAGGTATGTAAAAAAAAATTGTTTCAATTTATATAAAGAAATACTTTTATGGTTTCAAACGCAATCTCAAACCCTTATCATGGTTGAGGCGTTGGAAAAGCCAGCGTTTAAGGGCGTTAGTTTTGAAGAGTGTATATATACAAGGAGAGTGAAGACGCATGCAATACCTGATACTCTATAGACAAAGCATTTCGAAGCATTGAAACCACCAAATCTGAATTCAAAATCACAACAATGAACATTGCGGTTGTGAATAACTCTACGATCACGCATTTTGTAGATGACAAGAACGCGTTTGATGAATTCGTGAGGGGATGGCTTGCGGTGCTTGACGAAGATGGCGATGGAGTGCTTTCGCGGGACGATATTCGCGGGGTTTTCTCCAAGTTATTGCCATTAGGTTACTATCCGCGAGAAAAGGATGAGATCGATGGGCTGTGCGGATCTGTATTCGAGAGGTTTGATGAAGATCGAAATGGATTGCTGGATGGCAACGAGTTCAAGTCCTTCATGACGGAGATTATGAATGCCCTTGCTCGTGGCATCGGTGGCTCTCCGCTCATTGTCGTTCTTGAACAAGGTAGCTTCCTTTCCAAGGCCGTTCAACACGAATTGGCTACAGATTGATCTCCTTCCTTGATCCTGCCTCTCTTTCGATTTCTCCTTTCCCTTTTATTTTCTTTTTATTTTCTTTCCGGCTTCTTTTGTATTCCGACTTCGAGATTTGACTACTTATTATTTCGTTTGTTTTAGTTGATCCAGTTACTTGTCATTTTTTTTGTTTTATCTTTTCGTTATAGACTATCCCTCGTCTTGAGATCTGAACCTTTTAGTTTGAATAATTCAGCGATGGAAATGATGCACCAACAGAAGAAGTACAGATAAATCATGGACAACGAGAAACTCTTATTAATAGGACTAGTGTCTGTGATTAAAGAAAACGTCTGAATCTGTCTTGCATCTAGCTAGCCCTTAATTTATGGAACAAATTGTCAAATTCGGGGCCAATTTTGAGAGAAATTTCCTCCAATCCACTCCGAATTCTGACTGCAAGTAATGCTAATTAATCTGTTCTTTTCCGGACGAAATTCCTTCCAGTGATGGTTGGCCTCTGTTGCAAAAAATTTCATGAAATGAGAACACCTCGTGATTTTCCCCCGAGTGACTCTTGCCTTGTATTTTAAATGAGCCAACTCTTTGCCAAATTCCTCACTGTAATGAGTGAACCTTTTGCCTTTATTTTAATTGAATCCATTGCTCCCTCTTCCTTTTTCTTCTTTTCTTTTCCTCCACTCCCGTTCCAAAATCACGCCATGCATCATAATTTGTTTTGTTTGGAGGAAGAACGCAGGCTAAATTCACTGGAGCGGGTGAGTTGGTATTGGGCCAGAAAGCCCAATTCCGGACATTTTGGGCCAATAACCAAAACTGGTGTTAAGTGTGTTGCATCGCCAGATCATTATATATCTCTACTTGGTTACTTTGTCCTCGCTTTTCCGGCAACCAGGCAAGCTCTGAAAATTAATGAATAAAAATCGATCGCAGGATTTTTTTAAAAGAAGTAACTTGTGAATAAAAAGCACAAGAGAGCATGCAACGTGCGATTATGTCCATTTTAAATTAATTAATGGATGGTGCGCTTTGAATTGTATTGAAAGAGAAGGAATTAATGAGTTATATAAATCAGGGTAGCAAAAATACTAGGAGATGCGTGTGTGTGTGCATGAATTGGAAGGGACATGATTTTCAAATTTGGGTAGCCGCTTTTTACCTCTTGGACGGGACCATGCTTTGTCCCTTTGTTATTTAGTTGTTTTCAATTTAATATGGTGCGCTTAACTTTTAGGCACCCGTCTTTCTTGATGTTTATCGTAACTTTATTATGCTCCAAACAAGCATTTACTCTATTTTATCTTTAATATAAGATAGAGTTAACTTTTTTTTTATGAGAAATTAAGGAAGTAAGTTACCTAATCATGTCATAAATTGTGTATTATATTATTATACATTAGTTTATTAGTCAAGTTAATTGATTTGAAAAACAAAATCTAAAATAATTTAATTAGTTTCATTAATCTATCTGAATTTTATCTGATATTTAAGATTGAAGGCTCATCAATAACGTGTTAGGATGACAACATTATCCGAAAACTGGTTCCTTCAATTTGGTGGTCTCTTTTGACTGATCGTTAGAAGCAAGCTGCCCTTTACTTCTAGAAGTTCTCAGCAATCAAAATACTCCGTACGTAAAATTTGGAGCACTATTGGGCCATTGAGGACAATGGATGGCGAGTTCTTGGCCCCAGATTTGTCCTCAGTGTTTACTTTTTTACTTTTTATTCTGAGTGTCCTAAATATAAGACTAAGTTGATTTGTTTGGAGAGATTAAAAAAGCTGATTAAATTACTTTAGAGTATTTTTATTTTTTCTTCAAACTAATTAGTTAGACTAATAAACTAATATATAATCTAAGGATACACAATATATGAAATGATTAAGTAACTTATTTAGCTTCCTTAATCTCACCCAAAAAAAATCAACTCAATCCTATAATTAGGATAGGTGGGATTATTATTTTTAGCTTTCGGTCACTCTAACCATGTACGGTCTTACAACTGTCTCTGGTATTTAACATGGTTTTTTTTACCCGTAAAGCTTAAATGTGAATTTCTTTTTTTGACTTGTCTGATCACACAATTGCTTTGGTCATATTTTCTAACCCGTTGTGTGTAATTTCCTTTTTTAAAAACTTATGTGTCTCGGAATGTATTTTAGTTGCAGACTTATTTCTGACAACAGGCTTTAAGCCAGAATTATTTGTTGGAATTTTCTGTTCTATATATCACCAACAAACTTTATTGTGTATTTGAGCAACGAATACTTGTTAATTAGGGAATAATTATAATGGAATGAGTATGTGCATATATGGGTCACAAAATAAGACAGGCGGTCGTGGCTGATTACTGTAATGATTTAAGGTTTTTATATTTTATAGAGATGTTGATGAATATATGTATATGAATATATGCAAGCATGCTTGCTGGGTGATTGGAAAAGGCCGGTCGATCGCTTTCCCAAGTTATATATATATATCAAAATTTTAGGAAAGGGGACCCACAATCCAATAGTAGGGTGAAATCTCTCTTCCTCTTAGGTGATACCGATGTTGGGCGAAAAGGGAAATGCATTGTTACCCTCGCGGCGTTAACTTGAAAAGACCAGGAGCTAGGATGATCTCCCCTCAAGCCGCTTTAACTAATTCAGGATCGAACCCCTCCCTTTAATAAGAGTGTCCGACCCCAAGTTTAATTGATGATATGGGAAACAATTGAAGGGCACTACGAGGAAGGAGTAGGAAAAGAATAAGTGTTGTAAGAGACTAGTCCACGTAAGTAGTGGGAAAGCCAGAAGGCATCCAAGGGATGGCAGGATCAGGGAGGGTCATGATTCACTCACTGATTATTACGTAGAAAAGGGGTACATAGGATCAGTTACTTCAACGTCAAAGGCCGCTACCCCAATCAAATTTATACTTGTCCCTATCTTTAATATAAAATATATTTACTTAATTTAATTAGATTAAGAAATTTATTAGTTATTAGTTGTGTTAATTCATATGAAATATATTTTTTAAAATGCTTTAGTTATCTTCCTCAATTCCATCCCCTTTCTCTCTTCTCCCTAATTATTATTAAGAGCATTAATAGAGGTAGACTAGGAAAAATTTGACAAACGTAAAATTTTGTTTTATATTTAAGATTAAAATTAACTCCCTAAATATATCTTATATTAAGGAAATACTTCCTCCGGTCCTAATTATAAGACCTAGTTGACTTTTTTGGAAAGATTAAGGAAGTTAATTGAATTACTTTATAATTTTTTTTTTCCTTTAAACTATTTAGTTAGACTAATAAACTAATATACTACTATAATCTAAGGATACACAAACATATGAAATGATTAAGTAATTTATTTAGCTTCCTTAATCTCTTAAAAAAAAGTCAACCAAATCTTATAATTAGAACCGGAGGGAGGTAGTAGTGTTTTAAAAAGAATTGAAGTAAAGGGAAATGACGTATGAAGGGCTATTGCCCCGTTTTTTACCCCCCCCCCAAAAAAAAAGGGAAAGGACGTACGAGATGATCCTTATGGTTTGGTGAAATATTAAAGATATGAAAAAGAAGGAAATTGAAAAGGCGGGCAGTAGGCAGGCTGAGATTCATGCATGAATGTATATAATATAAAAAAGAGAATTGATGGCATATATATATACATGCATGCATGCAGCTGGTAGCCAGAGGGCGTCCCCGTCGCTGTCTCTGTGATTGAAGAGAGTCCAGCTTCTCATGCCAGAGTGTTGGCGGCCGGCCGGAGACCCACTTCCATTGTTCATTTGCTGATTTGTAAAGTAAAGCAGCTTCTTTTCCTACTACGTAACGTTAACGTACCCTTAGCTTGCTATCTTCTTTTGCAACGTAATCACCACCACCCACTATGATCGATCTCCATATATTAATAAATAAGAAGAACTCCTCTGATCTCCTCGTCTCCTTTTTCTTCTCATTTGTCTTGGCACATGCCTAAATGCTTCTCTTTGACCAACCCCCTAGTAGCTAGCTATAGATCCAGGCCAGCGATATTGTTAGTATAAATTTTACTTTTTGGAGATTAAGAATGTGCTTTAATTAATTTGTGTACGTAACATGTATATATACACACACGTACGTACATATACGGCTTGGCTCATTCTTATAAGTACGTGTTGGGAGAGGATGAAGAGGTGCGAGTAGATAGATATATAGCTAGGATCTATCCCACCATGTATGTATGTGTGCCCTTATTTGGCAGCAGGAGTAACTGCACCTAAACTCCCAACACTGCACGTGTCCTTTTGCCCTCATCGACTTGTCGTCCCTTCTCAATTCTTTTCTTCTTCTTTTTTTGGCCTGCCTTGGGGTATGTAAGAGGAACAGAAATATGTGTGTTCACGTTTGGTGTTTTAATTTATAAACACATATACAATTATCGGGGGGAACTCATACAAATACGTACCTACAATTGACGTCTCATATAATTTACGCAGAGGGGACCAATTAATGGGTTTGGGTTTGAATCCGTATCATCTTACCAGGAATTGAAGAAATCTAGGAGGCTACGATACATGTTCATTCGTTTTTATGTTGGCTTTTGGTGAACCTTAAGTTAAGGTATAGATTTGCCAATGAACTATTACAGGAGGAGCGTCTGGCACAAAAAACAATTGAAGGGACCAAATTGGCCAATAAACTATTAAAAAAACAAAAACAAAAAACTATTAAAAAGTGAAAAAAAAAATTACCAACTAACTATTAAAAAAAAACAACTATAACTATTACGTTAAAATATGAGGCACTGACGTAGGATGGTGGCGGAAACGCTGGAGAAAAGAGCGGTTATGTCTTCTTGTTGAATAAGGCAAACACCAACAGAGATGGGACCCATGCGCGGCGTTGTAGCGGCGGATTTTCGCTTGTGGCATCGGAGGCACGCAACCCCGGGGTGTAAGGCCGTCTTGGTCGAAAATTGTTTATTGGATGAGTTCAAGAGGGTGAGTGGAGCATTAACACCTAAAGAACAATGGAAGCTTTGGAGACGCCGACATCGTCGAGAGGCTGTGACAATCAATGAAAGACGAGACAGGCAAGACAAAGGATTGCGAGGTAATAGTTCGTTGGCGAATCTGCTCAAAATTGTCTTTTTTTTTTAAAAAAAAAAAACTTTTTAATAGTTTGTTGCCAATTTGGTCCCTTTAATTGTTTTTTTGTGCCAGACGCTTCTCGTGTAATAGTTTGTTGGCAAATCTGCACCTTAACCATAATATTAACGTACGTATTACGTAATTCCCTTCATTCATTCATTCGCTAACGGCTAATCACTATTGATCCATCTTTGAAAGTATGGCCACACCTCACGGCATCTTCAATTCAACGCATCGTCCAACCATTCATTACAATAATATAATAAATTTTTCATTTAGAAAAGTAATGCTAAGTGCTGTTAGAAATGCAGTTACATAAATTAAGATGAAATGGTGGGTATTTAATAAATTAAAGTATATATATTTTAATAACAAAAATATATTACAATAAAAATAATTACAATGTCATCCTTTTAGGCCTTATTTTTTAAAATTCCATCGTAATTGTCTTATTATTAATGCTAGCAAATACATCTTTTTCAATATAAGACACTAAACAATCATTCAACTATTCATCCCCCATCAAATTACAAAATGTAGTCTTAATGTATTAAGGGTGGACACTTAATTTAAGGGTTTGCAATCATTCAAACATGTATTAATTTTTTTTTTTAAAAAAAAAAATCTTCAATTCCTCAATTCAAGGGTGGACACTTGGCCCTCCAATCCACTATGGTCCCTGTTTTATATCACCACTGTAACGTCCCACCAAACTCAATGAATGTACATGTCTCCCAATGCCCACTGTTAAAATGATGAAAATTCATTAGAACTGTTAAATTCATCAAATTCATTAGGATTTTATTATCTTATAATTTAAGAATTATTTAGTTAAATTTAACGGTTTTGATGAATTTACACCATTTTAAATTATTGATTGGTTTTTTTTTTTTTTTTGAACACTTCTAGATATAATCATTAAATGGAGGAAAGCTATTACAAACAAGACGAAAGAAGCACACAGGCAGTAACCTTTAAAAAAGCAACAAATGACAAAGAGCTATTACGAAAGTCAAAAGCGAGAACAAAGAAATAACCACTGAAGTAGCACAACTATTATTATAGATCATCCAGGATCATAGTTTCTGGAGTGTTCGGAGACCTGTTCCCGATGACGCCTGATGCTCTGTCTATCTTCTTCCAGCAACTGAGACAAAGAAGGTATGGGTAATCCTACCCACCCAACTGGGCACACCTCCTTATTAGTAGATACAACAAGTAAGTCTGCTGCTCGATTCCCCTGACGAGGAATAAATCGAACTGAAAAACTGGACTCAGATTTAAGAGCAAAAAGGATATCATCAAGAATGTCACGAGATTGCCATTCACACAAATCCTGTTGATTATTTTCCACCTGTTGTAGAAGAATCTGGCTGTCAGTTTCGAACACGACATTTTTGTTTCCCAGATCATGTGCAATCATCAAGGCTCTTTTTAAAGCTAGTGCTTCGGTCATGAAGGCGATATGGACTTCACCTTGTCGACAAAGGTCCACTGCACTTGACCCCAATGATTGCGGCAGACCAACCCGATCGCGGCAGAGGAATCACGGAAAGAACCATCTATATTGATTTTCAGCATATGCTCATCCGGAGGCTCCCATCGTACTGCTAGCCTTATCGGCTTACAAGTTGCGGCTTCAGGGCATGTCGGGTGGCTCACATTCCAGTGGCTAAGCAAAGCGTGGTTCGCCCTTTTAATCACAACTCTAGGATCTGGTTCCACTCCTTTAAAAACATGATCATTTCTTCCCTTCCAGATAAACCATAGCAGCCAGCTTATGGATGCAATATCATAATCAGAGAGAGGGCAAGTCGGGTTCATCATGGTAATCCACCAGTGTTGGAAGTTCTGACAAGTCGGGTTCATCATGGTGTTCCAAAACTTTATAAGTAAACTTGTACCTTAATCCATTCATCAATACTTATTTATTTTATTTTTGTAATGTTTAAATACCCGAACAAACACATCATGTTAATTGGTTGGCATATTAATATTCGATTCGCAGATTTCTCACCATGATTGAGAGAAAAACCCTTTTCCACATATATACTCCCACCATGGGATTCCATCAATTAATCGATAGAGATATAAATAAGGCCCGGAAATCAAAATGTAATGACAGAACTGCCCTTATTCTTTTCTTAAAATCCCCCCACCCGCAAGAAGTCCGAACTTGATGCGCGTCCGTTTGAACATTCTGGTTGGACTGAATTTAATTTTTTTTTTTTTTTGCAGTCATTCAATATTTCAATCACATGCGTCTGCGAATGCTCTTATTTTGACGGGTCCAACAAATCAGAATTATAAACATTATTTTAAGTCCAGTTGAATTACTAAAATTCAAAATTAGGCCTACACTTTTAACAAATTATTAATCAAACCAAGAGGCCTAATTAGGGGGTTTTGAATGTTGGTAAAAGACAAGAGCACCCCTCTGTGATCTGTTTATTTGTTTGCAAGAAAGGATATATGTTGACTGTCAGAGAACATGATGTTCAGTTCACTAACCCGAAGACCAACCAAGTTTGATACATGCATTCTTGGGCAATTTTACAATGGAAGGTTGTCTTGATACATTGCTCAGTTTAATATCAAAGAATTGTCAGGCTCGATTAATTTTGAAAATGAACAAAAACATAAAACAAACTAACATCAAAGAATTGTCTGCACCATTTATATTTGATTTTCCACGCACAGCGACTTCACCTTCTCTTCATCATTCCCACTTCTATTGCCTCTAAAATCCTCCAGGCCTGCCTCTTTCGCTTCTCTTCCACCCTCACATTTTCCATCTGTAATTGAATCCCAACAATGTCAGGATCATAAACTCGAAGACCCCAATTGGATTGAGAAACTAACATATAGGAGTAGGACAAAACGAGATGGGAAACAACTTAAAGAAGTAATAACTATGTGGTTAAACGCTCGCACGATGGGAAATTAGATGATCTATATCGCGTTGTTGCTGGTGGATCTGGTGCGAAATAATGTGTTGGCTGAGGAACGAAAAAGCGGCACAGTTGTGAGATGATATAATTAATTTCAGCAGAAAGACAAGAGAGAGAAACGAGAGAATTGATTGAGGTGGTGGTTGAGTCTCAACAGCCATGAGATCCAGTATGTGTAACACTAAACTGAGGGGCATTCTAGTCTTTTAATAATATTAAGAAATTCTTAGTTTTTCTGGCCTAATTATAAATTTGTTAAAAGTGTGGGTTTAAATTTAAATTTTGATATTTCAACTGAATTTAATTGAGATTTTCCTTATAACTTATTGCAGATGATTTAATATAGAAAACTCATAAAATTTAAGTAAATAATTTAATATAAGGGTTAAGGAGTAAATTGGCCAACAAACTTTTACCTCAGGAGCGCCCAAAGACAATAAACTTTTAAGTGGACCAAAAATACCAATAAACTTTTAAAAATGTCTTCACAAAGACAATAAACTTTTAAAAATATACTGAGAAGACAACGCCATTAAAAAAGATAACGTCCAGTTATCTAAGGTTGATTAGTGGCCAACAAACTTTTACTTGTGAACGCCGAAGCACAAAATTCTAAATTTCACTAAATTAAATAATTTTTTTCTTAATTGTCATTATTCAAAACTACTTGGATAGATATCTATAGACAAAAATTACTCATTTGCTAAAATAAACAAAGCTTTTCATTAAAAACATAATTATATTATTTAAATAAAAACGTGTTTTATAATTTATTATACATGTTAAACAAACAAACAAAAATATGATTTTTTTTTATTTTAGAAGAAATTTATGTGAGTTAAAAAATTCATTTAATGTTAATAAAATTAAAAAAAAATTCTAAAAAATCTATTATAGGAAAGAAATGAAATGCGTTTAATTTTTATTTTTATAAAAAAGAACTTAATGGATATCAACGTTTAGGGACGAAGCTTGGCACAAATATTTGGGGGCACTGGTTACTAATCATCCTCACCCTCTTTTTCCCTATATCGCCAATTATGTACGCAAACATGGAAGCCTCATCCGCCCGTCTCGCAACGCAAGCGTTGCACGGAAAGACGTGCCTCTCCTTGCCACACACAAGAACCACGCCACCGGTTACTGTGAAGGCTCTTCCGCAGACATGGAAGCCTCATTTGCCCTGTCTGTATCGCCGATTATGTACGCTTTGGTTCTGAAAGTAAAGGCTCCTTCGGTTACTGTGACAGGGACAATGGACGCAAACAAGCAAGTGGACGACTATGTGTACAGACGCACAAAAAGCAAGTGAATATAGTTCCACAACCAGAGCCTGAACCAGAGAAGAAGGAAGAACCTAAAGAAGCATAGAAAATAGCAGAGGAGGCAAAAGTTGAAGAGAAGAAGGAAGAGAACACAGAGATGAAAGAGGAAGAGAAACCTGCAGCAGAGAAGCCCAAGAAGGAAGAAGAAGGTAACAAAGAAGTAGGTGAAGATAAGAGTGAGAATAAAGAAGAAAAAAGAGGTGTGATTTAGGTGAAGATATAAAAGCACATAGTAAGAAGCTGAAGTAAACCATCAGGAAATAGAAAAAGCACATATGCTTGAGCTTGGTTCTGGGTCGTCGAGGAAACATGGGGAAGAAAATTTAAAGCTTCAATTTTTTTTTTTTTTTTTTTTTTTTTTTTTTTTTTTTTTGGGGGGGGGGGGGCATGTCCATTCTAAGCTTTGTCTCTATCAATGTTAATACTTAATAATATAAATCCGGTAAATTGATGATATATTTGTTAATTAAATGATTTATTGATTATATGAATATAAGACTTGTCGGGAAAAAACTAAAAAAGAAAGAAAGAAGATAACCTCAAAAAAATTAAAAGTTTGTTGGTCAAATTGCTCCTTAACCCATTATTAAATTATCCTTAATCAAACCTCTTAAGTTATCTTTTTTTTTCAACAAGTCCCATATTCATATAATCAATAGATCATTTAATTAATAAATATATCATCAAGTTGCCAGATTTATATCATTAAGTATCAACGTTAATATCCATTAAGTTCTTTTTATAAAAATAAAAATTAAACTCGTTTCATTTTTTTAAGGATATAATAGATTTATAAATTTTATTAACATTAAATAAATTAATTAAATCACATAAATTTCTTCTAAAATAAAAATAAATCATATAATTTTTGTTATCTAACATATATAATAAATTATAAAACACCTTGAGTTTTATTTAAATCATATAATTATGTTTTTAATGAAAAGTTTTGTTTATTTTAGCAAATGAGTAATTTTTGTCCATAGATAACTATACAAGTAGTTTTGAATAATGACAATTGAGAAAAAAATTTATTTAATTTAGTGAAATTTAGAATTTTGTGTTGGCGTATTCATGAGTAAAAGTTTTTTTTGTCTTTACGCGCTCCCTGGAGTAAAAGTTAGTTGGTCAATCTGCACCTTAGATAACGGACGTTATCTTTTTTCTAACGTTGTGTTTTGAGCGACATTTTTAAAAGTTTATTGTCTTTCATTGCGTATTTTTAAAAGTTTATTGGTATTTTTGATACACTTAAAAGTTTATTGTCTTTGACGCCTCCGAGGTAAAAGTTTGTTTACTAATTCGCTTCCTTAACCCTTAATATAATCACATTCTCTCTCTCTTTTTTAATGCATAGCATGCTATATAATTATATGAAAGAAGTTTGATATGGACTTATAGAAAAATATTTTTTTCACGTAATCGGTTTAGTTTTAATGAATTTTGACCTCCGCATAAAGAAAAGAGAGAATGTGATTATATTAAATTATTTACTTAAATTTTATGAATTTTCTATATTAAATCATCTGCAATAAGTTATAGGGAAAATCTCAATTAACTCAAATTGAATCTTCCATGGACGATGATAAAAAAATATGCGTAAGCTAACAATGTAGGTTGAGCTGGAAAGAGACACATCAGCGAATTGAATGACATCCTCATTTACTTTTCCGTACAGCTTATACAATAACACTTTCTACCAAAAAAATATATTCCTACGTGTCATATCAACAATGTCAAGGGAGATAGATAAAATATATATATATACTCCCTCCATAAGGTCTAATTATATAGCATATTTAACCGATTTTGAAAAAATTAAGGAGAGAAATTAAATTAGTTAATTTTACTCAATGTCGAGGAGATTAAGGAGAGATATATATTTATAATTAAGACGGAGGGAGTAATATTTAATAATTTTAAAAAATATTAATAATAAGAATACTAACATTCGTCATGATTATTAAATATTAATCAGTGATAATCATGATTTGTTCGTCATTATTATTATTATTTTGACATTGTATTTTAATAATCAATTCAATTTTGAAAGCACAAGAGCATGGGTTTTTAAATTAAAGAATATTATGGTAGTATTACTTTGTTTAATATTAAAGATGGGAATTGAAAGAAAAATTCAAGCTTTCTAATCTCGTGGCATTAGGTGTGTCTACATCTTCTGTCCTGAGAAGGTTAGGTAACCGACTTTATTGACGCTCAAATTGCAAATCGATCTTTTTCTAAGTTACATCATTCAAGTAATTAACTTGTAAGTACACAAAATGAATTGAAATATGTCATAATCCATGTTATTTAATTTTGCACATATCAATTAATATTTTCCCCTGCACCTTTTACGATATGAAATTTTGAGATATCATTGAAAATAAAACATGAAATGTGGACAATAATGCTTAACTCTTTTAAATTAGAATTATATGGTTTGAATTTTCTTTTTTAATTGAGACAATTCAAAGTTTTTTTATTTTTTTTTTAACTTCAAAATCATTAATCTGGAAAATAGTAATTAATCATAATTTTAAATTTACATTCTGCCCATGTGATTAGAAAATAAAAAAAAAATATTAAGAATAAAATGATCTATAGTCTTAAGTCTTAACCTTTCAATAATATTAATTTGAAAAATACTCATCAAAAGATTAGCATTCCATGCTCATATATACAAGACCGTCCTGAAATCCATGCACGTGAAATTAGCTGTTTCTTAAGCCCAGAAGTGAAAGAAAGTAGCAAGTAGACGTTAATAAAATGAACTACAGTCTTTCTATTTTGTTTTTCACTCCCGACTAAATGACAAAACAATATTCACTCGACGTCGATCCCTTTATACCACAAACGGAACACGTATTGTGATCGGTACGCAATTTTTTTAAGGAAAAAATTACTGTAACTGAGATTTTTTCGTTTTTTATATTCTCAATCCCATGCGTGCATATCAATTTGCATTATTTCATCTATGGGAACGTGTTTACTGTTTATGTTACCCTTAAATATAGAAAATCATTCTAGAAGTAGGAAGATGTGAATAAGTATTTAAATTTGTATAAAAATGAGAAATTCAATTCTAAATCTACTTATATTTAAAAAATTATCAAACTTGGGAAAAAAAAATGTAATTAATAGGCATAACAGTAGGCTAATTTTGCAGGTCGGACAGATGGGTCCCGTGCTTGTTCTCTGTATTTGGTTTTATAGGCGACCCTCTGATGCTCAGGCGGAGCAAGACTCCTCATCTTTCTCCATTTGTCGTCCGCATGGCTCCTCTGTTTCTTTACCCCTCTCCTCTGCTTCTCTCGTCAATTATTTGATACCCCTTTCTTTGATTCTCTCTTTATTTTTGTAAAGGTTACCTTAAAAAGTATCGGTTTTTTTTTTTTTCCTTGTGCAAATAAACGTTATTCCTCTCTCTCTCTCCTTCCCCCCCTCCTCCTTCCATCTTTTGGTCTCTGTTCCTGTGTCAGATTCACAGAGACAGAATCCATAACCAGATTGGAGAATGAATGGTGTCGCTCACTTTGAACCGGATTACTCATCTGAGTTCGTCGAAGTTGATCCTAGCGGCAGATACGGCAGAGTATACCGCTATTCCTCTTTTCTTCTTTCTCCCTTGCCTCCCTCAGCTGGATGATACTGTTTTCCTTGTTTGTTGCAGTACAATGAAATCCTCGGCAAAGGAGCTTCAAAGATAGTGTATGAATCTATACTCACTTCGGAATCCGCATCTGACTGTTATTTTAGTTTCAAGTCTTTTGAAAGTGTTCTAGTTGATTATTTTCTGGAGATTGCCTCCGAATCTGAGCTGTTTCGTGATTTTCTAGTTTGTAGAAATGGGAATTTGATAGATTTTTCAGTGATTTTGCGGTTTGGATCCTCAATTATTACAGATATAGAGCGTTTGATGAGTATCAAGGGATTGAAGTTGCGTGGAACCAAGTCAAGCTCTATGATTTCCTGCAAAGCCCTGAAGACCTTGAGAGGCTCTACTGTGAAATTCATCTTCTCAAAACACTGAAGCACAAAAACATTATGAAATTTTACACTTCTTGGGTTGACACTGCCAACAGAAATATCAACTTCGTCACTGAAATGTTTACTTCTGGTACTCTCAGACAGTAAGTTCTTTGAATCTCCATCCATTTTCTTCCCTCTACATTACTTCCTTCTGCTTCATTTTTTATGTGATTTTCGAGACCTCTTATTTCTTTCAACGACGGAATAGGTATAGACTAAAGCACAAGAGAGTAAACATCAGAGCTGTGAAGCATTGGTGCAGACAGATATTGAAAGGACTTCTGTATCTTCATAGCCTCGACCCACCTGTGATCCACAGAGATCTCAAATGCGATAACATTTTTATTAATGGAAACCAAGGCGAAGTAAAGATTGGCGATCTTGGCCTGGCAGCAATTCTCAAAAAATCACATGCTGCTCATTGCGTCGGTCTGTCTATCTTATATGTTAAGTGTATATCACAACTAGAGTAGAGAGTATCAAAAAACAATTTGAAACCGGTTATAGTTAGTTAATTTTTGATTTGTGAAATCAATTGTAGCGTGGCCATTGCTTTAAATATAAAAGGGTGGGTCGACTGAAGCAAGGACGAGCGATTATAGATTGAGTCTTATTTGTTCCTGTTTAATTTTCACAGGAACGCCTGAGTTTATGGCTCCAGAAGTATATGAAGAGGCATATAATGAATTAGTTGACATATATTCCTTTGGAATGTGCATATTAGAGATGGTGACATTTGAATATCCTTATAGTGAATGCACTCATCCAGCTCAAATATACAAGAAAGTTATATCTGTAAGAGGTTCTCTTTCTAAGTGAAATGAGATTTATTTCTTAGGGTTGACTATAATTCATTGACGTCTTATATCTACAGGGGAAAAAGCCAGATGCTTTGTATAAAGTTAAAGATCCTGAAGTGCGACAATTTGTTGAGAAATGCCTGGCAACAGTGTCTTTAAGGCTCTCTGCAAGGGAGCTTCTTGATGACCCGTTTCTCCAAATTGATGATAACTTTTATAATTTGACACTAGTAGATAGTGGAGAATTTGATGACTTGGGTCCTTTTGTCCGGCATCCATTCTTAGATCTTAGCCGAAGTTATAGCAACTTAAGTAGTGAATACTCAAATTATTATGGATATGACGCTCCAGGATACTGGTACTCTCATCCAGTTGACACTGAACCAAGTGGAATTGAACTTTTTGAGCACCGTGATGATGATCCATCCGAAGATGTTGACATAAGCATCAAAGGCAAGAGGAAAGATGCTGGCATCTTTTTGAGACTAAGAATTGCAGATAGAGAAGGTTGAAATGTCACTTGTTGTGATTTTGTTTCCATATAATACACTCCTGCTGCATATTTCATTACTCAATTTAAACTTATTTGCCAGACTTTCCTGTATTTCAGGTCATATCCGAAACATTCATTTCCTATTTGACGTAGAGATGGACACAGCACTAAGTGTGGCGACTGAAATGGTTGCAGAACTTGATATTACTGATCAAGATGTGACCAGAATAGCAGATATGATAGATGGGGAAATTTCTTCCTTGGTACCTGAATGGAGGCCAGGACCAGGGATTGAGGAAACTCCTCGATGCGAAAATCAAAAGCTCTGTGACAATTGTGCATCAAATCATACATCAAGCGGCTCCTTTATGGACTTTCGCTCACATGATACAGGTGCCAGGGGCTCGCAACTTCTTCCATGCTGTAGGCATGGATGTGCTTCGATGCATGGGCGATTTGAGGAGATTATGTTCCAATCTGAGTATGAAGAAGATCATGTTAGGGAGGATGCAAACACATTGAAGTATCAGGAGTTGTGGAAACAACAAGAGAGTTGTGAGATCACCCCTGTAGATTCTGAACATAGCCATTCTGATGAACAAAATGAACCAGTAGACAAGCAAGCACCAGCAGAAGACAAGGAACGGGGTGTTAGGGAAAATAAAGTTGTACCCAACTCAAGGAATTGCCTATCAAATCTATCAGGATTCCATTACTTATCTACAATTCGCTCACTATATGTTGACCTTGAGGACAAGTGTGGGAAAGATATCCAACAGGAGCTTAGATGGCTCAGAGCAACGTATCAAATCGAGCTAAGGGAACTTAGAGATCGACAATTTGGGATGACAACAAGTAACAGACAGCACAACAAAGAATGCGGCGTCATGTCATTGCCCCTTTCACCGAGAGACGTATCAAACAGAGGCAATAACCATGGGATTCACTCAAAATCCTTCACTAACAGTTGGAGTTGTGGTTCTAGTCGCCATTCTCTTGTCGATACGAGCCGGTCCAATTCGGACGTCCAAAGGGCCCCAGCTTGTGAGCCGATGGGTTTCATTGGTGAAGAAGGCGTGTTTAGTACAAAGAGTTTGTGTGCAGGAACATTGCTTCCTCCCTCTCTACGTAGGACAGTTTCCCTCCCAGTCGATGCTGTTGATATATAAACATACTAGGTTCTTTCATAGATTTTATATACCCTTACCTAGACTTTTTTTCCCCCTTCCTTCCTAATATAGAATAATTTAGAAACAACCAACTCTATGGAGGGATCCTTCCAGCAATAGTGATTGACATGTCAACCGAGGCTTGCACACAAGCCTATGTAAGATTTTAAGGGACGATATATTGAATCAAGTATGTGGTTGCCAGCCTTTTACCCATCTAAAAGTTTTCTTGTTATTTTATTATTAATGTTCTACAAAATAACCCAGCCAATTATTTCTTCTTTTTCCCTTTAGATTTCTGTCTATACACACACAGGCTGAGATTTACTATGTACTGGCCTATCTATGTGTAAATTAAGGCGTCAGTTGACTTTAGCTTCTCTGTGGAATAGGAATAAGATCATTTGTTAATTAGGTATGCATCTATTTTCTCCATGTAAGAGAGTGTTTGATATTTTGGTTTCAAACCTGAATTTAAATATAACGTTTATAGTTTGATTCGCAAATGATATACAAAAATGTGGAACTGGTGTGAGTCAATCCCTAATGGGGCCATATTGCACACGAGACGATATCTGAACCTCGTGCTCTGCTTTATTGTCCCTCAAACCTCAATCACGTATCAAAATGAAAGAGTCGTTTTCAGAAGAGAAAGAAAGATGTCGAGAATAAGAGGAAAACATGAACCCACCATAGGATCCTATTCGGTGTTACAGGCAAAAACCGAAGCAGTTGGATTTCGGTCCCCTCATTCATGCTCACTTTCTTCCACACAAAAGAAAAAACATTTATTAAATTATTTCTTGTTACTCTCTGAAATTATTGAGATCAGTGATCACTTTCAGCATTATTGGAGTTATTTTTCAACTCGTGAATCAATTTTGACGTTTTGTAAATATATTTTCAGTAAGTCGGTTGGTCACCGGTGGGAATTGGATCCTCTCATTATCTTACATTCTCATCATTCCTCATAATCCAATCTGAACTTTTGATATCTCTCTTCAACCAATCTAGACCGTTAATTTGAATTAATCTTGACTGTCTCATCTTGAAGTACTTTTTAATATTAGTCAGTATTTTGAAATATTTTTTCAAGATCATAAGATTTAAGATCTTAAAAAAATATTTAACTGTCTTGACTTGTACTAAATAAAAAATATTTCAAGATCTTTTATCTTAAAAAATACTTCAAGAGTGGAACTAAAAAAAATACTTCATGATCTTGAGAAATTATTTTAGGATCTTGAAAAAATATTTTAGGATACTAACTGATATTATAAATATATTTTAGGCTACTGAATGATACTGAAAAAATACTTTATGATCTTGAAAAAAATATTTTAGAATACTGACCATATTAAAAAAAAATACTTTAGGATATTGATTAAATCTTAAAAAGATCTTGAATACTAACTCAGATCTTGAAAAAATCTTTGCATAATTAAAGCTAATGAGAGATAAGGAGGGATGAGGAGAAACACGCTTAGCAGAGAATCCGAACCCGACTAAGTGGAAGAGGCTTGGGATATTTTTTTAATAAGATTTTGCTCAAATAAAAATCTATACTAATGATACTTAAATTTAAATTTATGAATTACATTTTAGATACATGGCTGTGGGGAGGGAAAAAAACCATTAGGTGAAATCTAATATATTTTTTTAATAAATTTCTATTTTTGTGGTCTGTCCCAATTGCGTCTATAATTAATACAGAGAATCACTTTCAAATTCTAAGAAAATAATGTATTTAATCATTAAAAAGCATCATTGATAAGTGAGCAACTGGACCTATTATTATTTTTTGCACTTAAACTAATCATTGCACAATGTTTACTTGTAAAAGTTTTTGGTGATTGTATTTCATCCCTAAAACCTCATAATAATTCTTCTTAATACTATCTCTGATCCTAAATATATGATATAGTTTATAATGTAATTTTTACAATAAATTATGTCCTATATTTAAGACTAGAGGAATATTAATTAAGTGAACCGTACAAATGTAACTTAAATTTAAATTAGTAAAATGACATATAAATAATTTAGTAGAAATCTGAAAATTTAAATTTTGGGTGTTGCTAACTTGAGTATAAGAATTGACAATTTCCATATAGAAATTGACAACCTAAGCTCCTTAAATTTTATATATACACAAGTTACTAATTGATATTCTTAAGTTGTCATTGTCTATGCTTAAGTTGTCAATACCTAAACTTTAAAATCTCATATTCATACTAGATCATCTATTTATCTTTTACTAATTATTTAGCAGACATTTTAGGATTTTTCTGTCATTTATCCATTTTCCCCCCTTAAAAAACACTTATCAACGGAACTGGGAAAATAAAAAGTAACTTAAATTGCAAGACTTTTTATTTGAAGAAAAATACGAAAGGATAAGCCTGGAAGCAGTGGCGGATCTTGGAGAAAATATTTGGGGGGGTCAAATATATATTGATTAACTAATTAAAAAATTTGTATGATTATATAACATTTTAAAAATGTTATATTAATTTTTTAAAAAAAATTCTGAGATTTGTCATAATTTCTTGGACTTTTAATATTAGAGGTGAAACATTTCATAATTTGTTAATTATTCATACAAATGATTTCTTGAACTTTTGATACTATTTATTTTTAATTTTGCACTGTAGGTGTTTAAGAAGAAAATTTCAGATTTTGTAGGGTCAGAATTAATATTTTGAGGATTGAAAAAGTTATAGAAATGTCCCAGAATTTCTGAAAATTGCAATCAATGAAGAAAAGGGACTACGGAATATGTCATAAAAATACCCATATTTTTCAGATATTATAGTCCCTCTACAAAGGTTTCAAATTTGTTTACTTTAGTCCCTTCTTTTAAACTTCTGAAAGTTGCATCTAGGTCCCTGGTCAAATCCCTATTTGACCAGGACCTCCTCCTTCTTCTTCTTCGAGAGGAGAGGACGCCAATTTACAGAGACAGTTTTTAGAGGAGAGGAAAGAGGCAGAGTTTTGAGAGGAGAGGAAAGAAACAGAGGAAAGCTTGACCAATGCCCTTCTTCTTCCACCACAAGCTGTGAACTTCTTCCTTCTTTCTCTCTCTCTACCACCGCTGTGACCACCAATGTCCTCTCTCCCCTCTGGTAGTGTTAATTTTCAAATTTCTTGAGGGGGCCATGGCCTCCCCTTGTCTCTTCTAAGATCCGCCAGTGCCTGGAAGGCCAAGAATATTCAACATCCCATCTCTTTCACGTAGCTTGCGAAGTATCATCGAGTCCAAGAAACAATATGACTTGAGGAATAAACAAAACTAATTTCAGATTAAAAGTTAGAACTAACGATTGATGATGACTTTTCAGGGTCATTAATTCCATTATTTAATTAAGCTTACAGAGTCAAGACCTCTGTTCTGTTCTGGTGCATCTAATTTCATCATATCTGTCTTTTCTTTAATTAATTTATCAAATGAAATCGTGTACAGCTTGACAAGATGACCCAAATTTTCAACGCTCAACGTCACCTTCTTGACTGAATTATGTGTGTGGCATTAATTAATCAAGAATCAGAGAACGTTTCTGTTCAAACCCACACCTTAATTTAAATAAATTATTCTAAATCATTAGGTTGGGTGTTTTAATTTTCCTTGTTAATTTCAGGGTTAAATATCATTTTCGCTATATCATTTACCCATAAGTTTTTTTGTGTGTCATTTTTACCCTGAAAGTTTAAAAATATAGTAATCTTGCTCATCCGTTGATCTTCACCGTTGAATTGTTGCTCTTCTTTGTAAACTTCCAGGAGGAAAATTGCTCTTAAAAAAAACTTCCGAGACAAATTTACTTCTAAAAAAGACTTCCAAGGCATATTTGCTATGTTTTGTTAACGTCTGGGGCAAAAATGAAACCAAAAAAACTTTCAAGTGACCAGTGCTCTTTAGGCTAACTTCCTTAAAAAAATAGTATTTAACCCTTAATTCAATTTTAGGTAGTAAATCATGCCCACACTTGTATTTATCTCGCACGTGCACCACCTGAAGCCAAAAACCTTTGAAAATCTCAATCAAAGCTCCCTCTCCTCCCAGGCCACCAAGTGGATTCGTAGTAGAAATACAAGAATAATGTTGTAATTTATTTAAGTGGTAGTGATAATACAAGAGTAATGATGTGATGCATATGGAATTAACCACAAAACTAACTAGCTATATTAGAAAATATAAAATGTCTCGTCTTTCTCTCATTTATTTTTACTTTTTATTGTAATGATTATCATAATTAATCTTTTCGTCTTTCAACTTTTATCTTATTTCACTACACTTCTTCTGACTACTTTTCTTCTTCTTTTTTGAGCTAAGGCAGGGATTTCACTTATTGATGCATAGATCAATAAGTTTTTATCTAAGGATAGTCCATCGAGATAAAATATGATATTTGAAGAAAATTAACATTGTTATAAGTAATTAAGTTCATTTATTTTATCCAAATTAATGAGCTAGCCTTTATATTAAATATAAGACGTAGTAATTTGGATAATACTTATTAGTTGAATTTAATTAAGTGATTTAGAATCCACGTTAAGATGTAGTACAATGCTCAATGGAAAAATTATCAACGTTTCTTCAAAAGGCACACTTCTTTATCCACATCATAATAGAATTTGAATAATGGTTTGTCTTGCTGACGCATTAGCAAAAGAGGGTATCTCTAAGTCTCTCATTTTAGATGATTGTCCTATACATTTTTTTTTTGCTCAAAGGGTATCCCCATATATTAATACTGTAAATCCATACAATACTGTTACGGTCCGGCCAGACGGCCCATATGTGTGGACGGCCCAACGCAGGCCATATCATATATCCGAGAACACCTACAATCCAGAAGAATCTATCCTATCCAATATTAATAAAGATATGATAGATCAGAATCTATCCTATCTAATATTAATAAGATATGATAGATCACACAGATTAGGATATCAAAGCAAAGCCCTATAAATACAAGGGCACGACACTAAGGGCGCACACGTTCTAACTAAAACCTAGTAAATTCTATATCATTTGTGCACATCCCCACTTGACACATTCCCCTTCCCCCTTAAGGCGAATAAGTCTATAGTGTACGGTGATCCCGACTCCTCCGTATTTCTACCCCATAGAGGTGCTTGGTGGAGCATATTGATCCAATATCAAAGCTTTAGCCCATCGGGCTACACATCCGGTTCCGGACGAACATTGGCGCCGGACCGTGGGGACCGTAAATTTCGATCCCCGTGACCCCGATGGCAAACACGAGAAGTTGCGGTCGGAACACTCAACCCGCAAATCCACCACGGGTTGAAGGTACTCGAATAGTCATGCTCAGCGGCCACCGGCGGGAGCCCGGGAGGAACCTCTCGGATACGGCATCCTCCCCTCCGATAGTTCCCAAACCTCATAATTTAGCTACGACGGAGGTTTTGTTCCGGAATCCGATGTCGTCCTCCCGCAAAAGCGCGGGAATCAATTCCGAGACGCATGGAAAATAACGAGAAGCGCTCTAACCTCCGGCGCCAAGAAGACCTCGAATCACGCGCAGATCATGGAGGACCGGTTTAACAAATTTGAGTTGTTAATCGGAAACCGAGAGCGGAGAGACACGGCGGGAGGACGGAAACCGAATCCTCGGATACAAGCGGTCCGTCCCGGGTAAACGTCCGAGGCAAGAACGCCGGACAAAAGCCGATTTTCTCGCGGGACAGGATCAGCTCGGACTCGTCCTTCAGCATCATAAGCAAAAAGGATACGCTTAGAAAAAATCACGCAAGACCGAGACCGTGATAGGAGGAAGGAACCTCGGTCTCGGGGATCTCTAGAAGAATATAAGATGAAATATCTGACCGACCTCAACCGAGGCCCCTTTTCAGAAGAAATCGCCACTGCCCCATATCCAAAGAAACTGGACTTGACGCATCTCCCCAAATATGACGGGACCCGGGACCCACGTACCCATCTCGATACATTCGAGCTCGGAATGTTTGTCCGTTTAATCAAGGGCCCGGTCATATCAAGAATTTTTTGCCGCAACGCTTACGGACCGCCCGAGGTGGTTTCATACCTTACCTACCGATTCGATCCACGACTTGAAGAACTCGGTCGGAAATTCGAGTTAAATTTCGCCACTAGTAAAAAGCAACCGAAGTCTCAATTTACGTTGAGCAAAATCAAGCGGCGGAAGGGGAAACCCTCCGAAATATCTAGACCGATTCAAAGAGGTAGCGTTGCAAGTTTGTTCACTTCGGATGACGTCCACGTACATTGCATAGTAGATGGCTTGGATCCCTCGGCCGATTAGCTAAGAATATCTTTAAGAATCAAGTCCACACGCTCACCGAATTCCACACCCGAGCTAAGCAATACTTGGACGTAGAACGAGATGGAGATAGCTAACGCGGTCGGGTCGGAGAAACGAGGAAATATATCACCGAAAGAGAAAGGCCAACCGCGTAAGTCAAAGGGAGAAGGCCCCCAACGAACACGGGGCCGAGATGGTCGCAACACTGGAGGGACGGCTTGAGGCAAAAGGACGATACGAGAAGTATACCCCTTTAAACGCCTCCCGATCCCAGATTCGGAAGGAGGTTGCCCAGACCGAGATGAAAAAATTGAATAGACCTCGGCCTCCTAGGGTTCGATTCTGACTAATCAGTCTAAGTTTTGTGAGTTTCACGATGGGTCGGGGCATACTACGGATCAATGCTTTGAACTCCGGGATGCCATCGAGCGATTCATCAGGGAAGGCAAGCTACGCCAATACCTGATTCAAACTCAAGGGCGTAAAGGTCCCAAACGCCAACAAGGAGGCCGAAGTAGGAGTCCAGAAAAAGGCCTGAAGAAAGATGAGAAGCGTCGGAGGTCGGTCGTCGAGGAAGATGAGTTCCCAGAAGCTCAATTCCACTGTAATGTAGTCGGTGGAGGATTTGGCGGGGAGGCGATACGATCGGCCCAGCGCAAGAAATATTTGAGGGAAGTGCTTTACGTCCGCAATATCCCAAAGTTTAAAGACGATTCAACCGACCGACACCACCCCCATTAGTCTTTACTACCGAAGAACTAAAAGACGTGGTGCCGGCCACCGGGACGGATTGGTCATAACGGCCACCGTGGCTCAGTGCCTCGTAAAAAGGGTTTTTGTGGATGCAGGGAGCTCGGCAGACATTATTAGTTGGGATGCTTACAAAAGGATGAATATGGACGTTGAGGATTTAAAACCGTGCAAAACAACCCTTATAGGCTTTAACGGGGAACATTCACCTCCCAAGGGATATCGACCTAAGCCTCCCTAGGGAGGCTTTCAAATCCGAACGGGTCGGGTTCATAGTCGCGATTTCCCGTCCCCATATAACGTCATACTCGGCCAACGATTCATAGTTGGGATATGATAGTATCCACGAAGCACCCGAGGTTGAAGATGGTAAACAATAAGAATAAAGTAGTGGTTGTTAAGGGAGATCGAAGGAATCACGTCAATGTTACTTCGAGACAATCCGAGTGGAGAAGGGGTCCACCCTCCCCACTTCGGATCCCAAGAAACGAACAAATTCCCGAACCTCGAAAATCGAGAATAGACGGACGACACATCGCGCATGGTAGAACTCGACCTCAGGGACGAGCCCGAAATCCCACGTCCAGAACCAGAAGGGGAGTTGGAAGAGCTCATCCTTGGAGGAAATCCAGCAAAGACAACAAAGATCGGAGGGGCAATGGACCCGGATTTAAGAGATAGATTGGTCAAATTCTTGAGGCAAAACCAGGATGTATTCGCATGGACGTCATCCGAGGTCCCAGAAATCAATCCTAATTTTTCTGTCATAGGTGGCCATCCAGTAGGGTCCAAACCAGTGGCAAGAAAAAAAAAAGAGAAATATCGGGGCGACGGCGTAAGGCTTTGGAGCAGCACGTCGAGGAGCTTTTGGAAGCCGGGTTCATCAGGGAAATACAATATACCACCTGGCTATCTAACGTAGTTATGGTAAAAAAGCCAAGCGGAAAGTGGAGAGTATGCACGGATTATACCAATTTGAATAAAGCCTGTCCCAAAGATTCATACCCGATGCCTAACATCGATCAGTTGGTCGATAACTCGTCGGGCTTTCAATTGTTATCCTTCATGGACGATACTCTGGTTACAATCAAATACCTATGCATCCGAGTGATCAAGAGAAGACAGCTTTTATGACCGACAAGGCCAACTACTGCTATAACGTGATGCCCTTTGGTCTTAAGAACGCCGGGGCAACTTATCAACGGATGATGAACAATGTATTCGCGGATCAGATTGGGCGAAACATTGAAGTCTACATTGATGATATGATCGTGAAGTCAAAGGACCCCGAAAACCATGTCCGTGATCTCGAACAGACATTTGAAAAGTTGAGGAGGTTTCAGATTCGTTTGAACTCGACCAAATGTGCATTTGGAGTCCCGGCCGGGAAGTTCCTAGGTTTTATGTTAACAAACCGAGGAATCGAAGCCAATCCGGATAAATGCAAGGCCGTCCTCGATATGCGGTAGAGGACGAAGAAGGAAATACGAGCTAACCGGCCGATGGCCGCGCTAACCAGGTTTCTACCGCGATCCCGAGAACGCGCTCCCATTTTTTAGGTTAAAAAAGGAAACACAAGGAGGATGGAAGGGAATGTGAGGCGGCTTTTGAAAAGATCAAGCTTTGTTTGGCAACCCCCGGTTCTATCAAAACCTAACCCGTGAGAGTCTCTATTTTTATATTTATCAGTGGGTGAAGAAGCAGTGAGCGCGGCGCTAGTACGAGAAACCGAGGTCGGGCAGTCCCCGGTGTATTTCGTGAGTAAGGCGCTACAGAGCTCGGAAGTCCGATATCAGAAGTTGGAAAAAGTGGCCTTTGCCCGCTTTCATTTCAAAGCAAGAAGATTAAGACCTTACTTCCGGGGGCACCGTATCATAGTCCGTACAAGCCTTCCACTCCAAGCAGATATTACATAAACCCGACTCCGTTGGAAGAATGACCAGTTAGGCGATCCCGGCTATCCGAGTTCGACATCACCTACTGGCCCGACACGCGGTCAAATCCCAAGCGTTGGCGGATTTCGTCAGGGAACTCACCGTTATGGACAGAGCCGCTAACGTTCAAAGTAAAGTGTGGAAGGTATATGTGGACGGTTCGTCAAATGCAAAGGGTAGTGGAGCCGGAG
Organism: Acacia melanoxylon; assembly: GCA_019022615.1. Lineage (NCBI taxonomy): Eukaryota > Viridiplantae > Streptophyta > Magnoliopsida > Fabales > Fabaceae > Acacia > Acacia melanoxylon. Next base: position 1,088,562 of record JAFJYJ010000059.1, read on the forward strand.
TCATAATTGAAAACCCGGAAGGTGTCGCCATTGAACATTCCCTCCAACTGAAGTTCCCGACCTCTAATAACCGGGCCGAATATGAAGCCCTGCGCCGGATTATTGCAAGCCCGAGAACATCAAGCACGAGAGTAAGGGTTTTCACCGACTCGCGGCTTGTAGCCGCACGAGATAGAGGGCACTTATCGAGACGAAAGGTCCGTTATTGGCTAAGTATCTCAATAAAGTGAAGGAGTTGATCTCCGAATTTGACGAAGTTGTAATCACCCACATCCCAAGAGAAGAAAACACCCGGGCCGATATCTTGTCGAAACTCGCCAATACCAAGGGCCTAGGAATCTACCGAACCGTCATCCAACAAAATCTGACTGAGCCTAGTTGCGTCATGACGATATCAGCTGCTACGGATTGGCAGAAACCGATTGAAGATTACCTCGAAAGAGGGATTATACCAATAGATTCCGTTGAGGCAAAGAAGTTAATACGAGAAGCCGCGGTCTACACGATGATGGATGACCAACTATACGGAAAGGTATACATTCTCCAATGATGAGATGTGTAGATTCATCCGAAGCCAGATATGTGTTGTCCGAGATACATCAGGGTGTGAACGGCCATCACATGGGGGGTAAGGCCCTGGCCAGAAAAGCTTTGCGTGCCGGATATTACTGGCCAACAATGAAGATGGACGCCATGGAAGCTGTCAAAAGGTGCGAAAGTTGCCAGAAACACGCCAAGATTATTTGGCCTCCGCCATCAGAATTATGTGACATCTCGGCTCCTTGGCCCTTTTATAAATGGGGAATGGATCTCTTAGGGCCATTCAAAGCCGCACCGGGGCAATTTAGGTGGCTCATTGTGGCGTAGATTACTTCACCAAATGGATCGAGGCCGAGCCTCTAACCTCGATTACCTCGGCACGGATTCAAAGGTTTTTTCGACATAATATTGTCGCTCGATTCGGAATTCTATTTGAAATAGTCACGGACAACGGGACCCAATTCATAGACAAAGGATTCCGGACTATGGTCTCGGATCTAGATATCGTGCGGCATTTCGCCTCGCGAGAACATCCACAATCAAACGGCCGGGCCGAGGCAAGCAAACAAAGTCGTCTTAGACGGCCTAAAGAAGATGATGCAAGAAGCAAAGTCCAACTGGGTCGAACAGCTCTACAGCGTACTATGGGGATATAGGACCGGTGTACGGACGTCAACCCGGAAACCCCTTTAGGTTGACTTATGGATGCGGCGATGATCCCCGTTGAGATAGGACTTCCGTCATGGAGGAAGGCTAATGTAACCCATGCGGGAGGCGAATCGAACGAGGATGCGTTGAGGACCGAGCTGGACTTGATTGACGAAATCAGAGTCAGGGCGCACTGCAAAGACCTAGTTGCTAAACAACTCATCGCGACAAAGTACAATCGGAAAGTAAGACCCCGCTCCTTCAACGGGGGCAACCTCGTACTTCGACGCGAGATATTGGGAACAAAAATGCCCGAGAGGGCAAGGCGGGCAAATTGGGAAGGTCCGTACCGCGTAAAGGAAAAGGCGAGCAATGGGGCCTATATACTAGAAACCCTAGGAAGAAAGCTCGTCAAAAGGACTGGAACACCGACAAACTGAGGGCCTACCATAGCTAGACCTCGGTTTGGATGTCGTGCACGATGGAACTTGTTTCATTTTTTCTTATTTAAATTTATGTCGTTTATATTTGGTTGTTTACCATTAACGCCTTCAACTCTTTGAAATCTTATTTTAAAGAAGGAACCGCATCGGAGTTCTTATTCAAACGTACGTCTTTGTTTATAACTTTTTTTACACCGAGGTCCACATACCCGGTTACACCGCGGTTTCGAACCCGGTTTCAATAAACACATCTAGATGGCTGACACTAGGGTCGACGTGCCTTGGTTTCGAGCAATGTGAACCCACCTGTAAAGGTTTTCACAAAATTGACGCGTCAACGCTCGCTCCTTGATAAGAAGATGACTTGTCATGCCGACCCTGATCAGGTCCAAATGTTCGGCTTGGAGTTAGGATAATTCGGCCGAACATGTGACATTTTGCCCTTATCTTGGCGATTGAACCCGGACAAGGGAGCCGGAACTCGGTAGTGTGTTAAATAAACACCCTTTGTGGTTAACTAAGAAAACCCTACCAAACTTCCCTAGATGGCAAGTCTGGACGATAAACGCAGAATAGCATAACGACCCTGGCCCGGTCAAATAAGGTTAGCATTTATACAGTGCTCAATCTAACAGAACAAGTTAATTTCTATAAATCAGCCGAACCATAGCGACAACATCCAGCAATTACAAACAAAGGGCATTAACGCCCAAAGAAGATAAACAAAAAGCAAAAAACTAAGCATCTGAAGCAGGGGGGATGGAAGGCTCCTCGGTAGGGACGTCGGCTGAGATGTGCTCCTCCCCATCACCCACTTGATCGCCGTCATCAAGAAGGGATGCTGAAGTCACCTCTGGAGAAGCGGGAGGGGGAACAAGCTTATCGCCCTGGACATATGCCAGATGGTGAAATCCCTCAATGTTCAGCGAGACATTAGGGTTCAAGTGGCGGATCTGAGCCAGGGCCATTTTGAAAGCATCTCTGGCCGTCTCCTGAACCGTGTCAGAGCAGTCAGCATAAGCTCTCTGAGACTCCGCTAGGGCCGCCTTGGTCTCGCCCAATTCCCTCGCTAAGTCCCCACGCTGCGATTCCACCACCCGAAGCGAGTCGATGTCCTGTGCGTGGGCTTTTTGTAACCTGACCAGCTCTTCGTTAGCTTGGTCAAGGGCCTCTCGGGTCATGTTGAGCGCCTCAGAGAGCTTGCTCTTCTCAGCCTCTATCTCAGGCAGAGCATCCTCAGCCTTCTTTTTCAATGCTTCGGTGGCCTCAAGAGCCTCCTCGGCCTTCTTCTGGGCCTCGACAGCGCTATCCCTCTCCTCCTGAACCTTGTTCAGAGCGGCACTGGCATTAACATAATTCCTTTTGACTATTTCAAACGCCTGCACCACCCCGGCAGATTTCAGGGTAGCCTTCTGGATATCCCACAACTCGGCCTCATCAATATCAGTAAGAGCCACGGCATCCGTATAACGTCGAGGCGGGAGGAGAGAAACCGCCAGTTCTTCGGTCTGCCCCTTACTCCAAGTAAGACCACGGGGCAGTTTCGGATGCGGAGGAGGAGGTGGCGGTAGAATCGAAGAAGAAGGCGCAACCATAATTTTAGCCACAGCGAGAGGCGAAGTCGGCCCATCAAGGCAAGAACTGCCAGAGGGTCCGGAAAGGGGGATATCCACCGATTCCAAAGGGCTCTCTTTTTTTGTTTCTTTGCCGGGCATCCGCTATAGTCTTGGACTTGCGCGACTCCGGGGCCGACCTCTTCTTCTGACCTTGCTTCGAATGAGTGAGATAGCGAGGTAGAGGCTCCATATCTTGAGCTACAATAAAAAGATAAGGAAGATGATTAGTTATCGCATACATTAGGAAAGGAAAAAGGTTAAAGCAGGGTATATACAAAAGCCATACAAATTACATATCCCGACTTGGAGCCGGGACCGGAAATAAAGTAAGCCGCGCTCCGGCTGCCGTATGTAGTAAAATATGACACCAGCCGATCTACAAAAACAACCTCCTCGGCGGGAAGATCGTCTAGTTCAACTTGGTATGAGGTAGAAGCCACCTTGTGGTGATCATACGTCCAATACAAGGGAAACTTCCACTCTACTCCGTCCCCCTCGGCCCCTTTCAAAAACCAAGGCTTTTGCCCGGGTTTGGCCACGACCTTGAAAAAGCCGTTCTTGAAGTGCTTGAAGGAATCCGAGAAAGCACTCAATAGCTTCCGGTCAGGATCACTCCGAAGGGAAGTAAGCCCCTTCAATTTATCCACTTCCTTCCCGAACGAGGGGTAAAAGGACAAAAGAAGTAAAAAAAAGAGGCGGGCGTGCAAGGAATGGGGTTTTTAAAAGAATTGCATAACCTCTCAAAAGCCACAATGTACGCCCAACCATTAGGATGAAGTTGCGGGGGCCGGATGAAGATAGTCTAGGAAAGATATTTGAAACTCAGTAAACGAGAAGCGAATACCGAGCCGGGATATATAAGCTTTATAAAAGAAAAAGAAGTTAGTACACCCGGCCGCCCTAGATGAGCAAACGGGCTCATCAACATTAGGAGGGCTCAATAAACAACCCTCGAACTCCCCAAGCTTCATCCGACTAATCTCGGCTACGGTCATTAAGGATCGCGTAGTGAGGGCTTCGTATGTGACCCGGGGGAATCGGCGGAGGAGGGCGGTGGAAGGAACGAGAGGAATCTGCCTCCTCGGGTCGGTCGACCGGCCACTAATTTGAGAAGAGGATGACTCCATTCAGACCTAATAATAAAAGGAAAAGAAAGGCATAAATTAGTTGTTGAAGGAGTACACGGCGTATGTAATATATTGTGATAAGAAAAGCGAGTTCGGTAGAAGGTGCCCTAGACCTATGTTGGCAGGTGCCGAGGGTAGTGTCCGCCAGGGAATCCCACCCGTTCGCTATGAAATACGAACTGTCAGCAAGGCAGTCCCAACATGGGCCGAGGTATCCCTTGGGCATAGATTCGACCCTGGTGCTTAGAGTTGGCTCATGTAAGTTAATAGGTGCGATCGGGATGCCTTCGGGTACATCTCGACTTACAGGGTTAGGCAACCCACTCAGGGCAGGACGAACACTTGGGCCCCTAGACCAATTCAAACGCGACCTCCCGGCACTCCCCCACGTGAAGTACCATGAAGCAGAGTACTAGATCTAACGTTCTCGGGCAAAGGAGAACCCAGTACCCAGTAGCTGGCCTTTGGAAAACGAGAGCGTATCGCTTCTTCTTCCTCTTCGGGGGTTAGTGGTGGGTTTGAAGATGGCGAAGGTTTATTCCTACCCATCAAAAAAAGAGAAGGAAACCTAGAACATGCATAAAAGGGACGATGAGACGCGGGAAGAGCCAAAGGGGGTACGCAAACCGTAAAGGGGGCAAACACCAAAGGGAAAAAACTTAGACACCCATATCGACCCAAGGGCACCGCTGGAACTCCCCAAAGCAAAACCCGGACCGAAAACCGGAAAAAGGGGGCGAAACGAAATGGTCGCGAAGGAAAAACAGAATAAGCAATCAAAACCATCAAAGTCGCAACACGGCAAATAAGTGGAGAAAAGGAAACAAGACGATAAAGAAGAATGCGGGAGGAAGCGAGAGTACGAGCGGTAGAGCTTCCCGCGGCAAAAATATTGAAACAACTAAAAGAGAAAGTTAGAGGAAGAAATAAGTGTAATGCGAGAAGGGAGGAAAGAGTAAGTCGAAAGTGTAAGCGACAGGGGTAGAAAGGGAAAAATTCACCCTGTTCGTAGGGGTGACGTGCGACGTGCGCGCAGAGATCATTAAATGCGCACGAAATCCAAAGACGACGAAGCAGGGCGGTTAAAATCCCCCACCAATCCGGGGACGCCACATGGCGGGGGCAATGATGGTGAAGGCGGAAGGTCTCTTGACCTTGGAAATGCATCCTAGACTCTTGGCCTTCCTCATACCTCGGCCCCGGGGATAAATTTCTTGGACATGGAAGAATCCGGACAATGTCGGGATTCGGCAAACCTCCATGAGGGACCTCGGATCTTGAGATCGGACCTCGGATTCTCGAGAACGTAACATCCATGGACGAGGTTAGTAGTGAACCGGTTCGAGGCCATCACTAAACGGCACCCGGCCAAAGGATTAATAATACCTCGAACTACGTGGGCTTTGATCCCTTGAAAGGGTACGTAGGCCCTAGGTGGCAATCCTAGGTCAAGCCCAGTCAAATCAAAAATCCAGCATGTGAAGCCAATGGATCCAATCAACTATGCTATCCGCCGACGGATCTAATCAACCTCGGTATATCACCTCGACGAGAGAATGCCGGGCGGGATACACCTCGGCGGTTCAAACCCTTGAGCTACCGAGGGGGAACAGCATACGAGTCCGCCGGGCGTCCCATATGTGTGGACGGCCCAACGCAGCCATATCATATATCCGAGAACACCTACAATCCGGAAGAATCTATCCTATCCAATATTAATAAAGATATGATAGATCGAATCTATCCTATCTAATATTAATAAGATATGATAGATCACACGGTTAGGATATCAAAGCAAGCCCTATAAATACAAGCACTACTAGAAAAATGCTAAATAGTGACGGAATTTGCTACGGAAAAAATTCCGTAGCAATAGTGACGGATTTTGCTATGGATTTTTAAATCCATAGCAAAAAAAAAAAATCTGCGACGGATTAAAAAATCCGTCGCAATTTCCGAAGCTATTGCGACGGATCTTTGATTCGTCGCAATATGGTGCGACAGATCAAAGATCCGTCGCACAATGGCGGCCAAAAAGGCCGCTATTGTGACACCCTGTGCGACGGATCAAAGATCCGTCGCACCATATTGCGACGGATCAAAGATCCGTCGCAAATGGCGCAAAAAGGCCGACATTTTCACATCAGTATGCGACGGATCTTTGATCCGTCGCACACAATTGCGACGGATCTTTGATCCGTCGCAAAATGGCGGCCAAAAGGCCGCCATTTTCACTGCCGTGTGCGACGGATCAAAAATCCGTCGCAAAAAATGGCGCCAAAAAGCCGCCATTTTGAGGCCTTTTTGCGACGGATCAACGGATCCGTCGCAAAAAGGCCGTTATTTGCGACGGATATAGGATCCGTCGCAAACTGTCGGTGGACAGTTTGCGACGGATCCTAGGTCCGTCGAAAAGAAGTCTCATTTTATGAGACTTCCTTTCTTCTTCCTCCCCCCCGACTCGACCATACCCCCCCGCTCGCCCCGTCCGACCACCCCAGGCCCGCCCCGGCTCCGCCCCCACGCCTCGGCTCCCCCAACCTCGCCCCGCTCCGCCCCACTCAGGCCCCTCCGACCGACCCCGGCCAGCCCACCCCCGGCTCCGCCCCGCGCCCTCGGCTCCCCTAACCTCGCCCAGCTCCTCCCTCGCCTCTCCGCCGGCTCCTCCGCCACCGGCTCGTCCCCTCTGCGTCCCCTAGCTCCTCCACGACTCTCGGCTCGTCGTCCTTCTCCGGTCCGGTCCTTTGTCGGGTTGGTCGATGTATTTTTTTTACTATATGGATATATCTATGTTAGATTTTCTTTATGTCATAATTTAAATATGCATGTTAGTTGAAAATAATTCTTATTTTGTATTTTAGTTTTTCCTTAGCTATTAATTACATAATGATCTTGATAGTTTATGAATTTGAATTATGCTTATAGTTAGTAGGAGATTCCATGATTTTTTATTATTATTGGGTTTAGTGATTTTTATTTATAATATTGATTTTTTTTATGTTGTATTATTTTTTGGGACGAAATATGTATGTTAGTAGAAGATAAATCTTAAATTTTTTTATTATTATTGGGTTTAGTGATTTTTTTTGCGAGAACGGGCGATGATGCGACAAGAGATGACTCAGCAGAATGAGTTGATGAGGGTGATGCAGCTTCAAATCATGTCCCTTATGAAAGACAGAGGTTCCGGGTCGACTCCTGGTGATGATGACCATGCTGGTGATGACGATGATCACAATGTCATTTAGCCTACTTTTTTGTATTTGCTTGTTGCTACTACTTTTTTGTATTTGTTTGTTGCTACGGATTATATATATATTGTGTTTTCACTATGTAAACTCTTTTTTATCGTTAATATATTCATGGTACATTACTTTTACTATTTGTATTCAATTTTCTATTAAAAAAATTTAAAATTTGCTACCGAAAAGAAAATCTCCGCAAATTCGAAATTTGCTACGGAAAAACAAATCACTACGGAAAAAATCCGTAGCACATTCTCGGAAATTGCTACGGAAAAAAATCCGTAGCAAATTTCAAATTTTGTGAAATTTGCTACGGAGAAAATATCCGTAGCAAATTTTCAAATTTGCTACGGATTTTTGTCCGTAGCAATTACGACGGATCTCGAAAATCCGTAGCAAATTGCTACGGATATTTATATCCGTGGCAATTGCTACGGATATTAAAATCCGTGGCAATTGCTACGGATGTTTAAATCCGTAGCAATTGCTACGGATATTAAAATCCGTAGCAAATTTGCTACGGATTTCCTGAAATCCGTAGCAATTGCTACGGAAAAATGGATTTTTGCTACGGATTTTTTCCGTAGCAAAAACCAAAATTTTTAGTAGTGAAGGGCACGACACTAAGGTGCACACGTTCTAACTCAAACCTAGTAAATTCTATATCATCACAAGCACATCCCCACTTGACACATTCCCTTCCCCTTAAGGCGAATAAGTCTATAGTGTACAGTGATCCCGACTCCTCCAGTATTTCTACCCCATAGAGGTACTGGTGGAGCATATTGATCCAATATCAAAGCTTTAGCCCATCGGGCTACACATCTGGTTCCAAACCAGAACAAATACATAAAAATAACCACAAAGAAATCTAAAACAAATACAACAAACACAACAACAACAACAAAAACAACAAAAACAAAATAAACTGGATACAATATTAGCGAAGCACCGTACATTACGAATATAAGAGTAGAAGTAGAATCATGGACATAATCGGCCTCCTCGAAACCCAAGGTTAGAAGTAACAAGCAAGAGAGTGTTGGTTGGAAAACCCACCCTAAAGGCACACAATCTTATAAGCAATAGCCGCAATTAAATCTAATTGCGGGTACCCCATCTTGGGGTAAAGAAACCGAGAACCCAACTTCGGAAGAAAGAAGAACCTTGATGTCCGAAGAACACTCATGCTCCTCCGACCAAATAGATCCAGGTGACCTCGACCACAAACCAAACAACACCTCTTTAGATCGCCCCAAGAACGCAGATCCGGCTACTGTGTGATATTCGGATCTAAAAACGCTCAAATAGCCATCCAACAAAGAGGAATTGAAAGCAGATCTAACAAATCGATTATTTCTGGAGAAGAGAAGAACACCAACACAAAACTCATAACTACAAAAAAGGAAACAACAAACGAAGAACTCTCACCTCTGCAAGACAGATTTGAAGAAGGAGAGGGAAAAAGTCGCCCCAAAGACGACCAAGGGACTCGCCGGCGACTTGTAGAGGAGCTACAAGCCACCGGCGAGCCTGAAGGATGACGAAGAGTTGAAGCAGAGAAGAAAGGGGACGAGAGCCGCTCTCTCTACTTTCTCTCTCTCACCAAAGCGCGTATTTGTAACCAATCAATTTCTTGATTGTCCTATACATTTAAGGACTAGGGTTTTGCAAGAGAGTTTGGGGGTTATGTGCCCCCAACATGTAATTTTCTTTATATTTTACGCTTTTAGTCTCCTCTTTTATATATATATATAAACGGTCGGTTAAAAAGGCTTGCTACATCTCTTTGGATATTCTTTAGGAGCCTATGTGATGGACTGAAGCCCATTTGTTTCCTTTTGCTGTTCAAAGCCCAGCCCATAAGCATTGGTCATCTAATTTAAGTAAATATATGTACAGGTTAATATTTTGTAGCATATCTTCTTACACCACCCTTTTTATAAGTAACATTCTTACATAATGATGGTACTTTATTCAAATAACAATTTGAGTTTTTGTGAGAATTTAATGCACTTTTTTTATTATTACCGCCAATTAATTGTATGAATTTGTGGTTTATATTTTTTGTACTCATTCTTTCCCTCTCTAATAAGGGGGTGATTGTAAAAATTTATACCTCTTAACCTTTAAGCCATTTTTTTAAAACTAATTTTATCAAAATATTTGATTTGTGTGATTTAAGTAATTGTTACTTATAAAAATAATTGGAAATAATGTAACGTAGTCATGTGAGAATGTAGCCGAGAGTTCAAGATTCAGAGGGCATGGGCGGAGTAGTACGGATAACCAATGGCTGCTCAATTATTGCTCCCACAAATGTTTGCACATCCACTTGTAGTTTTGATAGAATGTATTCAGAACATAACATTCAGAGGCATCTCCTTCCTAATCTAATATTGGAAGAGGTTAGTATTTTGAATTATTTTGCTAAAAAAATATATATATTTAATGTCCGACACAATTTTCAATAAAAAGATACACAACATAAAGGCATATAGCCAGAAGAAGAAAGGCTACTCGTATATTGTAGACCATCCATTTCAATATTTTCAAAATAAAAGTAGGGGACAAAATGCAGCGAATAAAATGCTTTTTTGATGAGGAGAATCAAAATAAAAAACACAGAGAAAATAATAAGCAGGGTAAATGACCAAAAAATTATAATTATTTGAAACTTTCATATATCAAAATATAAATTTAAAATTAATAAATTTCTGACAATCAAACATTCTACACCCACTTGTTATGGTATTAAGTATTAACCAACAAATCAACCATCAACACAACAGTTTGGATGACACATGCTAGGTATATTTTTGGCCCTACCTCCCCTCTACCTACCTACCTAACATCTGCTAATCCCAACAAATTAACTAACTAACATGCTATTGTTACATCTTAATATCAATACCCAAACAAATATTGTGTGTGTGTATATATATAGGCAGTGGCGGAGCCACATTGTTTGTTTTTTTTTACAAGTGTACCCATAAAAGACACCCTTAATTGGAAAAATAAAATAAAATCAGTTCTCTTGAATGTGGACATACATTCACACAAATCATAAATATACGCTTTAAGATTTTTAATAAAATAAGAAAGAATTAAAGAAAACCTAATAAAAATAAATTAGTAAAACATCATGGTATATGTGTGGCTACTAGTTTTGAAGGTTATTTTGCAAAACTCGGTTTTGGTAATCTTTATTTGAATAACTCAAAAGTGACTTTTAAAAAATAAAATATTAACCTAAAATTGGGTTTTGTAAATGGTAAGAGTGTTCTTAGGAAATTGGTTTTTGAGAACTAAAACCTGGTTTGACAAACTAGCGGAAATTTTTACATACACATAAATGTTTCCTAATTTTCCTTCAATGAGATATGCCGGTATCTTATAGAGTATAGTTCATTCTTGCATTTGATATTGTTTAGTTGATTCTTGATTATTATTTTTTTATGTTCAATTGAAGTTTTCTTTTCCTTTCTTGTCTATATTCTTTTGTTTTTTAATACATTTAAAACTTCCTTAAAAAAAAACTCGGGGGCGCTGCCCCTGAATTCCCCCATTAATTATGCACCCACAAATATGAAATCTTGGCTCCGCCACTGTATATAGGAAAACATTTCTCATGTCGTAGGAGAAGTGTATTCTCATGTCACATACACATGAAAATGGTGGGACCCACATATATATAATTAACATTATATATATATATGTGGGTCTCACCATTTCATGTGTGTGTAGGAATCTTCTTCTTCTCATGCAACATGAGAAGTTTAAACCCCTATATATATATATATATGAAAATTTTAGGAAAGGGTTGGGCCACCCATGATCCAAGCGGGGAGGGCGCTGGAGCCCAATCCACAGGGCAAGATTTAAAAAAGACACACGTTCTCCACCTCTCGTCAAATGCGTTTCCACTGCTTTGTAGACCCCTAAGATGCCTCCCCCAGCGTCTTGACAACCTTTAGAATCGAACCTCCTCCCTTTAGGTGGGAAAATCCGACTCTTTTGCCAGTTGAACCCAAGGACAAGGGGTGTGTATATATAAAACTATGGAACAAGCTTTCAATGCCGGAAAAACTTCTGCTACACATCATTGCATCTTTTATGACCTGATCCTACTGCATCTTGGCCATTTTCTCTTCGATCTACAAAGAAAACAGATTTTTCTATAAAGCATTAAGATTACTGAAATTAGAACTAGAAACGGGCAGATTTCTTAGCGAAGAAAGGTTTTCAGGCAAGTCTAGGCTATCATGAGATCTATCAACCTTTTGAAGCCCTGAGAGTCATTTTAAGCCAAGATTACAATGATTGGAATATTTTCAAAGATGTTAACTGAGGTGTTGCTTTTGTATTTTTTATTTTTTTTTTGAAAAAAAAGAACTAGAAACGGCCATCATTTCCATGTGGCATGAAGGTTTTTTTCTTTTAAATTTAGCAATCTGTTTTACTAAGTTTTATAATCATGTAATTACTATATCATTTAATCAACAACAATTAAACTCATATTTTTTTCCCCAATTTCTAACTTTTACCAAGTACCATGTTCATATAATCACTGTATCTTTTATTTAATTAATATATCACCAAGTTAGCCGATAATTAAACTGATATTAATTAAACTATTTTCATAAAAAACTGAACTAATTTCATATCTTTTCATAATGTAATAGACTATCAAGATTTTTTTCTTAAAACTTTTGTTAACATTACATGGGATTTTTTTAACTCACACAATGTTCTTTTGAAATAAAATTCCGCCCTATAAGCTTTATCTGAGTGGTTTAAAATTGCGTAAACTTTTTTAAGTTTTATTAAAATTATATAATTTTTATTTTTAATAAAATTTTGTGTTGATTTTAAATATAAAATCATAATCTTGAAAAAAAACTGAACAATGTATAATTATTTTCTATAAATATCCATGCAAATTTAGAAGGGAATGGAGATCCTTCTAAATAATAACAATTTTTATGATCTTTTCCTCCATTTCCTTCCCTCTAATTTTCCTATTTTAATAATTTCATTGTTTTTTACCTTTTCAACGAATATTTTAATACTCTTGACTCTTGAGCATAACAGGAATAACAAGGCCATTTTTTAAGAGGGAAAAAAGGCATTTTGATTAGGTCAGTCCTGGGAGTGTTGGCAAAAAAATCAGGAAAGTCATGTGATCCTTCCCGGTACGCTGGTGACGCCGAATTGTGATTCGCAATTGGTCCAAAATATTATATATATAAAGCATCATGTCTTTTCTTTCACGTTTCCTTTTTTGGTTTCTGCTCAGTCCTTTTTTCGCTCCCATCTGTAGAATTCCGAATTCGTGGTCCTGTTTTTCCCTCCTCCTCTTTTCCCTCCGCCCTTTTATCCCTTGCCTCCATCTATTTCTCCAATACCTTTTTCCCTAGATTCTCTCCTTTGTCCTCTTTTTCATCCTCATGGAAGATAATACTGCTGCGTCGCCTGCTGCTAATGGTAAATTTCTTGTTAATCATCGCCATTTTAATCTTGTTTTTTTTCCTTTATTATTACTTTTATCCATGTTCTGAACCTGTTTGAGAAAATGTTCTTCGGTGGAGTCAATTGAGATGTCTTTCATCTGCGTTATCAAAGCAACGAGAACCTAGTCGAAGTTTGATAATGATTTGTAAAGGAACTGTATTAGGATGGAGATCAGAGCAGAAACTGCTATAAGTAACTGCGTGAAGCCAAATCTATACTTAACAGATTCAAAACACAAATGCCATGCATCTGGATTTGCAAATCCAAACGCATCCACTCACATGACTTTGTACTCAGAGGCTTAAAGTCTATGGAGTTTTCTGCAAAGTGAAATTTAACTGTTCTTCCCATTTAATACAAAGTTTGGGAAGGGATTCCTGAATTACGGCTTGTCATGTACATTTATTTCTTATTTGTCTATGTATTATAGTATGAAGTCATAAAATATGACCGACTCAGTATTATATACTTTTTAACTATTTTTCTTCTGGTTGGAGAAATTTTACAGTTTTCACTTTCTCTTGCCTTGTTTTCGATCACAGTGGTGGAAACTAAAGAAGGAGCGATTTCTGTGGCTTCTGCATTTGCTGGTTTCCAAGAAGGTATCCTCAGTTTACATACACGCATCTTTTTACCGGGAAAATGAAATACCGAATCCCGTATTTGTTAAATTTTGTGATAATCTCAATGTGTGGCCTCTATATTAACGGTACGGGATAGATGCAAAGTTGTTAAAAGGTAGCATATGTAGATACGGTCGGCATGAAAATTACAAAATATCAAAGGCCATGAGATTACAAGATATGAAAGATAATAAGGTAATTATAGTTTGTAGTATCAAATAGATTTAATTACATGGTCAAAACCATGTGTGCGTATTAAATAGCGAGGTGTACTTTAACCAAAATTGACGCATCCTTTAATATTCGGATGATTATGCATATAAATGGTCCTCCATCTAATAAAATGTACTACCTCTGGTCCTAATTATAGGAGGATTTTTGCAGTGCAAATTGTACTACAAATGTGCTCCTATAATTAGGACGAAGGAGTAGTAATTAGATTGATATGATTGTGAGAGGAAAGTGAAGAGTTATTGAGTCACGTAGGCTATGTATACAGGGTCTCTTGTCTCTCCGTCTACTGACGATCCAATGAGTGGGAATGAAAAGCTAAAATCCTGTTACAAACTTTCTAGTTTCTAGCACCTTTATTTCATGATGCTTATTTGTATGAATCAAAATCTATTATGCCTCAAGGTATTCTCTCATTTTGTTTTCACATTTGCTCTGGCTTAAACTAATATTTTCTACTATACCTTGAATGTCGAACCCCCAACCATGCGGTGAGAGATCAATTTCTCTCAACGAACCAACATGGCCGTTAAACGTCGACGGCTTAAACTAATATTTTGTTTAACAAACAAGCGCGCGCACGCATATGAATTTAATTATAGCCCTTCATCCAAGTGCAAAATATTCTTCCAATATCTGCTTTCAAAATTGTGTCATTTGTTGTTATTCAGGGGATTACATTCTCTGCTTGATCCGCATTCACTGGAGAATTGTTTCCTAAGTTTATGTAGTGGGTTGAAATATTTACCTGCTGCTTCATCCCCACAGATAATTTTTTCTCTCTGCCACACATTTGATTCTACAAAGTCATGAGTATTACATTGTCGTGTCAAATCAGCTGTACAGGATAGAGACCACAAGTTCTTAACAAAAGCAGTGGAAGAAGCGTATAAAGGGGTCGAAGGCGGCGATGGCGGTCCGTTTGGTGCCGTGGTGGTTCGAAATGATGAAGTTGTCGTAAGCTGTCACAATATGGTTTTGAGTAACACGGACCCCACCGCTCATGCTGAGGTCACTGCTATAAGAGAGGTCTGATTAATAATCATTCTTGCTCTATCCTCTTTTATTCTCATTTATAATTCCCTCTTTTATTCGTCTTGGCATTTATTCAGTAGTTTAATTTATAACCGACTTGATCTGTAGGCTTGTAGAAAGTTAAGTCAAATTGACCTCTCTGACTGTGAAATATATGCATCATGTGAGCCTTGTCCAATGTGCTTTGGAGCAATTCATCTGTCAAGAGTTAAGGTGAGGCTTCTCCTCATTTCATATTCGTTTGTCAAGTTTTCCTTTATGTAAGACAAAGAACACGTTGGCAACAAAAAAGGAGAGCTCAAAACTTGTGTTTGTTTCTTGTGCTGAAACAGAGGTTGGTGTATGGAGCCAAAGCCGAGGCTGCCATAGCAATTGGATTCGATGACTTCATTGCAGATGCACTGAGGGGGACAAGTATTTATCAGAAAGCTCACCTGGAGATCAAGAAGGCCGATGGCAGCGGTGCCGTTATTGCAGAACAAGTCTTTGAGAAGACCAAGGCCAAGTTCCCTCTTTACTGATTGTTTTCCTTCTTGACTAAGAAAACAACTCACAATTCTTCCAGTTGAGTTTCTGTTCCTAACGAATCCTGCTTTCATAAACCTTCGGTTTCAAGAAATATACAATATTTACCGAGGGTTGTAAAAGTATCCGAAACGATCTCCCATTGGACTCCGTTGATGTTCTAATAACAATTCCTGAAGCAAAAAATTGCAGGTCCGAAGTTGCTCATGTCACATTTTTCAAAACTAGGAAGCGTACACAAAGAAATGGCTAATTGTGAATAACACAACATGAGCTATTTTTTATTTTTTATTTTTTTTTTTTTTGGGGATAGGAAGGTGCATGGAGAGTTTCTCATCATATTTACTTATGTGATGTCACTGTCCAAATCTTGTTATAATGAAGTGTCCCGAGTAGTTGAGGCGTAGCAGACAACTAACTTAATTCGGACCCTCTTTTACATTGCGTGCTAGAATTCTAGTCTCTATCTGAGGCCGCTATAGAACAGAAGGCTTCAAAAACAGCTGGAGCGCTGAAGTCCTCTGCTTCTCCCATTCCTTCAAGGCACTGACTCCTCACAGAACTACTCTATATAATAATATATGTGACCTTTCAACTCCTATATTCCTCGCTTCGCAACAAGGCTAACAGAAGAGTTCATTGTCTCGTTCATCAGCCCCTGTTAACTAATACTCCATCTGGTCCTTATTATAAGGCACCAACTAGCAAGTGCATTTGATCCTTTTTATAAGGCACTTGCTTGTTTCCAATGAGTATTAATTGTTTGTTTCCATGTATGCCCATAATTATTAGGGGTAGTGGGTGAGAGTAATAATAATATAATATTAGAGTTTAGTGCAATTAATAGGGGTAATATTGGAAATTACTTAACTTTTAGGACAACTTTATTGACTTTAACTGTTTTTATTGGTTTGTGTGAATTGTTAGTTGGTGCCTTATAATAAGAACCAGAGGGAGTAGTATTTCCCAGGCCATCTCTCACCCATGGAGACCTTTGTTCAGTTTAATCTCTTCTCTTGATATTTCAGGGAGCATAATGTTATATTTTATGGATATCATCCATCAATCAATGATATCCTGCCTTAACAATTTAGATATGTATCACTACTCTTATTTATAAGTCTTTTTTTTACCAAATCACAAATACAAGAAGAGGTAGTTAGCTCAATGATTATAAGGTAAATTTTCAACTTTACCCTTATTTTATGAATGTGTATCTTTCAACTCTTTCTTTTCTCTCTATTTTCATTGATACAATTAATATGAGCAAAATTGTCATAATCTCATTTTTTTTGTCAAAATGGACTTATAACACTCTGGTTCTATTTATAAGCCCATTTTGACTAAAAATTTGGTCATACTTATAAATGCAATTTCATGTAATAAATAATGTGATAATTTTACCCATATTAAGTGTACTCATGAAGATAAAGAGAAAAAAACAGTTGAAAAATACTCAATCATTAAGTTAACTACTTTTTTTGGTATGTAAGATTTGGTCAAAATTAACTCATAAATAGGACCACAATGGTAAGTGGTTTATTACTCCCTCTAGTCCTTTTTATAAGGAGTAACTTTTAAAATCACGCGGTTTAAGGTGTTAGTTAAAAAGCATTAAATGTTTAACTTTTGTATATTTAGAATGAGTGGATGATCAAAAATGGGTTTTAAATTTATTGCATAGATAATTAGTGAAATATATTTAATAAAGGTAAAAAAAACTGTTTAAAATTTTAGACAAAGTAAATTTATTTCTTATATTAAGAGCCACTACCATAAAAAAAACTGTTCCTTATAAAATGAAACAGAGGGAGTATATCGAAATAGAACTAGAATAATTAGTAATATGATTTCTTTCCATGCATGTATCATGACCAAAGCTTGACGAAAGAGAAATGGAAAAGTATTGAAATGTGGGCGATAGAACTTTCCCCCTTGTGGACGCAAAATAAATAAATAAATAAAATAATAATAGTTTGAAGATGTCCACCGACTGCTTGTGTACGCGTAACGTAAACTCATGTAGAGTAGGAGTAGGAGGCTAGGAGCGTAGCCCATTGGGTAGTGGGTAGGCAATTGGGATGCGTTTTCTACATTCTGGGCTAAACAGAGCACGACGGGGAGGCGTTAGGCCATCTTACGTTCTTGAGTTTCAACGGTGTACATCTCACGTTTCAACCCCCCCTGTATAAAAAACTGCATCATGCTTCCCCATGAAATACTACTTCCTCCCATTCCCACCGTTACCTCCGTTGCTACATATAACAACTACTGGTTAATTTTGGGTTTGGATTCTCTCACGGTCGCTTTTTTCCTTATCTCTCATAAACTTTAAATCTTGTGCGTCTGATTAATCTAAAAGTTAGGAATGCACCATGTCATCATCGTGCTAATCTCTCCTTCGGTTCCGACTCCCAAGCCTTGCTAGAAAGCCATCTCCTTCACTGTTCATCTTCTTTATAAAATGAATGATGAGAAATATATGAGACATAGTATCTAAAAAAAATGAAATAAATGCAGGAAGCTGTTCTATACTTCTATATAACTTATGAAAATATTTACTTCATCATTCAGAAAATCTGAATAACTTTCATTAGTTGGATATGAGGCCAACTAGTGGCTCTTGCTTGGGGTGATGATGCCCTGTACCACCCACCATGGTGCTTAATTCTCCACTTTATTGTTGCTAGCAGAAGCTTGAAGATTGAGATCAAGAAAATCTCTGATTTCCTGAACTCTTGTCCAGATGGATAAATTTTGAGGCAAATTGGACACTCGTACTTTGTTCTTCTTGGGTTTAGTTGTAATTTATTGCCTTAAGGTTCTGTTGTAATCATCTCTTCCTCGTTTAATAGAAACAATAAGCTCTTCTTGCTTTGACCAACTCACTAACGAAACCTATTGCTTTAATCGCTTGGAAACCATTCAACGCAGACCCAGTTGTTGAGCTCTCTTCTGGTTTCTTCTCGTTTGAGTTTAAATTCGTTGAATCATAGTTGTTCCCAATAGTCAGTTTTACTTTAGCTGTCCCAATTTTGCTACTCAAATTAGTTCGAACCATTAAAATAAAGCTTAGATCAGAAGGAGGAGGATGTTAGGCAGTGGGGGATTGAGGAAGAACAATGACAGATATGGTTTGCTAGCCATGGCTTGGGAGTCTAAATGGAAAGGAGAGAGGGTCGAGGGAGACATTAGCTCGATGATGGCGAGGTGCATTTCTAGCTAGCTTTTAGATTAATCCTACGTACATGATTATGAGAGTTAAAAGAGAAAAATGATGTTGAGAGAATATGCTTCCTTCCGTTAATTTTTTTATCAGATTACGAAAGTTAATTATATTACATTAAAATATTTATATTTATGTTGTTTTTAAATTAATTTGTCTACTTATAAATTAATATATAATTTAATAGTTTATTTAGCATTTTTAATATCTAAAAAAATAGCTCTAATATTGTAGACTTTTTTTATATATAGGAATCATGAAAGCTAAATAAATTATATTAAAGTATCTATATTTATTATTTTTTAAAAAACTAATTTCTCTAACTTATGAATTAATATATAATAATATATAATGACAAAAAAAATATGATAATATATAACATATATTATAATTCGGTAATTTATTTAACTTTCATAATCTAAAAAAAAAAGTCTTGTGTTATGTAGTGGGGAGTAATTTCTTCCGCCAAATAGTTCCTTTAATCTTAAAAATGGCATCAATATGGGTATATAGAAGTAGACGGGGACAAAATTCATGGGCTAAGTTATCCTTGATCTGAACAAAAATAATAATTGACATGTCCGGTTATAAAAAGAGGAAAAGGAGAAAGTGGGTTGGGTTTGGGTGGGAGAATACCTAAATCCGAAAGTAGCAGCGGGTGAGAGCCGAGGGATGATCACATCATCATCCGAGCCAGGTGGCTCCAATGCCCTCACGCCAAAGCACCCCCCAGCGCACACCTCCTCCCCATTAACATGACCCCAACTCGACTCCCTCTAAGCCCACACTAACCATACTCAAATCTCCCCCCAGCCCCACCCCAACCTCTCTCCCCATGGCATCCGTTCAACACACCGTTTTCCCCGAAGAGGACCTTGACGACGAGGACGACGAATCTCAAGAGGACGAAGACGACGACGAGGACGACGACGTTCTTGGTGAACCTGAAGACGATGAAGATCGCGATGCTTCTCCTTCCACCTCTTCTGCCCTCCCCGTCCCTTCCTCCACCGTCACTGTCGCTGTACCCGGTTCTTCTGTCTCCAACGGCGCTCCTGCCCCGATTTCCATGACTGCCGCCACCACAATTGTCGTCCCCGACACCGTCGATCCCAAGCGTCAGCGAATTGACTCCGGCGAAGAGAAAAAGCCTCTGGACGATTCACGCAGACTTTTTCAACGCCTTTGGACCGATGAGGACGAGATCGAGCTCTTGCAGGGCTTCCTTGACTACACCACACAGAAAGGATCCTCCCACCATAATGATACCGCCTTGTTTTATGACCAAATCAAGTCCAAGCTTCAGATCGACTTCAACAAAAACCAACTTGTTGAGAAGCTCCGCAGGTTGAAGAAGAAATACCGCAATCTTTTGAATAAGATTAGCGCAGGCAAAGAATTGTCCTTTAAGAGCCCTCACGATCAAGCCACCTTCGAAATTTCTCGTAAGATCTGGAGCAATTTGGGTTCAACTGGCGCTGCTGCCGAAGATACCGCCTTGGATGACGACGAAATCAGCCCCAACCCTAACCCTAACCCTAATTTTAGCCACACACAGCCTAAGAATGAGGTAATAATCGGGACTCCTGCGGAGAAGAGGACGCCATCGTCCCGGAAGCGTTCACGGTCTCGATCCCGGATCACAGCCGATGAGAAACGCGACTTGAATGATGGATTGGCGTCAAACAAAGATAATTGTTGTGTTAGTAATAGTAATGCTAATGCTAATAATAATCATAACAACCACCACAGCATACCAGGCTTGATCGAGGAGACGGTGAGGAGTTGTCTGTCGCCCTTGTTCAAGGATATACTGAGCAGTGCCATGGGTGGCTCATTTGGGGCCAGGGGTTTTGGAGGATTGGCATTAAATCCTACGCCATTGAGCTTCGGTGTGCCATCCTTGATGAATTACAGCAGCGGAGAAACGGTAGATGAGAAGTGGAGGAAGCAACAAATTCTGGAGTTGGAGGTGTACTCGAAGCGGCTGGAGTTGGTGCAGGATCAGATCAAGGCTGCGTTGGAGGAGTTGCGATCCACTGGACGATGACCAAGGCTTTTAATTTAACGGTGTTTTTATTGTGAGTGATTGGCTTCCTGTCCCTTTTCATTTCTATGTTTAGTCCATGAAGATTTGCTTGGTAATTTATCAATGGGTTGATAGTTTAGCTAGTATTTTTCTTTCCTTTTTCTCTTTTGCTGATTTTATAGAACGTTTGTCTAATAAAATGTCAGCTTACTGTAGAATATTGTTGCTCCTTATAATCTTATTACTACATTACCGATGTATTTTGTAAAGGGATGCCATCGTATCATATGATATGCTGTAAAGGATGCGCTAGTGAGTGTTGTATAGTGGAACATTCTTACGGAAATATTCACTCCTTTTCTTTTGTCAGAGCTCAGGAGTTGCTTATCAGAATTGCACGTAGTACCATGTCTTTGGGGCTTTGCTGGTTTGCTTTCTGTACTATTGTTATCTGTTGTATAGCAGCATATTTTAATCGAATTTTAGATCAGATTTCCTAATCCAAAAGATAATCTCTCATTATTCTGGTGGAAAAAAGTTGAATTTGTCGCTTGGTGGGAAACGATCTGTTCCTTGACCTTGGGTTGACGGAAAATTCTCTTCCTCGGGTAATGAGTAAATGAAGAAAGTATATTTATAGACATTGCACGCATTCACATTGCATAATTGGCTCCATGATTTCGTGCATAGCTTGTCATGATTTCTTAGACGGTTAAATCTGTATCTGACTGTGATCAGAAATATTTTACTGCTTCTGATATTGAAAATAGAAAGAGGAATTTGTTTTGCCTACGCTATAAGGTCTTTGTAACTAGGGAATTCTAGTAAGGTGCATCGACATGTCTATAAGGATGGATTGTTTGTTCCCTACCGCAACTTTTTGCGATGATTAGTTAGCAGATTCAGATGTCCTTTGTTCTACTTCTGGATGTATGACCTAACTACTGCATCCTGATATGATATGTTTTGTTACCTCATTACTACCTTCATAGATTCACTCCAGCTTTGAACTCAAGTTATGCTGTTAAACTGAATCCTGGATATTCTTAAACAGCGACTTGTCTCTAATATTGCATCTCTGTTGGAATTCTTTGTATAGGCCCTATCGGGGGTATTATGGCTAATGTTGGCTGTTCGAGCTGCTTTTTTTAATTCATTTTGGGTACAAAGCTGTTTGAAGTTCTTGATGTGGGTTTATGGATATTTTTGGGCCTGATCGTGGGTTTATGGATTCAGGAACTCGTTGATTCCGGGGGGTAGATAAATTGGGAAAACAACTGCGTGCAAAGATTTATTTCTTTTTACTCAAAAAATTGGTAGATAGACACCAGGTCACCAGCCAACATTTGGGGGTAATGGCACGGTAATTTTGTGCATTTTGTTTTAATCACAAGTTTTTTTTGGGGTGAAATGTTTTGATCACAAGTTGGTATCCAAACATTTGAACAAACCCAGTGAGATCCGAAGCAAGGGTTAATGAGTTCTTAGGAAGGCCCCTGGGATAGAAAAGTAAATTGCAATATTCAAGCCACGTGGCTTCCTTGGGTCCCACAAATATTTGGTCGATTCATGACCCCTCTCCACCCAGAGCAGGCTCTTCAAGTCCCGTTGTCCTAACTTCCCTTCACAATCTTCCCAAATATCAAAATCACGGCCTAAATGGGGAAATTAGTGTACGTTAACAACTATATTAATACAACATTGTAATTTCTTTTACTAACATAATATCCAAAAAGGCCTTACAGCTTTTTTTGACATGTGACTTTTCTTTAGATTTTTTTTGAGAATATCTTGGTCAAAGGGGATTTTCCCAAATCAAAATGGCTTGACCGACTATGCCACTATGCATGAGTAATGGCTTTATGAAAATTGAAAAGGTTAATCTACAGACTTCTTTATTTTTTTTATTAAAAGATTAATTAAAACTTGATGAATATATAAACAATTATATACTTATTTTAATTAATTATTTTGATAAAAAGTAATCTAATATGAATTAAATATTATAAAGTCATTTAAGCCATTAGTTGTTTGTACGATCATGCGTTAACTCAATTTTTTCTTATCATCTGCATTAACTCCATTTAGATTTCATACGCTTGATTCTTTTTTTCATTTCAATTTTTTATTTTCTCTTCATTTTCTCATTTTGATTTAAACTCCTAAAAAGCTAATCCTTTGGAGTAAACGTCTTAATCGATAAACATCCATAAACACAGATGCGCCTGAAAATTCGCAAAATCAGAAAGAAAGGAGTCCACATAGTATGCTTAGATTTACATGCTTATTATGTGCTTATACCTCTAATTAGAGGTATAAGCATTTTTTTTTTAAAAAAAAAATTATATATTGTATTTATTTAGATTTAAATTATATCCGCTTTTTCGAGATGTTTTTTCGATCCAATATCTTTAATTAATTAATTTTCATAATAATTTATTGGTGTTAAACGCAAAACTGAAAATTAATTAATTTGAGATCTTTAAAAAAACATCTCTAAAAACAAAGATATAATTTAAATCTAAATAAATACAATATATAATTTTTTTTAAAAAAAAAAAAAAATATGCTTATACCTCTAATTAGAGGTATAAAGACATAATAAGATGTAAAATCTAAGACGCTTATGTGGACTCGAAAGGAAGCAGCCCACTCAGCAATTTGGGGAATTGAGCCTTCATTTCAAGCAAGGATATGAACAGTGATTGACCAAAAAGAAAATGTCAATAGTGGCCCGCGGCACATACTACATTCGGCTACCAATATTCAGTCCCCAACCCTCAACCCCAACTCCGATGGAAAACAACATTTCCATCTGCTGCTAAAAACTACAACGGTATGCTATTCACACCAGTGTGTAATACGATATAAGAAAATTTCAGTCCTTTTTTTCAAAAAAATAGATGTCCTACGGGGTTTACATATACAGTGGCAGTGCATTACCCTTGCTGTAGCCCACATAATGAGCACACAAGCCAATTAAATTTTTCCATCCGCCTATGAAAGCTGCATAAATACATCATTTACTAAGTGGACAAGTGAAAAAAAAAAAGAAGCCTTGGCACCCTTGCGCATTTTCACAGGGTGTAGCCAGGTCTAGCATCGTTCAGCGAAGCAGCACAACAACTGTGAAAATCAGCGTTCAGGATTGCCTTCATCTGTTGCTCTGCATTTGAGTTATCATCAGATTAATCCCCGGGGCCCCCAAATTCAAAACACACATATTAGAAAAGAAAAGAGATCAGCGAACTTGGGTGACCAATATGTTGCGGTCTCCAATTTGAAAAAAGCAGAGAGGAAGGCCATTGCAGCCAAAACACGGGTAAACAAGATCCACAACAATCACTATCGATCTCCTTGCTCTGGCATATTTTGGGTATGACGTGTTTTAACTTGGTAAACTTTCTTCATTTGCTTATCAGAAGTTATGCCATACGCAGCTTCATGATGTCTACTATGTATTCCATTCAAAACGGGTGCATTAGCAGTGATCCATTTTGGAGGTGGTATTGGAGGCCCCATGTTCTGCACATGTTGTAGATTGGATGCTGACCCTGAACTAGGTGCTCCCGATAGTATTGCAGGTGGCCTGTATGAGCCCATGGTAGATGATCTAGATCTCACACCTTCCTCCACTGTCATAGCAGAAAACCCAGTTTTCATGTTATGGAATTGTTCTTGGTACTGTGACCTATCTTGTATCCTAAAATTCTGTGTGTCATTTTGTCCGCCATTAGATGAGATTGGAAATCTAGGCCTGTTTATGAAGCCCTGATGATTACTATAATGTCCATAATAACTGCTTGCGTCCTCTGCGTAGTATTTACCATATCCAGAGGATCCAGCTGCCCTATGTCTGTTCATTGCATGATGGCCAGGACTGGTCTGGTAAGGTTGCTCCAATAATCCATGGGATGCATTATTTAATTTCATATTAAGGGAGTTCTTGACAAGCCGATGGGCCGCTTCTCCCAATTGAGGGCCCACTATTGCTCCAGGTACTTGTGCCCTGTAAGATGCATCGGATGCAAAAAAGTAAGGTCACAAGCTTTCTATAGTATGTGTCTCCATGCATAAGAAATTTAAGGGCTCAAACATTGATGACTACTTGTAAGATGCAGCAATTATGGTAAAAAATATTTATTGATTAAAAACAGCTAAAAGAATTTGATTGATATCATAGCAACACTATATCCCAAGAATATCAAAAGAAATTTGTAAACCTCTGCAATAGATCCTCACCTATCCCTTCCATATCTCCGACCTGCATTATCTTCATGCCATAGAAGAGGGAAAGCTTTGATATCAATGGGTTTTAAAATCTGCAGACAAAAAATGCCAATGTAACTGTGATCTACACTAGTGTGCCAAAAATAAGCCAGATCTTTTTTGCCATAAAATAAGACAAAGATCAATTTGTAATTTTCTTCTTTGATTGAAAAATATAAAAGGTAAATTCAACGACAAGTCAAAACGTATGAGTCCATCCATGGCAACCAAGCTGAGTGAAGTTTGATCTAGAGACCCAACATAGTTGCCAGTGTAAAAGCAGCCACAATATGCACACCTTTTCGGGCATGACTACACCAGCAGGAGGCCTTGGGACGTGTCTATGGCCACGAGGATTAAGATAAGTAATTTTTCTGAAATTCACCCCAAAAAAAAAAAAGACTCAGCATTCTTAAAGAACTTTATATATACAGGAGGAAGTAAATAGGCATGTAAGACAAACTTACAGGACTTGGTTATGCTCAATATCTGGCAATCCATTGATAGGGGAGGGTACAACGGGTTTCAACTCATTTCTTTCACTAAGCCAAAGATATCCATTCATTCCACCACTGCTAATTAAAAAGGGGGAGCTGATTAAACACTACTTGTAGTTCATGAATATTTAACCATAAACATATTCACCAACCTAGCATTTGTGTCAATTGGCCAAGCAGGCCTTTCAAATGGAGCTGATTGATGATAAAGTTGGTAATAAAAGAAAATATGTGGAGATAGAGCATGTTCAGGGCTGACATAAAGCAAGTCCAGCATCACACTGTTCCGAAGTTGCTCCTCTGCCTGCACATAACTAACTAATCTGTAAGAAATTTATACATGTATCTATATATGATGTAAAATCTATAGGAAATAGCACTATTCATGAGTCACACACAATGCGGTTAGTCCTAGACTACATGCAAAGTACAAACCCACATTTTAGTTTAACATTAAAAACATGGAATAAATTTCTAATTGATCTTCTATCAAAAAATGATAGGGAAGCATAGAGATGGGGAGGATAACAAGCCACAGAACATGATGGGCACAGCATAGGATCTACGTATACATTAAAAAACGGCTATGGTATGGCAGCCACATTCCCTCCTGCCAAACACATGTAAATGCAACTATACCAAGAGAATGCTTGCACAATAAATTCCATAAAGAAACAACACTTTGAAGACAAACAAATTTGGACCACAAAGCTAATGAAGTCAGTCATAACCCATAAATTTAGAACCAAGTATTGTTAAGACCATCCACTACAGAAATAATAACAACAACAACTACTATAGAATAAATTTCCTTTTGCAGACCGTTAATGTGCCTTCGAGCTTCCTTGTTGCAGCAAGTAATTTCCTCTCATCAATGAATGGCAACTTGGCAACACCCTGAAACGCGGTCCACAAAATTCTATCAAAAACATAAATTTGGACACCCCACAATTTCCCTCTAAACCATCACTAATGTAAAAACACTAAATATTACCTGCCAAGCAAATCGTTTGCCATTCATATCAATCTCAAAATCTGTTGTAAAAGAATCAAACCAATACCAGCAAAGAAATTATGATACAAGATATGGCAGAAAAA
Source organism: Acacia melanoxylon (assembly GCA_019022615.1). Taxonomy (NCBI): domain Eukaryota; kingdom Viridiplantae; phylum Streptophyta; class Magnoliopsida; order Fabales; family Fabaceae; genus Acacia; species Acacia melanoxylon. The sequence goes on from JAFJYJ010000059.1 coordinate 1,115,228, forward strand.
ATCAAAAGCAGTCAAATGAACCTACCAGCAGGATAGAAGTCATAAATAGGCGATGAAGGATCAGTCATTAATTTTCTATATTTTTCAGGCAGTGCATTTGAACTGCGACAAGAAAGTCATGAGCACATGTATCAGAATAGGAAGCGCAAGACAGAAGATCTAAGGACAGGAAAGGGGGAAAAACCTTGAAGCAGGTAAGGTCCCCATGAGCTGATCAAATGGCTTAAATGGTTCTCCCGAGAAAAAGGTTATTTCCAGATCAGCTAGATCTTTAAGATCAGAAGCAAAAGGAGCATAGTGGTACGGGTAGTACCTGCAACAACAATCAGAGAGAGATTTAATAGTAGCCACAGGTGATATTTCATGAAAAAAGCCAATCTTCTAGCAGTTCTTGTCATTTGTCTTAAATTAACTCACAAATAGCCTTGCTCTCAGAAAGAAATCCTCAAGAGTAGAGCATTGAGTTTCAAAAGATATAGAATTGTCATAAATCATCATTTGTAAAAGCAACATGCTCAAAGACATTCATCAAGATACTATCTAGTACAGTTGTGAAAACAGTGAACCATTCTAAAATTTTTTAAATGCCTTGTCACCTTTCAGATAAAAGCTCATATTCCAACCATACAAGCCTCCAAACTATTCCAGAATAGGTTGAAGGAAAGATGTATTTCAGAAACTGTAGACAATTAGGTTTGGAGAAAAGCAAGCTTCATGCACGAGAATAGGTCCAATATATTTAATCATCCAAGCAACCAAAGAGGAGTCTCAGTGGCTATATCATGCATGTAAATCAAGCAACCCAAGAAGCCGATAGAGGAAAACAAAGCAAGAGGAGGAACTAATAAAAGTCAAACTAACCATTGCCATGAGCAAACACCCTGATAGTAGTATCGACAAACCCAACATAGGCCTTCCACATATTTCAAAACCTGCACAAGAAATCTAGGAGAATTAACCGTCTTCTAATATAACATGAATGTTTAAAAAACAAGAAAGCATGGGCATTGCGTAGGTTTGATCAACAAAACAGGAAAATATTTAGAAGCTCAAACCCAATAAATACAGCCAACAATTAGGAAGTTAATATCAAATCTGTAGCATGTGTATGTGCGCATGAGCATCTGCGCATGCATCTCGTTGCATTTGCAAATTTTTTGGGACGATTTAATCCATGAACAACAAAACTGTATATTAAGATTATTAGCCTGACTCTGAACTTTGAGCCCACAAAGACTGATAATAGAACTCACTAAATCTTTCTTAATCTTGTCAATCTCCTCCAGCCCTGACACACCAAACTTTTCAGCATAATACCTTTCCTTGTATCCAGGCTCCCCTAACCTAACCTGAGAAAACAATAAACAGTTAACAACATAAAAACTTTGACAGTAATTCTGGATAGCCAGAGTCACAAGATTTATAATATTCCAAGTTTCCAACAATGGCCCAGCTCTGGGGTCAAACTGCAAACAATTTTTTCACATACAAATCCTTCTAATCTTAAAAATACAGACCTTACGTATAACAAAAACATACAATTCTAATCACAAAGAAAAAGAGTGATCATTTTCTAGGAGTCTGAAATTATTAGAGTTGTTTGAAAAGAACCTCAGAGGCACAAGGCCACTCTATTTCATGATGAATCCAACCAAAGCAGTTTACTTCAAATCAAGAACTAAAATTTTTCGTGTTTGTCAGTACACATGATTAAAGAAAGTAGGGGAGGAGGAGGTGAAATACATCAAGCACAAGAAACTCTCCATATGAAACCCTGCAATATACAAAATATAATTATCTGTAAAGTCACAAAAGAAACCAGGAAGGCTTAAAAAAAAAAATCAGGCTCTCCAACCACCCAAGAGAAAACACTTCTCCAACGCTGCCAATCCCAAGATGTAATACCATTGTAATATCATCAACATCAATACTAAATATCCTCAAATCAAAATGCTAGAAATATCCTGGAAACAAATCTTATCATTGAACCTTGTCAAGAGCTGAGGCCCGTGACTCTTCAGGTATTTCCCCTCTTGCCCTAGCTTTCATCTCTTCATTATTTTCCGCAGCCTGTGTACAGAACCAAAAAGGAAAGCAACGCTTACTCATATTAGTTCATGGAAGTATTTGAATAGCCAACAAAAAAGTCTGACGTTACAATATAACTTATGATGTTATTAGTAGTACTTCTTGATTAACATAGTGTGAGCAGGACCAAAATAATAGATAATTGTATGTGTATGCACATGTTGAAAACCACGTCAATGAGAAATTTGAGTGGGCAAACAATTTATATGGAAAGTGAACAACGAATTATCCCTCAGTGCTTTTTGCCAAAAAGGGACTTGTTAAAAAAATCAGTCCTAACACTGAACTCTTCTTGCCGTCCTTTCCTCCCTTCAAAAATAAAAACAGAGAGAAAGAATTGATCATCTCACTCTTAGAGCAATTATAATGCAACTAGATCAAATGCCAGAAACAGTCAAAGTAAGTGCAGGCACTCCTCATCTGCTTAATGCAACTTTGTATTTAACCAGTAAGCAGTATGGTCGCCAAGGAAGTTCTCAACTATACTTGCCAATAACATTACTGGACTTTTCAAGCATACAAGTAATAGTTGTTTACTCCAATTCTCAACAAGATCAGAATTGGTTAATAAAATAAAGCTTGACATGATGTTTTTCGTTTAAAATAAAGATCTAAAAATACAACAACAAAAAAAAACGCAAATGGAACAAACAAAGGGGTTTCCGCATTCATATCAACAGACCACACAATAACTTTCTCACTGTATATCAAGCCAAAGGAACCATCTAAGGAGGTATGAAACCATGGAAATAGTAGAAATATGGTGCAAAAGCTCACAACAATAATTAGCACAAGGATCGATGGCCGAGAATCTTAAGGCTAAAAAGTTTATGACCATAAGACCTCCCAGAAAATCCAAAAAAAAAAAAAAAAAGCAGAAAAGGCAGAATACCAGTTGAATTCGAACTCGTTTCTGAAAGATTTGATCTTCATAAACAGCAACAGCTTGGATAAAATGTTCCACTCTATCCAAGAAGACCTGACAAATAAAGATTCAAATAGAAACAATCATGGAAACTTCCAGGTTGAGTACTGACGAGTTAATTCTTTTTTTCATAAAAGACTTAATTCTAAATCAGAACAAGATAAAACAATATGATAGCTCAAGAAGAAATTAACTGGACTTTAAAGAGAGAGAAATTTACCTCACCCGCATCAGTAAGATAACCGCCCATGGCAGTGAATTCCCTTCTATAAATATGCATCAATAAATTTATAGCCCCCTGAATTAGTACAAAGTTAGAAGGAGGCAACATAAGCAATTTGGCGAAAAGAAAAACACAAAGCCCAGGAAAATTACTATAAACAAACAACAAGCTGACAGGCTTGAGATATCTTTTGTTACAGGCAATAACTCAAAAGAACTCATTTCTGCCGGCTGCTTACCTCCCTGATCTCTAACGTTGGCATGTGTGGAAGAAAGTCATTGCCGACGAAGAAGCATAGAAAAACAAAATCATCCACTAAGCGTTCAAAGTCAATCTCAAAAGGCGGGTTGGGTATATCCAATTCATATTGCAAGTATTCCCGCAGTACCCAGATGTTAAGAAACTGTATGAAAGGGGTATGTTAATTTATATTCCAAAAGATAGAAAGGAAAAGATCTGGCTCAAGATGTCGAGTGTCACTCCTCCAACCTGATATTTTTTCTTGTGAATTGGGGTGTCATCTACTGGATTCCAATCCTTAGCACTCTCACCCGGTTTATTTCGACAATCAGCTGCAAGATGACCAACTTGGCCACATGAAAAACACTTCTCCTGTTGTCCGGGAAGAGTAATCACCTGTGTAACCGGGATATCATTTAGACTAACCATAGCGATCAATGACATAACCATCATATAGATTAACTGGAAACTAACCTCCCTCAATATTGAAAAGTGAACCTCATGAGTAGCCAAAGAGAGCATAATCAAATCAGCATCCTGATTCAAAGACCATGCCAAGTACAAGTCAAGGAAAGTACAAAAAAACAAAAATCAGATACATTGAAAACTACTCACCAACCCATACAAACAATGTCGAGTGTTTGGATTGAAACCAGGAAGGTTGCGTTGAAGTCGAATGTATTGCATGATTTTATGTTCTCCCTCACCAGGGACATTTGCATCAGAAAGTATAACCTTCCAATGATCACCCAAAGCAGCCCCATAAGTAAAGTAAATGGAAACAAAGTATCATAAAAACTCTTTTTTTAAAAGGGAAAAAACACGGAAAGGACTACTTAACAACAAATACATCATTAACTCTAGAAGGGACCAAGGGAAGTAAAAAGTACATGGCATTAAAATAATAGCACCTTTGTACCCCGCCAGCCACGGTTGTGGTTCAATCTAGTCTGAATATAATACTGAAGGGCCACAGACAGCACCGCCATAAATTGAGTGCCAGGAGTGATGACATTTGAGTCAGAAGTTTCAGGCTTGTCTTTAGAAGGTAAAAGCTCTCCGACAGCCTCAAATTCTCTTCTCAGTCTGTCTTCTTCAGCTTCCTACAGTTTCACACATAAAAGCACCATAGGTTCAAAAAGTTCATCGTGAAAATAGAAGAACCATTGTAATTTGTAATAACATAAGCTTACAGCTTCAGCTGCATCTTTTGCAGCTCTGAAGCGTCGAGAACGCTGCTGATTCATTTTGGCTCTTGGTGCAACACCATCTGCAAAATATGGAATAAGGAATTCAAAAATTTAGAAAGGGGAGAGTTCACATGAAAGGAAATGGGTAAAGAGAGGAAGTGATTCAACTTTTAGTTTTAAACTTCTCTATTCAAGTGATATATGTACAAGAGTCCCTTGGGACAACTAATCCTCCTATAAATAAGGACTCCATTAAAAGAATATCTTCCAAACTACCGCCTTAAAAAGAAAAATTTAAACATACATAACTTAAATATCATGAACAATTGACAGCCTAAGTCCTTGCCAGCTCAACCTCATGTTGGTCCATAAATATCAAACATGCCCAACTTGGATGGTGATGACAATATGAAAGGACCCTATTCAATGGTAAAACCTATGCAAGACAACCTAGGAAGCTATCAACAAGGCAAACAGAAGGAAAGGGTGATTTTTAATGTTGCAGGGCTGACTTTCCTATTTAGTGTAATTGTTAGACATGTAGCGGCTGCATAGAGTGGCTTTGGTTATTTAGCCTGATAGCACTCAGCACACTTTTTTGGGCACTGTGCAAGGTGCTTCTTGCTTATATTAGCCGTAGGAGGGAAGGGGTATAGGTATGTTGGATTTTGTATTAAGTTGTAGGAGAGGGGGACTGGTTCTGATATAGAACAGTATCCATCTTGGTTGTGGGAGTGTCACTACTCTCTACAGATTGTTGTAACCTTTTGAATTACAGCTTTTGTGTTTAATTCACTAAGCATTTTAGGTGCCAGTTTGTTGGTTCCTAACACAATACAATAGAGATTCGTTAGGAACAACATGAGTCATTATGTCAGCCAAATAAGTTGTAAATAAATGAATAATTAGGGGAAATTGTTAGTTAGTTGAATAAGGATTAGTTAGTTAGTTGAATAAGTTAGGAGTTAGTTAGTTAGGAAGGTATTCTATTGTAGCTGTTATACTGTTACGTTTGTTATGACCGTTGGCAATTGCCTTGAGAGTCTAAGTTCACTATCCTATATATATAGGAGGCTTAGTCTAATGAAAGGATTATTGTTGTTGAATATGATGAATGAATGAAGTGCACAGTAATATGATTCTGTGTTTTCTCTCTTTCCCTCTCTTTTTTCTCTTCCCAATCCCTCTAAATTTCTGTCCTTAACCCTCTAAATTCTCTTCTTTCCCCAATTCTTCTAAATTTCTACAACCTATCTATCAATGGTATCAAAGCAAGTCATCCTCGGCTCCCCCCCTACCATCTCAGCAAGTCTTGAATCAGTCCAGAGCCATTCTTCCTCACGGTTCAAACCTATATTCAAGAACCAATCCAGAAACTTAAAAACAGACACCAAGAAACAGCCAAGAACATTCATCAACAATCCAACAAGTATTCTTGGCAACCCAGGAAAAGAAGAGAGAGAGAGAGAGAACCATGTCTTCCCTTCTCTCCAAGATTCCGATGAAAACCAAAGGTGGCTACGGCAAAAAGGCTGTATCAAAGAATATAATGTTTTCTTTGATGATGCCACGAATAAATTAGAGCTCCCAGAAAGGTATCATGTCATGACATATGTGGCTGGGCTTAAGAAGGAGATAGCAGATTCCATTCATTTCTTTCACCCAAGAACCCTGCACCAAGCCAAGAATCACGCCCTACTGCTAAAAATCGCGATCGCAAGTAGAGAGGGCAGGAAAGCCTTGGAGGAGCAAGAAGAAGGGTTGTCTCCTCTAGGAAAAGAAGAGTCTTGTTCAACCAACATCCAAGAAGATGCCAAGCTGATAACTATTCAAGAAGCCATCCAAGATCAAGAAGAAGGTGGCTACTCTCCAGAAAATAGCGAGTCTTGGTTGACCAACATCCAAGAAAATGCCAAGCTGAATTCTTCTCTGCCTCTATCGGTTTTTAATCCTTCAGATTGTGAGTTCTCACAATTGGAGGCAGGTAGCCGCAAGAAAAGTGCAGAGGCTGTGTCGCAAAGTAAGGACTGTTTTGAACAAAAATCTTTTGTCCATGGAGCGACATATATGAGCAAGGTTCACTTTGAAGGGTCAAAATCACAGCTAGCTTCCGTTTTTACCAAGCTTCAGAGGTCTTTTGGATGTGCATTGGGTTTTCTAATGTTAGATAACCCAAGCTGCTTTGAAGGTGACATCATGTGTGGAAGCCAGCTATCATCCATCTTCCAAACAGTACAGTTGTCTTGCATTTCCTTTAAGTGGCAGAAATATTTTGAAGAGCATGGGCATACGGACTTTAACTTTCAAGAAATGGCATGGATCCAGTGGTTAACAACCACAGCTCTATTCTGCAATCAACTGCCTACTCTATGTGTGAATCTGTCCTGGTTCAAGGGATGCCTAATTAAGATGCTTTTAGGGTCTAGTTTGATACAAGGGGTAATATACGTGGCTGAAGGAAATAACCAGTGGGTAATAGCTTGGAGTCTGCCTCATGCAGAAAAGGCAGCAGGTACCATCTGTTCTGCATGTGGCGGGACCCTCAGCAACTCAGAAGCCAAAGTTCATAGAGTACTGTGATGACAGTACAGTGATGACACACTGAGTGATATGATTATTGATTTAGGGTTAAGAGAATAGGAGTAGAAGAGAGACACAAGAAGAGATTAGAAGAGAGCTCCTATGGCTCTCACAAGGTATTCTGCATGGTCATGACTAACATGATTGTACAAATGAGAGAAATGAGAGGTTTGGGTTATTTATAACATAATAGCCTCCCTCAAGTCCTAATCTAATGGTTAGTAGGATAATTAACTAATTATCCTACTAATTATGTATTCATTCACTTAAGTCCCTAGAGAAAGCTTTACAATTGAGTCCCTAGGTATACAATTATAGTTTCTATAACAATGAGTTTAGCACTAGCAGGTGATTATATGGGCTTTGTTTTTCAAGAAATTGGCCCAAATTTATTGCTGCCTGTGGACATTATTAAGAGGCCTCCACAATTAGTTTTGAACGGAATACTGCAATGTGATATGGACAATAATTTGAGATTCTGCAGCATATGGAAAAGGCAGCCATCAAACCAAGATGTGAAGGTGTAGCAGGGGTCAAGTCACAGTTTGTTTAGCTGAAGATTTTCTAGAAATTAAAAGCTTATGAAGCTTGTGTTTTCAGTTTGGTTTCACTTTATTAGATTGTTTTTTTGAGGTTTAGGTGTGTTTTGTTGTCAATCATCCTTGAGGGCAAGGATGTTTTTGGGAAGGGAGTATTGATATGTAAGTTGTAAATAAATGAATAATTAGGGGAAATTGTTAGTTAGTTGAATAAGGATTAGTTAGTTAGTTGAATAAGTTAGGAGTTATTAGTTAGGAAGGTATTCTGTTGTAGCTATTATACTGTTACGTTTTTTATGACCATTGGGAATTGCCTTGAGAGTCTAAGTTCACTATCCTATATATATAGGAAGCTTAGGCTAATGAAAGGATTATTTTTGTTGAATATGATGAATGAATGAAGTGCACAGTGATGTGATTTTGTGTTTTCTCTCTTTCCCTCTCTCTTTTCTCTTCCTAATCCCTCTGAATTTCTGTCCTTAACCCTCTAAATTCTCTTCTTTCCCCAATTCTTCTAAATTTCTACAACCTATCTATCAAATAGTCTCTGGTGTGAGCTTCTAGGATATAGTGCCGGAACCAAGATTATCTTTAATATGGTTCCTAATTTCTTATCAAGCTCAACAAGCCTAGTTCAATCATGTTGCACAGGATTATTAGAAGTTTCAGTAGCTGCCATATTATCATAGAATAACTCTATGGGCTTCTTTGGGTTGAACCCAAGTTCTTCCAAAATAATTTCAGAAAAGACAGCATTCATGTGTTGATCACTTGGGCTGTGCATGAACTGACTCACATCTCAAATTGCATGTACTAAATCTGGTTTGGAGTGGCATAAAATATACCGGAGTCCCTTGGCTCATCTAAAAATTAAATATCCTGCTAAACATAAGGAGTAGATTAAAGGAATATCTCCTTGACTACCTCCTTACAACATCAGGCACTATCCCACTAGTTAGGGCTGGCTACATGGGTCGAATCATGTCATTGTGTTTTATCAACAGACAACTCTTTGGCTAGACCAACTTGTCTTTTCACTAGCTAACTTCAATGCAGAAGAAAAAGGCAACTAGCAGTTGATGGCTCCACTGAATCAATAGCCTTAGCATTTGGGAAAGATACACCGATTTCCTACTAGTAAAATGGGGATATATAAAGACCTTCCCATCTTGGTTCTTTGATATAATTTTCCAAACACATAACTATATTACATGATAAAATTTTCATCAGATTTAAAAATGCACAGTACATACAGACAAGGTAATAGGCCTGATAAGTAAAATTGAAAAGAGACGAAAGGATTATTTGGCTCTTTGACATAAAGTTCACATATTCCTTGGACTTACAACCTATCATTGTAGAGCTCTGATATAAATAGATCTGGCAACAGAAATGTAATACCCCAACAAAGGATTACATTATAAATAAATTTTTAAATAATAAACATATGCATCATACCAATTGCAAGATAGAGAAGCTTCCTCGGGCGAACCAACGAAAAGATATGGTCAATATAGTCAAATATTGATCTAAATACATCATCATAGGTAGCAGGTGCAGGCTGCAATTTGAGATTTATCAGAAACAATACAACTTTTAAAACAACAATGCAAGTTTACAGAAATCACATCATAAATCATGTCACCATATTGTCAGCTGACAATTATTTGTTAGACTAGAAAAACCCACCAACTATAGCATTTCCATAACAGCCTAAACTACACCCGTTTGTCCCTCTTATCTCAGTCTCCTGGTGTTATGATCCACCAAAAATCCCGCAACCACCGATCCCAACAGCTTTGGGATGGTAGTCTTTTATAAGGTCCTTTTCCGCTAGTCATATAATCATATGCGTCAGGAAGTTGGCACAGAAATTCACCGCAGTGAATGGAACGACTATGCTCGATTCTAGACAGAATATGGGATAAATAAAATAAATGCTATTAGAAAGTCCTTCCCTCTGTCTCTTGAATTTAGTTTAGCATTAGCTGTATTTAAGGACTTTCTTGGACCAAATAAGCAGACTTTACCAAGAGAATTACAGGATGGAAAAAGCATATTCATTGAGAGGCGTTGCAAGAGAGCGTAAAATTATACAACTTCACTTCTAAAGTATAGGAGACTTAATCCTATAAAATATGAATGACTAGCAAAATTGGAGATTCAAACGAAGAAGAACAGATTAACATGTGATGGGGGGACAGAAGGAACAGATATAAGTGAGTTGAGCTGGAGCATGTACCTTGCCATCGGGGTGGAAACAAGGGTGAATGATACCGTTCATGTCCAAGTACAAGTTGTCGAACTCCATGCCATTGGGATTAGGTTTCGACACATCAACAGGGTGCGAAACACCGGCGTCACTAGCGGTGGGCTCTTCTTCGACTACATCGGAAATCGAAAGCGGATAGCGGTCGGCAAGCCACCGGTAGAAGGCTGGAACTCCCATGGCTACGGCTCAGTTGGACCCGGTTCAGCAAGGTAGAAGAGAAAATAGTGTAAAGAATGCAAGATCTGTGATGCCGTTGGAATGTACGGATCAGTGCTGAAGGCATGCTTCCCGCGGGACGATACTGCCCCTGGATTATTGCGTCTTTGGTTCCTTCGACTCACCTAACTCCTCCCAATTATGGCGTTTGCCATTTCTCCTTCCTTCCTTACCAATCCTATTAAGGATAGTTGGGGATTGCCCCTTGCTTTTAGTATATTCTTTTATTTTGATTGATATTTTAACCATGTATATATACTGTTTGTTCAAGTCCTTGGCGTGAGCCGCCTTCGAGGGGGAAAAATATTTTCTAAGTGATTTTAACAAATGTTTGTTGTGTGAATTTTTATTTTATTTTTTTTGTGGGCCAACAATTATTATTTTTATTTATAATCTTGGTTTATACTTAAATTAATTAATGTGACACTGTTATATAATATAATTAATATGGACAATGATAAAAAAAAAATACTAATATTTTTAGACAGATTGAATAACCTAACTAACTCTGGTCTTTATTTGTAAGGCAGTTATAACTATATTATGCTGGGCTAACCTAAAAAACGTCGCATCTTAACTCAGATTAATGGAGCACTTATTATAGTAGTTTCAACTTCCTAGAGCACTACCAACGGGGGTTGGCTCAAGTGGTAAGCGGCTTTGTGTCGTTTTAAGTAGGTCCGGGTTGAACATGAATCTAAAAAACCTCCATTTGGGAGGCTCTCCCACCATGGCCAGGGCGCGACGGGTCGGATCGGATTAGTCGGGAAGAGCAGTGAACCGCGCAAAAAAAAAAACTTCCTAGAGCACTGATGCATAATTGTGAAGAAGATGGGAAGAGTAGCATGAGAATAAATAAGACCAAACGGAGACGAAGAGTTTGGGCTGGGTTGGTCGGTTTTCCCGGGGAACATGGGCCTAGAATACGATGAAGATCTCAATTATGGGTTGGTGCGAGAGTGTCGTCTGTTTCCAATCCTGGATGCTTTGATGGATTTTTTTTTTTTTTTTTTTTTGCTAAAGCTTTGATGGCCTTTTTGTTGAAGGAGTCGCATACTCCTAGTAGTGCAGTGATATTGGGAATTGTTTCCCTCCCTTTGGTCTTGGGTTCGAACCCCCCCTCCCCTATCACCTATATATCAAAAAAAAAAAAATGAGACTAGACGGAAGACGAAGGAGTCCCTGTATGGCTGTATCTCTATGCCCATAGAAAACGCCTCTGTTTTTCATTTATCTTAATTAATATATTTGGTGGCGTGTCGGGTCATAAACTTCCTTTGACCCGAACCGATAATATCGAATGAATGACTGACGAGTGTTACTCCCTCCACTCTTTAATATAATATATATTTACATAATTTAATTAAATTAAAAAAATTGCTTCAGTTTTATTTCAAGTGCAAAATGTGACTAGGCTGAAGACGAAGGAGTCCCTGTATCTCTATGCCCATGGAAAAACGCCTCTGTTTTTAATTTATCTTAATTAACAATATATTTGGTGGCGTCGTGAACTTCCTTTAACGCAAACTGGTGATATCGTGTGAGATGCTTAATATAGTATAATATAATAAATAGTATGACTTAAGTTAGTTCATATGATTTTTTATTTGTGTTTTTAAAACGTGTTAATTATTTTTCTTAATTCTCTCATTCCTTCTCTGTTATGATTATTGTTAAGGGATAGGTTAGGTTAGGAAAATGTTGACAGATATAATAAAATATATCATATATTTAGGATTAAAATCAACTCCCTAAATATATTTTATATTAAAGATTGAGGAGTATTATTGAATTGTAGTTATAAAGACAGAAAAAATATTTTACACCGGTGTTTTAAAATGAGAAAATCTCAAAAAAATACCGTTTCCAAAAAGTCTATCAATACATGAAAATGACAATAAGATGACAGAAATAAAATTGAGATTTTAAAGTGTAAATGAATTTATTATTATACCCATCAGTTTTTTAAATAAAAATAGAAAAGGTGTCATTGCCAGAACATCACTGCCACCTTGACCGCTGGAGGGTGCAAGCTAGCCGGAGCCGGGGGCATTTTTTGGGGACCAGGCTTGTCTAGGGGCATTTTTTGGGGGTCAAGTCACTTTGTTTAGTTGTGAGGGGAGAAAAGTGATTTTTTTATTTATCACTTTTCTTTTTTAAAAAATATAAGCTTATAATCTTAAAAACTTATTTTTGGTGGGGGAGAGATTGATATCCTAATTACCTAAATTAATTTTTCCCCACGAATGATATCCATTATCTTAAAATACCTCTCCAGATATGTATCTTTTTATGCATTAAGTATCTTGAAATATTTTTTCAATATCCTAAAATAATTTTTAAGATCATGATATTTTTATTTATAAAATATTTTTTATAATTAATTTAATTAAATTTGAAGGCTTAACAAATCACTTTTCTCCCTCTCACAACTTAACCTCAACAAGTGACTTATTTTGTTAAATGATTAATTTTCAACTTTATATTTATTTATGAATAAATTTTTTCAATTATCCATCAGACCTCTCCAATATTTTATGCATAAGTATGTATCACTTCTGGTCGTATTAATATTAAATTAAGCGAAATTGTAGTTTGTTAAATGATTATGGGGTAAATTTATTACCTTTATATTTATTTATAAATAGGATCAATTTTTTTGGTCGAAAATAACTTATAAATAGAATCAAAGTGGTATACATATAAAATAAATAAATGTGTAGTGATATTGACTAAATACTACTCATTTAACTAATATTATTATGCCTTTAGTCAACACAATTTATGCATTTAGTGAATATCATTACATCTTTTATTAATTCTATAACTCATTTAGTCAATACAATTATACATTCAATTAACATTATTAAGCATTTAGTCATTTTCATTACTTATTTAGTCAATATCAATTTGTTTCTTCAAAAACAAGGCGAGGTGGGTTCGATCTTACCCCATCACCTTTGGCTTACAACTAAAAAAAATGTAAACCCTACCCCCAAAAACTTCGGCCGGCAATGGTCCAAGAGGGTCACATTTTTTAAAAATTAAAAAGCTTAGGGGCAAATAAAAGCAAACAAGCACAGATAATTGAACAAAGCACGATTGTCTCATTTGGATAAAAATTGCACTAACGTCAAAATATTAGTCAAGCAGTCGATATCATGGGCAGCTCATGAATCATGATGATGTAACACTGTAACGGGGTCGTCGTCTTCTCATGCTTCTTGTCAATTTTTTTTTTTAGAAAAAAGGTTTAGAGGTGTGATTTTGCCTTTTTGGTATCGTCTACAGGTCACCTTACCTTCTATGCCATATTTGGTAGGATGGCGGTGGAAAGTGAGGAGCGAAAGTGGAGGTGAAATTGAGATTTTTGTATATTTGGTAAGCTAGAGAAAACACTCCCAACAATATTGAAAGCAGTAATTAAACTGAAATTTAATATAAACTTAAATCACTAAACTATAATTTAGTCTTTAACATTTTTATCTAGGGATGAATATAAATTGGATCAGATTGGGCCTAACATCAACCTGAGGTTTGGTTTAAAGAGAAGCTTGGGGCTGCGTAAGCGCATAACAGTTTGATCCAACACCAACCGATTTAGGACTAAATCGGTGGGTTTGGTGGACTACTTGGACCCAGTCCAAGTAGTTCAGGACCTTTTTTTTCTTTTTCATTTTGGAAGGCAAAATTTAAACCTATTAAACACAATTATGACAAAAAAAAACCTAAAACAATACAAAACACATCACATAAAATTAAAATATCATAAATATATAAGAATATCCAACAACAAAATATGTTGTAAAAATATTTAAACATGATAAATATAATTAAGATAATAAAAATACCTATAGTCATATAAAAATCATCGTAAAAAATAAAATTTAATTAAAAATCTTTAAAAAAAACTCCAACAACCTTAAATAAAAATAAAAAGTAACATTTAAATTATAAAAGTATTTTAAAAAATTTGACTTGGACCAGGACGAGATTAGTGTAGGTGGTCTAGTCCCCTAGTTTGGAACATGGTCCAACTTGACAAGTCAGTTTGGTCCATTATGGTTTGATTTCATATGATAGTTATTTAGAGGGACTGATCGAACCAAACCACCAGGTTTTTTCCACTCCAAATTTTATCTATATGTCAATGCTGTCTTTTCTAATTTTTGCAATGCAAGTCAGAAGGCATAATTAAAGATCCATACGTAGGACCTGAAAGTTTTGTTTGACTTTGTTTAAAAATAAAAAATAAAAAAGTTTTTGAAAATAAAAACACAAAAAGTTGTTTTAAAAAACTAAAAAAGAAAATAGTTTTTAGTTGTTTTTTTATTTTAATTTTTTGACGTAGTCGCATATCCCCTATCAATACTACACTACTTGAGCAAAAAAAAAATCAACACTACACTACCACCATCATGTCATTGCATGTGACGATCGCCGCCACATCACTTCAAAAACATATTTTTTGAAACAAATATCAAAAATATATTTTTGTTTTCAAAACTTGTTTATAAAAACAATTTATTTTGAGAACAGAAAAAATAGAATAGAATCAAATAAGCCCTAAATTTCAATTACTTGTAAGTGCTGATATAAAATGCAAAATTTACACTCCCTTCGATTCTTTTTATAAGTAAGAACTACCACTTTCACGTAGATCAAAATTATAGTTAAATTCAGTTAAAATAATAAGTTTTAATATACGCAAAAAAAAAAATCAATTATACCCTCATTTATAAAGAAGACTTCGGAGATAAAATAAGTGGAACTTAAATGTAGAGAGATATACTTCAATGTCATCTCTCTCTCGCTCAAATATGATTCTTGGTGCACGTAGTAATTATTACAGAGGAATGTATTGAATGAGAGTAAAAGTGGAAAGGCAAAAAAAATTTAGAGAAAAGGAATTTGCTACTTATAAAGAGGATCACACCTAAAAAATAGAATGTTCCTTATAAAAAGGATTGAAGGGAGTAACATGCTATTATTATGTAAATTTAATTTCTTTCATAAAATGTATTTGATTTTGTACTTTATTTTTGTTTTCTCCGCATCAAATAAGGAGAGAAGGTGTTAATTAGCCATTAAAAACACTCGTAATCTTGTCTTAATTCGCATGCGTAGCCGCCCCGGGATTTTCTTAAAATACTGCCAGCCATGTGCGACCATAACAAGGCGCGCCCATGTGCGACCAATCGACTTTGTTCGAGAATCCGAAGTGCGTGGCTGGTGGCGTCGAGTGATTGATTATTAATTAAGATTCTTAATCACACCTTTTCATTTTTCAAAATGATTAAAAAAGGTAGTCAGAAATAACTGTTTCATGTGGAAAAGAATGCCCTGCCCCGCTGCCCGCCATCATCATAATTCCCTATCACTGCCATCATCACGCGCGTGAAAACTGCCGCCATGGACATGGTAACTAATTTTTTATTTTTATTTTTATTTTTATTTTCAATTTTGCCCAAAAGGACATTGTAACCAAGGTAGTAAAAACGTAGTTTTTACCTTAAAAAAGGAAGAAAATGAAAAATCGTAAAACGTAAAATCGTAATACAAAACGTAGTTCTTACCTGCATATATATATATATATATAACAACTAGTTCTTTAGCGCGATCGATCATGACTTACGCACAACAACTTTCTCAACAAGCAGTGAAAACTCACGGAATATTATTTAATAAAACACCCAATATTATCCTTGACTCAAAGCCGCCACCCAATATTATTCGAAGAACTTAGAATAATATTATGAGTTCAAATATAGCGAGAAATAAAATAAGTTGCGTTATGAATGAAGCTTCAATTGATTAGAAAGATTTAAAATCACTCAATCAAATATAACAGAGTCACGGACGAAGCATTATCAGGGACCTGGAAAAAAACACAGACCTCATTTTGGTCCCTCACACAAAGAAATGTCATTTTTAGTCCCTGAAAAGGACGAAAAATGGTCGATTGGTGAACATTTTGGTCCCTCGCAAATTTCCAAAAAACACTTTTTAGTCCATAAAAAAGTCTCATTTTAGTTCCTAGAGACTAAAATAGAGTCTGTGTTTTTTATCGGAGATCCAAAAGGGTATTTACTCTCTTTTTTTCCCAACGTTTTTTGCAAAAACGCAGCGTTTTTACGCAAGTTTTTACTCAGAGTACTTTTTTTCCACAACGCAACACGTTTAGCCCAAAATAAAATGCAAAAACGGCGTTTTTACCGTTTAAAACGCGTTTTTGACTACCATGATTGTAACTCACCACTCCTACACTATTACTAGGTCCATAATAAAAATAACTTTAATTAATTTATTAGAATTAATAAATAATGGTTAACTCATTAAGTTTATCATTATTTAATTTTATCCATATTAAAGAAGGTTTTAAATGAAAGAGAAATACAATAAATCATGCTTAAACATAAATTATCGGGACAAAAATTGATGGAAAAAATATTAATTACTATCTAAATAACTTTTAGAAATAATTTATTTTGTGGACTTAACTTTTTTTCTAGTACCTCAATAACAAAATCTAGCCACTAAATTAAAAGTCAACCCCCAACTACTCCCAAAAAAACCCTGCTCTTCATATTTGTCAGTATAATCATTATTTTTAAGTCCCTTATGAATGAGTTTTATAAGGAGGGAGATATTTTTTTTAAGGAAAATTACATTTAAATACCATTTTAATTTATAAAACCTCACATGGTTGTTAAATTTGTTAAATGATTTAAAGGTACCAAAGACTATATTGAAATTTACAAATTCGGTTGAATTTACCCTTAGTTTTAAATAAATTTAAAAGGAAAAGAAAAATGACCCTCACGGAGGGCAGATCATGGCCACACAGGAACCGTTAAGGCGTTAGCGGCCACTGGCGGCTTGAAATCTGACGATAGTTTTTTGGGGGGGTGGTTTTTTTTTTTTTAGATTCCTTGAAGGTGGGGTTCAAACCCCCCACCTTCATGGGGCCACTGGGGCCAAGTGACCCAACCATTTAGCCACTTGGTTCCTTTGATATATATATACATTAATAAATATATATATATTATTCTTAACATTTTTTCTATCAACGAACACTTTTATAAATCTCATTAATGAACTTGTAAATGTTATTAAAGAATTGATAATTGTCATTGAAAGATTTGTTATAATTGCATTTTTTTTTCATCACACACATGGTAAACTTGAAAAATGAAGTTGTAAATCCTATTACTGAACTTGTAAATACCATTGAAGAATTGACAATTGCCATTAAAAGATTTGTTATAATTGTACTTTTTTTTTCATCACACACGTAGTAAACCTGAAGAATGAACTTGTAAATCCCATTACTGAACTTGTAAATGCCATTGAAGAATTGGTAATTGCCATTGAAAGATTTGTTATAATTGCACCTTTTTTTTTTGTTTCATCACACATGTGGTAAACCTGAAGAACGAACTTGTAAATCGCATTACTAAACTTGTAAATGCTATTGAAAGATTTGTTATAATTCCACTTTTTACAAATTCATTCTTTAGATTTACCACGTGTGTGATGAAACCCAAAAAAAGTGGAATTATAACAAATCTTTCAATGACAATTACCAATTCTTCAATGACATTTATAAGTTCAGTAATGGGATTTACAAGCTCGTTCTTCAGGTTTACAACGTATGTGATGAAAAAAAAAAGTGGAATTATAATAAATCTTTCAATGACCATTATCAATTCTTCAATGACATTTACAAGTTCAGTAATGTGATTCAGAAGTCCGTTTTCAGGTTTACCATGTGTGTGATGAAACAAAAAAAAGTGCAACTATAACAAATTTTTCAATGGCAATTACCAATTTTTTAATGGCATTTACAAGTTCGTTTTTCAGATTTACCACATGTGTGATGAAACACAAAAAAGTACAATTATAACAAATCTTTCAATGACAATTACTAATTCTTCAATGACATTTACAAGTTTAGTAATAGGATTTACAAGTTTGTTCTTCAGGTTTACTATGTGTGTGATGAAACAAAAAAAAAAGTGTAATTATAACAAATCTTTCAATGACAATTACCAATTCTTCAATGGCATTTACAAGTTCAATAATGGGATTTACAAGTTCGTTCTTCAGGTTTACCAAGTGTGTGATGAAAAAAAAGTGTAATTATAACAAATCTTTCAATGGTAATTACCAATTATTCAATGACATTTACAAATTCAGTAATGAGATTTACAAGAGTGTTTGTTGATGGAAAAAATGTTAAAAAGAATATATATATTTGTTAATGCATGTATATATATATAAAGTTTAACTAAGTGGCCACTTAGCCCCATGAAGATGGGGGTTCAAATTCCACCTCCCCACTTTTAAAGAATCTTTTTTTTTTTTAAAGAAAAAAAACCACCCCCCAAAAAAAACTATCATTTGGATTTTTTACGCCGTGATCGTGATGTGGCCCTTCGATGAGGGTTATTTTTCTTTTTTATTTATTTAAAACTAAGGGTAAAATCGTAAATTCACCTGAATTTTTAAATCCCAATATGGTCCTTGGTACCTGTAACTTCTTTAACAAATTTAACAGACATGTGAGGGTTTTGCAAATTCAAATGGTATTTAAATGTAATTTTTTTTAATAAGGGTAAACTAATTTTTTAAAATAAAAAACTGTTTTTTCTCTCTCTTTCAAATATCACTTTTTTTTTTGATACATAAAAGTTTTGGAGGGGTTCGACATCGTCCCACTGGCTGCCTTGTGAAGCACATGGCCATGAACACTTATCGGACTTACGAGATCGCCTACCAAAGGAGTCCCAGCGACGGTAGAGGGGATTGAATCCACAACCCAACCCAAGGGTCTAATCCTGAATCCCTTACCATCTATACCAACTCACATTGGCTCAAATATCACTTTTTAAATTGTTCAATGAGGGATCAAGGAGCAAGGAGCAAGGAGCAAGGAGTAGGGACAGAAGACTTTCCTAGCGTTTATCGTCCCTTGCGTCTACAAGAAAGCAAGTCCAGCTTTCAGCCTCTCGTCTCTGATTGACAGGTGACACTTGACACCCATTTCTGGAGTAAGATCCTGCTGGTGAGCTACTCAACTTCTCCAATACCATCTCCCTGCTTTACTTCCTTCGAGCGGTTTTCCTTAACCTGATTACTCTTTTGGAAAAATTGCTGTTCTCTTTTTCCTTTTATATGATGCCTCCAGCTTTTTGTGCGTATAGCTTTAGGATCTTCCTGATCGGCTGATATATTTCCTTTCTATGGGTTAATGCTGTTTTCCATGATTCTTCTTAATCATATAGATAAATATATTGCAGTGGCCTTTCGAAATGCTTGTTTCAATCTTTTTTCCGAGGATTGATTAATCGATATGTAATGTTTTTCGCTTTCGATTCTTCGTGTTAACTACTAGTGTTCTATTTTTAGTTTTTCTTTTGAATTTTTGTTATTTAATTTTCCCGCTAATTAAATTAAGATTGATCCAAGACACTGGAACTTGAATTTCGCTACTTTTGGCTTGTAAATTGCTGTTTGTTTATTTATCTATTTTTAAGATTTTATGTGTTTGTCGCCTGTCGGGTCATTCTAATAGCTAAACGCCTATGGTATTTCAGCTTCCCGACCTTTTACTGTATGTTGTCACGATTTTTTTTCTTAATTGATGAATGAAAAGATATTAAGGGGAGTTTCGGCATTGCCTTCAAATTAATTCAGCCGATTCAAGTCTTGTTTGCTTTGTTTTCTAGATCTTATATCTATTGGTTTACTGGGACCTCCTTCACTTTTATGATTTTGCAGTATTTTTCTTAAAATGGCACAAGAGAAGGAAACCATCGCAAATGATGTCAGTGAGGTAAGTCATAATCAGCTATACATCCCCTTTTCTTTTCCCTGCCTCTGTACTGAATCATTATAGCTTTCAATACATATAAACTCATTTTTGTGATGTACAGTTGGTCGGGAAAACTCCGTTACTATATCTCAACCATATCGTAGATGGTTGTGTTGGCCGAATTGCTGCAAAGCTGGAGATGATGGAACCCTGCTCCAGTGTCAAAGACAGGTATATAGGTCTCTTTAATGATCTATTTGGAAGAAAAGTAATATGCCATCTTACAGATTTTCCATTTATTGCTACTTAAAGGCTTTTGTTCATACCCATCTTAATATGCTTAAGTTGATAGTTTGTTTGGAAGATCTGTTCACTTGATATCATGCAGTCTATAACTTTGAAATGGATGTTGCAGTACGGTAGGCCAAGGCTCTAATCTATTTCAAGCGATAAAAAGTTTCTTGAAAGTTTCTGTTATGATGCATCTCTTTCCGTTGCTGCAGGATAGGATATAGCATGATTGCAGATGCTGAGGAGAAGGGATTCATTACACCGGGTGAAGTTAGTTTTTGTTTTATTTCTTGTCCTTACTCGTAATTCATGCTGGGCATCTTGTTATGTCATGCATCATATGTTTTGAAGATTCCTTCCTCCTTTCTCACCAATGAAACTGTTCTGCTCATATAAATATTGTTCTTGCTGAGATTGATATTAAATTGCTATTGAATTCAAAGTGAATGCAATTTACTGATCAACTTCAAAGAAATCTTCTGGAAGTCTCTCTCTTGAGTCTTGACCACAAATTAAATCAAACAACATGGATTATTGCTGATTCTAGATTCATAAAATGGTATCAATGTTACTGACAAGTTTGTTATTTTGTGACAATTGCATGGAAATTTCGTATATTTTAGACTTCTAGTCAATAAAATGAAGAATATTAGTGATGACATCATGAAATTTAATGTGCTTATTTTGTAGAGTGTCCTGATTGAGCCTACCAGCGGAAACACTGGCATAGGTTTGGCATTCATGGCTGCAGCTAAGGGTTATAAACTTATCATAACCATGCCTTCTTCAATGAGTCTAGAAAGAAGAACAATTCTTCGAGCTTTTGGAGCTGAGTTAGTTCTCACTGATCCCGCCAAGGGTATGAAGGGAGCTGTTCAGAAGGCAGAAGAAATAGTGGCAAAGACTCCTAATGCTTATATGCTTCAGCAGTTTGAAAATCCTGCCAACCCAAAGGTATTAACTCCGTCATGTACTTTTTGTGGGGAATAAGTTGATCCAAAGAAATAATACGATTGTTACACACACTTCCTCAGATCCATTATGAGACTACTGGACCAGAGATCTGGAAGGGATCTGGTGGGAAAGTCGACGCTCTTATTTCTGGTATAGGGACAGGAGGAACAGTAACAGGTTCTGGGAGATATTTGAAAGAGCAGAATCCTGATGTTAAGGTGGGAATTCAATTTTCTGACTTGGGTTTTTTGCTACATGAATATCTAGATGCATATTCTTTTTGTTAGCTTTTTCTTATTACTTTTTTTTTTGGGGGTTAGTTATATGGTGTTGAACCAGCTGAAAGTCCAGTGCTGTCTGGGGGAAAACCTGGTGAGTCTTGATTTTTCTCATTATATTCGCCTATCATTTCATTCATGTATATGCTTTGACAATTGCTTGTTGAGTCCAATAATGTGGTCAGTAAACTTGCTTTCATATGTTGCTGCATAGAGTTAATCTTTTCCTCTTGAATTTAGCCTTAATTAGTTAAATATTATTCATGCTACTCAATTTAAACCTGTGATTGTACTATATAGTAGTCGGCTGAGAACTCGTTGCTCTGGGACCTTAGAGCTTGGTCAAGATACCGTGTGTTCTTTTCTGTATCTCTGGGATTTCTGATAACATTGGGTTTCAGAGACTTTACGATTTGCATCAAAGATCAGCAAAGTTTTTTTTTCCCTTATAAAGTTTGTGTTTTGTAGTCCATCATCCTTGAGGGCAAGGAAAATGGCCTGTTGGCTGATTAAGTCTAATACCTATATAAGGTGTTCTTTAATCTGTCACCAAAATTTCTGCTGTCCCCAAAATGGCCTGTTGGCTGAAGTACCAGGTGTTCTTTAATCTGTCACCAAAATTTCTGCTGTCCCCAGGTTTCGAAGACTCTTGTTGCATCCCCCAGCCAAAATGGTCATGTGTTTATTGAATGTAATTTAGTCAATGTTTCTCATATGGTTGCTAATGTTCTTAATTTCATTCTCTTACTGGTTTTGCACCAAGACTGCTGTGTGGGTGATTTTCTTTAATCACCATGTGCAAACATGATTCTTAACATGAATGCATATGTATTATGAAAACATGTAAAGACATGAATACCATGTGTTAATCACCGAATGTGCTTGGAGGTCAAAATGACACTTCTATCCCTGCCTTCTCCTCTATGCCCCTCTGCATCTTCCAGAAAAAGCGTAAAATAGTTGTATTTGTTGCAGCATAGTTTACCTTCTATTTTTCTACATAAGTTATTATAGCTGCATTGATATTTACTACGTACCTACCCAAAGTTGTGCATATGGTTCATTCTTCTGATGAATGTATGGTTGCTGATGTGCAAGGCCCTCATAAGATCCAAGGAATTGGTGCTGGCTTCATCCCTGGTGTTTTGGATGTTGGTTTACTGGACGAAGTTATCCAAGTGAGCTATTAAACTTCATTGATTTTATTAATTTTAAATTGATACATAAATTTGTTACTGTTCTATTGTGTCCTTTGTGATTAACATGTTACTGTTTGCTCTGTTCTATTTCTATTATCTCCCACCCCAATATAACTACCTTCGTGAAAAAAATAAAAAAAAAAAAATTAAAGATTTGCTTTCATTAAAAAAAAAAATCTGAACTTTATCCTTGGGAGTGGGGAAGGAAGTAAAATAATTTGATTCTTATGTAGGAATATTATTGCTAAACAGGAACTTTGATTAGTTGTCTTGGCTCTGGTTGTGTCAATTTGGCTCTTTAATCAGTTTCAAAAAGAAAAAGAGGAATAATGGCTTTTTGTTGTGATTGTCTTTCTCTGTATGAGTTCTTCTTACCCATTTCTTTGGTGCGAATCCACGTTCCATATGCTGATCACTTAATTTTGTCTGCTTTTGTAGATATCAAGTGAAGAAGCTATTGAAACTGCTAAACTTCTTGCATTGAAAGAGGGCTTATTGGTAAGTTCTTTGAAAAGATACATCCCAAATAGGATTTTCAGGTGTCCTTCCATTCTGTGTGTTTTGAAGGAGATAGAGAAAAATTACTTTTTTTTTTTTTTTTTGCAGGTGGGGATATCATCAGGTGCTGCTGCGGCAGCTGCCTTGAAGGTTGCCAAGAGGCCAGAAAATGCTGGAAAACTCATTGTTGTAAGTTTGTGGTTGGCTTATATGATATTAGATGCTCCTCTGTGATTGCGGTTATAAGAAATGCTTTAGTTACAACATCGATATGCTTATGTGGCACAAAGAATTACCTTTTCCGATAGCAAGACCTATATGATGAGCTTCTGGCATTAGTTAATGTGTGCAGCTACTGGATCTTTAAATAAAGTGCTATTTTTTAATAGCACTTAGTTGGCATTGTACCAAAAATCCATCCGTTAGTTTTCCATATTGCTGCTTAATTTACTGATTGTAAACCTGTCCAGGCGGTGTTCCCAAGTTTTGGAGAGCGTTATCTATCATCTGTGCTCTTTGAATCTGTGAAGCGGGAAGCAGAGAACTTGGCTGTTGAGAACTGAGCTCAGGAAAAGGTTTTATGATTGTTGCTGCTTGGATATGAGGGGGCCTGCTATTGGTTTACAAGTTATAATCTCGCCCTTTGAATTTCTGTTTCTTTATGCTGGGATTTGTAGGCCAACTCTTAGTTTATCTTCTGGCTGGGTTTGTTGTCTGGTTTTCTGTTGCGTGTAAATTTTTTACTGTTCAATAAATACCAACAGCATGTAGCTAGGATAATCAAACTCACATATGGCTATGTTATAGTAATTGTTATGTTTCCAAGAAACAAGGGGCTTGTTTGATTCTATTCTTTGTATTTTGTCCTAAAAAACAGTTCTTGGAAACAAACTTTAAAAATTAGGAAAATGTGTTTGGATAGTTGTTTTGAAAAATCTATTTTTGAAGTGACGTAATTGTGCGGTCGCTAGTGGTGATGTGATGTAGTGGTCATCACTGGTAGCGTAGTGTCTATGGTGAATATGTGGCACTCTCAAAAAGTAAAAAATAGGAAAACAAAAGTAAGAAAATAACTAAATTGTTATAAAACTAAAAGAAATCTAGGATTAAAGAGCAAGAGATAAATGAAAAGAGAAATCATGAGAGAGAGTGTATAACAATTCTCATTCACA
This sequence comes from Acacia melanoxylon, assembly GCA_019022615.1. NCBI lineage: Eukaryota > Viridiplantae > Streptophyta > Magnoliopsida > Fabales > Fabaceae > Acacia > Acacia melanoxylon. Next base: position 1,139,710 of record JAFJYJ010000059.1, read on the forward strand.
ATCTCTTTGGTGTACATTTGTGAGAGGGGAGGAGAGAATTTATAATGGTGTACATTTGTGAGAGGGGAGGAGAGAATTTATAATGGTCGGAGAGTAGGGAAGTTTTATATAACTTTTATCCACTCCTCACCATAAATATATTGGGCGACCTTAATGCCCATAATGGGCGATTTTAATGTCTATTCCATAATATTATATACTTCATCCGGTACTAATTATAAGAGCACTTTTATAGTGCAATTTACACTACAAAAATTGTCCTATAATTAAGACTGGAGGTAGTAATATATATATATATACACACAATATACCCAATTGATTTTCATGAATTGTGACAGAACGTGGAAAGTTAAGAGTCAATGAACGTCCACATAATATATTTATAACACTTTCCTTTGGATGTCCATTATGAATGTGCATTGTTAAAAACTTTAACTAGGAAAAACCCAGTGAGATTAAAACTTAGTCAAAGAAAAAAGCACATCATCCATTGATATACTTTTCAATGCTGCCTCATTAAAAACATTTTCATGAAAACCCAGTGGGACAAAACCTAGATAAGGGGAAAAAAATACAGCGTGTATCGACTCCCCTTTTGACAACATCAGTATTACCCCCTAATGACAACATTACTTCCAATGTCTTCGTGTTGGTGACGAACTATATTTTGCTAATAAGCAAGATACATTAAGGCTCTAATATCACTAAAATATTGTACTTTTGGACTAAGTAGTTCTTCAAATAATTAGTTACCTTTTGAAGCTCTTCAGGAGTTCCAATGTTGTTAATATTATCAACATAAACAACAATTATAACAAATTCGCTTCTATATCTTGTCATAAATATGCATGGGCATATTGGGTCATTTTTGTACTCTTCTTTTCACAGGTATTCCTTGAAATGATTATATCACACGCTTATTTCACGATTGTTTCAAGTCATACGAGAGATTTATTTAATTTAATTAAGTATTGTTCTTGAGAACTTGAATTAAATGCTTCTGACATCTTGAATCTTTCAGGGATTGTGCTTCTGGCACATTAAGTCCTTCAGGACATGTGCTTTTGGCACCTTAAGTCCTTTGGGGACATGTGCTTCAACATTCGCTAATAGATTGTGGCTCATGATCCTAATTATCATTCATTACATCATATGCTATATGATAAGCAAAGATGTCGTCAACATTGACTTTCTTTCATTCCCATCAGATTTTATTCATAACATAATTTATTGAGATTTCATAATTTTTCATATATTTCAGGTGCCTGGGTTTCTTCTGGGACTACAACATTCTCTTCTAGATATCTCTACTGGAGATAATAACTCTTCAGGAGATGACTCTTTTAGAGTTACTAACTTTTCTTGATTATCCTCTACTTGATCATCTATATTCTTAGTTCCTTTTCTCTTTCGAGGATTTCTATCTTTGGAACCGATGGGCCTACCACGCTTCAGGCGTGATTTAAATTCATTTATAATAGGTTGTTTTTTAGGGACATCAATTCTGATAGGAACATTAGCAGCTAGGATATGTGACTTTGTCACTTTCTTTAGGTCATTAAATGCTTCTGGCATTCGATTAGCTAAATTCTGTAAATAAATTATCCTTTGAACTTCCAGTTCACATTGTTTTGTACTAGGATAAAAATGAGCCAATAATAATTCATTCCAGCTAATTTCTTTACCCAATTGCTTATTTTCTCCCCCTAATGTTGAGAAAACAATGTCAAATAACATTGACTAGTCATGCAATATAAGTCTCTTAAATCCATTTGTTTCCTTTAGAAATATCATTTTGTTTCATTTAGAGATAAACAAGAAGAATGAGGTCCTTACACAACATTTATCCATCTATGTGCATTGTGGTGGAATATTGCACATTCAAAACTTTTTAAGATAGAATTAATCTGGCTTCTGACCAAAAAACAATTTTACAGGGAGAATTTTGTTGGCTTATGTAAATGCTCAATAAGATCAAACATGCCAACATAGAAATTTTGTCCTCATAAGCATTGAATACATGATTTCTGGATTGTATAATCTGGAAATTGCGCGTTTAATTTATCCAAACATTATTGCAAACTTCAAGTTGCAAGCTTTATTACAAACTTCAAGTTGTAAACATTATTGCAAACTTTAAGTTGCAAGCTAATTTTCACATGTAACTATCTTATAGATGCATCTTTCGAATTTATCGAACAATTGTTTAGTTTACATACTATTTCAATGGGCCTATATAATAATGTTTGATATATTTTCAGAGATCCATTACCAATCATGACCAATGATATTCTCATAGTCAATTTTATTTGAGAACAAACAACACATAATAATTTTTGAATAATATGTTGGTTATTCATGAAGAATCTTCTGGTTCTTCAATGGATATCAATACATAATTTTATTTGTAATATATATATGACTCAGATAATCAAACAAGTCATGTCAACAATAAATTTGTTTGAATCAGTAAACTTCTAGTTTATCGTAACATAGATCTCAACCAATCATAAACTTTTCAATTTCCATAAGATTATGATTTAATCATTATCTAACATCCATTTTGGAGATCTTTTAGGCTTTGTGTGAAAAGTATATAACTTTTCAAAAATTAGCTCATACTTGTATTATAACTATCTTCCCCCTCAAGTATGAGTCATATAACATACTTTCTTTATTTCAAAATCACTTTCAAACCCTTTAAAGCTCGAAAGGAAAATCTATGTTAATTATTCATGAACTATCATATAATATTACATCACTAGATAATCTCATTAAGAATACACTTCAATTTACTTATATATATGCAAAATATATTCAGTCCACTACATATGAAGATATTCATGATCAAAATAACTTAAAATCACAAAGATTTAAAATCACATATATGGAAATTCTCTAGCAGAAAATTCTCATGGCAACAAATTTATGAGATGTGATCACAACAAAAATGTAAATAATAATAATTTTTAATAACAACAAAATTAAACATCATATTACTTTATGGGCTTATTCTTTCTTCCTCTTGGCTTCAAAATAAATCTAGACATATTTTTCTGCAGCTCTTTGCCTTTTTAATATCTCATTGGCAACATTGACAAACATTTGATTTGCATTAGCAAACTTCTAGTTTGCATTTACAATCTTTTGCATTATTATTTGAAAATTTTCTATATGATATCCAATTTTGCAGATATCTTTGAAACTAAACAAGTTTCTTAGAATAAAATGCATTATTAATGCATAATTTTATTCCTTCATGTAGCAAAATAGTAGCTCTTCTGGAGCCTTCAATCAAATTTGAACTGTCATATATAATCTAAACATTAGCATCTCGCATTATAAAGTTGGGCAAAATATGCTAATTAGTCCTAAGGACTATTAGCCTTTAGACTTATTACCCTTGAGTGACATAATTCTCTGCAAGTTATTGTCTTCAGGACAATACTTTTCTAAGGCTACCAAAATCTTTGTATCATATAATATTTGAAACATAAGCCTTTAAGGTCTTAATATTTATAACAATCCAATACCACAAAATTTTTCTTGTCATGCCATTTCTTTGAACCAATAATGTTCTTTTACTAAAGAACCATTATAAAATTGATAAAACTTCTTGCCATCAAATCATAAATTAAAAGTATTAATGAATAATGGCTATTAAAATATTAGTAGATATCTAAATCATAAACATATGTAAACTTAAACTTTAAATGATAAAATCAAAAATATTAGGAAAACAAATTCTACATGTGGCTATATAGCAATTTTGACAAAAAGAAAGGCACTTTTCTGTAATATTTTCATCACTTTTAGAAAAGTGAAATATCAGAGAAAATTACATAATTATACCCCTAAATTCATAAATGTTATTTTAGTACCAGAGAAAATTATAAAGTAATACCCCGAAATTCATAAATGTCAAATTAGTCTATATTTCGGAAAAAACACCGCCTTCCACAGTTGAAATTGATTTTAAGGCTTATTTACTCATAATTTTGATCTTATCAACATAATTTATTTCAATATTTGACCTTTTTACCAATATGTCTTGGCGTACGACAGGTACAAGACCAATGATCTTTATTACCACAGTGATAATATGAATTTTTATCATATTTATTACGCCGCTAGTTTCCCTTTTATGGTTCTCATCAATTATCTCTCTCTACTTCAGATGAAAATTTGAACCATCACAATTATAACTATGATTATGCCCAAGACTATAGACATGTTCACACTCATATCCAGGCCATAATTAGATTCATTTGTTACTTCATTCACTTCTGGGAATGGAGTCGATCTTGTTGGACGAGATTCATGATATTTGCAACAAAAACACATTGTTTTGTTTGGCCATATGGGGGCAAGAAAATAATTCAGCATATTTCTTAAAACCTCTTTTCACAATTTTGCTATTGCAGGAGCAAATTGAATATACCTATTTATAATGAGATTTTGGAAGAATATCCATCTTCTGGTGGTAAGACAATTCCTTTAATTTGTTCTAAAGAACAAGAGGGTCTTATAAGACCAAATATACAATTTTTATGCTTCATGAACCACAAATTCAAATTTCATTATACAATAAAAAGAAATTTATGAGATATAAAACACAATATAATTACATAAATAATAATAAATTTATAAAGGCAATAAATAATCCATAAATTATGATATTACAACGAAATTACAAATTTATAGTTTCAGGCCATTTAGTTTTAATGGCTTCAGGCTAATTAATTCTCATGGCTTTAGGCTAATTAGTCTCATGGCTTAGGGCCAATGATGAGAATTTAGAATTATATGGCTTCTAGCCTTTTATCTTTAGGACGGATACAAATTAAATATATGTTTCTAGCCATCCAATAAAATAAAAGATGAACAAGTATATGACTTCAGGACATATAATAGGGAATCAAATGAATATGGCTTCTAGTAATTTTGTAAGACACACACATACACATGACTTCTGGCCATATTATATCAAAATATAAATCAAAATGTATATGACTTCTGGTCATATAATCTCAAAGTAGAACTAAAAGGACTATGGCTTCTGGCCATGTAATAGGAAATCAGAGCAATATGACTTCTAGTCATATAATTTTTAGAATATGAAATCAGAGGTATATGGCTTTTGGTTATACTAAAATAACAATATCAATAATATAAAATAAAATAACTCGTAAAAGATATCAAAATAAAATATAAAACAATAATAATTTCCAATCTTAGTCATAGAACCCTATATATAAAACAATCCATAAAAGTACTTCTTTAATTCTATATAGTGACTCAAATTATTCTAGATATTTTCTTTCAAATCTTCGGACTCCAAAGACGTAAAATCTTTCTCAACACCAAACACAAAATGACAAACCGCAAAAAGTTAGAAATTCCTATATATGGATTAGCGTTTCCATGTCCTTGTCATTATCAAGAAAAATTGTTCACTCTTTCTTTCCAATCATTCACTCTCTCTCTCTCTCTCTCCCTCCCTCTCTCTCTCCCCTCCGTCCCTTGTGCCTCTTTGATATACGTTACACAAAGTTCACACACTTACACAGAGCAACCAAGACGCAGCACAGGGAAAGAAAAATACAAGAGATAGAAAAGGTAAAATGAATTGTGAAGATTGAAAAAGAAGAGAGAATCATCGTTAGAGGAGCTTTCATGCTGATAACATGTTATAAAACTAAAAGAAATCTAAGATTAAAGAGCAAGAGAGAAATCAAGAGAGAGAAAGTGTATATCAATTCCCATTCAGTTTCTTATATGATCACAATACAATTTCTTCGGTGTACATTTGTTTTGGGGGGAGAATTTATAATGGTTGGAGAGCAGAGAAGTTTTATATAACTTCTACTCACTCCTCACCATAAATGTAGTGGGCAACCTTAATGTCTATAATGGGCGATAATATTATAATATATATATATATATATATATAATATAATATACCCAATTGATTTTCATGAATTGTGACCGAACGTGGAAAATTAAGAGTCAATGCACATCCACATCATATATTTATAACAAAAAATATTTTTGTTTTTAGTTTTTAAAAACAACTTTTTTTTTTTTTTCAAACAATTTTTAAAAAACAGTCTACTTAGCATCTTTTATTGTATTTTTTTATATAAAAAGAAAACAGACTTTCAATAGTAATGGGAGGCTTTCTGCCGATTGATGATCCATGACAATTCATAGTTGGGTCCCAATAACATTGTCGTCAATTGATGCCTAAGCATGCCGCTTTAATTTAAAAGGACCCGAATTCAACGTAATTGAAATGATCGGGTTGGTAATTATTAGCTTGGAGTCATCTATGTTTTGTGTCATTGTGTGTGTAAAATATTTAAAAAATAGTATGATCAACAGAAACAGGTCAACATTGATATATCACCCCGGGTGATTATGGTATTTTTCGTCCCTGCTTAGTGGTTGTTTGGGAACTATAGAATAGTTTCTTGGGATAAATGTGTAAAAATATATATGTGCTTTGTCCTCAGGAACGCTCAACACTAAGTACTTTTTTTTAGATGTAAAAATACAGATTGGTTATAAAACAGGTGTAAAAGTCACACTCATTGTTAAATGTAAAAAGTTGACCGTTGGTTTGACCCAAGAATGCTGACATGCAAGCTGACGTCAGCACCAAACACAAAGCCTTCAATGATCTTCTGCTGCACCTCGGCCTGAGTTTCCTTCTTCATCTGATTGAGAGCGGCAGAGATCTCAGCCCTGGCGACCTTCATGACGACCACGGCCTGTTCCTCCATCTGCTTCACCTCCTCGGAGGTGTCCTTAACGCTGCTCAGCTTCTCACGGATGGAGAAAAATTTCAGAACTATATTATTACCCTTGGATTTTTTGCGTTAATGATTCAAAACTTGGATGGAAAATTGTACAGAGAAGTTTCGATTCTAGGTCTAGGACATTTTAGAGGAAAAGGCTTTAAGCCACATTCTGATAGAACCCAACCTACCATGGAAGAACCAGATGGAGCTTTGGAGACCAGGAAGGTTGGGTTCTTGGACTCGAGGAAGAAGATAGGTAGGGAGCAAAAAGAGGGAAGGTTCATGGGGAGGGAAAGAGAAAAACGATAGAAATTAAATTGGAAAAGCGATGTGAAACAAAATATGTAGCACACAAATATAGCAAATCAAAAGTAAAGGAGAATTGAATGGAGAAATAAGAGATAACAATTGCTTATCCCTCGACAAATATTTCTGGGAACTTCACAGTTACATTAAAGGCATCCTCTTCTCTGACATTGCGTGCAAGTGGCTCTCAGGGTTTAACAGCGTTAAGAACACCTCCGAGGAGGTGAAGCAGCTGGAGGAATAGGCTGTTGCCGTCATGAAGGCTGCTAGGTGGAGAAGAAGGAAACTCAGGCCGAGGTGGAGAAGAAGATCAATGAAGGCTTTGTGTGTTGGTGCTGATGTCAGCTTCCATGTCAGCATTCTTGGATCAAACTAACGGTAAACGTTTTGTATTTAACAGTGAGTGTGACTTTTGCACATGTTTTATAATCACATGTGCATTTTTACACCTAAAAAAAATACTTTGTGTTGAACGCTTCTGAGGACAAAGCACATGTATATTTTTACACATTTACCCTAGTTTCCTGCTTCTGGTATCCTAGTGTAGGGATTTAAACACCCCTGGCGCTACGCATATCAAAGTCTGGCTTCTCTTATTCTTTTTCTATTGATGTTTTCAACATGCTTGGTTGGAAATTAAAAAGAAACTTTAAATTTTATTAAATGTCTTAAAATTTAACAACTCTTTCAACATTATCCATTTTTTTTTATAAATGCTTTTAGTATGTTTTACACTGATAAAAAAATTAAATTTTATTAACACTGTCATAAAATTCAATACTTTTTCAATTTTATTTTTATCTAATATATCTTATACCCCATGAAAATAAAATTCGCAAAATAATAAATGTAAGATAAGAATATACATTTATGTACAAAATTAGTGCATGTTTGGATTAACAATATAAATTACTTTTTCAACATAATTTACGATATACGAAGTAAATTTGTAAGAATAGTTTTATCTCAACTAGTAAACTTTTTTTTTTTTAACCCAAATACTCCTAATAAACAATTTCTTCTCTTTCATCTTTATAAATATTAATAAATTAGACTAGAGAAGTACCATGTATTTATAAAGAAAAGGAAGACTAAGAAGCCTTATAAAGCTTACACGTTTGCACATACCAAAGGCTCCTATTGGACATCGCACGCAGAGTAAAAATCCGCACAAGTCACTGAAAACACACTGTACAATCCCTCCATAACTTTGTACTATGAGCAGGGGCGGAGTTTGGGACAAAAATTTAGGGGGGCCAAATCTATACTTATTAAATAATTAAAAAAATTATGATTATATAACATTTTTAAAATATTCAGATTTATAATAAAAGTTGGGAAGAGAAAAAATAGGGAGAAGATAAAATCAAAGAAATAATATTACAATATTACTCACTGTATTTGGATGGAGTAAAGAAAACACAAAGAAAATAAACTTTATAAATTAAAAGTCATATGTAGAGAAACTTTTTACCTTTTGTGTTATAACTATGATGATGCATCGAAAACATTTTTAAAATATTCAGATTTATAATAAAAGTTGGGAAGAGAAAAAATAGGGAGGAGATAAAATCAAAGAAATAATATTACAGTATTACTCCTTGTATTTGGATGAACCAGAGAAAACACAGAAAATAAACTTTATAAATTAAAAGCCATATGTAAAGAAACTTTCTACCTTTTGTGTTATAACTATGATGATCATCAAAGATAAAGCATTTCCATTTGTAAATTTCATTGATAAGCCTAAAAATTTGCGCGATTAGATTGGAATATAGAAAAAAATGACATAACTAACATACCACATGGAACAATAAATATTGAATTATAAACCCCAAAGATGTAAAAGTCTGACCTACAAATGAAAAAAAAAAGAGGGAAAATATTTAAAAAAAAATTGGGGGGGGATTTAAATTTATATTATATTAAATTTTTTAAAAAAATTCTAAACAAATTTCTTTTTTTTTTTGGGGGCCATGGCCCCACTAGTCCCCATAAAGCTCTGTCACTGACTATGAGGGCTTGTTTGGTAGATGGCATGGAAGGAAAAAGTGGGAGGCGGGAATATTTTTTGTGAGTTGATTAAAAATATAAAAATAGTGGGTTAATAATTTTTAAATCATGTTTCTTCCTCTTTTATCATACATATTTTCTTTATTAAAATTTTGTAACTCTGCTTTTTCAATTTATTTAAATCTAATTCATAAAAATTTTCCCTCCAAATCCATCCTACCAAACAGATCCTTAATACTTGACATTGATGATAATGATTCTCGGATAAGTTCAGCTAACGTGGCCATCGGGCATTGGGCAAACACCATCAATTACTAGCTTAAGAGAAACTCGACGTCGCTGCGACAGCTGTCCATACAATTAAACCAATAGCTAATAGCTAAAAGGTATATTCCCCTGCGCTGCACTCTGTCCCTCTCACTTGCTCACTTGGTCGAGTTTCCTCCTCTCACCTGAGCCTCGGCGTGGCCGCCGTGCGCTGCTCTCTCAAGCCTTACCCTCATCTTTCTTCTTCTCAGATCTTTCTCCCGGCGTTGGCATAGTCGATCTCATCCCTCTCAATCGTTTTTCTTGGGGCCACGTTCTCAAGCCACCTCGTTCTGTAACCGCCAGCCCGATCTTGGTCGTTCGCCGGCATCGCCAAATTCTCTGTCAGGTATACACCGGAACCAACCTCCTTTAATTTCCAAATTCTGTGTCCGGATCCTTCTGCATGTTCTCTCATTTGCTTTTCTACATGAACAAGTTCTTGTGAAAGGGAAATAAATCCTTGAGAACTTCGAGATTTAAATGTTGTTATTGAGCGTTTGAATGATGAGGATTTTTTTTAATCTTGAAGTGACGAAGATGATGAAGATCTAAACATGATCTTTTTTTCCCCCTCAAAACTAAACATTATCTTGAATTGCCACCAAAGTTGGTCAAGTTAGTTGGTAAAAGCGTTGGCTCATTCATCAATACAAAGACAGTATTGGTTGGACGATCTGTAAATTACTCTCTAAACGCTGTGAGTCTAGAGGCTGCCCTAGGCATATGAGTCGTGGTTCTAAGTGACTTTCCATCTATGGAAAAAACATCATCTTGAATTTTCTGACCAAAAAAAAAAAAAACCTACCTTCAGTAGTGAATGGTCTGAATTTACGAATTTTCTATGATATTTTATATATATATATTAGGGTTAAGGTGCATTTTTTTTGCTTAAAGTATCTTGGCCGAGAAGCGATTTCTTTTTGAAGTTTTCGGCGTAGCGAATTTGTTGCGAAGTTTTAAAAGCAAGAAGCGATGTTGCTTTTCGCCAGCGCTAACGGTCAACTAACGTTGACCGTTAGTTAACCGTTAGGGTTTTTGACGGAACACGGCAGATTAGCAAGACCGTTAGGGTTTTTTGACGGAAGGACAACATTCTTCCGTTTTAAAACTTCAGGGCAAAATCGCTACTTTTTTTTGGAGCGATGTTGTTTCTAAAGTTTTAAAACGGAGCAATGTTGCCCCTCAGTCAAAAACCCTAACGTTGACCGTTAGTTAGTTAGGGTTTTTTGGCGGGGGCAACATTCTTCCGCTTTAAAACTTCGAAAGCAACATTCTTCCGTTTTAAAACTTCGGAAAGAAAATTCTTCTACCGAAAACTTCGCGCAAATTCTTTCAATAAGTATCTTTAAGGCGCAAAAATGCACCTTAACCCTATATATTATGATATTTTAATTTATATTGCAAATTCATATTCATATTTAAAAAATAAATAAACAATGTGGCTGTTATGGGTGGGCCGTCTGTAAGTATTATGCGTGGGCCACCACAGTCGGCCCATTTTCCCCCTTCATCTCTCCTATGTTTATAGCCTTTTATTCTCTTTACAAAAAAAAAAAAAATAGCCTTTTATTCTTGGGCTAATTGAGTTCTTAACTTCTTATGGTTCTAGCTAGTAGCTAGCATAGTATCAAAAAAAAAGAAAAAAAGCTAGTAGCTAGCATAATAATGATTCAAACAACATAACTTTTGTTTTCTGATCATCGAGAACATGTTAACCTTTCACAGAACTAATCAAGCAGACTTGTGCAGTGGAATTGTATTGTTCCTTACCGCATTTTCCTATCGCTTCACATTGTCTTACTGCAGGCCTTGGGTAGGAAAAATGGAGCCAAAGTGCGCAATCAAGAAAGATGTCACTGAAGTAATATTTCTTCACTATCGCACTGATATGTATGTTGTTTTCCCGTCTTTCATTCATATTCTTTACTTTTCTCCTTTTTCAGTTAATAGGTAACACCCCAATGGTTTATTTGAATAACATTGTGGACGGGTGCGTGGCTCGTATTGCTGCTAAACTAGAGTCCATGGAGCCCTGCTCTAGTGTCAAGGATAGGTACAGATCTCCTTTCTTTGACTACACAGAGCTCTCTCGGTCGTATAATGATAATATTCTTTATCATATTCAGGGCAGCTCTTGGCATGATCAAAGATGCTGAGGAAAAGGGCCTAATTACACCTGGAAAGGTTAGTCACAGAAAGTTTGGCTGTCTCTCTCTTTCCAGAAGGTTCCATGATGGCAAACGTGCATGTTTAATTCAGACGTCATAATATCGTTGCTATTATGTTTCAAGGCATTCATTACATAATAATTTGGCCGTCACATTCAGAAATTTTTACTCAAAATTATATTTTAGCTTATGTTGTACGGCGCTTGTTGTGTCCTTATTGATCAATGTATGCTTCCAACAACTTTCATGCACATTGATAAGTGTGAAAATGGTGGTGGCCGAAGACCGTTCTTCTGGAGACTACAGGTGGTAATACCGGCGTAGGAATAGCATTCATAGCAGCATTGAAGGGCTATAAAGTTATAGTGGTCATGCCAGCTTTTGTAAGTGCTGAGAGAAAAATTATACTTCGAGCATTTGGAGCTGAGGTATATCTCACTGACCCTGCCAAAGGATTTCCTGGGGCACTCGAGAAAACATGTGAGCTATCAAGAAAGACACCTAATAGTTTTATGCTCCAGCAATTTGATAATCCTTCCAATCCACGGGTACTACCAACATCAATGTTAATTTTATTGTTAGGCTGAGAAGACTTGCTGATTTACATTCTATTTCTTTCTTTTTTTAAGATCCATTATGAGACCACAGGCCCTGAGATCTGGAGAGATTCAGGAGAAAAAGTTGATGCCTTGGTTGCCGGGATGGGAACTGGGGGTACAGTAACTGGTGCTGGGAAGTTCCTCAAGGAAAGAAACCCAAATATTAAGGTTTTATCGTTTAGTTTCCATGTTTCCTTGGCTGAACAAGAGATCATATCGAAGGACTTTTTGTTCACCACGTTTATGCTACTTCATGATTTCTGCCATTATTATTTCGCAGGTATATGGTGTAGAACCGGCTGAAAGTGCGGTCGTGAGTGGAGGACAGCCAGGTGATTTCATCATTCTATGTATATATGACCGAATCTTGCTAGTTTTTTTGTGTTGGACATGTATAAAAGTCTTCCTGTACGTTAGAGTCTATATTCTGCCAAAGATGATTCAGAACAGAACAGCTCGTGGAGATGAAGTAGCTGTGAGATTTCCTTGAATTCTGTGTGTAATTGTTTGTTTGTCTGTGAGATTTCCTTGAATTCTGTGTATAATTGTTTGTTGAGGGGGGTGGGGCATGCATAAATCTTTAAGAATGCCTGTCTCCTCTCATCTTGAGGATGTTTACTGACTGCTTTGTTACTTGCATGTGTCGGTGTCGAAGGCAAGCATTTAATCGAAGGAATTGGCCCTGGGTTCAAGCCGAATGTGCTGGAATTGGATCTGCTTGATGAAGTTCTTCCGGTAGCTTTCAAAAATTAGTGTTTATATGAAACTCAAATTCTCATACATTGAATGTGCATTGTGTATAAATATTGACACAGCATACGCGAAGTCCCTCCTACTTATCACGTACATACATATATGTATATATGTATGTTGTGTGTGTGTGTGTTCTCTCCAAGCATGTCAATATTATATAAAATTTTATGGAAGTAATGTGGGTTTCATGTATCGCAGAGAGTCTAAAAAGTAAGTTGGGTAATTGTGGCTCATAAAAAATGCGGCTTGTTGGAGTTTAGAGTTTTTATATGATAAATAAATATGTAGATGCATGCTCTTCTCAGCTATCTGCTAATGCAAGGACTTCTTTGCCTATTATGGTTCTTTAAATTGCAGATATCAAGTGAGGAGGCCATAGCAACCGCTAAGCTGCTTGCTTTGAAAGAAGGACTGCTGGTATGGTACCAAATCAAACTACTACTACCTCTCATCCTAATTATAAGACTCAATTGATTTTTTTGAGGAAATTAAGGAAACTGATTAAATCACTTTAGAGTATTTGTCCTTGTCTTTTTTTTTTTTAAACTAATTTATCTAACTTATAAATTGATATATAATTTAATCATACACAACATATATAGTATGATTAAGTGACTTATTTAACTTTCTTAATTTCTCCAAAAAAAAATCAACTAAGTCTTATATTTAGGATCGGATAGTAATTACTTTGTATTAGTTTTTTTTTAATGGAAATGCAGAGTATTTTGTGTCTAATCGTTCATTCCTATTGAGTATAAACTTTGTTTCTATAGGCTTGTCTTATTGCAGGGGTCCAATCATTTTTTGTATTTTCTGATTTCTAATGAGTGTTGTTCCTGCAGATGGGATTTTCATCTGGAGCCGCTGCTGCGGCTGCAATAAAGTTAGGGAAGAGACCAGAAAATGCAGGCAAGCTCATTGTTGTAAGTCAACATGCTCTATTTAATTTATTGGACAGAAATTTTAAAATGGTCATCTAGAAATCTGCACTAATTAGATGATTGTATATATTCGCCTTATAAACTACACATCATTTTATTTTCCTCTTTGTAAATGTTTTCAACTGTATGATCAGAATTCTAACTATAGAACTCTAACTGTTAATATGAAATCGAAGTTTAATGCCAAACCATCTGTTTCTTCTCAGGTGGTATTTCCCAGTTTTGGGGAGCGTTACCTCTCAACGGCGTTATTTGAATCCATTAGACATGAGGTTGAACAAATGACATTTGAGTAAGCTCTAAAATCTCAAATGCAGTATGTGGAGTTGTAACAATTCAAATGGATTTTGAATTATGTATGGACAAATAAGTGCGCACATTGGTTTGCTCTTCAAGCCACAGGGCGTTACCTTTAGAATTCTTAGTCCTCTATCCTTGAAAGTGTAGTAATATTTTGATGACAAAAGTATATATATATCTATATTCTGATTCTATACATGATTTTAGTTTAAGTTTAGTTTCTTAATTTTATAAAGCTTTTCAGTCTTCTAATGCTAATATGGTTAATCTCATTGATATTAGCGATTTTAGCAACTCGAATATGCCTGTAATATTCCTCTACTCCTCAATATAAAACATATTTGGCGAGGTAATCTTAGTGTTAAATATAAAACATGATTTCTATATTTGTTAATATTTTTCTAATTTACCCCTATTAATAGTCCCTCAACAATAATAAAAGATGAGAGAGAATGAAAGAATTAAGCAAGATGACTAGGGTGTTTTATAAAATGTATGTCATATTAACTAACTTTCTTAATCTAATCAAATTAAATAAACATGTCTTATACTAAAGAGGAGGGAGTAGCATTTTAACAAGGATTAAATTTGAATAATCCAAATAATAATAAAGCCACATCAGCTACGGAATGAAAGAGCACACTGGCAGGATCTTCAAACCAATTCTAAGGTTTCTTCTTCTTATTTTTTTCTTAAAAAATCATATATGCAGGAAAAAAAAAGCCACATCAGATGCTTAATTTAATGTCATATTGCCCAGTCAGCTCATAACGCCATCTAAGCAAAATTAATGGCGTCTGTGACACGTGAGCACAATTAACGCCATTAACTACAGGTTTATGTTCATTTTTTCTTTTTTGCAGGAGGCCTAGGCCTTTTTAAAACTATAAGAACTAACGGATTTAGACGGAGAGAACAACAAGGACCAAAATCACACCTTTAAAACTAAAGAGATCAAAACCCAGTATAAGGACCAAAAGGCTTAACCGAAATAATAATAAGCAGAGAGAATGGGGAAGGAGGGATGGAGGACATGTTTGTGCGAGCGAGTCAGGGAGTTTGAAAGGCGTGCCCTTTGTACTTTACTACGTAACGGTCATCATCTTCGTCAGTACCCTCCTCCCTCGTCCGTTGCCTCTGCTCTGTGCTATTCTCTCCTTCACTTTATCTTCTCTCTCATTGAATTTTGTTCTCTTCTTCCATTTTGCGGCTGCCTCCTCTTCGATTCTCTGATTCAATACTCCATCATCATACTATACCGGACCCCACGCTTCTTAAAACTTGTGCGCGCCATATAAACTCCAACCGCCACCGCCCTCCACACCCATACAACAGTCCCATTGGATAAGTTCTGCTGACGTGACCACCGCCCATTGGCCATCACAAACTCCACGTCGCTGTCCATATAACCAGGCCAAACCGCCCCAATAGCTAAAAAGAGAAAACTAAATATATAAAAAACTAAATCATCGAGTTCTCATGGTTCTAACTTTTTGTGGAAGTTTCACTGTTCATTCTGTGGTTTGTATATCACCTAAATCGTTGAGTTCTCATGGTTCTAGCTTAGTTTATAACGTCCTAGCTACAGGATTCAAACAACACAACTTTTGTTTCCTCTGAACTTGGCCTTTTTACAAAACTAAATCAAAATCAGATTTGTACTGCGGGAATATTGTTCATTTCTGCTCAAGTATTTTCTTAATTATCGCTTCATGTTGTCTTACTGCAGGTTTTTCTAGGTATAAAACATGGAGCCAAAGTGCGCAATCAAGAAAGATGTCACTGAAGTAATACTTTTTCATTATTATTGTGCTGACGATTTATTGCTGTTTTCCTGTATCTTTGGTTTATATTCTTGACTTTTATCCTTTTGCAGTTAATAGGTAACACCCCAATGGTTTACTTGAATAATATCGTGGACGGGTGCGTGGCTCGTATTGCTGCTAAACTAGAGTCCATGGAGCCCTGCTCTAGCATTAAAGATAGGTACATATGTCCTTTCTTTGACAACGTATCAAAACCTAACTTTTTGCTCTTCAACGAGTCAACATGGTGAATTTTGGTATACTTTTTTTTCTTTACGTACAGAGTATAAAACAAATTTTAAGTTAAGAAAAAGTAGCAATATGTTAGGTTTGTACTTTAATAACTTGTTTTATTGAATAATGTGTGATTTAAACATAAATGTTTCATTTACTTTGTGTGGATTAATGTCTTTTTATTTAGATATTACTCTTTAATTTTTAGGGTTATATGTAAATATTTTTATATTTTTAATTGATTTATTATTGTTTAATCATTATTATATTTATCTGGTAGTTGTAACCTTTAACTATTACCTCCCGCTTAAATGACCGGTCCAGAAGGATTTTTAATTATTTGAAATAATATTGTATAACGATAATCTTCTTGTTGTCATATTCAGGACAGCCCTTAGCATGATCAAAGATGCTGAGGATAAGGGCCTGATTACACCTGGAAAGGTTAGTCGCAGAAAGTTTAGACTTCCATAGATTTATGCAGCATCAAGCTTGTTCGTGGTTCTGCAGTTACACACTTTCACATGATCTATTTTCCCCCTTTTTTTGGCCAGTAATATTATTCAATTTCCAAGCATGTGCGTCAACTCTGGCCGTGTCTCTTTCGCAATACAATCCTTTTTGCTACCAAAAAATTTAAAACTCTGGCTTTCTCTTTCCATAATAATTTGGCCACCACATTCAGAAATTGTTCCTCAAAATTATGTTGCATGGCACTTAGCATGTTGATGTATGCTTGTGACGAGTTAATTTCATGCACATTGATGTATTTAATAATGGTGGCCGAAGACTGTTCTTGTGGAGGCTACAGGTGGAAATACTGGCGTAGGAATGGCATTCGTAGGAGCAATGAAGGGCTATAAAGTTATAGCGGTCATGCCTGCTTCTGTTAGTGACGAGAGAAAAATTTTAGTTCGAGCATTTGGAGCTGACGTATATATTACAGACCCTGCCAAAGGATTGACCGGCGCTCTTGAGAAAACAGAGGAGCTATTAACCAAGATACCTAATAGTTATATGCTTCGCCAATGTGATAATGCTTCCAATCCACGGGTATTAATTATATTGCTGCTGCATATATCAATCTTAATTTTAATGCTTGCTAGGTTCATGACAAGTCTCATCAGCTCTCTGAGTTGCATTCTATTTCTCTCTCTCTTTTTTATATATATAGATCCATTATGAGACGACGGGCCCTGAGATTTGGAGAGATTCAGGAGAAAAAGTTGATGCCTTGGTTGCAGGGATAGGAACTGGGGGGACGATAACTGGTGCTGCCAGGTTCCTCAAGGAAAGAAACCCACATATTAAGGTTTCTGTCTTTAATTTCCATGTTTCCTAGCTAGCTAGGCTGAACAAGAGATTATATTATATTGAAGGACATTTTGTTCCTCTCGTACGTTTATGCTAACTTCATGGTTTCTGCTACTATTATTTGCCAGGTGTATGGTGTAGAACCGGCTGAAAGTGCGGTCCTGCTTGGAGGACAGCCAGGTGATTTCATCATTCTGTGTGTATATGTATGATGACTGAATCTTTCTTCTTGTTTTGTGCTGAACTTGTATTAAGTAAAAGTCTTCCTGTACGTTAGAGTTTATATTCTGCCGAAAATGATTCAGAACAGAACGCCCATGGAGATTAAGTATCACGGGAAAACATCTGGAAGTTTAATTTTTGCTCATTTGTGGAATTCTCTTGAATTTTGGATTGATATATATATATAATTTTGGGAAAACATACATCTGCAATTTGCGGTATAATTGTTTGTTAGGGGGGTGGTGGGGCATGCATAGATCTTTAAGAACGTCTATCTTATCTCATCTTGAGGATGTTATATGCTGACTGCTCTGCTTTAATTTGTTACTTGCATGTGTCAAAGGCAAGCATTTAATCGAAGGAATTGGCCCTGAGTTCATGCCCAATGTGCTGGAATTTGATCTGCTTGATGAAGTTCTTCAGGTAGCTAATTCAATTCTCATCCATTGAATGTGCATTGTGTATTAGTAATATCGACACAGCATGCGCGAAGTCCTATATATGTATATGTATGTTATGTACGTGTCTCTGTGTGTAGATGCATCCTCTTCTCAGCTATCTGCTAATGCAAGAGCTTATTTGCCTATCATGGTTCTCTAAATTGCAGGTATCGAGTGAGGAAGCCATTGAAACTGCTAAGCTGCTTGCTTTGAAAGAAGGTTTGCTGGTATGGCACCAGACTAAAATATATATTACCTTCTTAATATAAGATTCACTTTGTAATTCAAATTTTTCACTAAAATGAGCCTTAATATTAAGAACATTTTATGGAAATGCAGAGTAGTACTGTTTTGTGCCCAATATGTAATTGCTTATTCCTATATTGGGTATAAACTAGGCTTGTATGTGTTATTGCGGGGGTTCAACTATTTTTGTATTTTCTGATATGACTTATGAGTGCGGGTTCTGCAGATGGGAATTTCATCTGGAGCCGCTGCTGCAGCTGCGATAAGGTTAGGGAAGAGACCGGAAAATGCAGGAAAGCTCATTGTTGTAAGTCAATGACCACCACACATTATTTTATTTCGAGGACTTGTTAATTGACAATATTTCCTTAATTGGTCAAATATTGGAGAATATAATCTGTACCGTTCTGGGGACCTAATATTTTGCTCTTTAATTTGTAAATGTTTTGATCAGAATGACGATTAATGTGAAATGGGAGTCTAATGCAAAATCGATATTCTTGCTTTCTCAGGTGGTATTTCCAAGTTGTGGCGAGCGTTACATCTCAACAGCATTATTTGAATCCATTAGACGTGAGGTTGAACAAATGACATTTGACTAAGTTCTAAAATCCCGAATGTTTAATAAGTGGATTGATTTGCTTATCATTATCAGGTGATGACATCACCATCCACATCCAATTGTAATACTCGTCCCGTCCTTAAGGCAAAATTAATTTTTTTTAAAAGAAATTAAAAAAGTTAAATAAATTATTTAATCATATCATATGTTGTATATCATTAAATTCAGTTTAACAGTTAGGCAAAATAGTTTGAATAAAAAATAACAGATATAAACATTTTAAAGTAATTTAATTAGCTTTATTAATATCTCTAAAAAATTAACTCTATCTTATATTTAGGATCGGAAGGAGTAATATTTTTTACTACAAAAGTATACCTTTATTCGTATATCATATATAAAATTTAAATTCATTTTTTTTCAATATTATAATCTTAACACGACTAAACTCATTAATAGCTTATGATCACAAGCACGCAGATCTAACAATATTACTATAATAAATTTGATTAATTAAGAAATTTTTATCAATGTTTGATGCCAAAGAGGGGGTGGCTAGCAGTAGTTTATTTCCATGTGTACTTATAATTAATAAGGGCAGTGAGTGAGAGTAATAATTAATATAATATTAGAGTTTAGTGTAATTAGTAAGGGTAATATTAGAAATTACTTAAATTATAGGATAACTTTATTGACTTTAATTATTTTTATTAATTTGTAAGAATTATTAGTTGATGCTTTATAATAAGAATTAAAAGGGAGTATGAAATAAACTCCTGCCAGCCACCCCAGTAACAACTGGAAGCAAATTTCCTCAGAATCCCTTCTTTTTTTTTTTTTTTTTTTTTCTCAGAATCTTATTTCCACCCTTAGATGAAAAAATGGATGGTTGATTTAATATTTTTAAAATGATGATAATAGTGTTTTATAAATTAATTTTTTTCTTAATTTTATTTGATGAGAAAAAAAGAGTACGAGCATAACAAGGCGCGCCCATATTCGACTAATCGACTTTGCTCGAGGATCCGAAGTGCGTGGCAGGTGGCGTGGAGTGATTGATTATTAATTAAGATTCTTAATCACACCTTTTCATTTTTCAAAATGATTAAAAAAGATACTCAGAAATAATTTTTTGAAGTAGGAAAAAAATAAAAAATGCCCTGCCGGCCATCATCATGAATTCATGATTCCCTATCACCGCCATCATCACGGATGTGAAAGCTGCCGCCAGGGACCTTGTAAGTAACGATTTTTTCTTCCAGAGGACATTGTAACTAACTCCTCCTTTTCCAGTCCTCAATTATGATGAAGTCAAAAAAAAAGGTGGTGCACAAATTCCCCATCACCGCCATCATAACAGGGTGTGTTTGGCATGGCTGTTGAAGTCAAAAAAACAGCCTAATGAAAGTAAGTAAAAGTTCAACGGAAAAAAAAAATAGGCATTTGGAATAGTTTCTCTGAGTGATGGGCTTCTACAAAAAAAAAAAAAATTGATTTTTTTCAAATTGTCATTTTTTTAGCTTTTAGAGAAAAATATTAGGGATAGGTGGTCTAATAAACAATGTACTATTAAATACACATTTGTATGCATTCTAATTTATCCATTAGAATATATTTAATTAAGTTCTTCAGAGTTTTATAAAATTTCAATAATAATTTAATTATCACAATATACTCAATTCACTTCAATCCACTCCACGAGTTTTTGTATCTTTTCAGTTGAGTCTCTAGGTTCTTCTTTTCTGGACGATACAGAGATGTGAGACACAAGACTTGACATTTTACAGAGATGGCACCGCGGCAAGAGACCTTGAACCTCCGCCTTCACTCTTCCATTCAAGGTCGCCGGTGACCTTCTTGAACCAGAGGAGGGCATTACAGATCAAAGCAGAGAAAGATATCGGAGAAGCTTCAAACTTAAATACCGTTTAGCTGAAGGAGCTTTTTCAAAAGCTCCAAAAATTAGCTTATGATACAGGAGTGATTGGTTAAAAAGGTAAGATTTAAAATGAGTTCTGAAAATCTTTCCCAAACATGTACAATAGTATGACATCTCTTTTAGCTTTTGGAACGTCCAATTGGCCTCTCAATCGGGTTCCCAGACATAGAATTATTACAAAGTCCCTTGCAAATGAGTTTTATAAGGGGGGAGACAATTTTTTTAATAAGAGTAAATTATTTTTAAAAATAAAAAAAAATGGCTTTTTTGATAAAGGTCTGAAATCGTCCTCAAATACCATTTTTAAAAATTTTCAATGAGTGAGCAAGGAGTAAGGACAGAAGACTTCCCTAGCGTTTATCGTCCCTTGCGGCTACAAGAAAGCAAGTCCAGCTTTCAGCCTCTCGTCTCGGATTGACAGGTGACACTTGACACACATTTCTGGAATAAGATCCTGCTGGTGAGCTATTCAACTTCTCCAATCCCATCTCCCTGCTTTCCTTAACCTGATTACTCTTTTGGAAAAATTGCTGTTCTCTTTTTCCTGTTATGATGCCTCCAGCTTTTTGTGCGTATAGCTTTAGGATCTTCCTGATTGGCTGATATATTTCCTTTCTATGGGTTAATTCTGTTTTCCATGATTCTTCTTAATCATATAGATAAATGTGAGTATTTATTAATTGTCTTACAATTTAATAACTCTTTCAACTTTATCCTTTTTTATTAATTGTTTTTAGTATGTTTTACTAGCAAAAAAATTTTTTTTAAAATTTTATTAACACTGCCAGAAAATTTAATACATTTTTAATTTTATTTCTATCTAATATGTATTATGCCCTATTAAAACAAAATTAGGGTAAAAAGATACATTTATGTAGAAAAATTAATAAAGTGTCTAAACAATTTCTTCCCCTTCAGCCTTATAAGTATTATTCCTTTCGGTCCTAATTATAGGAAAAAAATATTCATATAATTAGGACCGGAGGTATTATAAATTAAACTAGAAAAGTAGATGTACAGTGTACCTATAACTATTAACTATAAGAGTAGAGCGCACACGTTGGTAATACCAAAGACTCCTATTGGACATCGCATCAGAGTAAAAATCCGCCCAAGTCACTGTAAAACACACCGTACAATTCCTACATAACTTTGTACTAGTAACTGTAAAACACACCGTACAATTCCTACATAACTTTGTACTATGAATATTGACAATGATGATAATGATTCTCGGATAAGTTCAGCTAACGTGCCCATCGGCCATTGGGCAAACACCATCAATTACCAGCTTAAAACTCCTTTTGGATAACTTCAAAATCTACATTTTAACAAAAGCTTTTAAAACACTTTAAAATTGTTCAGAAGTTATTCTGCATCAAAATTTAGGTTTTAACAAAAGTTTGTCAAACACTCTAAAATTATCTAGAAGCTATTCTGCATCAAAACCTAGGTTATGAAAAAAGCTATTTTTTTTTCTAGATTTTTCTCTCTCATCTGCTATTATCAATATTTTTTAGTACCAATAAGTTCCTTAAGTATTCTTTTAGTACCTTCAGTATCCTAAAATATTTTTTTAAGATTAGACATTACCCTGAAATATTTTTTTAATATCCTAATTTTTTTTTAAGATCATAAAGTATATTTTCAGTATCCTTAAAGTATCTTTTTAGTACTTGTCAATACCTTAATTTTTTTTTTAGATCAGTTATTCTGCGAATTGTTTTTTTAGTATCATAAAATAATTTTTAAGATATGAAGTATTTTTTCAATATCCTTACGTATCTTTTTAGTACTCTCAGTACCCTGAAATATTTTTTCAAAATTAGTCATTACCTTAAAATATTTTTTAATATCCTAAAATAAATTTTTAAAATCATGAAGAATTTTTCAGTACCCTTAAGTATTTTAATTTTGTACACAAAATTTATGTAATTTTTGGTATTTATTATGAAATATAATGTTTATAATATTTAAAATACAATCTTATTCTTTATATGCAATTATACTAAAAGTTAATGCCTTTTTTTTGGTAAATTTGACTATGAAAAAACTATTCTGATAATAATATCCAAACACCATTATTTTTATTTAAAAGTTATTCTCCAAAAGTTATTTTTATCTCGTAAATTCCAAAAATTATTCTTTTAAATCCATTTTTACCTTGTAAATTGAAAAAGCTTTTATTCCCTCCAATTCTCATTATAGAAATATTTTTATAGTGTAAACTGCACTATAAAAGTAATTCAAGTAACAACTACTCTAAAGTGAAACTCGACGTGGCTGCGACAACTGTCCATATAATCAAACCAATAGCTATAATAGCTAAAAGGTATATTCCCCAGCGCTGCACTCTGTCCCTCTCACTTGCTCACTTGGTCGAGTTTCCTCCTCTCACCTGAGCCTCGGCGTGGCCGCCGTGCGCTGCTCTCTCAAGCCTTACCCTCATCTTTCTTCTTCTCAGATCTTTCTCCCTGCGTTGGCATAGTCGATCTCATCCCTCTCAATCGTTTTTTTTGGGGCCACATTCTGTAACCGCCAGCCCGGCCTTGGTCGTTCGCTGGCATCGCCAAATTCTCCGTCAGGTCTACACCGGAACCAACCTCTTTTCCGAATTCCCTGTCCGGATCCTTCTTCTCTCATTTGCTTTTCTACATGAACAAGTTCTTGTGAAAGGGAAATGAATCCTTAAGAACTTTGGGATTCAAATATTGTTATTGAGTGTGATGATTAGAATTTGAAAGATGAGGATTTTTTTTTTAATCTTGAAATGACGAAGATCTTTTTTGGGTCAGGGAATGATGAAGATCTAAACATTATCTTCTTTTTTTCCCCCAAAACTAAACAATATCTTGAATTTGTTCCTACCTGGTAAAATGGTTGGTTTGTAATTATAAGATTATAGGTTCAAATTCTATAGATATAAATACATTATTGGTGGGGTGTTTGAGTTTGGTGGCTGTCCTGATTATATGAGCCAACCCAATGCACCTAAACTAAAAACATTATCTTGAATTTTCTGACAACAACAAAAACATTACCTTCAATAGTCAACGGTCTGAATTTACGACTTTTTTATGATATTTTAATTTATATGGCATATGGCATATTGCAAATTCATATTCATATTTAAAAAATAAATAAACAATGTGGCTGTTATGGGATGGGCCCTTTGTAAGTATTATGCGTGGGCCAGACAGTCGGCCCATTTTCCCCCTTCGTCTCTCCTTTGTTGATAGCCTTTTATTCTTGGGCTAATTGAGTGCTTAACTTCTTATGGTTCTAGCTGGCATAACGTCCACGATGATTCAAACAACAGAACTTTTGTTTTCTGATCATCGAGAACATATGTTAACCTTTCACAGAACTAATCAAGCAGACTTGTGCAGTGGAATTGTATTGTTCCTGACCGCATTTCTTATCGCTTCATATTGTCTTACTGCAGGCCTTGGGTAGGAAACATGGAGCCAAAGGACGCAATCAAGAAAGATGTCACTGAAGTAATATTTCTTCACTATCGTACTGATATGTATGTTGCTTTCCTGTCTTTCATTCATATTCCTTTCGTTTCTCCTTTTTCAGTTAATAGGTAACACCCCAATGGTTTATTTGAATAACATTGTGGACGGGTGCGTGGCTCGTATTGCTGCTAAACTAGAGTCTATGGAGCCCTGCTCTAGTGTTAAAGATAGGTGCAGATCTCTCTTCTTTGACTACACAGAGCTCTCTCGGTCTATTAGGATTTTTATTTAAAATTGTATAATGATAATATTCTTTAATTTATCATATTCAGGGCAGCTCTTGGCATGATCAAAGATGCTGAGGAAAAGGGCATAATTACACCTGGAAAGGTTAGTCACAGAAAGTTTGGCTCTCTTTCTTTCCAGAAGCTTCCATGATGGCAAACGTGCATGTTTAATTCAGACGTTCTAATATCGTTGCTATTATGTTTCATGGCATTTATTACTTAATAATTTGGCCGTCAGATTCAGAAATTGTTACTCAAAATTATAAGTTAGCTTATGTTGTACGGCACTACTTGTATGCTTCCATCAACTTTCATGCACATTGATATTGTTGAAAATGGTGGTGGCCGAAGACCGTTCTTCTGGAGACTACAGGTGGTAATCTCGGCGTAGGAATAGCATTCATAGCAGCATTGAAGGGCTATAAAGTTATAGTGGTCATGCCAGCTTTTGTAAGTGATGAGAGAAAAATTATAGTTCGAGCATTTGGAGCTGAGGTACATCTCACTGACCCTGCCAAAGGATTTCCTGGGGCACTCGAGAAAACATATGAACTATCGAGAAAGACACCTAATAGTTTTATGCTCCAGCAATATGATAATCCTTCCAATCCACGGGTACTACCAACATCAATGTTAATTTTATTGCTAGGCTGAGAAGACTTGCTGATTTACATTCTATTTCTTTCTTTTTTAAAGATCCATTATGAGACCACAGGCCCTGAGATTTGGAGAGATTCAGGAGAAAAAGTTGATGCCTTGGTTGCCGGGATGGGAACTGGGGGTACAGTAACTGGTGCTGGGAAATTCCTCAAGGAAAGAAACCCAAATATTAAGGTTTTTGCCTTTAATTTCCATGGTTCCTTGGCTGAACATGAGATCATATTGAAGGAGTTTTTGTTCACCACGTTTTTATGCTAACTTCAAGATTTCTTCCATTATTATTTCGCAGGTGTATGGTGTAGAACCGGCTGAAAGTGCGGTCGTGAGTGGAGGACAGCCAGGTGATTTCATCATTCTATGTATATATGATTGAATCTTTCTAGTTCTTTTGTGCTGAACATGTATAAAGTAGTTGGAAACTATAAAAGTCTTTCTGTGTTAGAGTTTATATTCTGCCAAAAATGATTCAGAACATATAACAGCCCATGGAGATGAAGTAGCATAGGAAAACATCTGCAAGTTTTGCCCATCTGTGAGATTTCCTTGAATACTGTGTATAATTGTTTGTTTAGGGGGGTGGGGCATGCATAAATCTTTTAAGAATGCCTGTGTCCTCTCATCTTGAGGATGTTTACTGACTGCTTTTGTTACTTGCATGTGTCGGTGTGAAGGCAAGCATTTAATCGAAGGAATTGGCCCTGGGTTCAAGCCGAATGTGCTGGAATCGGATCTGCTTGATGAAGTTCTTCCGGTAGCTTTCAAAAATTAGTGTTTATATGAAACTCAAGTCTTATACATTGAATGTGCATTGTGTATAAATATTGACACAGCATACGCGAAGTCCCTCCTATCTATCACGTACATATACGTATATGTATATTTTATATATGTGTGTATGTTCTCTCCATATGCATGTCAATATTATATAAAATTTTATGGAAGTAATGTGGGTTT
Source organism: Acacia melanoxylon (assembly GCA_019022615.1). NCBI lineage: Eukaryota > Viridiplantae > Streptophyta > Magnoliopsida > Fabales > Fabaceae > Acacia > Acacia melanoxylon. Next base: position 1,166,026 of record JAFJYJ010000059.1, read on the forward strand.
CATGTATCGCAGAGTCTAAAAAGTAAGTTGGGTAATTGTGGCTCATAAAAAATGCGGTTTGTTGGAGTTTAGAGTTTTTATATTATAAATAAATATGTAGATGCATGCTCTTCTCAGCTATCTCCTAATGCAAGGGCTTCTTTGCCTATTATGGTTCTTTAAATTGCAGATATCAAGTGAGGAAGCCATAGCAACCGCTAAGCTGCTTGCTTTGAAAGAAGGACTGCTGGTATGGTACCAAATCAAACTAAAACTACCTTCGATCCTAATTATAAAACCCAATTAATTTTTTTTAGGAGATTAAGGAAGTTGATTAAATCACTTTAGAGTATTTGTCCTTGTCCTTTTTTTAAAACTAATTTATTTGACTTATAATTTGATATATAATTTAATCATACACAACATATATAGTATGATTAAGTAACTTATTTAGTTTTCTTAATTTCTCTAAAAAAAATCAATTAAGTCTTATATTTAAGATCGGATAGTAATTACTCTGTATTAGTTTTTTTTAATGGAAATGCAGAGTATTTTGTGTCTAATCGTTCATTCCTATTGAGTATAAACTTTGTTTCTATAGGCTTGTCTTATTGCAGGGTCCAATTATTTTTTTTATTTTCTGATTTCTTATGAGTGCTATATTCTTGCAGATGGGATTTTCATCTGGAGCCGCTGCTGCCGCTGCAATAAAGTTAGCGAAGAGACCGGAAAATGCAGGAAAGCTCATTGTTGTAAGTCAATATGCTCTATTTAATTTATTGGACAGAAATTTTAAGATGGTCATCTCCTAGAAATATGCAGTAATTAGACGATTCTATGTATTCGCCTTATATACTACACATAATTCTATTTTGCTCTTTATAAATGTGTTCAACTGTGTGATCAGAATTCTAACTGTTAATATAAAAATCGTAGTCTGATGCCAAACCGATTATTGCTTCTCAGGTGGTATTTCCCAGTTCTGGGGAGCGTTACCTGTCAACGACGTTATTTGAATCCATTAGACATGAGGTTGGACAAATGACATTTGAGTAAGCTCTAAAATCTCAAATGCAGTATTTGGAGTTGTAACAATTCAAATGGATTTTAAATTATGTATGGACAAATAAGTGCGCTCATTGATTTGCTTATCAAGCTTGTCACAGGGCATTACTTATGAGAGCTGTGGGACTCTCACAAAATAACCAAGTTCAATAAAAATTTGTAGTATATCGAACTTGGATAATTTCTTTTAACGAATTCACAATGGTTTTAAAATCAATAGTAAATATATATAGTAACACGGTAATCAAAATGGGGGCGTTTTTCAATGCAATTTAAATGAAGCAAAGACTAAAACCGAATGTAATGAAAGAGATTAATCAGATTAAAAATGATTAACTTAGAATTGAGATTTCATGACCTTCATCGGACGAAAACAAAATAACCAAATTGGTGATTGATTATGGACAAACTAAAATCTCTACATTTGTCTAGAAACTCCTTCAACTAGATGATCGCCTAGCATCTGATCGAACACGTGGCGAGCTCACTGTACAATCGCACAACGCTCTCTGTAACCCAATCCAACCTATGTCCTTGAAATATCAATCTAGGTATGTATTAATTCTAATACTCAATCCGCATTTATAATTGGATCCGATTAAAATAAACATAAACGAATTACGTTACCAATTAAAGCTCGGTCCTCTAGAATGCCAGAATCCTTCAATCTATGGATCAATCACAAAAGCTTAGCTAATCATGGCTATATAGAACGAAATTGAAGATGAGCAGATGATGAACATGATGAACACGAAGAACGGTTCAAAGAAAATATGAACTTCTGTATTTGATCCAAAAAATCTCATAAAACGTAATGTGTAAGTGTTTTCAACCACCAATCTGACTTAACCTAAAATGGTAAACAGGCCAGGGCTACAAATCCAGCCCAAAACAAAAATAAACTACAAATGGTCTTTTAATTACAAAATTCAGGCCTGATAACTTCCCAGAAAAATACATATGACTTTGGCTCCAATTTTGACCGCTTTTTTGTCCGAATTTGTCTTTCAAGTCCTCATATCAATTGTAGCTCTCCGAATCATCTAAAAAATGAGAAAATAATGAGGCTAATCGGATATCTTGTTCAAAAGTTATAGTGAAAATAATGAAGCATTGTAAATCTGAAATTTTATTATTAAAATGAATTAATTATAACAAAAGGCCCAAATAATCATAAAAATCATTTATTTATAAACTAAACATTCCTAATTTATTAAACAAGAGATGCAATTAAGTATAATAATATTCAATCATCAATTACCTTTAGAATTCTTAGTCCTTCATCCTTGAAAGTGTAGTAATATTTGTAGAACATAAATTTGTATTATCTATCTTAAGGATTTTCATACAAGAGCACAATTCTCAAGGATCTTAGGAAATTATATTTTCATGTTCAATTGAGTTAAATGCACTGACATTTTTCCATAATCACGGAAGATTTTTTATGATAGAAAACTTTCTCAGAGTCTTAATCTTCTCTTAATTTGTATCTTCTTGTGATAGGGATGAGATACAACTTTCACATAGACTTTGAAGCCCTCTTACATTCTCTATATATTTCTCTTTTTGAACGTATATGCCTTTTTGCTTTTTAAGAATTGCACCTATCAACAGTAGTTTTTTTATTTCTCCAATACAAATATTACATTTTTGCACTTTTCTCATTAAATCAAAATAACACTCCTTCTATACATGAGACACATAAATGTTTTACATGCTTGGCTCATGTTACAAAGTGTCCCTTCATGATTTAGTGAAAGTTCATCATAATGCGCATACATAAAGCTAAAGGTAGCTAAAGGTTTCTATACATTAGCCTTATCATACAACATGATCAGAAATAAAAAAATAAAAAAACCAATGAGTCATGGCGGTTCTATGCTATTAAATCAGCATATTTCCTTCCATCTACCACTACATTAGTTCTTCTTCCTAACATGATACTTTAATGGAAGTAAACATTGTGTCCCGCGACAATACTACAATGTAATTAGGGACAAATCTCGTTTTTCAAAATAATCATTCATGCATTCATGCAAACAAAATTTGAAAACAAGGTGACTTTCATATACTCATACATCATTGAATTCAAAGTGTCAATAGTCAATAATTACAATATTGATCAATCATTCATCAGCTATCATAATTCTCATACTATACAGATGACCAATAAACACATTGGGCAATAATCCCTTCGTCAAGGGATCAACTATCATAAGATCGGTGCTAATATGCTCTATAGACACTCTATATTTCTGAACATGTTCTTTAATGGCAAGGTATTTCAATTCCATATGGTTAGCAACCTTTGAATACTTATCATTTTTAGAAATGAAGATTGCTGCAGAATTATTACAATAATTTTTCAGTGGCTTGGCAATACTGTCAACTATTCCAAGTCTTGAAATTAAATTTTGTACCCATTTAGCCTGAACCATGACCTCAAAAGCATGCCACAAATTTAGCTTCTATAGTGGATATAACAATTATTGACTATTTTGCACTCTTCCATGATATAGTTCCTCCAGCTAAAAGATACAAATATCCAAAAGTGGATTTTCTTGTGTCCATACAACCAGCAAAATCTGAATATGAATATCCAATCACCTCAAGGTTATTAGACCTCTTAGAGGTAAGCATGTGATCCTTAGTATCTTGTAGATATCTCAAGACTTTCTTTGTAGCTTTCCAATGATCAATACCAGGATTACTCTGGTATCTTCCTAACATTCCAACTACAAAGTTAATATCTAATCTCGTACAAGTCTGAGCATACATTAAGCTCCTAACTAGTGATGCATATGGAATTGCTTCCATTTCTTTTCGTTCTAATTCATTTTTAAGACATTGCATGAAACTAAATTTATCTCCTTTCTGAATTGGAACTCGAGCGATAATGAACAATCTTCCATTCTGAATTTTTCTAAAACTTTATTAATATATACTTTTTGAGACAAGCTTAACAATCTTTTTGATCTATCACGAAATATTTTTATCTCAATCACATAAGTTGCCTCACCCATATCTTTCATTTCAAAGTTACTAGAGAGAAACTTCTTAGTCTCATTTAAAAGACCAAGATTATTAATTGCAAGCAATATATCATCAACATACAGAATAAAAATGATAAACTTGCTCCCACTGGCCTTTAGATATAACACCAAGGATCTTTGTATCTTCTTGTAATAGGAATGTGATACAGCTTTTATGATAAACCCTAGAGGCCTCTTACATTCTCTATCTATTCATTTTTTTCTAAAGGTGTATGCCTTTTTACTTTTTAAGAATTGCACCTATGAACAATTGAGTTTTTATAACTTCCATACAATATTACATTTTTGCTCTTTTCTCATTAAATCAAAATAATATTACATTTTTGTTATTTTATCATTAAATCAAAATAATACTCATTTTATACATGAGACATATAAATGTTTTACAATATTTTGATGACAAAAGCATATTTGGGAATAAAATTTCTGTATTTACGGCAGAGAAATTCATCTGTAACAGCCTAAAACGACATTGTTTCATTTTTCTTTCTTTTTTTGTCCTCTTTCTATCTGATTTACTCAATTTTTAATCTTCCAGCAAGTGCCCTGAAACTTATATAGTCAAGGGCTTGGAGCAACGGAAACAGTTGGGGTTCGTCGAGCGAGTTCACGTGAGAGATATTGCAGTCGAAGACGACGAGCGATAATAATTCCGACTTCGGAGTTGTGAGCAGCAGCGAGAATAGTACAGTGCAGAAAAATACTGCCACCAAAACGACGAGTGAAGATTCCACTGACGGCTGTACATTAGAGAAATTAATGGTAAGTTAATTACTTAATTATGAATGTTTGATATGTTTAATATATTTTAAAAATTTCTGATTCGCTCGTGGAAGATGGTCCGGTCTAGCGATCTGATCCTCAGGCAATAATATTGATGGAGGAGGAACAGCTGGACCCGAGATTGCATGAATTCCACGTGTGGGGGAAATTAGAAGCTACTTCTCAGGGACCATACAATGGTTAATTACCAATCAGCCCTCGCGCCATTGTGCCGTGAGGGCAAAAAAATATATAAATGAAACAGCGTCGTTTTGAAGACTGCTGCAGATAGATTTTTCTGTAGTAAATGCAGAAATATTATTCTCCTAATTCTATCCATAATTTTAGTTTTAGTTTCTTAATTTTGTAAAGTTTTTCAGTCTTCTAATGCTAATATGGTTAATCTCATTGATATTAGTGATTTTAGCAATTTGAATATGCCTTGAATAGTGGTCCACTCCTTAATATAAAATATATTTGGGAGGTAATCTTAGTCATAATTATAAGACATTATTTTTAAATCTGTCAATATTATCTTAATTTACCTTTATTGGTGATCAAGGATAAGAGAGAATGAAAGAATTAAGCAAAATAATTAGGGTGTTTTAGAAAATATATGTCATATTAAATAACCTAACTAACTTTCTTAAATTAATCAAATTAAATAAATATATCTTATACTAAGGACAAGAGGGAGTAGCATTTCAACTAGGGATCAAATTTGTATAATCCAAATAATAATAAAGCCACATCAGCTACTGAATGACAGAGCATACCGGTAGGATCTTCAAACACGTTCTAAGGTTTCTTCTTATTTTTTTTAATAAAATCATATACATGGAAAATAAAGCCACATCAGATTCTTAATTTAATGTCATATTGCCCAGTCTGCTCATAACGCTATATCTAAGCAAAATTAAAGGCATATGTGTTACATAAGCATAATTATCACCGTTAACTAAGGTTTATGTCTTTTTAAAACTTTAGGGACTATCGAATTTAGACGGGGAGAACCACCACGACCAAAACTACACCTTTAAAGTTAAAGAAACCAAAATCCAAATCAAGCTAAACTATAAAGACCAAAAGTTGGTTTAACCAAAATAATAATAAAACAAAGAGAGAATGGGGAAGGTGGGGTGGAGGACATGTTTGTGCGAGCGAGTCAGGGAGTTTGAAAGGCGTGCCCTTTGTACTTTACGACGTAATGGTCATCGCCGTCGTTAGTACCCTTGGCCTCTGCTCTGTTCTATTCTCTCCTTCACTTTATCTTCTCTCTCATTGAATTTTGTTCTCTTCTTCCATTTTGCGGCTGCCTCCTCTTCGATTCTCTGACTCAATACTCAATCATCATACTATACCGGACCCCACGCTTCTTAAAACTTGTGCATGCATGAGTTCTGTGGTTCTAGCTTCTTGTGGAAGTTTCACTATTCATTCTGTGGTTTGTATATCACCTAAATCGTTGAGTTCTCATGGTTCTAGCGTTTATAACGTTTATAACAACACAACTTTTGTGTCGGTATTAGTAATATCGACACAGCATGCGCGAAGTCCTATATATGTATATGTATGTTATGTGTGTCTGTGTGTGTAGATGCACCCTCTTCTCAGCTATCTGCTAATGCAAGAGCTTCTTTGCCTATCATGGTTCTCTAAATTGCAGGTATCGAGTGAGGAAGCCATTGAAACTGCTAAGCTGCTTGCTTTGAAAGAAGGTTTGCTGGTATGGCACCAGACTAAAATATATATTACCTTCGCTTCTTAACATATGATTCACTTTGTAATTCAATTTTTTCACTAAAGTGGGCCTTAATATTAAGAACGAGAGGGAGGACTGATATTACAATATATTGGATTATTTTTTTATGGAAATGCAGAGTACTGTTTTGTGCCCAATATATAATTTGCTTATTTCTATTGTGTATAAACTAGGTTTGTATAGGCTTGTGTTATTGCGGGGGTCCAATTATTTCTGTATTTTCTGATATGACTTGTGAGTGCTGGTTCTGCAGATGGGAATTTCATCTGGAGCCGCAGCTGCGATAAAGTTAGGGAAGAGACCGGAAAATGCAGGAAAGCTCATTGTTGTAAGTCAATGACCACTACACATCATTTTATTTTGAGGATTTTTGTTAATCGACAACATTTCCTTAATTAGTCACATATTGGAGAATAATGGGTTCCATCTGGGACCTAATATTTTGCTCTTTAATTTGTAAATGTTTTCAACGGTGTAATCAGAATATAATGACGATTAATGTGAAATGGGAGTTTAATGCAAAATCGATATTCTTGCTTTCTCAGGTGGTATTTCCAAGTTGTGGCGAGCGTTACATCTCAACAGCATTATTTGAATCCATTAGACATGAGGTTGCACAAATGACATTTGACTAAGCTCTAAAATCCCAAATGTAATACGTGGAATTGTAACAATTCAAATAGAATTTTGAATTGTGACATTGATTTGCTTATCAAGCTTACGCTTATCAAATATCAAGTGATGACATCCACATTTAATTGTAATACTACCTTTAAACCTAAATATAGGATAAAGTTTGTATTACAAATTGTACTATAAATTTTGTCCTATATTTGGAACTGGAAGAATAATATTTTTTACGACAAAAGTACACCTTTATTCGTATGTCATATAGAAAATATAAATTGATTTTTTTTCCAATACTATAATCTTAACACGGCTAAACTCATTAATAGACTATGATCACAATCACGTAGATGCTAACAATATTACTACAATAAATTTTGTTTAATTAAGAAATTTGTATCAACATTATTTAAATCTGTAATATTAGTTTTTGGTAATTTATTTGTTATATTGTTTATTTATACAAAATATAAGTATTCGATGGGCGTAAATAAATGGGGGTTTTAGCCGCTGTTAGAAGGTTCGCTGCTAAAACTGGGCAGGATCAGCGAATACCAAATACTTAGAGGAGACTGATTTGCCGTTTGCTACGTAAACTAAAGGACAAAAAGAAACCCAATAAAGCAATATATGTATGTACATTTAGAAAAGAGGAGTTTAACTAATTATGAATTTGGTTAAGCCTGGCTGCCGCAGTGACGGACACGGACACGCCGGCGGGATGAATGGCAAGGTTAGGGCTATTTCTTATCTCTGCACCGGTTACCCCTTCCGCATCTTTCCTCGTCGCCACCTTGTCCGACGGCATCTTTGAAGTCGCATCCTGCAATCAATCAATTTATCAGATTAATGGAATTGCCGGCCGACAGAATCACCGAAAAGGGAGACATAATTATTTACTGTGAGAATATCAGCGAGTGTGGTCTTTTCGGCGTTGTCTGGGAGGCGGGCATTGAGGGTGGCCGCAGACTGAGCGGCAGCCGCAACACCGCCGGGGACAATGTTTGTACGGCCTGTGGCTCTCACTTCGGCTGCCTGAATTGCGGCGGCATCACTCCACTCCACAGGCTTGTTACCGGCGGTCACAGCCGAGGCTTCAAGTGCTTCTCCGATAGTAATTCCCCCGCACCCTCCAAGCCCAACTCGACCATCTTCTTTCGCCTGAGAAGGTATCGTCTCCGGCTTCATCGTTACTTTGTTATTGTAGTGCTCTATTACCTGTTCCTTTTCCCAACATCCAAGATCCCATCATCAAATTCAAAATCACGTCTAACTCTTATATCCTAATGATTATACAGGCTATAGTAGACGGTAGACACCCCCTCAATTTCCAATTTTCCATAAATAAATTTTGTGCCTGTTACGTGATTTTAAAATTTGATCATCATTTTTAAAACTACTTTTAATTATATGGTTCTCTATATTCATGTAATCTTACTGTTAAATATTTTTTCTTGCATGAAATGCACTAGAGTAATTAATTTTCTTTCTTGGACCGTCTATTAATTAGAAAAGAGCAAGCATATGTACCTCAACCAATTTATGGATTTTCTTTGCGTTTCCTTCTAATTTTTGGATAACCTGATGGAGCAAATTATATTGTGTAGTTAAGAAAAAGGCAAATGCGGGTGAAAGAAGGCAGAACGAAGAAAATGGGAACGAAACCTGGCCGCCGAAAGACTCCACGATGACGCGCTTCCCTTCAAGATCAGTCTCGGTTACACTAACACCAAGATCGGCAGCAGAAGAGGCCATATCTTGGTGTCCAGCATGGCCGGCCTTCTCGTTCTTCATGGCGGCGGACTGCATGACGGCAGCGGCGCCACCCCTGAGGGTCTTACCCAACATGGCATTCTCCGCCGACTGCATCATGGCCGCGTCTCTCGGCGTCACCGGCTTGGTTGCCAGCTCGCCTTGTACGTTGAATAAATCCCCATACTTGATGGGTTCCACCTGCAGTACTGGCCTCCGCGGTTGCTCTTGACTCATCTCCCAAATATTTATTTATTATTTACACTAATTGCATTTTTCTTTCTTCTCCTTTTCGTTTTTGTTTTTAACCAGACTCAGCTTCCATGCAGTGGCAGAAAATTGATAGAGATAAACACGGTGGAATGTAAGAACTCAGACATACTTATGACCACCAATACAACGTGTTTTATGGCTCAGCCGTTGTTTTCTTTTCACATCTTTAGAGGAAACAAGGACCAGTCACTGATTTTTTTTATTTTTTATTTCCTGAAAGAAAAAACTATAAGCACATGTACGTCTAGTGTTTAATTAAGATCCACCAAAATGAATAAATATATAAAATATTCCATGAAAGCATTACGATATACCACAAACGCGAGCTTTTTAATTATGTTTGTGCTCGTCTCGGAAATAAAAAGTAATTAACGTTTTACTTTCAAATATAATTCTAGATGTGAGATTTTGTTGGACTGATTTTAAATATAAGATATCTCACTCTGATCAATCGATATTTGTAGATATACATATATAGACGACTCCCAGTACATTTTGTTTATACTCCCTCTCGTCTTTATTATAACACAAGTGTTTTTGGTCCTTTTTATAAAGCACTTTCTTATTTCCAAAGAGCATTAATTTTTTTTTTCCATGTTTGCCCATAATTAATGAAGGTAGTGGATGAGAATAATAATTAATAGGATATTAGAGTTTAGTGCAATTAGTAGGGGTAATATTGGAAATTACGTAATTCTAGTACAACTTTATTGATTTTAACTGTTTTTCTTGGTTTGTGATAATTGTTAGTTGATGTCTTATAATCAGGACCAGAGGGAATATATCTATATAACCTCATGTTCTCAGTACTGGGCCTGATTTTTAATTTAAATTTTCTGCATGCCTATTCGAACTTGCAATTTAATTTGAGGCTGGTCACCCCTCGCCCTTGGGCTCAACTGGCAAAGAGGTGGACATTCTCACCAAAGGGAGGGGGTTCAATCCTAGAGTTAGTCAAGGCGTTGGGGGAGGTATCGATCCTAACTCCTAGGTGTTTAGGTAAACGCCTGAGGGTAATCGTCTAAATCGGTATGGCCAAGAAGAGAAAGGGAGATTTTTCTGTCTTTGGATTATGGGTGAAGCCCCCTTTCCTAAAATTTTATTATAAAAAAATAAATAAATTTGAGGCTGGTCATCAGGCCGAGAAAATAAAAAAGGACTTGCAATTTGAGGTTTTAGACTTCTAGGGCGTGGCGGTTTGGAAAACAGAATGATTTTAGAAGCCTTTTCCATGAATCGTAAAAACTTTTTACTTGTTTACTTCATAAATCGTAACAGCAATATTAGAAAACTAAAACAGCACCAAACCACGTTAGCAAGTGAGTTGCGAGCTACAAGTCTCCAAGGCGTACACTGAGCTTTATAGATAGTTCAATTTGAGATTATTTTTTTATGACACGTTTATGTTACTACTACTGCCACCACCTTAAATTTAGTATAATATTTAGTTTAAAGATATAAACACCATTAAATGATGTTAATAAGAATAAAATGTATGATATCTCCACTACCTCCTCTTACCCATGCAACCAACAAATTTCACATGACTTCTCCCAGCCATTAAACGTCGAGGAAAATGAATAAGTAGATGACATGATTCCTGAACCAGTAATTGAAGACGGGCAAGATTCTCTGGAAGTGTGCAGAACGTGATTCATGAACCAGTAATTGAAGGTATATATGCGAGTGATCTCGTGCTCATCACGTACGTTTCTTGATCTTAAACTCAATGTACTCTTGAATGGTGCTGGTTTAGCTGCTATTTCCCCTCATCCATCTCAAACACACCTTCATTCCTACAATCCCCATTAATTAATTTTCCCAATATAATATTCCCGATCGAGTAGGCCACACCAACTCTCTCACTGCTAAATTCACCTACATTCCTCCTACGCTTCTCCTTCTCTCTCTATCTCTCTGCTAGCTATGATGAATCTTTTTCATACAGCGGTCATCCTAATCCTCTTCTTCACCCCCTCGTCTCCGAATTTCCGAGCACAAGCCACTTCTCAGTTCCTTCCCCCTAACTTCAGCAAAAGAGGAGCATGGCAGTTGTTGCAGGCAAGCATTGGCATATCAGCCATGCACATGCAACTCCTAAGAAACAACAAAGTTATGATGTTTGATCGTACAGATTTTGGCCCCTCCAACATCTCCCTTCCCGGTGGCCGTTGCCGGACGGATTCCTCAGACACTGCCCTTACCGTTGATTGCACTGCTCATTCCGTCCTTTACGACATCCCCACCAACACCTTCCGACCGTTGATGGTTCAGACAGACACTTGGTGTTCCTCTGGATCTGTTCTCTCTAACGGCACCCTCCTCCAGACCGGCGGCTTCAACGACGGTGACCTTCGCATTCGCATGTTCACCTCTTGCTACGATCTGACCTGTGATTGGGTCGAATTTTCTGATTACTTGTCACGGCGAAGATGGTACGCCACTAATCAAATACTTCCTGATGGTCGCATCATCGTGGTCGGGGGAAGAAGACAATTCAACTTCGAATTCTATCCCAGAAATCCCACACAAGCTAATTTCTCTCTCCCTTTCCTCCAACAGACTACTGATCAAAATGAAAATAACTTGTACCCTTTTTTGCACCTTTTACCCGACGGAAACCTTTTTATCTTCGCCAATACTCGTTCCATATTGTTTGACTTTGACCGAAACCTCGTCCTCAAAGAATTTCCTTGTGTCCCAGGTGAGGATCCTAGAAACTATCCAAGCTCTGGCTCGTCGGTGCTCCTCCCAATAAATGACAAAAATAAACCAAATGTTGAAGCTGAAGTCATGATTTGTGGGGGAGCACCACGAGGTTCATTCGACGAAGCCCTACAGGGGAAGTTCATCCAAGCTCTCGCCACGTGTGGACGCCTCAAAGTCACCGACCCGAACCCGAATTGGGTGATGGAGACCATGCCAGTGCCCAGAGTAATGGGCGACATGTTGCTCCTCCCAACCGGTGACATCATTATCATCAACGGCGCAGGGCTCGGCACCGCCGGCTGGGAAAACGGCCGTAAGCCCGTACTTTGTCCGGTTATATATCGGCCTTCGGAGCAGAACTCACGGTTGCGGTTTAGGGTGATGTCAACTGCGCCGAGGCCTAGACTTTACCATTCCTCGGCGTTATTGTTACCGGATGGAAGAGTGTTGGTAGGAGGTAGCAACCCTCACGTGAACTACAGTTTCAGTGGGGTGGAGTTCCCTACGGAGCTTAGCTTGGAGGCTTTTTCACCGCCGTATTTGTCGCCGGAGTTTAGTCCAGTGCGGCCAACGATTCTGTACACGACGTGCAACAACGGCCTAGGGTATATGGTGCTGTGTCATATAAGATTCCGGGTGAGCCATTACGTGTCAGCAAGTGAAGTTTCGGTGAGGCTGGTGGCTCCGTCGTTCACGACGCACTCAATTGCGATGAATCAAAGAATGGTGGTGTTGAAGCTAGTTGTGGTGGCACGTATAGGATGGGATACATATTACACAACAGTGGTGGGTCCCTCCTCTCGTCAGATTGCACCGCCGGGTTTCTATCTCATGTTCCTGGTGCATGCTAGTACACCCAGTACGGCTATCTGGTTGCCGCTGCTCTGACGACACAAGTCATCCCAAATAATTTCCGGCTTCCTGCTCTTTGTTCAAGGGTTTGTTACCATCTTGTAATACAAATAATATTTTAGTATATTACTATATTTAGATCAAATTCGTAAAACAGTATGACTATCACCTGGCCGGGATCCACAGGAGATCAGACTCTTTCATTTTTTCCCACCATAATTATTCTCATGGCAGTTTCAATCAATTTTTAACCATATCTCTATAGATTTTTTTTAAAATTTTTATCAAGTCTTTATACTGTTACTTATTTTATTTTATCACGTCTTTTATTGTTTCACCCGGTTTTTAACAAGTCCTTGTAAGTTTTGAGAAAACTTATGAGTACCCGATGCTTTTTGGAAGAACTTGTGGAGCAAAAATGCCCCTCATCCCCCTCTTATTTATTCAGAAGCAAAACGTTGAGATTCATTAGCAAGTAAGAATTTGGCTAGTCATCTATCGATTATATATATATAAATTATAAACAAACTCTGGCCAAAAGAGGAATTGAAAAAAAAAAAATCGGATATAAACAGCTCGTGTGACGAGTACATTGTTGTCCCCGTAATCCTAAGTGGACGCGAAAGTTATCGTGGCAAAATGTGGTTGGTGGGTTTATTTGGCGCTGTTTCTATCTGAGGATGCCATTTCCGAAATTTTGAGGAGAAGTATGACCCTTTTGATTAGTCGTCCACACTTGTTCTACCGCGTTAAGTTTTCTGGTTTCCCTCCATGTAATTTCCTCTGTAGTCTGGAGTATTGAGTATATATTGACCCGTCTTTTCCGAGAGGCCGCACCCACAGCAAAGACAATTTAGGACAAACACGGAAGCGGAGAGTTCCAGATGAATTACTAAACTGAAGTTACAGTAAGAGGAAGTGGCTTATTTGACGTTGATTGAGGGAGAGAATTCGAAGGCAAAATGAAGAACATTTTCAAGAAGCTTCACAAAGGGAGCAACCATGACCCTAATCGATCGAATGAAACACCGGCATCACCTTCTGGTGCCTCCGATCAACGTACTGCACCCCTCCAAAACTCTGCCCCGTCTCCGTCTAGTCCCTCTTCATTGTCTCCCCCTACGGCAGCTGCCGCTGCCTCCCAACCTGCACCATCTACGCCTAATCGACAAGACTATTTTTCGTCAGAGGAGGAGTATCAAGTTCAGCTTGCCCTAGCGATCAGCGCTTCCAAGTCTGATTTTCGGGATGATCCTGAGAAGGATCAGATCCGAGCGGCAACGCTGCTGAGCTTAGGAGGCCATCGAAGTGATGCAGCAAGGAAACATGATGATGTGGCGAAGGCGCTGTCCAGACAGTACTGGGTAAGTTCGGTTCGGGTCACGAAAATTCAATTTTTTGAACTGAAATGATGGCATGAATTAAGGGTCTACACTGAATGATTTTGTATTGATGTTAACTAGGGTTTTTGAATCCTACAATTGACTTTATCATGTAGTGAACTGTGTGGTGGAGCTTACATTTCCGGATTTAGTGAGTGTAAGGCTAGCGATTAGTGTGAACTTTGGATTTTGGATTGTATCTTGACCATTTGGCGCATCCAGAAAGCTGAATGAACTATTTAGGCAAGAAAGAATGAAAGTTGACAGAACTATGAAAAGTTAGATACTTAGTTTAGCCCTTTATTCCAGACTTTAAAATTCTGAAACTGGAGTGTTGCGTATGTGTATGTGGTGAACTTAGAATTGAATTCATGTAGTATTGTTTATTGAACTGGTTAAAATGTGTAATCGGTGAACCAAGAATGCTTGCTACTTGTTTCTTTCTCCATTTGTGCCCCCTCTCCATATACTTGTCATTTGGGTTGTCATGCATCTTTCTCTTGACCAGGAATACAATGTGCTTGACTATGAGGAGAAAGTAGTTGATGGTTTTTATGATATATATGGTCTCTCTACTGATTCATCAATGCAAGGAAAGATGCCCTCTCTAGAAGACCTTGAAGCAAATGCAGGAAATTCAAGTTTTGAAGTTGTCATAGTGAATCAAGCAATTGATTCTGCCCTGGAAGAGTTGGTGCAAATTGCCCAATGTGTGGCGTTAGATTGTCCTGTCACTGATGTTGGTGTTTTGGTGCAAAGACTGGCTGAACTTGTTACAGGGCATATGGGTGGCCCTGTAAAGGATGCTAATATTATATTAGCAAGATGGACAGAAAGAAGTACAGAGCTACAGACATCTCTTCGGACAAGTGTGTTACCTATAGGGTCCATAAATATTGGCCTATCCAGGCATCGTGCTCTGCTTTTCAAGGTCAGCATTTTGGCTTTTTGTGATTGATCTCTCTTGGGCCATATTTTGATATTTGGTGATTTATTATTCTATAGTCTAGTCTAGTTATCATTGTTGCAAACCCGTGGTGTGCATATACTATTGAAATTTATTGAAGATGATGATTGCTTTTCGATTTAGTTTAAACAGTTTATTGAGAAAAGTTTGCCCTGCTAGGCCAGATTGAGAAAGTTCTGCCAAATAAAGTTGGCTTGAATAATCAAATTATAGGTCATGTGAGCTTGTTATTATTTCTGGTAAAGCTACTTTTGTTCCGGCATATGGAGAATAAATATGGGGAAAGTCTCCCAAAGTAAGGAATTAATCACAAAAAAGTTCCATACCCAATTCATCTTAGGGACTTTTTTGTGATTAATTGCTGAATTTCCCTCACAAAAAAGTCTCGTTGTTAAAATGGCTTTTCATGTTGTCAAAATGTCCCCATGAAAATCTTATTGTGAAAATGGTTTCTTATATTGTCAAAATGGCTTTGCATGTTGTCAAAAATTCTCCGAGTTTTTCCTCCGGCATGTAGGGTTTTAAAAACCTGTACAATTTTTGGCAACGTGAAAAGCTATTTTGACAACATAAGAAACCATTTTCACAACAAGATTTTCATAGAGACATTTTGACAGCATGAAAAGCTATTTTGATAATCGGGCTTTTTTGTGAGGGGAATTCCGTAACTTATTCGCAATTAATCACAATGAGGGGAATTGGGTGTGGGACTTTTTTGTGGTTAATTCCATACCTTGGGACCTGACAGTGATTTTCCCAATAAATATTTTAGTTTTCCTGGGTCCTAGACAATTATGTTAAGGTTCCTAGTAATATTATCAAGATCTTCGGACAGTCACTTAGTACTTTGAACACCCCCACTTTTTGACTTGTTGGCTGCATGATGCTACTTGTTTTTGTGCATGTAGGTATTGTCTGACAATATCAAGATGCCTTGTAGACTGGTAAAAGGTAGTCATTACACTGGTGTTGAGGATGATGCTGTCAACGTTATAAAGCTGGAGGATGAAAGGTTATAGTGCTTGTTATTCTTTGATTCTAAATCTATTTCCTGTTCTTATTTTCATGCTCATGAACAAGTGTCCGCACTGTTATTTCATGGTGTGCTGTTGTCTATCTTCGTTAATATCTATTGGAATTTTGGCAGTTTGTCTCGTTCTATGTGGCACTAATATGTCCTTTTCTGCTTTCAGGGAGTTTTTGGTTGATCTTATGGGTGCTCCTGGTACACTTATTCCAACTGATATTTTTAATCCTAATGACCCTTCATTTAAGCCACACAATCCCAAGAATTTTCCATCCTTACAATCCACAAATGAAAGTAGATTTCCTTACTCAAGGCCTATGTCATCTGATGGTGAAGGCAGTAGTCAAAGTTCTGCAATCAGAAGTGATTCATCATCATCATCAAATGTAGGACCATATTTTGGGAAGTCTGATTATATGTCTTCAAACTTGAGTCTGAGTGGAGAAACTGGTGCTGGTCCTTCCAAAGTTTCTAATAAAGCTACTTCTAGCCAACAAGACAATTTTCTTCCTTCAGCCAGTAGTTCTCTGTACAAAGGAACTCGTGGAATGAATGCTATTGGTGATGGGACTAGACTGAATGTCAATGTTGTACCATATGGTCAGAATGGTCCAGATGATCCTAGGAACCTCTTTGCAGATCTTAACCCATTCCAGATAAAAGGAACGGGCAAGTTTGCTGCTGTACATAACAAACCTGTGGAAAATAAAGCTCCTGAACTTCAGAGTAGTAAAGAAAACAATTTTTCTGGTCGACCCCCAGTGCCTTTGATGTGGAAGAACCGGTTAGCTTACAATGAAGTTCCCAGGAAACCTAACCGTAATCCTAATGAATATAACCCTTCTTCATTAGCTTCCAATAGTTCTTGTGTATCAGAAAAAAATGATGTCAATAATCCCAGCTCATCATACTATGCAAATATTAATAGAGATAAAGATAGGAGCTTGATGCAAGCTGTTGGTACAGTATCAGCTTCTGGTGATTTGAACAAGGTTGAAGATTTCAATGCCGAATGTAACAAAGGGAATGTGGAAAAGTTTCAAAACAACTTAGTAGATGTTGTCAAAGAACAGGAAAACAACGAAATTGAATTTCATGACCGGAGAAAAAGCACTCATGACAGATTCATGGGGAGCAATTTGAAACTAAAAGAGCCCAAGAGTCCTAGTTCATCAGTTGATTCCAAAACAAATAGGGTTGACCAAATCTTGGATGATGTAGATGTGGGCGAATGTGAAATTCCATGGGAGGATCTGGTTCTTGGTGAAAGAATTGGTCTAGGTAATTTGAATAACCTGCTTTCATTTTCTTGTTGGAATGTTGTTATTTACTGGGAGGTTGATGTGGTGTTGTTTATAAGAGGAGTTCATAACAGTTGCAAATCAAACTTTTGTTAACCTATATTTAATCAGTAGGTCACTTGTGTGATCATATGACTTTCAAAATGATGATTTAGTTCTATTCATGCAAGAATGGTTGTAAGGTTGTGGTCAGCTCCACTAACCCAAATTCACTTAATTTTTCAAATGATATTACATTGTAAGGATTCAAAGAATTTTTGTGGATCTTTTGTTGTGTAAGTTTTGTGTATCCACAAACTGATTATTCAGAGTATCTTTGATATATCTTTATATTTATATGGGTTTTCATGTCTAATTCATATTCTTTAACACGTAAGTTAGGCTAAAATGCTTTGATTAAGGCTCAAATGTGTCCATGATTTGTGTTGGAACATTTAGTCATATTTAATTTCCTAAGTGCATTTGCCTATCTAAGATATCTGGTGCTATATTATTTTAATAAATCTTTTAATGTTTATATATTTTTTAATAGGTTCATATGGCGAAGTATATCATGCTGACTGGAATGGCACTGTGAGTATTATAATTGCTTTGTGAACTTGATTGGGAAGAATCTTGTTGTGTATTGAGTTGGGAATGATTGAGTGACATATTTTGAGTGTTGAATATTATATAAAATAAGATGGTTTTTTACTGTCAAATCTCAACCCGCCCCTGATACCTCGATTGTTGTTTTTGCTTGCTACTATTTTCTTTTTCCTGTTGTCACAGGACTTTTTTAATATTTTATTTCCTCTATATTTCCTGCAAAATTAGCAATAGCTGCCAGTAGAGTTTTGTTGCCTTTTCATGGGTGTTTCATTAAATGGCACAATAAAATGGTCCCAAGAACCCCCAGTAAGGGAGGCGTATTGATAGTCTTGCTTGACTAGTACATTCTCAGGGTTGTCTCATTTTGCTTTATTCCGAGACTTTTTTCCCAAAATAGAGTTAATTATATGCTCTTATCTTCTGACTGAGGATGGTTTAAACTTCAGGAGGTTGCTGTGAAGAAGTTTTTGGATCAGGATTTTTCAGGTGCTGCCTTGGCTGAATTCAAGAGAGAAGTAAGCTTTAAGTTGACTTTTTCTGCATCCAATCATTATTAATGATGATCTAAATGATACTTTCTTAGAAGAAGAATCTTACCTATGATGGCCTTCTGTAGAAATAAGGGTGGACATTAATTACAAATTGTTCTGATGGTGATAATGTACCATCTACTCACTGCCTTAGTTATTCTTGCTTCTGACATGTCCAGAAGATTTCATCCACAAAGGTAAGGAAAAGTTAAGGTGAACTGCATTGAAGTTCTGATGCCTAATCATCTGATTTTGGCTGATCTGCCAACTGTGTGCTGAAATTTAATGATCAACTGAAATAGTGGACCGGGCAAATGAATGGTCAAATGGCCTTTATGTTTAAACTGTCGTGGATAAATCATAAGAACATAACAAATAGTATTGTTATCCTTATTAATTGAGGCCAAAATGCTAATCCAGTTGCCATTTGTATTCTGTAAGGTACGGATAATGCGGAGACTGCGTCATCCTAATGTTGTTCTTTTTATGGGTGCTGTTACTCGACCTCCTAATCTCTCAATCATTACAGAGTTTCTTCCTAGGTAAATTTGTGCACCACCTTTTCTTTATTGCATTGAAGAGTTTATACCGTCTTTATTGTATCACAAAGTTATGATCCTATTTGTCCCAACAAGACAAAAGACAAAAGTGACACACTTCATATTTGTGTTGGTCCCTAAAGTCTAGAAGGTTGTGGGATACTCTTTTCTTAAATATAGCTCTTTTGTCATTGATGTTGCACTTAACAGGGGAAGCTTGTACAGAATTCTTCATCGTCCTAATGGTCAGATTGATGAGAAACGCAGAATTAAAATGGCTCTGGACGTGGTATGAAATAATTTATTTCATCCTTTTTTGACCAACATTTTCATTGGTCATCTTTCAATTTTTGATTGCTTTAAGTTGCAGGCAAGGGGCATGAATTGCTTACACACCAGCACACCTACGATTGTTCACCGTGATCTGAAGTCACCAAATCTTTTGGTTGATAATAACTGGAATGTTAAGGTTTGTATTGAAATTTAATGCATTATCAATGTGCTTTGTCATTTTTTTTACCCATCAACTTATGTATTATTAGTGGTGGACCCCAGCTATCGGGCCAAGAGTGTTAAAGCTTTGTGGGTGCATCAAGAATCAGAGAGAAATAGCTAAGTATGAGGTGGCAGAAGGGATAAGGGAGGAGTTATCTAGCAATAGCTAAATTGCTTATAGGGACAAGGCGTTTCACAGGCCTTGTTCCTTGAGTGCGCCTTTTGCCTTTGATAAATAGCAGTAGAGTATAGACATTCTCTTGAGCTTTAACTTTTGGGTGGTGGTCTGAGGGAACGGACGAAGAATTCTCTTTCGAAAGGAGAGTCTTGAACCATTTGAATGCTAGAGGAACCTTATTTCTCTTGTCTTCTATTATTCTTCATCATTTTCCTAATGCAAGCATCAAAATCTGCTATATCCTTTATCCATTTTTCTTTTTGGAGGAGGATTTACACTTCTATAAATAATTCCACGGATTTACAAACTTTGTAGGTTGTATTTATGGCACTTTCTGAGCTACTACCCGTTCTTTCTTTTGGGCCTTTTCTGGGGTGGGGAATGACCATCTGCGGGCGGTAGTTGTGGGTTTTATCGAGGAATGTACTTTGACAGCCTGCTCTTCTATGGATCTGCAGGTTGGTGATTTTGGGTTGTCACGACTGAAGCACAACACATTTTTATCATCCAAGTCAACTGCTGGAACGGTGAGAGTTTGAAACGATTCTGTATTATTCTGGATGGTCATTTATTTATCCACATTCTCTATGTTCAACGCTTAGTTTTTTCTTCATTATGTTAGCCTGAATGGATGGCTCCTGAAGTTCTTCGCAATGAGCCCTCAAATGAGAAGTGAGTTGTTCTGCTAAACCCTTTATGTTGTATTTTTCAGCTTTCAGTAAAATGTTTTACATTGATTTCTATTAATCATGCGTCCATTGTCAGTTCTTAAATATTAACTGAGTCACTAACAGGCTGTTTGGTATGCAAAATATAATCTTGAGCAAAAAAAAAAGGTATGCAAAATATAATGAAATGAAAAGGAAAAATACTTATGCCATCAAATGACAGAAATGAAACTTGGTATGGTAAAATCCATCTATGGATTTTACCATAACCAGTTCACCTTATATTTCCTCTGGCTTGAGGCTCGGAAAACATGGCTGCTGAAGGCTGTGATGGTATACCAATTAACACGTGTAATTAAATGCACAGGTGTGATGTATACAGTTTTGGAATCATTCTATGGGAGCTTGCTACTCAAAAATTGCCATGGAGTGGGATGAATCCCATGCAAGTTGTTGGTGCTGTAGGTTTCCAAAATCGTCGTTTAGATATCCCCAAAGAAGTTGATCCTTTAGTTGCAAGAATTATCTGGGAATGTTGGCAACAGTAAGCGTAACCTGTTCTAAGTTTTATTTGTCGTCATGTTCTTTACATCATAAAAAAATATAAATTTTCGGTTGATGAAAATTACCTTTCCCCAGGGATCCAAATTCGCGGCCCTCGTTTGCGCAGCTCGCTGTAGCGCTAAAGCCCCTGCAGCGTCTAGTTATACCGTCTCATCAAGACCAGCCAGCTTCACCTTTGACGCAGGAGATTTCTGTAAATTCTTCCCCTTGAATTGTTCTCTTTTTCGCAAGTGTGGATAAGGAGGCTTTCTGCATAGTTTACTTCTGTGAATAATATATCGAAAGAAAAAAATGTAATGAAAATCACACCAAAGCTTGTACGGCAAATGTTTGTATTGAGGTACATAAGAATTGTGCTGCAGCTCAAACCCCTGCAGAACCATTTTGTATAGATGTTCATAGTTTCACTAATGATGCAAAACTGACTTGTAAATTACCTATTCTCAAGTTGTTCAAGTGAGTTTTTGCTGCCATCTTCATCGTTTCAGTCTGTGCCGCAGATTCAACCCTGACCATGTAAGATAGTTTTTACGTTTTATAAAACCGGATGGAAGAACTCTAAACCACAGGCCCGTAGTCTATGTAGGTCAATATAGATTTTAATTTTACACTACCTCTTTCAAAATAAGTCACTCTTGGGGAGTTTAACGGATTTTTTTTTTATAAAAAAAAAACACTAAATAGCCGGAATTGTGACAAACTGTAACGGTAATTTTGTTAAAATGATTGGTTACAGTCTTGAAATAAATATTTCTCAATCATTGAAGGGTTAAATTATATATAAAAAAACGAATTCTTTCTTAAAATTCTGAAGTCACAATTATTTTGAAATGAAGGGAATATCTTTTAAGAAAAAGACCTTCAACCTCGTAATGCCTTGTTTAGAAGCTACAGAACGTGGGATTGCGAGTCAGAAGATGAATGCAATCATGCTTGTTTTAAAAGATATCTTGGATGCGGAAGAAGTCGGCGTTAAAAAGCACAAGGAAAAATCTAGCGCAGCACAACTCAATGATCTTTATTTCACGAGAAAATGGTTTTAACTTTTAGTAGTAGTAGATACAACACGAGAAATAGTGTTCAAAAAAAAAAAAGATACAACACGAGCAATGCTATAACTATACGACCCATTTATACTTTGATTATCATTAATGATTGATATTATCAGTGGATAGAAGACTAAAGATGACCACATCCTTGGGGTTGCCCTTAAAATAACCGTACTTTCTAAGCAGGCCTTCCCTTTGGAACCCAACCTTTTCCAGTACCCTCTGAGAAGCCTTATTCTCCGGAGCAGTGAAAGCTTGAAGCCTTAGCAAGTGAGGCAAATCCTTCCACACTTGTGTCACAGCCATCTTCACTGCGATTGTGGCAATCCCCTGACCCCAGTACTTGGCTCCTATAGCATACCCTATATCTGCCTTACACCTTTCATCGCCTGACCATGGAAACACCGATACAAAGCCGATCGAACGATCATCCACGCATATTGAGCGTCGCCATGGATGAGGTATGCAAACATCTCTGATGCAAGCCAATGCCTCTTCCTTAGAACCAAAAGCCTTCCATCGCAGGTTCTGAGTCACTCGATCGTCTCCGGCCCATAACAAGAAGTCGTCGGCGTCGGTCAACCTGAACGGCCGCAGCGAGATCCTTGACATATCAATTGCCATATTGCTCCACTATGTCTCCATTATTGCCCTACTATTGTGAATATTTTATATAGCCAACATTTTCAGGATATTATATCAAATGATCGCTGATCGGTCAAATGCAAGAGGCACGAAACTTCTAAACCCCTGCTCAGGAAAGGACCGTATGATTAAATATTCAAGTCAATTTGACTTTCTTCACCTGCTTTCCGAGCTTACTACTCTGTGTTTTCCCCGTGGCTTGGACGGCAAATATAGATAGATATATAATACTAGTTTATTTGATTTATGGGGAGCATGGCGTATGGTTGTTAGTTAGGAAATACAGCTGGTTAAGTTTTACTCTATCTGCGATTGACTGAAATGAGTTAAATCTCTTATAAATCGCACGTAAGTTGCAAACGAACGAGAGTGGAACCAACTCATTCCTTCCAAACAATCCACAAAACCATGTTCTGGACAATAAAGAGCTAGAGGAATTTGCGTATTCCCCTACCTGAGAAAACAAAAGACATCTGCCTCTGGTTCATTACTCTAGATTCTCCGTAGATATTGATCCTTCATTGCAACGATGGAGTGGACTGCCCTGGTAAGAGTCATTGTCCGTGCAAAGCCTCAAAAGCTTGTCCCAATAGGGTCCTGCAGCACATAGAAAATATTTAGTTACCATTATCTGACGTCAATATCTGTTTTTTTAGTGTTATACTAATGCTTGCGAGTTTGAATCATTCTCAAAGATTAACTTATGTTCGTATTATATTGAATATGATTCGACTCAGCCAACCTCTGCAGATGACGTGTGGATTCCCGACCACCAAAAGTAGTGACTTGGCTCGAGTAATTGTGACATTGAATCTCCTTGGGTTACGTGCAAATCCCAGACTATAGGTTCTGTCAAATTTGTTGTGTCTGTATGTAGATCTAACTGTAGATACTATGATGACTTCCCTCTCTTGTCCTTGAAATTGTTCAACACTCCCAACCTTAACATCTAGCAGATCCCAGCTTTCAAGTACATTCTTAATCTTCACCTCTTGCAGGCGATAAGGTGTAATTACCCCTATCACACTTATTTGTGTCCGAGCCATCTATGAGCTTCTTGATGAGTTCAACAACTTTGCTTGCCTCAGTTCGGTTAAACCATGAAGGGTTGTTTCTTTCTCTCTCGTCGCATCCTTGAACTCCAATCAATTGAACTGAAAATTCTTTGTTGGGAAGGAAGTCCAATTGAGCATACTTGAAAGAATTGTTATCTTCATAAAAGAGCTTGGAAGGTAGGCCTAATATTGCCGGATGACTTATGTAATTTCTCAGTAGTTTTACCACAAAACTTTCATGCTCATTGCGATAACATCTATATTCAAGCAGCCTCCGCAAAAAAGATTTTCCTAGTCCAAAGTTCTCTGCATTCCTAGAGTGGACTACAGGACCAAGCTGCTTAGGATCTCCGGCAAGAACAACCACAGTTTCTCTTTCAACTAGGTTTGATATAGGAACCATGGTTTCAGGTTCTGAAACCTGACCTACCTCATCCAAAAATATATGGCAGAGTGGCCATGAGTGACTCCTGACTGAAGCAAATAAGAGCTGATATAGGTAGATATGATTATCCTATAACACCTCAAGACCTTAGGTGGTGGACACTTGAAAATACAATCCTCAAAATAGAAAAAACGAACTTAATCTTGTTGTATATCATCAAAAGGACGACTTGTAGCATTCAACCTAAAAATCTCTATCTATTTTGGCAGCAAAATTCTTGGTAAGCCTCTCAAGAACGTCATCAGCTGCACTATTTGAAGCAGCACAAACAAGAATGCGCGTATCCTCTCTCATTCTCTATATCTGTAAAATTGCTTCCACCAGAGTCATTGTTTTACCGGTACCTGGAGGCCCATATATAACAAAAGGAGGACCACCTCTACAACTAAGAATCGCTACAACAGAATGCTTCTGCTCTCTATCAGACTGGGTTCATCAAAGGGAGACATATTCAAGAAAACATAGTTATAGGACAGGACTTGATGCATATTATAAGCACTAATAGAAGTAAAAGAGGTCTCCTTGCAATGAAAATCGATCTTGAAAAGGTTTACGACCGAATCAAATGGGACTTTTTAAAGCTTGTCTTAATTGAGGCGGGATTTGAGGAGGGTTTGATTAATATCATCATGAATTGTGTATCCTTAGTTTCATATAATGTTTTATGAAATGGTTCGCATACAGATTTCTTTCAACCGAAGAGAGGTCTTCGCCTAGGAGATCCAATATCTCCTCTGCTTTTTGTTCTCTGTATGGACAAATTATCGCATCTTATTTGCGATGAAGTAACTAAAGGGAATTGGAAGCCTATCTCAACATCTACATCGGGGCCGTCGGTATCGCATCTCATGTTTGCTGATGATATCCTTTTGTTTGGGGTTGCCTCAGAAAATCAAACTCAATGTATGCTGAATTGTCTTGATGTGTTCTCTAGGACTTCTGGGAGCAAGGTTAGCAAGTCTAAATCTTCTATCTACTTCTCTCCTAGAGTATCGGTGCAATCTAGAGAGCGAATAAAAAATATGTCTCAAATGAGTATCTCTTGTGAAATTGGTAGATACCTTGGTTTTCCCTTATCCCGTAATCGAAAAAGGAAGGATACCTTCAACTATATCATTGAGAGGGTTCAGTCTAAGCTTTCGGTTTGGAAAGCTAACTGTTTATCAACCGCTGACCGTGTTACTTTGGCTAGGTCAGTTTTGAGTTCTATCCCTCTTTACCCAATACAAGTATCTAGAATTCCAACTAGTGTTTGTCAAGTTGTAGAGAGACTTCAGAGAAACTTCATTTGGGGCCATAATGAATCTCATCGGCATTATCATCCTGTTGGTTGGGAGCATATCACAAGGCCAAAGAATTTGGTGGTCTTGGGTTTAGTAAACTTACATCCTTCAACAAAGCCTGTGGAGCCAAATTGGCGTGGCATCTTGTATCTGGATCAAATGAATTATGGGTTCAAATCCTCCAAGGAAGATACATGATGAGAGATGAGGATTCTTTGCTAGTTTCTCGTCCAGGGGACTCATCATTGTGGAAGTTCATTTGCTCCCAGCGAAGTGTTATCGACTATAGAACCAAGTGGCAAATAAGGAATGGTCTTATGGTTAATTTTTTCAGCGATCATTAGTTAATGGAGGGGAGGAGTATACAAGAATTTTGCACTCGTCCTCTTTCTGTTGAAGAGTTGAAATCTTTTGTTGCGGATTGGGTTTGTAATGGTTTTTGGGATTTTAATAACCTATCGGATTGTGTTGAGCCAGCTATTATTCAGCGATTAATCTCTGTATTGCCTCCTCAACCTGCTGTTGGCCATGATATTATGATTTGGGGAGGAACCAGTGATGAAATTTTCTCAATTAAGAGTGCTTATTTTTTAATTGAGGAGAATCCTGTCCATCTTAGACATAAGATCTTTAAAGAAGTCTGGAGGTGGCAAGGAGTGGAGAGAATAAGAGTATTTATGTGGATGGTGGTGTCTGATAAATTACCAACCAATGACCGAAGAAACAAATGGACCAATGATTCTCCTTTGTGTGAATATAGTTCTCTTGAAGTGGAAACTACATTACATATATTAAGGGACTGCCCTTATGCTAAACAATTGTGGTTGTCTCTGATTGATCCAAGGTATAATTCTTCTTTTTTCTCTGCTTCCCTTAAAGACTGGTGAAGAGAATACTGGACTTATATTAATTTCACACACACTACAATGTCTGATTACACAACTATATATACACAGCGAGGAGTCCTAGCTACAATTAAGACTGGTTGTGCTATAATTATGATCGGTTGTAATACAGATGGGTCAAGGCTGGTTGTTGGTAAAGTCTGGTCCTTTAAAGGTGTCTGGCCCTTTATAAAGGCTGGTTCCTTAAAGGCTTCTCGTCTCTTGTCACTTTCTAGATTCTACACTCCCTCTCAAGTTGGACTATAGATATCAATTAAGTTCAATTTGCCAATAAGGTACTGGAACCTATCTTTGGGTAGTCCTTTAGTGAGTATATCTGCCGCCTGCTCTTTGGAAGGTATATATCTTAAATCAACAATACCCTCATCAACTTTTTCTCTTATGAAATGCCTGTCTATTTCAACATGCTTGGTTCTATCATGTTGGACCTGGATTATGTGCAATATTAATTGCGGCCATGTTATCACAATAGACTTTGATCGGCAAATTTATGCATTTTCTTAAATCTTCAAGGATTCGCTTTATCTATATGCCTTCATGATTCCCAATGCTCGCCCGTATTCGGCTTCAAAGATCGCTTCTTGCAACTACACTTTGTTTTTTTACTTCTCCATGTGACCAAATTACCCACACATAAGTACAAGTATCCGGATGTGGATTTCCTATCATCTTGATCACCGCCAATCGCATCGTAAATAACTCTACATTTCGTTTGTTAGTCTTCTTGAATAGCAAGCCACGTCCTGGAGATCCCTTCAAATAACGAAGAATTCTGTAGACTTCATTTAAATGTTTCTGTTTAGGATCATGAGAATGTTGGTGACCATCCGTTCGCAAATGCAATATCCGGTCTAGTATGTGACGGTATATTAATTTGCCTACCATTCGTTGGTAGTTTTCGTGTCCACTGCATTTACCAAGATCTCGCTTCATTATCAATTTTGTCAATCCGTATAGGTGTGTCACTGGGTCTGCAGCCTGTCATCCCTGTTTCCTTTAAGAGATCGAGTACATACTTTCGTTGGGAAATGTAGATTCCTCTTTTAGATCGAGCAACTTCCATACCAAGAAAGTACTTCATTTCTCCAAGATCCTTAATTTGAAATTCTTGTGCCGGGGCTCCCTTGATTTGATTGATTTCTACTTCATCATTTCCGTAAGGATTATATCATCAACATACACCGCTAGAACAACCATTTTACCTTTATGATGTTTAACAAATAATGTATGGTCGCTCTGTCCTTGAGTGTATCCGTGTCTCTTTAGGACACGTGTGAATCTGTCGAACCAAGCTCTTGGAGATTGCTTCAACCCATATAATGATCTCTTCAACTTGCATACTTGATTAGCTGTTTTTCCTGGGAACCCTGGAGGTAGTTTCATATAAACCTCTTCTTTGAGTTCTCCATTGAGAAAGGCATTCTTTACATCAAGTTGTTGAAGACCCCAGTCTAAATTTACTGCGAGTGACAAGAGAATTCTGATTGTGTTTAGCTTGGTTACTGGTGCAAATGTTTCTTTGTAATCTTCCCCATATATTTGCGCGAAACCTTTAGCAACCAATCGAGCTTTGTATTTCTCAAGCATTCCATCAGCTCTATACTTAGGGGTGAATACCCACTTACATCCAATGACCTTTTTCCTTGTGGTAAGTCTACTACATCCCATGTTTTATTTCGCTTGAGAGCTTCCATTTCTTCCAAGATAGCTTGCCGCCATTCATGTGTAGCCATGGCTTCATCAATTGTACTTGGTACCCTGATGTCGTCAAGGTGAGAGACAAATGCCCTATATTTAGATGAAAGAGCCTTGTAGGAAACAAATTTTTCAATAGGATGTCGAGTACACGATCTGGGATTTTTCTTCATCGCAATGGGAAGATCCGGATCGAATTCTCGATTTCCACCTTGTTTCCCTGAACCGCCTCCGATTCTGACTCCTGGTGAGTACTAAGAACTTGTGGCTCATTATCCTTCTTATGTCTCCGTGTGTAGATATTACCCCACTTGCTTGTGTTTCCCCCCTGGAACTGGTACATTATCAGGGTTGTCAGGAGTGTTATTAGGGTTATCAAGGGTCTCAGTGGAACTAGGGGTAGAAACTGTGTAAGGAGTATAAACTGTGTAGTCACCTTCATGTGTCTCTTTAGTCTGGAATTCACAACTATCACTCTCCCCCGAATTGCGACGGGAGTAATAGGGAATATTTTCATGGAAGGTAACATCACAAGTGACAAAGAGACGTTTAGAGAGCGGGTCATAACATTTGTAACCCTTTTGATAGTGAGAGTAACCAAGAAAGATACACCGGAGGGCTCTAGGATCAAGTTTGTTTGAATGATGAAGATGGACATATGATGTACATCCAAACACCCTGAGTGGTAGAGTATTTTCAAGGTATGGAAGATTAAAGTATGTATGTAGAAGTTGGAGTGGAGTTTTGTAAGACAATGGTCTACTAGGCATTCTGTTAATGAGAAAGGTTGCGGTGAGGACAACATCATCCCAATGAAATTTAGGAACATTGCTACTGAACATAATTGCCCTAGCAGTTTCTAGGATATGACGATTTTTGCGTTCAAAGAATGCCATTCTATTTGGGGTGTATTGGGACAAGTGCTTTTGTGAACAATACCATGGTCTCTTAGGTAGGTGGATAAGGTCGATTGAAGTATTCGGTTCCATTATCGGTGTGGAGTATTTGGATTTGGGTCCGAAGCTGGGTACGAATCATATTGTGGAAAGTAAGGAAGGTTTGATACACTGTTTTATCCTTCAAATGAGATAAACCCAAGCGACACGAGTATGGTCATCGATAAATGTGATGAACCACTTGGATTGTGATCTGTTTGGTGTACGTGAAGGTCCCCATAAGTCACCGTGAACCGTGGAAAAAGGTTGAGATGGTTGGTATGAATTTTTGGAAAAAAAGTACGATGATGTTTAGCCTTTTCACAAGAATCACAATGAAACAGAGATGCATTTTTATTGGAAACAAGAGAAGGAAACATTTGACACATGTAATGGAAATTTGGATGTCCTAAACGTTTGTGCCATAATTCCACTTCACCAGTTCTAAGGAGAGACACTTGATTGCGGGATGAGACCGATGACTTTCACTTTCATCTAGATAATAGAGACCATTAAGTTCTTTAGCACTCCCAATCGTCGTCCTCGTCGCGAGATCCCGAAAAACACAATGAGTAGCAAAGAAGTTAGCTTGACACCTTTCTTCCTTAGCTAATTGGCTTTGCGAGAGTAGATTACATTTCAACTTAGGAACATGTAAAACGAGAATGAACAATAAGTGTAGCGAGAGATTTTGATAAAGGCCAATTCCAGTGACAACCGATTCCGAGTCATCGCAATTCGCACAGTCATTCCTTGGTGAGAGGTGTATAGGATGAGAAGAGAGTTCGATTGTCGGTCATGTGATCGAGGCACCGGAGTCAATAATCCAACAATTTCGTACACGAACTTTTTATTATAGCTAAGGCTTGAAAAAGTTACCTCTTCTCACTACCGAAAGCGTAGGTTGTTTAGTATTCGAAGTGTAGTTAACATCTCCATAATCTTGCTCAACCTGATCATTTTGGGGAAATCCATTAACTTTGGAAACTTGACCATATAGCCTTTTCCTTTCCCTTTCCGTGGTTTCCAATCTGCAGGTTTACCATGGAGATCCCAACAAGTATCCTTTGTGTGCCCATTTTTCTTACAATGATCACAAAATGATCGACCTTTAGAACCTTTTGCGTCACTAGATCGAGCAGTAAGAGCTGAAACCTCAGGAGGCATGGGAGTAATAGCAGTGGAATGATTCTGGAGCATTGACTTACGCCGATCCTCTTCAGCACGCAAACTAGAGTAAACTTCGCGCACAGAGGGCAAAGGTTGTTGACTGAGAATGCGAGCACGAATATCATCGTAGACCACATTAAGACCAGCCAACAATTCATATACTCTCTCCTCTTCTTTTTCTTTGTGATCTTCAGAGGCATCAGCCTTGCAATGGTGGGTTCTATTCTTGAGGGCATCGAGTTCCTGCCATAATGCTGATTTTTCAAGATAATAATTATCAAGGGACATTTGTTCTTGCTTCAACTGCCATAGTTTTTTCTTCACATCGAATATCCGAGACTTGTTCCCAATAGTGTTGTATGTCTCACGAAGAGCTTCCGCATTTCCGAGGTGACGGGAGGTACATGAAACTCTTCTTAAGTGAGGGTGACATTGCATTGATCAACCAAGAAGATACTAATGCATTCTCAGATTTCCATTTTTGAAACTCCTTAGATTCTGATTTTTGAGGCTTTATTGCTTCTCCAGTGATATATTCCATTTTATCTCTTCCATCAAGAGCCAAGATCATGGATTGAGACCATTCCCTATAATTGTCACCGGTAGGGGCATCATCAGATCGTGGCACAGATGAAGAGGCGTCGGAGATAGTAGACATAGTAATTCTTGGATTTCAGACCAATGCCCAAGACTGACCCTCTTTTTTTTTGGGTAACACACCACCAAATAAACTCACAAAACAGTCTGGGCTTGCAGCGAACTTACTTTGGTCTTTAACCAAAGAAATATAATTTTGTTTTGAAAACTTTTAGTTGTCTTCCTTCTCCGTCGAACTTGGCTTTCAAGAGCAACAACGTCTTTCTTCTCCGTGGAATGCAGCGTCTTTCTGCTCCCTGGTCGTCTCTCGGGTCCGATCAATGCGGTAGGCGCGGCGCGTCTTCTTTCTCGGGCGTCACGGGTGCGATTGGGAGCGGACGGTGACTAGGTTGGAGGACAAGCGCGGCGTTGTCTACCTCTACTGTTTACTACATTCCGATCGAACCTAACGTTGACGTGGTCGAGTGCGGTTTTGGTGCTTGGTATGCGCTTTGCTCGAGTTCGGTCCGGCGAGATGATGAAGCGTTGTCGGTGCTAATGGTAAGGTAAGTAAGATCAAAAAATAGACTCGATCTCTTCCTCCTCCTTTTTTCGACACGGCGACAGGTTTACGGTGACGGTGTGGTATAGTCCGGCTAATCTCTTCTTTGCTCGATACCATGAAGAGAATCTTTGGACTTATATTAATTTCACACACACTACAATGTCTCGATTACACAACTATATATACACGGTGAGGAGTCCTAGCTACGTTAAGACCGGTTGTGCTATAATTATGATCGGTTGTAATCTGAGATGGGTCAAGGTTTGGTTGTTGGTAAAGTCTGGTCCTTTAAAGGTGTCTGGCCCTTTAAAGGCTGGTTCCTTAAAGGCTTCTCGTCTCTTGTCACTTTCTAGATTCTACAACTGGGTTGCCTTAAATCTTAAGAGTAAGATTAGCGTTTGTTTTGGCATGTATTGGAGTAGTGTTTTTGGTGTAACCATTTGGAAATTGTGGGGCTGGCGGAATTATCTTATATTTGAGTCTGATTTTTTAAAACCTTCTAGTCCTACTCCTGTTATTTTGCAAATCTGGAGGTCTTTTACGGAGGTGCAGGATGGTGGTCTTCCTAATGCTAATGTGGCTCAAGGTTTTGTCATCTCTGCCTTGTGGCGTAAACCTGATGCAAGATGGACCAAGTTAAACGTTGATGGACCAAGTCAATATTAATTCCTCCAAGGCTGGATGTGGAGGTGTCCTACTTGATCAGTTCGGTAGGTGGATGGCTGGTTCATCTAAAGACTTAGGTATATGTAATGTCTACACAGCTGAAAAATGGGCCATTTTTGAAGGTCTTAAGATGGCTTGGCATGTGGGTTTTCGACAGGTGGTTCTTGAATCAGATTCACGGGATCTGGTGAATTATTTGTTAGATTGTAATTGCCAGGATTCTAGTTTGCTGATGGACTATATTAAAGAATTGCTTAGTCATGACTGGAGTGTTTCTGTTTAGCATATCCCTCGTGATTGTAACAGAATAGCGGACACTTTAGCTAAAGTTGGGTTATCCAAATCTTGTATTTTGAGAGATTGCCCTTTGTATTTGAGGGCCTGGATTCATCAGGAGTGTTTGGGATTTATTTCCCCAATTGTTTTATTTTCTAATTAATGTATCTGGCTTATTAGCCATCTTTATAAAAAAAAAGTCCAGAAGTGAAAGGAACGAAAGGGTTTGCTCTGATCAGTCTTCTATTAAAAATGTTTAAAAGTAGAGGCTCCACCAAAGAAGATGCATATGTTAACTAGGCTATCAGGCGGTTATTTGAAGAAGATACTGGGGATGGGGAATACGAATATCATGTAAAATGCAAGAAATAGAGTGGACTGATATTCTCAAACAAAAAGCATGCCCTGAAATCATGTTTCCATACAAGTTACGTGTTAACTTATAAGCCCTGCTCGTGCCATTTTTCTTTCTTTCTCTCCTTTTCTTTTTCTTTTCTCAACCACATCCCTTGATTAATTATACCACTTAAAAAATAGTCGTTACATGCAAGATTTTGAAATAAGTGGCGAATTTAATTGCTAATGAAAATGTCAAATTTAGTCCCTTTTGCCCTTTTACATTCTTCTAGTTTAGTTAGAGGAAGGGCAAATTGTCCTTTCTAATTTCCGGTCCCACGCCAATCCTGCTGAGTAGGCATCAAATCAAAATACTCATATCTTCTTAACGCGGCATAAAAATGAAAGCATGATGGGCGTAAAGGTGAAAATTAAAGAGAATTCTGTTTGCGCCCTAACGAGGATCCCCATGAGAAATATGCGGGAGGCATAGCAACAAGATATCAGTAAGCCTATCACCAAAAACAAAATCATTAAGCTTTTCTTCCCCACTTTTTTTAAGTGAGTGGAGGAGACAATGGAATCAGCAAGCCAGTACACAAAGCTCCTATCATATGAGATCTAGGGAGGGATAGGTGTATATAGCCTTATCCCTACAAGGGAACCAACAATTAACTCATCAAAATCTCTTTCCATCAATTCATAACCGCACCTCAAAAAATTAGAAAATTTTCCTGCGAGCGTGCTGGCAGTATTGCGCATCCGGTAGTTTGTCCCACTGAAGATTCTAGTATTTTGGGATCCTAAAAACCAGAACCTGGAGTCTCTCCCCCACTATCAATATGTAACTTTGAAATTACTTCAATCCTTTCCACAACACCTTCATCAATAAAGAAACAGAGAAGTATCAGCCGATCAATCTAGAAAATCTGTTCACATTGACATACCGAATCAAGTCCAACAGAGCGTTTATCTTTCAGTAGAGAATAGAACTAAATAATTGGGGGAAAACAGATTTTATTAACCGAGTCTGCTTTTATTACCTTTGTGTTCTGTCTAAGAGTTTACCATCTACCATTAGATGACGGATTTTATACTCTCAAATGCATATTCTTTTCTTTTCGGCCCGCTCTAAAGTTCATATTCAAAAACTAAATTCATCACGGAAGCAAGGGGGGAAAACACCGGCTTGCAAAATAATACAATTAAAATAGAATGACAGATGGTCAATAATGTTTAGTTAGCATAATTTTAACCATTTCATGAGAATTAAGATATATGTAAATTTGAAAAACCCT